>OV049927.1:56400683-57000683 GCA_920104205.1 Eupeodes latifasciatus
AATGGCTTGCTTCCCTCGCTCGAACTCTTCTCCAACCTCTTTCAGGATCCTCTGGGCTCCCACGAAGTTCGTCCCGTTGTCGCAGTGAATCGTCTTCGGAATTCCTCGGCGACCAATAAACCTTTTGAGAGCAAGAATAAAACATTCGGAAGAAAGATTAGTAGCTAATTCAAAATGTACAGCTTTGGAGGTGAAACAAACAAAAACAACTATGTACGTTTTGTACGGTGGCCGACCACGAATTTTTAAAGAGGTATATACAGGGCCACAAAAATCTACGCCACATATTAAAAAGGGTCTTTGTGCTCGAAGCCGATCTGCTGGCAGATTTCCCATGATTTGTTGGAGCAACTTTGGTTTATACCTAAAGCACTGTATGCAATTTCGTACAACTTTTTGACATGCTTCTTTGGCGTTTATTATCCAAATTTTTTGGCGAAGCAATGCAACCATTGCTTGAGCTCCAGCATGGCAATTTTTTCTATGCAAATGCGTTAAGTACACTTTTATAAATTGCGAATTTTTTGTCAATAGTAATGGAAACTTGGCATCGTATTCAATTGGTGCGTGCAAAAGACGCCCACCTACTCGAATAATCGAAAGTGAACAATTGCTATCATTGAACTCATGTAAGAATGGATTGAGTTTTTGAATATGATTTGACAATGTTATTTTTCTTTTTAGTTTTTGAATCTCCTCGGAAAATTCGTTTTTTTGAACAATTTCAACGATTTTCAGGAATGCTAAATGCAACTCTTCTGCCGTGGGTGATTCTTCAAATACCTTTGTCTTATCTTTTAAAACTGCAAAGAAACGCATTACATGTACAAATGTTGTCACTAATTCTATATACGACGTTTCTTCTTCAATAAGCTCCATGAGTTTCGTACGGCAATTTTCAACTGCTACAAGAGCAATATTTATTTTTCGCTTTTCTAAAGCTTCATTCTCTGGAGACAACTCGAAATGCGAATTGACTGGCCATAATTTTGGGTCTTCTAGTAAGAATGGCGGTCCATTAAACCATATTGAACTATTGAGCTCATCGACGTTACATCCTCTAGACACAATGTCTGCTGGATTTTGATTTGTTGGGACATGTTTCCATGATACATTATTTGTCCACTCCTGGATTTCCGAAACTCTGTTTGCTACAAAAGTTGCAAGTGAAGTTGGATGGGTTTTTATCCAATGCAACGTTATTTCAGAGTCGGTCCAAAAAACAATTTGGTCAACGTCAAGATTCAACATTGCCGATACTCTTAACCATAATTTAGAAAGAGTATGCGCTGCGCAAAGTTCTAATCGCGGAAGCGGTTTAGTTTTTAAAGGGGCCACTTTGGACTTTGCAGTTAATAGCGTCGACTTGATACCTGCCTTGCTTTGACTTCGGATATAAATGCAACATCCGTAAGCTCTCATCGATGCATCGGCGAACCCATGAATTTGAAATTTTGCCTTCGAATGGGTTTCGACAAACCTTGGCATTTTTATCTCGGAGAGCTGAGAGAGGTTTGCTTTGAAGTTTTGCCAACAAGTATCAAGGCGCAATGGAATCGACTCATCCCAATCAAGTTTTGCAATCCAAAGCTCTTGCAATAAGATTTTTGCTTTGGTAACGATGGGGCATAGTAGACCAAGAGGGTCAAACAGACGAGCAGAAACTGAAAGAATATTTCGTTTGGTGGCTCTCAGATCATGGAAAGTATCTTCCAGATTGAAAGAAAATGTATCTTCTTTCGGCTGCCAACAAATTCCCAAAGTTTTTGTATTGTCTGAGTCATTAAATTTTATGGATTTTTCTGTACTTTCAGCATTGTACAATTCTGGATGGTTTGAATACCATTTAGTCAACTGAAACCCACCCTGTTTCAATACTTCTTCTATTTCATATTGAATAGTTTTTAAGGTTTCAATTTCATCGGCACCAGTTAAAATATCGTCCACATAAAAATCGTTTTGAACAATTTTTGACCCCGTAGGGTATGAATCTTTGGAGATATCGCCCAACATCTTCAAACACCGTATTGCTAAAAATGGCGCTGGAGAAGTGCCATACGTAACAGTGTTAAGGCGAAAATATTGTAATGGTTGAGTGGGATTCTGCCTCCACACTTTGAGCTGGTAAATCGAATGCTCTTCAGCAATGAGAAGTTGCCGGTACATTTTCGCAATATCAGCCGTAATGGCATATTTATGAGTGCGAAAACGGAGCAATGTCGAAAACAGCTCCTCTTGAATGGTTGGCCCAACCATCAAGATGTCATTCAGAGAAACTTGAGTAGGCGTTTTACATGATGCATCAAAAACTACTCGAAGCTTAGTACTTGTGCTTTGCGGTCGCAAGACACACTGATGTTGAATGAAATAGTGTGGGAATTTGGGAATCTCATTATTTGTTGGTGACATATGTCCCAATGATAGATATTCATTCATGAAATCCATATACATTGCTCTCAAATCATTATTTCTTGAAATTTTTTTCTCAAGTGCAAGGAATCGACGTTTGGCAGCTTCAAACGATGATCCAAGTGAATTCGGCGAAGATTTAAATGGCAATTTTACCTCAAACCGACCTATAGGCAAAAGTTTTGTATTTGCCACAAAATGATCCTCGCACATTTTTTGTTCCGGCGTTTCACTTCCCTTTTGCAGTCTTCGCAAATGCAATTTTCATGCATTGAGTATGTGGATGACGATGGAGCTTTGGTAACGATGGGGCATAGTAGACCAAGAGGGTCAAACAGACGAGCAGAAACTGAAAGAATATTTCGTTTGGTGGCTCTCAGATCATGGAAAGTATCTTCCAGATTGAAAGAAAATGTATCTTCTTTCGGCTGCCAACAAATTCCCAAAGTTTTTGTACTGTCTGAGTCATTAAATTTTATGGATTTTTCTGTACTTTCAGAATTGTACAATTCTGGATGGTTTGAATACCATTTAGCCAACTGAAACCCACCCTGTTTCAATACTTCTTCTATTTCATATTGAATAGTTTTTAAGGTTTCAATTTCATCGGCACCAGTTAAAAGATCGTCCACATAAAAATCGTTTTGAACAAAATAACCATTGGACGATCTTCAATGCGGCCAACAATCATCGGACAGCATCACGAGATAAGTTGGAGTTGCAGCGATCATCAGATACAAATCAAACATCATAATAGACAGTCGACTTTCGTCTGTTCTTTCCTTTCGTTTTATATTATTTTCTGAATAAAGTTATATTTGTTTTTTAAAACTCTTTTATACTTTTTAAAAAGTTATTTGGCGCAGTCGGTAGGATACTCAATGAGATATATAAACGAATATTATATTGACATATGAGATCCAGTGATACGAACGCATTTCGCGATTGTTAAATTTTTCAAATAAATTTAAATTAAACGAATATTAATTTTAAATACAGTTTGAAAAAAAAAATCGTTTGTGAAAAATATAGCATCTCACATTCATATATAAATGTATGTTGCGAAATCTCGTAGAGAAAATAATTTAGCAAATGAACAGTGAAGAGAAACAATTAAACAGAGACAGATTAAACAGAAAGCTAAATAAAAATCGCGACAGTGATACCGGAAGTGAAAGTGAACCAGACGAACAAAAAACTATAATAATGACGGAAACTGCACCCGTATTAAACGATGTTCAGAAGGAGGAACAACACTACCTTCTTAGTGAAATGGAGAAAATAAACCTATTCAGAGGATCAAAAGATTGTAATCTGGCACTGTTTATATCAACAGTGGAGTACTTTCTAAACCAAGTCATGCTGCAGGAAAATCAGATAAAGGCTACATTAATAATCCACTCAAAAATTCAAGGAGAAGCAGTAAGGGCAACTAACAGCTTACCACATTTATCGTCGTGGAAGGACATTAAGGTAAACTTAATAAGATTATTTTCAATAAAAGAAACTTATATTAAGTTATCTCAAGAAATTGGTTGTATTGTAGAATCTAACACTTTTGAATTGTATAAAAAATTAGACTTTTTATTACAAAAATTGCAAACTAAAACGCAATTAGAACCAAATTTAATTTACACACAGGCAAATAATAATGAAGTTCTGGTATTTGAAGCATTTAAACGTATATTAAGTTATCTCAAGAAATTGGTTGTATTGTAGAATCTAACACTTTTGAATTGTATAAAAATTAGACTTTTTATTACAAAAATTGCAAACTAAAACGCAATTAGAACCAAATTTAATTTACACACAGGCAAATAATAATGAAGTTCTGGTATTTGAAGCATTTAAACATAATTTATTTAAACCCTTCACAAAAAGCTATAGTTATCGCCTATAATTGTAAAAATATGGTTGAAGCTTATGAAATCTTAGAAGCCAATGATATGATTCGTGTAAGAAATTAAAGTGAACCAAAAAAAGGGCTTTAATATGAAACACCATCAGAATAATTCTCCTAGACAAAATCAGGGACATCAAAATTATAACCAAAATAGATTTAATCAAAATAATAATAATTTAAGACAACAGAATAGAATAACATCTGAGCAGGTTAGATACAACAACAACAGAATATTTGGAAATTTAAACCCTAATCAAGGTCATAGGTTTGGTTTTAATCAAAATTATCAAAGGCAAAGTTATAATAATAATAATAATTGGCAGGGACAAAATGATAATCAGCCAAGTTCAAGTCAAGTTAGGAGATTTAATAATAATCGAGAACAACCAATGGAAGTTAATCGCCTCAGTGAACAACAAACAATTAATGAAGAAGTAAATTTTATTGCAGAGGGGCTTCGACACTTCCCATCGTAGTACTTACAGTTCAAAAAGAAAAAATAAAAGTCTTAGTAGACACAGGATCTACTATGACCCTCCTCGATACAAAAAAAACTTAAATCCTGTACAAGAATGAAATTAGAAAAAGAAATAAAAGTGAATACCGTCAACTCATATATTTTTATAACAGAACAAATAATAACAAAAATACCTGAAGAATTTTTGGAAGATGCCACAATGGAATGGAAATTAATGAATTTTGAAAACAAAAATTTTGATGCAATCAAAGGATCGAATTTTTTAAATGCCATAGGGGGTATTATTAATATGAAAGATAAATATTTAGAAATAAATCAGAATAGAATTCCTTTTCTTTCTATTCCAGTCAAAGAAAAAGAATATATCAATGCAAATGATCACTGTCCTTTTCAATATGACGAAATTCATGTGTTAGAAGATAACTCAATGGAAATGAGCAAACTTTTACACAAAGATTTGAATGAAGAAAAAAAGAATATACTACGAGAATTTTTAAATAAAAATAAGGATTTATTCTACAAGGATGAAGAATTGTTAAGTTCCACAACTCAAACAGTTCATTCCATAAGGACAAAGACAGATAATCCTATTTTCACAAAAATTTATCGATATCCAAAAGTCCATGAGCAAGAGATAGCTAATCAAATTAAAGAAATGCTCAGTAATGGAATAATACAAAAAATTAGAAGCCCTTACACCTCACCTGTTTTGATAGTTCCAAAAAAATTAGACAACTCGGGAACTATGAAGTGGCGTATGGTAATTGATTACCGTAAGTTAAATGAGGAAACTATCGAGTATAAGTATCCATTACCAAACATTGACGATGTCTTGGATAAATTAGGAAGATCGCAATATTTTACGACACTAGATCTGGCAAAAGGAGATATTGGGAGATCTCATTAATAAAATCTGTGTCGTATACATGGAAGACATATTGATTTTTTCAACTTCTCTGATAGAGCACATAACAAACCTGAATAACATATTTCAAAAGCTAAGAGAATTCAACTTAAAAATTCAAATAGACAAATGCGACTTTCTTGTGAAAGAAACGAAGTTTCTTGGACACACGATTACAGACAAGGTAGTTTTACCCAATCAAGATAAAATTATAGCAATACAAAAGATTAACGTACCGACAACCGTTAAAGAAATAAAATCATTCCTTGGTCTTACTGGTTACTATAGGAAATTTATAAAAGACTATGCTAAGGTAGCCCAACCAATGACAAGATATTTAAAGAAAGGAACCAAAATCGATTCAAGAATATCGAGTACATAAAATCATTTGAAACATTAAAAAAATTAATTGTTTCACCTCCAGTCCTGGCTTATCAGATTCCAATAAAACTTTCGAGCTAACAACAGATGCATCTAATTATGCTATAGGAGCGGTCTTAGCTCAAGATAAACATCCTGTTACATTCATAAGTAGAACTCTAAACGACCACGAGAGAAACTACTCTACTACAGAGAAAGAACTATTAGCAATAGTTTGGTCAATCAAGTATTTAAGACCTTATCTTTACAGAAGAAAATTTCAGTTAAAATCCGATCACCAACCTTTAAAATGGTTGAAAACAAAGAGTATAGGTAAAGACATATCGGGAAGGTTACAGCGATGGATTCTATCACTTGGTGAATATAACTTCGATATAGAGTACCTTAAAGGATGTCAAAATACAGTGGCAGATGACCTCAGTAGGGAAATAAAAGACACTGGAGAAATTAATCAATTGGATGATTCTAGCCTAGAAGAAACTCTCCACTCAAAAGATGAAGAACAGTTAGATCACTTTCCTATAATAGAAAAGCCAGTTAACAAGTTTAAGCAACAGATAGTGGTTAACAATGATTATAATGAAAGAAAGATAAGAACGCAAGTTTTAGTAGGCAACAGAAAGTTAATCGAATTGTCCCCTACAATAATCGATTCTGAAACATTTGAAGAACAAATTAAGGAAGTTTTAAAAATTAAACAAACAGGAATATGTTGTGACGACTATCACATTTTCAACCAATTACAACAGAAATTAATCAAATTATTTGATAAAACTATAATTAAATTTTATAAATGTAGTTACCTAGCACAAGAATTAGAAGATGAAAATAAAGTCATAGAAAAAATAAATTCTTATCACGAACTAGAAACAGCTCATGCTGGTATCGAAGAGAATTACTTGGGAATACAACCATATACATATATATTATCCTTATTTAAGAAAATTAGTAGTTGACTTTGTTAATAGTTGCAATATCTGCAAGCAAAACAAATATGATAGGCACCCGATCAAGCCAAAATTCAAATTGACCGAGACTCCAACAGACATCAATCAAATAGTTCACATCGATATATTTTACATAAAAAATTTTAAATTCCTTTCCACTATTGACAAATTCAGTAAAAAATTGACAATGACATAAATAAAAGATAGTAATGGCGAAACCATTAAAGAAACAATAATGCAATTTATTTCTCAACATAACAAGCCTTTGAAAATTGTAATGGATAATGAGTTCAATCAATTGAGTATAAAAAAAATGTTACAAGATCTAAATATAGAAATACATTATACTACCCCAAACTCACATACAGGGAATAGCCCAACTGAACGTGTACATAGCACAATCTTAGAAAAATATAGATGTTTATCCAATGGGAAAGAACTAGGAATAATCGATAGGATTGATACAATATACAAAGCAGTTTTCTACTATAACAACTCTATACAAGTATTGAGTAAAGAGAAACCTTTTAATATACAATCAGGCCATGTAGGCAAAGAAAGATTATATAATACGTACCAAACTAATAAGAGAAAACCAATAAGACTAGAGAAGACTACGTAGAAACTCGCAGCAAAGCTTTTATAGTAAATCATCACAGAAAATATGATAAAACTACTCCGCGATTCTTTTACAAACAAACGGATCATGCACATCCAATCAATATACAACGTCATAGAAAGACAAAAATCAAAAACAAAGATGACATAATTATGAAAAATAAACCTGGAAGACCTAAGAGTACTAAGTCTAACACAAAAATAGCATCAAAGAAAGATTCTGTTACACAAAAGATTCCATCGGGAATAGATCCGCTTCCGATCGCAAGTTGTTCGCATAAATAAAAGTTATAATGAAAAGCTTAATATATAATTCTTTTAATTAAGCTAGTATTTAGTGACATAACAATTGAAAACATATATGTATAACCAAGAAGGTTATACTAAAATAAAATTAAAGAAAGTTAATCTAGTTAGAGATTATAAACATGTAGTTCATAAAATCAATATCACTCAAATCGAAGAAGTTTTGAATAACATTGACAGTGACATTTACAAATTAAAAAATATTAAATTTCCCGCAGAAGTATATCGAGAAATTCGTATTATTAAATCCGAAATCAGTAGCTTATTACTGCATAGAAACAGGAGAAGTTTAATAAACCTTGGTGGTAACATGCTTAAGTTTTTGTTTGGAACATAAGATGAAAACGACCGAAAAAATATCGAAGAACAATTGAATATAAATAAATATAACAACCATGAATTAATTGTAACATTTAACAAGCAAATTGACATTAATAATAAACTGAAGAAGCAAATAGATACTATACAATCAGAATTTAACAGTATGTACAAAAGTAAAGATTTTCTAAATCTCAAAGTAGGAAATATGTACATCAATAACACAAAGAATAATAACTTTAGAAGTTCTTGAAAAAATTAATAAAATTAAAAGCATTATTGAAAAAATTCAAAACAATGTGTTATCAAGTAAACTAAATACAATGGTAAATTCAATGCTCAGTATTCACGAAATACTCACATACTATAATGTAACGTTTGATAAACTAAAGAATATAAAAATAACTACAGGGTTACACGATCAAGAAATTATATTTATAATAAGTATACCAGAAGAAATGTTAGAATTTAATCAATATCTTGTAACTAGTTTACCTAACAATAATAAAGAAGAATTAAAAATAAATGATCAATATATCATTGAAAATGAAAATGTAGAATAAATATCGAAAGAAGAAGATTTAAATAAATTGGAAATATACATAAACTGTATAACAACAAGAATCTGTACTAAAATTATCAATAAAAGGGAAAATATTGTATTAAAAATAGCAAGAGGAAAATTGTTAGTATAAAACAGTTGTATAGAAATACATAAGTACCAATTGTAATGAAAAGAAAAAAATTAAAATCATAAATAATGTATTAATTCAGTTTAAGGAAAGTAAGATAACTATAAATAATAGAACTTTTGAAAATTCCAATGAAATAGAAGAACATTCTTTATATTTAGAGAATCCAAAATTGTATGAAAATATATCTAATCTCTTAATTGAAAAAGAAATTAAACTAGAATATATAAATAATATTGACATAATTCACGAAAAAATATCAAAATTAAATACACATAAAGAGACTTCATATTACATACATACATATTGTAACTATTTTTATATTATGCACTGTAATTATATTTCTGTGTAGAGAAAGAATAAATTGTTTCAGGAGAAACAACAATCTTAAGGAGGGGGGAGTTACGTATACATCTACAACTACATCTTCTAACCCTAACCCTAATGTATTGCACAAGCCACTTGAGACCGAAGCAACGACGACACTTAAATTTTAACAGCATTTTGAGAAATATGACATAAAATAAACATTGGTCCAAAACTCCAAATCCAATTATGAAATCAAGCTGATAAAATAAACATTGGACGATCTTCAATGCGGCCAACAATCATCGGACAGCATCACGAGATAAGTTGGAGTTGCAGCGATCATCAGATACAAATCACACATCATAATAGACAGTCGACTTTCGTCTGTTCTTTCCTTTCATTTTATATTATTTTCTGAATAAAGTTATATTTGTTTTTTTAAAAACTCTTTTATACTTTTTAAAAAGTTATTTGTCGCCTATTAATTATTGTAAGGTTACATGGATTAACCAGGTGGGTATGTGGAGTAAATATGTATATCCATCATCATAAAACATAAAGGAACAATTTAATTGATTTTGGTATCAAATGAAAGGTTTTTCCTCTTTCTATTAATACCAGGGCCGGACAAAGCATATGTGCAAGATGTGCAAATGCACAGGGCGCAGAACTCTGGGGGCGCATTACCAGGAGCAAGAAAGTGTAATCTGATCTTGCGCAAACAAACATGTACTACTATTTCCATTTTTTTAACCACAAAAATTCTTAAAATAATCTCAAAAAAACATGCATCACAACTGTCCTAAGTTATCTCTTGCGCACTAACTAACATCACTTTCATTGTTGCATTCAATAAAAATTTAATTCAAGATATCGCAGAACTAAAAATCCTACCTACCTCATTTCCAAATATTTCACCCTGTTCGTACAAGAGAAAAAAAGAAGAAATCTCAACACAAAACATTTCCATGCCACCTCATATGTGCAAGATTTATTTCATGCACACCGAGTCCCAAAATTAACATAGAGAGTATGACAAAGCAAAATACTTATTCATATTGAATCGTATGGGCTAGAACGTGCAGGTTTTGTATCACGCACCGTACCTGAATGTGAGTTCTCATCTACAAAACAAAACAACAACAAAAATATATGGAGTGTCTTTAGCGCCCAATACACGATACAATTATTGTACCGATTATCGTACAAAAGTTGAATCGCATGCGATGATTGTATCGTGTGTGTAAAACAAAGTATCCGCTGTACTGAAATCGCATGGTCGAATGCTATCGAGCGAAAACGAGAGGTTGCATACGGCTGCTTTGATGTGAATCGTACCGTTTGTTAACGTATGTGACGACCGTGAAACCGATGTTTTTGTTTTGGCAGCTAGTTAGTAGGAGAAAATGGTTTCAATTACAGAAAAAGAATTCTGGTTAGAAGTTATTGATAAATACAGGTCGTTGCCTTGTCTGTGGAATGTTTATATCCAGATTATAGCAACAAAATATTAAGAGAAGCAGGACTGCAGGAGCTGGCTGAAAAATGCAAGGAAATAAACCAAAATGCAAATAAAGACTTCGTCCGCAAAAAAATATCAACAAAAATTTCATCATCAAAATGCACTGGCAGTGGAGCAAGTGATGTGTACATACCTACTTTGTGGTACTTCAATGAGCTTCTCTTTTTGAAGGATACCGAGGCAACCAGAGAAGGAAATTCATCGATGACAAACTCTGCAGATGAGGAAGAAGCAAGTTTCTTTTAAATCATATTTATACCCACTTTAATTAAATATCTTGTTCCTAGGATACTTTTATTGAACCTGAGACACCTAGGACGAGCAGCAGTAATTCAGCAATATTGCCAAAAAGAAAAAGATTGTCATTGGACCAGCAAAAGAAAAATTTTTTCGAGAAGGCAAGTGAATTTATGTGCCAAAAAGATGAGAACAAAAACGACGACGAATTCGATATTCTTGGAAAAAGGTTTGCTGCACATTTTCGGAACATGGAGTTAAATCAACGTCTTATTGCTGAAAAAATAGTTTCGGATGTACTCATCAGTGGCAGGTTAAACCAGTTGACAATGAATTCAACATTCATCCTTTCATAAGATGTCCAAGAGATCGAAGAACCGCAGTCTTTTGTTTTAAGTGGAAATTCATTTGTTCCCCACTTTCAGACATCCACATCATCTTCAAGCAATGAAGAATTTAACCAATTGGTTTATTTCAATCAAAAAAGGAAATAAATAATAATGTACTGTACATATGTACGTTTTTTTCAAGACTGTTTATTCGTATTTTAAGAAAAATATTAAATATAAAGTTATTAACTATCTTCAAAACCACACATTTTATTTTGAAACGCCACTTTGCCTTCGTTGTTATAGTAATCCTTTAGTTTGTTTCTAATCTCCTTTGCTGAATTAGATGCTCTTCCAGGATTGTATGTTTCTAAAGGTAAAAACTCATCTTCTTGACGCCAAGCTCCAGGAGCTATAGTTCCACTTTCAATATCTTCTTGATCAACGCATTTTTGGGTAATATATTCTAAGGAATTTGCTCTTAAGAAGTTGTGAAGAGCACAGCAAGCTAAAATAGCTGCATCTGTGTGTTTCAGATTGATTTTAATTGGTTTTTGAAAAATTTTAAAGCGGGAACATAATATCCCGAACACATTTTCAACGGTTCGACGAGCGTGGCTCAGTCGAAAGTTAAAAATTCGTTCTTCTTTTGAAATTATAGTTTGTGGAAAGGGTTTCCATATATTCTCAGATAGAGAAAATGCTTCATCTCCAATGAAGCCATATGGACAAACGTATGAAGAATTTTGCAGTTTTTCAGGTGGAGGGATATGAAGTTGATGATTTTCCAATTTCTCAAAGAAGTCGGTTCTTCTTAACACTCCTCCATCGGATATCCTACCGTTGGTATCTTCATGAACATAAATAAATTCATAATTTGCGTTAACTACAGCAAACAAAACGATGCTAAAAGTTCCTTTATAGTTGTAATAATATGAACCACTGTTTGGTGGTTTAGTGATTAGGACATGCTTCCCGTCAATAGCGCCAAGGCAATTTTCAAAATCCCATTGTGTTTTGTATCCATTGGCAATGGCTTTCCAGTCACTTTCAGAAGATGGAAACTGAAATAAAATTATTGACTCATAACATTTTACATAAATTATGCTTAAAAATAAATTTACTTTTATATATCTCTTCTTTAATGTTTTGTATATTGCCAGGCAAGTTTCTGGAACAATTTTTCCAATAGCTTGAGGAGATATTCGTGAACTAAATTGGAGATCACTATAATCATTTCCCGTGGCTAAAAATCGTAGTGTTAAAATTAATCGCTGTTCAGCCGATATAGCTGATCTCATTAAAGTGTCTTGTTTTTTTTATATAAGGCTCCACTAAACTAAGAATCTCCCGAAATTGCCTTTCATTCATGCGTAAATAGCATTTATAATCTTCGGGCTCAGTTAATTTAAGTTTGTTAACCAGATAAATGTCCGAATGTAATGATCTTTCTAGGAGCCACTTTCCCACTTTCTTTTTCTTCTTTTTTCAAGTTTCTCGCTTAATATAACACTGGCACATATTAATATAACTTTTTTTCTTCTATTTAAGTCACTCATGATTTAATTTTTGCCACAATCTCAAAATAAAAACTCTAAAATAAAACTCTAAGAATAGAAGATGAAAATGAGGAACTATTTTGACAGTTGATGAAATCGTGAGCTAGTCGTATGGTGTGTGTGCTCACTTTCGATATCGCTACTAATATCGGTACAACACAAGTCGGTACGATAGATTGTATCGTGTATTGGGCGCTTTTGATTTGTAGTAGAAGGTAGCACACAGCACAGCAACCATAGAGGAAATATATTATCTAGAGTCCCGACTTAATGGGTTTTCTCTCTTTCGGCCTACAAGCTAAATTGAGAGGATTTTGTCCATAAGGATAAGCATGTGTTAGTTGTCCCGTGCATTTCTTATGGGAAAAAGCCATTATGAATGTAGTTGTTATGGAATTTGTGCCCATATTGCTCAACAGCGGGGGAAAAAACTATGAGGTGAACTCAGCCGTTCAAAAAAGAGATCCGTTGAATTCAAAAATTGAAAAATGAATGCAATATTTTAAGAAAAATGAATTTTGCAACTTCTTTTTAGTGAAAACTGTGCTAAAAATAATATTTGACTGCTTTTGGCACACAAATTCTATGGTTTTTATGAAAAATTTCACTAAAAATAGAAAAAATCGTGCTGAAAGTATAGGCGCACCCTAGAACTGCAATGCGAACGTGGTCCAATTTGAGTTGGTTCCCAGTTATGACAGATTAACAACGAGGTGAGTATTTTGACAGCGAAAATGAAATCAAAACAAAAACAATCTATTGAACATTAATTTTTCTTTTAAAATATAATTTATGCAGTTTTTCATTTTGAGAAGCATTAAAGATTGCTTCTAACCAGAATATTTCAAGAACTCGAAATCGGCTGCATCTATTAAGTAAGCCACATCAATGAAATCCGGACCGCAAAAGTTGGAATCGGCAAGTCCCAGTCGAGTTGAGCATATGTATGATACGAGCAGTATCGCGTTCGTCGCGCGTAAGTTCACGTTCATCAAGTCATCATCCAATTCGAACTCATTTCGTCATCGTCTTCGTCCTCATCATCAAGCGATAAAGTTGACGAAGCTTGAAGCACCAAATACCTATAACAACAAGTCGCCCAGCAAACATGCTTTATCTAGCAGCGCAAAGAGTGATGCAAAGAGGCCAGGCGCGGTATTTCGCAATCAATCCATTCCACCTGCCAGACGTAAATCGCGAAGTTCAAGAAAAGTTAATCACGAAGTTAAAGGAACTCTGGTGTGTCCAGTGCTGGATCAAGCCTAGATGATAACCGCGAATACGGTGCTATTAACATGAGCCACGAAGACCTGAGTGATATTAGCGAAATGGAATAATCTAAGAAATATGACGAGATTTTGAAGCCGAAGCGAGGATACCGCCTTGAAGTGAGTAAAGAGTAACAGGGTAAAATCGATGTCGAAGATGCCAAGAAGAAGGAGGAAGATGCTAACAAGTCGGATTTTAAAAAAGACAACTATATACTATATCAAGAACAGCTACACCACCAGAAGTAAGTTAATTTAAGATCCAAAACGAATTTGAATTGATTAAATTACTCATTTAAAGGTTGTTCCACAATATCCAATATCCAAAACATCAGAATTATCAAGAACCAACCGGTCTGATTCCGCCTCCTTTGCCCTATGACCACCACTACAAATCTACGAAGATTTAGATCTTTGTGGCCCCAGTGCTATATACAAAGAACTGCCAGCACATAGGATGTGACATTATGAGGACGAGAGAGTAGTGCGCTCATCTCGTGGTGATTATACAAAGAGTTAAACTCCAATGTCGGGGTGGTGAATGCAATGATCCTTCGATGCATTCCAAGTTCCCTGCTAGTCGTGCTCTTTCGGATCGTGAGAGAAGCGGCAAAAGTCGCCGCGATAGACGTAGTTGTAGCAGTTATTCACTTTATTTCAGTTCAACACGTTCAAAATCAGATTCAAGTTCTGAATCAGGTCAAACTCCAAGTCCAGAGCACAGACGACGCTACAATAGCAGTTCACACAAAAGTCAACCACCGATAACACAAAGAGAAAGCATTGTGTTAAAAGTAGTTCCAGTCCAGGCTGAGAAGTAAGTTAGTTTACTATTATGATTTTCTAGTTGTAAATTTCTTATGTTTTCTTTTGTTCATAGTGTCCGCATGCCTTGTAAGGCTTCAATAAAGCATACATAAAGCATGGAATCGATCCGTACAAAATGTTAAATGTCTCCTGTCAAATGTTATTACAAGTTCTTTTCAAAACAATCATCCTAATTAATTATCTTTCGTTGCATTTATGTACCTTATATGTACAAAAAAATAATTCGTTTATTCATAATGTGATTTTATTTAAGGTGTTCTCTTAAAAATTTAGTATAGTTTTAATAGCTAAGCCCAAAACAAAAAGTTCAAAAAATAGACATACATATATGTATATGATGATTGATGAGTATATGAATAAAATCAAAAATGTCCTTAACAATAATATTGTATTCTTTTTTTGTGATAAGGAATTATTTAAATCATTAAACATGTAGACTTCTTGATTTGTTAAACATGATTATTTGTTTTTTTAAATAAAGTGGAATTAATAAAAATATGTTTTTAATTTCTATTCGGCACCCAACCTTATAATACATATAAGGCTTCTCGAGGCTACCTAAATTCATGAAATAGCTTTTTTTTTCAAAAAAAAAAAGAAAATGTGTGATATTTTTCCAAACCTACAATATCTCTCCTCAATATTCAGTTTAAATTTGTTTCGTACTTTTTATTACGAATTTGTAGTCCTTGGTTAAAACATCAAGTTCCTGTAGTATATTAAAAATTTAAAAAAATAATGTTGAAAAATAGTTTTGTAGCTAAAATTGAAGTTCGTATTCGTAATCAGCATCAAAAATGAACTCTTAAACGAACTAGGTATTTAAAACCATAAAAGGATTACAATCAAGGTTTTCAAAACTTTAGGTAGTATCAAATGAAGACTCATGAGTCTGTTGACCACATGAAATCGCGAAAATATACAAACGAACGTGATGACCCAAAACATAAGAAGAATAAGGATTGCAAATATTATGTTTTTAGCCTCAATAAAGAAAAATACCCGTGGCATGATGGTTAGTGCGTTGGACTGTCATGCCAGAGGTCTTGGGTTCGATCACTGCCTATGCCATCTAAAGTTTTTTTCACGGGTACTGCCTCTTGCGAGGAACTGACAAATTCTCCAAGAGTAATTCTTGTCATGAAAAGTGCTTTCTCAAATTTGCCGTTCGGATTCGGCTTAAAACTGTAGGTCCCCTCCATCCCTGACAACAGTACTCGCACACAGGAATGGTTGAGAGTTGTAAGTCACTAGGCCCTAGTTCTCAAAAGGACTGTTGCGCCACCCAATTTATTTTATTTAAAGAAAAATATACTTTATACAGCTTATTCGTTTTTTTTTTTATTATTTGCCAAAAAATCAATATGTGCAACTAAGAAGTTATAATTCACTTATTTAATATTTGACTTGACAATCACAAAACCAACAGCCGCAACAACCGATTAGAAAACCCAATCAGCAGCCATCGTCGTCGTCTCAGCAGCTCGTAAAGAAATCACAAGTTAAAATAAGCAATAATCATATAAACAACAACAAGAGCAACAATAACAACTGCAGCAAAACTCCACAAGTAGAATCATCAACATCCACGTGGGGTTTCTTTGGATTATTTCAGCGAAATTCTTCACCAAACATTTCAACGCCTCCTGCTGCTTCCCAATTTGCTTCAACAGCAAACAATAACAACACCGTCAGTTCTGCAGCTTCGACTCGCAAGGCCAAGAGAAGACAAAACAAAAACAGTCAACCGTTAAAAAAATAAAAATAATTAACTAAATAAAATTAATTATTAAATTACCTAACACTGAATTAAGTTTGAAATGAGAAACGGTTTGCTCGTGTTGTGATGTATGTATGCTCTCCTCCATCCACGTATACAAATAATCGGCTGCTAATTCTAATTCTTATTGGTTCACTTTTTTTAAACAAACAATATTAGCCTTATATTAGAAAAACAAAAAGAATATATTTAACAATAATTGAAAATCTTTTTAAAAATTTCCATTTCTTGTTATTATTAAACTGTGAAGTTTTTTTAATAAAAAAAATATATGTATGTATATGAATTTTTTGTAAAACAAAAGAATATCCATTGAAAGGAATAATAATGAAAATGATACAATTTAGGAAAACCAAAAAGAAGTGTTTTTCTTGGGTACCTATGTATATTTAATATTTTTTTAATTACTCAAAAACTAAGATACATTTAAACGTCTAATTTTGTTTTTTTTTTATTCAAAATAAATAATAGCATTGAATTTTAAAAACAAAAATTATGCTGTATTACATACAATTTTGAAAAGAATTACAAATTTATTTAAAAACTAGCTGCGCCACATCAAAAGTAGATTTATCAATGGATGAGATTCTAAGCTGTCGTCGGATCAAATTGTATGACTTGTTGCAATACCGCTTCGTTTTGTTTGGTTGCTAAAAAAAACATTAATTAGTGCTTTCAAAGTTTGTGGTTTATGTAAAACTTACTTTGAAGTAGTCTCGCCATCATGAACCTTCTGGTTAACGAACGCACAATGATTAGATTATAATTGTACCATTCCCAGAAGAGGGCTCGTAAGTCGATCCATAGATTAAAAAGTTGTGGCTTATTAAGTCGTTTGCAATATGCATAACGAATTCAGGGAATTCTTCTATATTGCCAATCCTTAAGTTTACCAAAACTGCAGGGAATTCTAAAATAGTACATACAAAAATGATGAAATTATTTTTTGAATTTCCATTCGGAAGACTTACCAATGATTTCCAACTCCCGTCATTTAGGAGGTGCTTTATTGTCCCAACAAGTTGCTTCTAAACCGGCATTCGGTTCAACTACCTCTTCTATGTCGTATGTGTCAGCCTCAGCGGCAGCAGTAGCCGCTGCTTCAGCCACCTAAGTGTCCCTGTAGCCCTTTATTGGCAGCGAGATAGTGAGACATTTGGCACTATAAGCCTGGATTTAGATCTAAAAGACGAAGGTTAAGCGAGTTGATCATGATATAAATGTTTCGATTCGCACTTACAAAACTGGTCTCCGCTCGCTATTGTATTTTGTGGAACCAGAAGATGTTGCTTTTGTTGCCACTGCAAAAGTCGTTTTTTTTTTAGCGGCTTGCAATATATTCCCTGGCAGCTGATGAATAGGTCGAGCATGTTGGAAGCCCTAAAGAATCATAATTTAAAATATTTCTGTTTGGATCACTCACAAGTTAATTAACTAACCTGAATTGCCTGCTTACTCTGCAGTTGCTGTTACTGCTGTTGAGTCATTCCAGCACCAAACCTCAGCCGCTAGAAGGGCGTTAGCGGTCGGTTACACTGAATGTTGAAATGCCTACTTGCATCATTGACTTGGTGGTGTTGCTGCAGTTTGTTGCATAAAAAGCATTTGACTTTTGGTAGAGATGGTGACACCTCCACCGTCAACGCCTGCGGCAGCTATGGCCGCTGAGATGGAAGCAGATATCACCAAACATGATACAGCAGCAATTGAGTACTGGACAGAGATGCACCTTTAAGTCCACAATCCACACAAATTGTTTAGAAAAGTGTTCTTGCGCTTCCAACAAAAATTAACACACAATGGCCAGCGTCTGTCGTTAAAAACATTGATAATGTTTTGTTAAGAGAAATACAATATATAAAAACATGCCTGCAAATCAGCGCCTTGTTTGCTTTTTCTTCCAGATTTCTTCAGGGAAATTGCTTCCTGCTATGGTACGTTATTGGCAGCATCTAAAATGAGAACACAGACTATAAAATAAATCGATTATTGTTGCACCTCCTTCACTGCAATTTGACTTACTTTTTAGTAAGTGAACTTGTATATAATTTCTTCATTATAAAGAATTTTGGTCTGAAAAATATCAAATTATATTAAATATCAAAACAATTAACAAAAACTTACTCTTCAAATCCGAAATCCATTGTTTTGTTTTGCAAAATTGATTGTCATTTTTTTGAGAGAGTTCACCTCGAATAAAATTTGAGGGTGTTTCAGGTAGGACGGGTACCGGTCGGGACTCTAGATAATATAATGGGTGATTTTTTTGAGGTTAGGATTTTCATGCATTAGTATTTGACAGATCACGCGGGATTTCAGACATGGTGTCAAAGAGAAAGATGCTCAGTATGCTTTGACATTTCATCATGAATAGACTTACTAACGAGCAACGCTTGCAAATCATTGAATTTTATTACCAAAATCAGTGTTCGGTTCGAAATGTGTTTCGCGCTTTTTTATCGACAAATTTTGTTCAGCGATGAGGCTCATTTCTGGTTGAATGGCTACGTAAATAAGCAAAATTGCCGCATTTGGAGTGAAGAGCAACCAGAAGCCGTTCAAGAACTGCCCATGCATCCCGAAAAATGCACTGTTTGGTGTGGTTTGTACGCTGGTGGAATCATTGGACCGTATTTTTTCAAAGATGCTGTTGGACGCAACGTTACGGTGAATGGCGATCGCTATCGTTCAATGCTAACAAACTTTTTGTTGCCAAAAATGGAAGAACTGAACTTGGTTGACATGTGGTTTCAACAAGATGGCGCTACATGCCACACAGCTCGCGATTCTATGGCCATTTTGAGGGAAAACTTCGGAAAACAATTCATCTCAAGGAATGGACCGGTAAGTTGGCCACCAAGATCATGCGATTTGACGCCTTTAGACTATTTTTTGTGGGGCTACGTCAAGTCTAAAGTCTACACAAATAAGCCAGCAACTATTCCAGCTTTGGAAGACAACATTTCCGAAGAAATTCGGGCTATTCCGGCCGAAATGCTCGAAAAAGTTACCCAAAATTGGACTTTCCGAATGTACCACCTAAGACACAGCTCCGGTCAACATTTAAATGAAATTATCTTCAAAAAGTAAATGTCATGGACCAATCTAACGTTTCAAATAAAGAATCGATGAGATTTTGCAAATTTTATGCGTTTTTTTTTTTTAAAAAGTTCTCAAGCTCTTAAAAAATCACCCGATATTTCCTCTATGACAGCAACCTACCTGCTCTCTTTTTTTTCGGCGACATTTTTTTGTTGTTTTCTTTGTAGATGAGAACTCACATTCAGGTACGGTGCGTGATACAAAACCTGCACGTACTAGCCCATACGATTCAATATGAATAAGTATTTTGCTTTGTCATAATCTCTATGTTAATTTTGGGACTCGGTGTGCATGAAATAAATCCTGCACATATGAGGGCATGGAAATTTTTTGTTTTGAGATTTTTTCTCTTGTATGAACAGGGTTAAATATTTGGAAATTAGGTAGGTAGGTGTCTTTGCTATAAATGGTCAATGGATGTGCAAGTTTTCTTTTTTGCACACTGAGTATCGAAACTAACATGGGAAATTTTTAAAAAAAAAACTTATTTGTACGGAATCATATGGGTCAGAGCGTACAGGTTTTCTTATTGCACACTGTGTAAGAGTTAAGTGCCTGATTACAGGAGATAAAATTTTTAATAAAATGGAAAAGGAGCATAGGTAGAGCTTAAAAATTAAAGAGGGATGATTCTATGTGGAGTCGAATTGTTCTTGCGCAGGCAGTTTGTGTTTTTTTTTTGAAAGTAACTGTTGTAACGACTACTTTTAATGTATGTTGTATATCTAGTCTGGTGCAGAATGCAGATTGTTTCAATTGTTTTTTCGCTTTGTTGGTTAATTAATATTAAATGAATAGCTCTCAGTTTTTAATAGAAGTGACGTATTTTGTGACAAGACCGTAATGTGACTGACTCAGTTGATTTTAGACAAGCTTGAATTACATGAAATTTTAATAAGTAACTGTCAAAGCCAAAGTTATGATACCTAATGGTTCGAATATGAAAGGAAAAGAAGCGGGTGTTCGGAATCGAATTCGAACCCTGGAACCAAGAGCATTTTTCGTTCCATGTTGCCTGCATTCCTTAAATTTAATGGTTAATTGCTCATTTTATGAGTAGGTATGTTCAATTAACCGAGCGTATTGCTAGTTCCCTAGAAATACCAAATATGTTTCCTGTAGCTTCATCATTGCGATCTCAACGGAGAAAAATACTTTATGCTGATGAATGTTCTGAAACTATATGAAACTATACCCGAAACAAAGATTTAAAGTTGAATTTTTTTTTTAATACTTGAAAGGTTTGATACGTATATAGTATCAATTTTTCATTTTTAAGTAACATAAGCGAATGTTTAAAAAATAAAAATGTATGTGCTTCATGCCTTAATTTGCAGAATGTTTTAACATAAAGTAGTTTTAAAGATTTAGATGGAGAAGAATTGTTTCAAGAGTTAACCGTAATATCCCAGCTTGTGTGGTGTACACAGCTCAAGTTTAGATGTGTTAAATTTTATTTTTAGTTCAAACCTTGAAGATTTTGCTCCGAATTTAGTAATTGCTCTCCAAATCTTTAATACAATCCCGGTCACGGTAGCTTCAGGATAACGTAGTTTTTCTAAACTTAAAATTATTAAAAATTATCTTAGGACAACCATTACTGAAGAGAGATTGGTAGGTTTATCTATAATGTCCATTGAAAAGAAATTATTAAATTCTTTAGACTTTGATGATCTCATTTCTGAATTTGCAAAATGTAAGCCAGAAAAGTAAGTTTTCAAGTTTAAAAGTTTCCCCTCTGCTCATTTTTTCGCTGCGTTTTAGTTTAATGTTTTAGGCCTCCTGGGGATGGTTAGGTAAGGTTAGGTTATAGTCGCTGTCCAAGATGGAAACGGACACACTTACGCCAGTTTAATGGCCCATTAGGATACCACATGAATCTTGAGGTTTCTTCCTAAGCTCAATGGAACCAGTTTGAGTTTCTTACGAAACGTGAGAGGCTGATTATGCCGATATGATTTAGATCGTTTAGATCGTTAAAGAAGAACTCTCCTAGGTAATTCTTGCGTTTTCGAGCCAGTGCAGAGAAGATGAAGAACTGTTTCTTCCTCTTCCTCGTCCATACAGCTTCTGCAGAAATCATTTGAGAATACGCCTAATCTCGTGGCGTGCTTACCTATTAGACAGTGTCCGGTTACGACACCTATTATCGAGCTTATATGCGATCTGCTTAGAGAGAGCAAGCACCTTGAACGTTTTAAATCCAGTGTTGGCCAGATGTGTTTTGTGACTTGACACGTGGTGATGTTGTTCCACCTGGTGCCTGCCCTCCTCACAGCGTCTTGCATTAGCAAAAGTTTACAAGTAGCGATTGGTATGCCAGTACGTGCCAAACGTGGTAGGATGGGCTGTACTGTACCGTTCCTGGCGAGTTCATCTGCCTTACAGTTACCTGGAATGTGTCTATGGCCCGGCACCCAGCAAAGGTGAATATTAAACTGTTGTGCCATCTCCATTAGAGATGATCCACAGTTATGGACTGTTATAGAGTTTGTAGAGACAGAATCCAGAGATTTTATAGCGGCCTGACTATCTGAGAAGATACGGATATCAGATGTTGATATCACGTTTTCTTTAAGCCAGGACAAGTCTTCTTTTATCGCCAAAAGTTCCGCCTGGAACACGCTACAATGATTGGGAAGGCGGAATGAGAGACTTAAATTCAGTCGTTCGGAGTACACACCTCCACCAACCCCTTCTTTCGTTTTTGACCCATCTGTATAGAAATGGAATGACTCATCTTCTACGAATGTCCTATCCTCCCAAAAAGATCTGGGAGGTATAGAAATCTGGAAATTTCTGTCGAATTGCAGTTGGGGGATGGTGTAGTCTGTGTGCTTTGGAATTGATTCTAAATAACTAAGAATTACGGAGTGGCCAATGTTGTTGTAAGTCCACTGCGGCGAAGCTTTGAGGCGAATAGCAGAGCTTGCAGCTATTTGTTTGCTAAAAATGTCAAGAGGTGTTAGGTAGAGTAAGGTGTCCAGTGCCGCAGATGGGGTCGTGCGAAGCGATCCGCTTATACATAGGCAAGCTGAACGTTAGACTTTCTTTAATTTATCTCGGTTTATACCTTTTCTAAAGCAGTCCACCATACTGCCACACCGTACATTAAAATCGGTCTGATTACCAATGTGTATAGCCAATGCGTGATTCTGGGTTGTAAGCCCCATTTATTACCGATGGCTTTTTTGCAAGAAAAGAGAGCTACAGTAGCTTTTCTGACTCTTTTCTCTACGTTGCGTTTCCAATTTAGTTTTTTATCTAAGACAAGACCCAGGTATAAAGCCTCGTCTGAGAATTTTAATTGAATTCCTTTAATAGGGGGAGGGTTGACAAATGCAATTTTGTATATCCTCGAAAATAAGACCAAATCGGTTTTGTGTGGGTTAACACCCAGTCCACACCGATCAGCCCAAAGTATAAGTCTGTCTAAGGCATTTTGTAAGAATTCTTTTAAGGTGTTAAGATGCTTTCCTGAAACTGCTATAGCAACGTCGTCCGCATAGGCTATCACTCTGAAGCCCTCCGCATCCAGACTAGTTAGGATTTCATTCACCACTAGGTTCCAGAGGAGAGGGGATAGAACACCACCTTGCGGTGTCCCTCTACTAACGAATCGTCTCCCAGAAGAGTTGCCCAGTTTTGAGTTAATTATTCTGCTAATAAGCATTAAATGAATTAACTCCCGAAGCGAACTCTACATTTAGAGATGTTAGTGCAGATGTGATTGCAGATGTGTCCACGTTGTTAAAGGCACCTTCGATGTCAAGGAAAGCAACCATAGTGAACTCTTTATGATGGAGGGAATATTGGACGGTGCGTACTAAGGTGTGTAACGCTGTTTCCACCGATTTACCTTTACAGTAGGCATGTTGAGACGAAGACAGAAGTCTTGTATCAATACTTGCCCTTAAATGGATATCAATCAATCTTTCCAAGGTCTTAAGAAGGAATGATGATAGACTTATAGGCCGTAGATCTTTAGGATTGACTTGCGAGCATTTACCTGCCTTGGGTATAAAAACAACTTTAACTTCTCGCCATGCCGAGGGAACATGGACCAGGTAAAGACAGCTGGTAAAAATTGCCTCAAGGGTTAGTGCAATTATGTCAGAAGTCTTTTGTAGCTCGGCTGGTATTATTCCATCTGGTTCTGCAGATTTAAATGGTTTGAAGCTGTTGAGAGCCCATTGTAGCTTGTCCCTTGTGATCAGACCTTGTGGATATGTTGTATTGGGACTTGAACGTATTTAACCGTTGCAAGTCTCGGTAAGAGAACTTCCAGGAAAATGAGTATCCAGTAGTAAGTTCAGCGATTCATTACTTGAATTTGTCCAGGAGCCGTCTGCATTTTTCAAGCAGCTTGGCATCGCTGGATTAGTTGAAAGAATTTTCCGTAACCTAGAGGCTTCAGAAGTTTCTTCTATCGTGCCACAGAAGGATCGCCAAGAAGATCGTTTAGATTTCCTTAGTGCCTTCTTTTAAATTCTTAGGGATTCTTTGTAAGAATCCCAGTGAGAGGCTAGTCTTGCGGCTTTGGCTCGGTTGAAAAGTTTCCTGCATTCTTTCCTGAGCGAGTCAAGCTCTGAGGCCCACCATTGTGGTTTCCTCTTTCCTCTAATGTGTATAAGTGGACAAGCAATTTCTAGCGATCTGTTCATAGCTGAGTTGAGGTCATTGACTTTGTTGTCAAGTTCATTAGCGTTAGAGGAAGGACTAGATAGTCCAGGTTTTAGTAAACTCTGTAATGAGTTCCTGTATGAAGCCCAATCAGTTTTCCGATAATTTCGAAAAGTCAATGGACTCGGGTTATCATCCACATTGATATTGAACTGGATATATCTATGATCAGAGAACGAGTGTTCTTTGGATACTTTCCAGTCCAAGATCATATGGTGTATAGTATCTGAGACAAGAGTTATGTCTAAGACTTCTTGTCGAGTTTTAGTTATGAAGGTTGGTTCATTTCCAACGTTACTTACTAAGAGGTTAGTACCAAGAATATAATCAAAAAGAGACTCACCTCTGTCGTTGATATTGGTACTTCCCCATACCGTATGATGAGCGTTGACATCGCTCCCAATAATTAGGCGGATCCTTTGCCTTTCCGCTTCAGCGACGATTTTCTCCAAGGTTTTTCCAGGGAGAGGGCCAAGGTGGTCATGGCCAAGATACGCCGATACTAGCCAGAAACTTCCTTTGGTTGTTTCCAGCCTAGCTACGGTGGTATCTTTGTCACTGAAATGATGGAGTCTGATCCTCTGAGTCTGAGGATGAACCCAAGAGTTCATCCTCGCTCAAAAGGATCATGTTGAGGTCGTCCTCAGTCTCCATTAAGGATGGACTGTCTACGACTTTTGTAGAGGGTGGAGTCGCTATTGGAGAAGGCATAGGTGCATCGTCACCCTCTGTTAGGAGAGAAGACGATGTCCCAGGCCCACCAACCACTAGTTCACCCTCGGTTGTTTTTGGAGGCCCGCTTTCCGCGTTAACCTCATCTTTTTTGTAGACTCGAATTTTAATGGTTTCGAATCCATATTTTATCGAGGCCTCGTTTAAGGCTAGAGGAGCCAAAGATTCCTTATTGAGTACCAAAATGGCACTCCTATTAAGATTCTTCACCTCCTCTAGCTTGGATATCTTCCAGTTATGAGTCGGAAGGGACGGGTTACAAACTTTGATCATCTCGAGAATGTCCTCGATACCAGCAGGTTCTATTGGGATCCAAATGCGGGCTCTAGGTCTGCTAGGAATGTCTTCCTTAGCGACAACCTCGAGCTTCGCACCTGGCCAAACTTCACCTAACCGGCTGACAGCGACCTTGTATAAGTCACAAGACCTCTGGTCACCACAAACCATGAGTTTGACATGATGCCAACCCCCATCGCTTATGGAAGGAAGTGGTCCTGGAAGCTCCCTCAAAATGCTTAAAAAGCCACCCGAGAGCTTAACATTGACCAACTGCCACCAATCAGCCGATATTGTGCCATCATCATCACTCCTGTCAATGACCGCAACCTTGACTTTGCCCTTCGCGACGTCACTGAAACGGGCTTTCTTGATGGGATTGAGGGGAGTGCTGGTGTTGTGCACCCGAGGCCGTTTTGGTGTCAGTACGGCCCCCTCAAGAGACCTTCCGCGTTTAGACGTAGAGTCCTTACTGGTCCTTGTAGTAGCAAAGCAAGTATGCTTTTTGCCCATACGACGCTAGCGGTTTGCTGCGGTGTCCTTTCAGCCCCCGATGATGCACCAGAGGCCTTTAGGATTTTCGCCGCTTGCCGCCTTTGTCTGTATTGGCTTTTTGAGAGTTTCCCCTTTCTCTCATTAGTAGTGGTAGGGCCATTTTTCACAACCCTGCCACTACTGCAATTAGGTATCGCTACCTTCATACCCTCGTTGCTGCCAACTGCAGAGGAGGGTCCATGGTTAGCCACTATTCCCTTCTCTGTGCTGGCCGCAAGAGATACGGCAACAGGCTTTGACGCCAAATTGCCCCCGGTCCTGAAGAGATACTGGTCTCATCATCCTTTACATTTTTGTTTTTTATTTTATTCATCTTAATCTCACCAGTTGCGAAGAAAAGAGGTCCGTCTGCACAGAGATTCGCATGTACAGATAAGGCTAGTTAATCCGGAGGTCGCCAGGTATCCGGATACTCCGTTAGAGACTGGGCTATTTTTGAATTGGGCCCCCAGCCAGGCTGATCATCGGCACGGGTCGTTTAACACCATGGATCCAGCCCAATAAAGATGAGAGGTGGTAGGGAAGGAAGAGATAGGGTGAGGAATCAGTTGATGTTAATTCATCATTCTGATATGTGAGGAAAAGATTGGGATTCGGTAACAGCAATTCGGCTAATTTACCTAGAGTGAGAAGGAGCGTAGGAGAAAGGAGCGCTGTCTAGCTTTTCCGCCATTACAACGTGGGAGGTGGGATGGGAGTTGGTGACATAAAACGTAGGCTGGTATGCCTTGTTTATGTGGGAGTGGATGATGATTTTGGGAAGGTAGAGGGATAAGAACGTCCTTTAATTTCAGGACTCATCTGGAGAAAATTCTCGAGAATCATTGACCTTACTAAGCTTCTACAACTCGACAAGTTCGACGTTCAGAGTAGAAGCCTCCTGGGGATACCTCAATAAAAACAAAACGCATTGAAAGTCTACCTCCTGGGTAATGTGGGAAAGGCGTATGCTTGTGTATCAGTTTATATGTAAAAAAATATAAAAAAAGAACGCTTTCTACAAATCTTGCACAGGGCGCAAGTTTGGCTGGGGCCGGCCCTTATTAATACAATCAAAAGGTGACATTGCTCAGCGTTGCATGCATTTGAAATTAAAAGTCTTTAGTATGTGTATTGTGTATTCCCTATATTTGTAAAAGTAAAGGGTAAATTTTCTACAAATACGCTCTTTAAATAATATTAACCACCTTAGGGACAGATTTCAGCAAATTAACCCTGTGTAAATTATAATCCTTTTATAACAATCATCCCGATTACAGAATACGGTTCGTAGTCACCAGAGAGAATCAAATGATTTTGACATTCCTGTCATAGTAAAAGTGTCAACATTCATTCATTTATCGAATTCTGTACTAGGTATGAAAATCTTTGATAAAACATTGCTTATTATCAAATAACAGGTGAGGTGTTTCTTCTATGTTTCGCGTAATATTTGTGTTCAGTTTTATTTTAGAGCCTATCTAACGATGTCAAGCTAACAATCTTCAATACATTCTATTATTCTATTATTAATTTTTTAACTTGATAAGAATAATTTTGAACTAATTTTGCAACATTAATCTTAAGACCGAGAAAAATGAAAACATCGATTTGACAACTTCTTTGAAATTCAACAAATTCATAATGTAAAATTTGCCCGCAGTTAAGAAAAACGGATAATTGCTTCGAATCATTATTAATTTAAGGTCCTTCCCGATCTGTGGAGGAAATTCGTACCATGGACAATTATTATAGACAGCATTTTGTATTTTATCAGCTTGGATCGATAGCTTTTCACCCATATAACAGAAAATGAATAGTTGAATGAAAACAAGAAAAATACGTCCAGCCATTGCAGTTAGAACAGCTCGGTCACCACTTTGCATTGCCAAGAGAAAAAGAGTTCCTGTAAAATAAATACAAAGAATGCATACATAATTTTTTTAGGTTAAGTTTTTGATGAATTCAATAAAGTTAACTCTGAAAAATTAGAGAGTCGACTTACAATTTATGCTGTTGAATTATTTCATCCTTGGTGAATAATTTAAGTTTTTGTTTAAATTAGTTCTCATTATTTAAAAACACAACGAATGCAATTTTTGTTGTGATCTTTATATAACATGACTTACTATATGAATGTGTCTTATTACACTAAACAAAATAAAAAAGGGACTTCTATAGGCATAAATATCTATACCTCTCGGTATATCAAGTAGATTATTAGATATAAATTAAAGGTTCGTTTATTCCTATATTTTTTGGGGAGATTAAGGTTATAGGTTAGGTTAGGTTACTGTGGCTGTGGATACAAAAACCACACACTTAGGCCAGAAGAAAGACCCATTGTGATACCACATGAATCTAGAGAATTACTTCCCACTAGTTGAACCATTTTGAGCTTTTTATATAGCGAAGGAGATATCTGATATCCTTTTTAGCTAGTTCACTGGGATCATCAAAAGAGTATTCTCCCAGATGAAGTTTGCGTCTTCGTGAAAGAGCAGGGCAGGTGCAGAGGAGGTGAGAGATTGTTTCTTCTTCTTCCTCGTCCATACAGCTTCTGCAGAAGTCATTTGAGGCTACACCAAGTCGTATTGCGTGTCTGCCTATAAGACAGTGTCCCGTAAGGACTCCTATTAGGGAGCTAATATGAAGTCTGCTTTGGGATAGCAAATCTTTAGAGCGCTTTAGGTCCAATGAAGGCCCTATTAGTTTTGTGGCTGCGCATGTTGGTAAATTGTGCCACCTAGAGTTTGCCATCTCGAAAGCTTTTTCTTTTAGCAGAGGTTTAAATGTAGCTATTGGTATACCTATCTTCTCCCTTTCAGGTGAAATAGGTATGACAGTTCCATTTTTAGGGAGTTCATCGGCTCTACAATTTCCTGCGATGTCTCTGTGGCCCTACACCCAGCATAGGTGAATGTTAAATTGCTGCGCCATCTCCATAAGAGACGATCGACAATCGAGGGCCGTTAGAGATTTGGTTGAGACGCCGTCAAGAGACTTGATAGCAGCCTGACTGTCAGAGAAGATGCGTATATCATAAGTTGATATCACGTTTTCTCTTAGCCAGGAGAGAACCTCTTTGATCGCTAAAATGTCCGCTTGGAAGACGCTACAATGATTAGGGAGGCGGAATGAGATGCTTAGATTAAGCTTTTCTGAGTACACACCACTACCACTAAAAATGGATGCTTTCATCATCTAGGAGTTTTTTGTCTTCCCATTCATCCCTGGATGGAATGGATACCTGGAAGTTTTTACCAAATTGGGGTTTTGGGATAGTGTAGTCTATGTACTTTGGTATAGAACCAAAGAGGTTCAGAATGATGGAGTGCCCAACATTGTTGTTCGTCCACTGAGATGAGGCGTTGAGTCTTATGGCTGTACTCGCTGCCACTTGTTTGCTGAAAATGTCAAGGGGTGTCAGATGGAGGAGAGTATCCAACGCTGCTGAGGGTGTGGTTCTCAAAGCCCCGCTAATGCAGAGACATGCAGTGCGTTGGACTCTGCTGAGTTTGTCGTAATATGTGACTTTCTCCAGTGCAGTCCACCACACTGCAACCCCGTACATAAGTATTGGTCGGATGA
Source organism: Eupeodes latifasciatus (assembly GCA_920104205.1). Lineage (NCBI taxonomy): Eukaryota > Metazoa > Arthropoda > Insecta > Diptera > Syrphidae > Eupeodes > Eupeodes latifasciatus. The sequence goes on from OV049927.1 coordinate 56,430,390, forward strand.
CCGATGTGTATAGCCAATAAGTTATGCGAGGTTGAAAACCCCATTTGTTTCCTATGGCTTTCTTGCAAAGGAAAAGAGCTGCTGTAGCTTTTTTAACTCTTTCCTGAATATTAGGTTTCCAACTTAATTTTTTGTCCAATATCAGACCAAGATATTTGGCCTCATTGGTGAAAATTAGTGGTACACCTTTTATTGAGGGAGGTACAATTTCTGGGATCTTGTATTTCCGCGTAAAAACGACGAGGTCTGTTTTTTGAGGATTAATACTAAGTCCGCAGTGATCTGCCCATCTAGTGAGCATATTGAGTGCGTTTTGGAGGAGGTCTCTCAGTGTATTAGGATGTTCTCCTATGACGGCGATAGCAACATCATCGGCATACGCAATTACTCTGTAGCCTTCTCTCTCAAGGGATATTAGTAGCTCGTTAACCACTATGTTCCACAGGAGAGGGGACAGAACACCACCTTGCGGAGTGCCTCTACTGACAGACCTCTTCGTACAAAAATCCCCCATCTTAGAGTTGATGATCCTGCTTTTTAGCATTAGATTTATCAATTCACAGAGTGAGTATTCGACGTTTAGGGTCGTCATAGCAGAGAAGTGATAGCGGATGTGTCAATGTTGTTGAAAGCGCCTTCAATATCCAGGAAGGCCACCATAGTATATTGTTTTTGTTCTAGGGAGTATTCGATAGTTCTTACCAAGGTGTGCAAGGCTGTTTCTACCGATTTACCTTTGCAGTAAGCATGCTGAGACATCGATAGTCTCTTATCAATGCTGTTACGTACATGGATATCAATCAATCGTTCCAGAGTTTTGAGAATGAATGATGATAAGCTAATAGGTCTTAGATCTTTAGGGTTGACATGCAAACATTTGCCCGCCTTGGGAATGAATACTACCTTTACTTCTCTCCATCGCTGAGGTATATGGACCATATCTAGACAACTTTTAAATATCATCTCAATGATGGGCAAAGTTATGTCAGTCGTAAATTGCAGCTCAGCTGGTATGATGTGATCTGGCCCTGGAGATTTGTAAGGTTTGAAACTATTCAGAGCCCAAGTCAACTTCTCTTTTGTAACAAGACCTTGAGGAAAAGTTAAGTTAATACCCGACCCAGGATGGTTTGTTGTATTAACGTATTTGGAGCTATCAGGGAAGTGGGTGTCCAGTAGCAGGTTTAGCGTTTCTTCGCAAGAGTTAGTCCAAGTACCATCCAAGTTTTTAAGACAACTGGGCATGGTTGGATTTGTCGAGAGAATCTTCCTTATCCTTGATGCCTACGAGGATTCTTCTATTGAGCTACAGAAGGATCTCCAAGAGGATCTTTTGGCTATTCTCAATTCCTTTTTATACTTTTTGAGGGATTCCTTATAGGAGTCCCAGTCTTGTGGATGTCTAGTCTTTTTTGCACGATTAAAAAGCCTTCTACAGCCTTTCCGGAGTATACCCAGTTCAGTAGCCCACCAGTATGGTTTCTTCTTTCCTCGCACTATAGTGAGGGGGCAGGCAGTTTCCATGGCTTTATTAAGGGCTGCTGTAAGCTCGTCGACTTTTTGATCGAGTTCAAAAGCGCACAAGGGCGGGTCAGAAAGTTCTGGTTCAATCAGATTCTTCAGAGTTGCCCTATATTTTGGCCAATCTGTTTTCCTAAAGTTTCGGAACTGGATCGGTGTTGGGAGCTCTTCAATAAGTGTGAATTGGATGTATCTATGATCGGAGAACGAGTACTCCTTTGATACTCTACAATTCAATATTTTATTTGAGAGATGTAACGAGACAAGAGTCATATCTAAAACTTCTTGTCGATTTTTAGTAACGAAGGTTGGTTCACTACCTACATTACATACTACCAGATTAGTTGTTAAAATATAATCAAAAAGAGACTCACCTCTGTCACAACCGATAATTATGTTGGTTTTCTAGTTCTAGTTGATTCAGCGATCGTCCTTTCCAGAATGGTACCAGGTAGTGGGCCCTGGTGGTCGTGGCCCAAATACGCTGATACCAGCCAGTAGGTGTGGTTGTCTATTACCATACTGGCTGTGGTGACGTCTTTATCACTGAAATTAGGGAGTAAAAATACATTTAGATTACGTTTTATTAGTATGCAGGACCTTGGGTTACCTTTTCCTGTTACATATAACACGTAGTAGCCAGGAGTTCCCAATCCTCGAACCAAGGATTTCACAATCCAGGGTTCTTGGATGAGAACGACATCTTCTCCAGTTTTAGTCAGGCGGAGAAGAATGGAGGCCGAAGCCGTTTTAGAGTGTTGGAGATTAATCTGTAGTATTTGCAGCATTTTGGCTACAAATCGGCAGATCAACCTCCACCACTGTTAAATCTAGCTCATCCAGATCAGACGAAGAAGAACCTAATAGTTCATCTTCTTCCTCACTGGGGAGAGCTTTGTCGTTAGAGTCATAGGTCTCCATTAGGGATAAACCTTTGACGTTATTTGAGGAAGACTGTGCTGCGACAGAAGAGGGCCCTGCCACATTCTCATCCACATCCAAAGATGGGAAGGTGATGATAGCACTGGGACCCCCTTCGTCTTGCGGCACAGCTTCTGATGTGGGCTCGGAGGAAGACTGTGCTGCGACAGAAGAGGGCCCAGGTACGACATCATCCACTTCCAAGGAAGGGAAGGTAATAGTATCACTGGAACCCCCTACGTCTTGCGACACAGCTTCCGAAAAGGGGTGTGAAGGCTCGCATGAAGCGTTTACCTCATCTTTTTTGTAAATACGGAGCGTGATAGTCCCAAAACCGTATCTTATCACTCCCTTATCTCGCGCCAGAGAAGCCACAGAGTCTTTATTGATTACGATAATCGCACTTCGATAAAGACCCTTTGGCTCCTCCAGTTTCGCGATCTTCCAGTCGTGACAAGGGAGGTCTGGGTTGCTGATCTTAATGATCTCGCGTATGTCATCCGGACATGAGGGTTCCTTAGGGATCCAATCGCGAGCTCTCAGCCTGCATGGAATGTCTTCCTTTGCAACGACCTCGAGTTTTGCGCCTGGCCATACTTCGAACAGCATGCCAACAGCAAGCGTATAGAGATCGCGCGACCTCTGATCGTTACAAGCGATGAGCTTGACATGACCTTGATGCCAACCTTCATCGCTTGTTACAGGCGGTGGACCCGGATGATCTCGCATAACTTTTAGAAAGCCAGCCGAGAGCTCCAGATTCACCAACTGCCAACGGTCAGAAGTAATCGTGCCATCAATATTGCTCCTATCAATGACCGCAATTATGATCTTATTTGAATCCTTAAGTTCATCACTAAAAGGTTTAGTGAGAGGTACTCGAGGAATATTGGGAGTGCTGGTGTTCTGCACTTTGGGCATTTTCGGGACGGAAGTGGACTCCTCCAAAGACCTTTGTCGCTTTGACGTGGAGTCGTGGCGACTAGTATTGTCTAGAATGGATTTAGCCCACTCCAGCCTTTTGTTAAGGATGGGATAACTTCCATCCCCCAGTGTTGAACCAGAAGATTTTATAATCCTCATCGCATACCGCCGTTGTTTATACGAGCTCCTAGGAGCATACTGGAGAGGTTTACTCTCTTTAGTAGTGGAAAGATCATTATTCACGAACTTTCCACTACCGACATGAGGAAGCGTTTTCGCCAATTGTACATCCTGCACCGCACTAGAAGAAGGGCAGTGACTTGGCACAGGCCCTTTTCCGGTGCTTGGCACAGGAGTAACGACAGCCAATGTTGCCGCCGAACTGCCGCCCGGTATGGATACATCCTGCACCGCACTAGAAGAAGGGCAGTGGCTCGGCACAGGCCCTTTTCCGGTGCTCGGCACAGGAGTAACGACAGCCGACGTTACCGCCGAGCTGCCGCCCGGTGTATTTGGAATACCGGTACCGGTTTGACGTTTTTGCTTCCAGTATACTGTTTTTGTTTTTGTTTTTGTTTTTGTTTTTGGTTTTGTTTTTGTTTTGAATTATTCATTGGATTCCCACGAGTAGCGAAGTAAAGGGGGGGTCCATCTGGGCAGAGATTCGCTTACACAGATAAGGCTAGCTAATCCGGAGGTCGCCTGGTATCCGGATACTCCGTTAACGACTGAGCTATTTTTAGAAATTGGGCCCTCAGCCTGGCTGATCATCGGCACGGGTCGTATAACACCTTAGATCCAGCCCAATTGGGAAGTTGAAGGGAAGGATATGTTTTGGAGTAGGAGAGACGAACAGCAATTAAGCCATAAGCGTCCCAGAAGGGAGCTAGGTTGACATATAGCGATACACCATCCAGTCGGGAGATAAGGAGACATCAGCCAGCATAGTAGTACAAAGCCGACGGAGGAGGGGGTAGGGATTGGGAAGGGTAAGGGTGAGCGACCTTTGGTTTCAGGACTCTTCTGGAGAAATAATTCCCGAGAATCATTGACCTTACTCAGCTTCTACAACTCGACAAGTTCGACGCTCAGGTAGAAGGAGTAAGGTTATAGTTTTTATAAAAATTGCATGCAAACTCAAAATTTTGAAATAAGAAATGAAAAAAAAGATAAGTCTAACTTTTTCAGAATTTTGAAATGAAGTTCTGACATTCTTATTAAAAAAAAGGTTCAAACGACATAAGTGACTTGAAAGTAAGGCATGTTTCTAGCATCTACTATCAAGCCAATTCCACTTATGTCAAAATCTAATCATAATTTTTCATTTAACTAAAAACTTTATTACTATGTGATTTATTTATTTTCTGCTTAATTCTATTTTTGGTAGTTTCTTCACTAGAACCTGAATGTTGAGGTTAGCGAAGAAAAGTTCCGAGTTTAAAATTTATGAAACTTGAAAAACTAACTAGTTGCCTCGGTCAAAATTTACGTTGAAATAATTCAGTTGACTTAAATGACTTCACTTATGTTGTCTGAACCTGTCCATTCTCAATCGAAAACTGATTATGTCTTCTACCTATAGTTAATAAGTTAAATGTTAAATTACCAAAACTACTTTTCCAATAAATTTGAAATTGTTGGTTGTTTATATTAGTTTGTTTACACAAAAGCAATGACGTCTAAATAGCGAGATTTGCACAAAAGGGAAATGCTGCTCACCTGCAAACCACTTAATGGGAGGGTAGGTGAGAGTTTGGGTATATGTACAGTTTCCTTAAGAATCCTGCACACGGGTATACATATTCACACAGACATCTCACCAAAAACCATTTTCAATTAGAAAAACCGGACCAAATAGAATAACTTCCATAGCGAAGTGAATTAGAATAATGATTGTGTACAAATTAAAATATCAATTAATTAAAACTTATATGAGATGTAAAATTAAGCCAATTTGTGTGAATAAATAAAGTATAACTATTAACCCTGCTTTGGGTTGCAATTGAAGAAACTTAATGCGATGCAAATAGGATGGTTATAAAAGAATCAAACCATGGTGACATTTTTAAGACGAAACGTACAAAGTTGCTCTGCATAGATTCCATTATATTTTTCAGGATACAAACTCAATATGGGGGTTGATAAGACAGTTATATAGAGCAAGAGTAACATAACAGTTCAGGCTGAAATACAACAAGAAGGTCCAAATATTTATTTCATGATATTTTATAAAATGGGGATCGACGCAGCAGATGGGTTTTGCATACACGTAATATTTATTTCAGTATCTACAATATAAACATGTGCCATATTAACTTAAGGTAGTTTTTAGTTTTACGTTTAATGAAATAAAAACTTATACGATAGTTACAAGGCGCTAGTGTAAATCACTTAATCTTTTATAAAGAGTTTTCCAATTGGGACATCTCGTGGCGACCATATTGTATCTTTTACTTTCTGTCAAAATATCATGTTTTAATCATGCATTTAGGACATATCATCCTGGCAAGTTACCAAATTATAAAACTTTATTATCAAAATGGTTGTTTTCTAGTGACAACGATGCTCGCGTTGCGTCCTTATTATGGGGCACATAAATGACATTTCGTCGCCAAATTCAATTTCACAGGTTCAGTGAACAATCAGCCGACGTGCTAACGAAACGCAAGCTCTGCTGAAAACTTCGCTACAGTTCGTAAAAGTGAATAGCGCCACGCACCACAACTCAAGACACGGTCGATATTCTTCGCGAGCGGTTTCATGGCATGGTAATCTCACACCGAGCCAAACTGAATGGACCACCAAGATCGTATGATTTGACCCATTTAGACTTTTTTGTAGGATAATTTATATTTACGAGTATAATAAATGTAATGTTATTCGTCATTAACTTTTTTTATTATTGAATAATATAATAAAATGTAAATGCATATTAATTGACCAATATTTACCAGCAATACATCCAACAATCACAATAGCTGAAACTTCAGAGAATATTACTGCAGTCGAAGCGTCTTCAAGTTCGTTTGCCATATCCAACATCCGATTGTGACGTTTTATGAATTTATTCACAATTCTCCTCTGTTCCATGAATGTCTTATCAACATCGAGTTCTTGCACTCTCCAAAACAAGAGCTCAAATTGCACATAAACATGCAAACCGAATCCGTAAACAATCAAATTACATGCAACTGTTGCCATAGCCACACAGAATACATACAGAGCTAGTAAACTCCAAAATAGGTAATATGTTGATGTTGAAGCAGATTGTAACACCCAGCAATTTGGGGCTAAAATAATGGTCCTTATCAATGTGGTACTATTGTCCAACTCACTTACAAGTTCCCTTTGATGTGGAATTTCACCCAAAATTAAGGGGACTGCAGTAAATAATCCCAAAAAACATTGACAGTAGAATATGTTTCTTCCTATTCGAGCAAATTTTAGCATAATAGATTTAGACTCTCTGTCAGTGGTCAGAGCCCAATCTTCGACTGTGGCATCTAGAATATTTTCAAATCTATCATGTTGCATATAGATGAATATGCACTTTAGACCGATTTGTGTCGATGACATGCTAACGGTAAACGTATCAACAATTTCCTGAGTTGTTCCACAATTGCCATAAACAACTAGTCTTTTTATGAAAATTCCCACCGTTAGTGTCTGAGAAGAGAAAAATAAATATCAACAGTTTTTTCATATTTCGAACAGTAATACCTGCAAACCCATGTAAAATAATACTTTCAATCCCGAGGAAAATCTATCCTTTGATGGCCAAATGTCAAAAAAACTACTGTCTTCATTCCAATCCATGTCCGGAATAATTTCGTCCATTTTGATTTTATATCAAGAATCAAGCAACTTCTTCCAGGGTGTCCTTTTTATACTTTATACAAAAAATCATCGATAAAATGTGTGAATTTAAACACCTTGTTAAGCTTAAATAGTCCACCCTTCTTCTGTACGGGCATAGTGTAATTCGCTTGAAATTAATTCGAATTGAAAGTGTAAATTTCACTACATCCCTGTTTTTAATTTCGATACTCGACATCTCATTTTTCGTCAATTCTATATTATGATGAATTTCTATTCTCATGGCGGGCGGAAAGTCGAAGCTAACCTGTCATTCCTTCGCGCTTCATCATTTCTTTTCCGATTTGACTGCCGAGTAAGAACATTCGTCTGCTCATCTTCATAAAAGTTTTTATTTATTAATTTCGACAATTATATCTATTTCCTTGTAAGGAAATCGACAAAACTACCAGCTTCTTAAATAATTTCAATTAAGCCAAAGAAGAATCAGCCAAACTTTTGTGCTTAGTTCAAGCCAGCGTGACTGTACCTTCTACAGCTTCTTACGTGGACCACAGAATCTTACGCTTATTATTCCTTTACTTGAGGTAAGTGAAGCGTAGTTGATAGATTAAAATGAGAGTGGTGATAAACCATCGTATTTTTTTTTGGTACAGTCATACCGTTTAAGTGGGATCGCCGAACCAAAAAGCTCGAACGAGTGATCTTCGAGCGCACCACATGCTAAGATCGCTCACTGCTTAGCTGCCCAATTTACCTTGGCATACTTTAAGGCATCCGCAAACGATACAAGGCCAACGGAGCACCTACCTCCGTGTCGATCGAGCGATCTTTTCGATCGTCAGCCTGTGGCGTAAGCCGCGAAACCAAGGTAAAGACAACGAGCAGCAAACCTCAGCATCTTAAACGTTTTGGAGCAAGTCTCAACCACAATTGGGATTATTGCTTCTCCTACCGATCGATCCAACAACGTCACATCAACAACCATACCTGATACCTACTTACAATAATAAATTAAAGAACTTATCAAAAGATCAAGCAATCGATCTGCAAACGATTTATCCCTGCCTGTACATCAAACCTCATCTTTACCCGTCTCAGCATTGAAGAAAATTTTCTTTTATGACATACCTTAAATTGTCTCTCATTCTCTCAGTTAAGTAAAATTTACAAGTTTTTTTTGTAAGTTCAAATTGAAAAGATTTTTTTGCTATCTACCATCACTAACCATTTAGCTGTACTGTAAATCAAATACAACCTCAACTATACAAAACAAAAAAATCACCAACTAACCAAGGAGTGCGCACCTCTTCGTTGGAAGGAAACCTGTAAGCTTAAATTCATATAAGACAAACATTCTTGAATCGGTGAGTGATAGTATGTAAGATCTAAAATCTCATCAATTTGAAATTTGAACCATTTAACGAAGAAAACGTAAATTCGGGAGGAAAATATTAACCTTGTTTAAAAAAACTATAGGGAGCGTGAGAGATATTTTTTTTTTTATAAGAGATAAGATAAGAGTGACTTAAACCAGAAGTGAGATTGGAGTGAATAGCAAGTTGTTGTTGTTTCCTTACTGAGAGAGTCCAACTCCAAATGAAAGTAAGAGGAAATTGAGTGAGTTTTCATAATAAAAACAGAACTCAAATTTAGTAAATTTTTCTTTTTGTTGTTGTTCTCATCCTAACGTTTGGTTTAAATCGAACTCAGTTATGATTTATGATCCTAATTACAAGACTATTTAAAATAACTTTATAACTTTTACCTTTTTGAATTATTGTCAATAAAAATATAAATTATGCATACTAGCTTAAAACCTATCTATTTGTCGTAGTTATTTGGTGTCTCAGTATGATAGAGTAAAATTTGAATTCTTAAGGGAAAGTGTTTGAATTAAGAAGCGTCAACGAAGGAGATATGAGAGGGCAGTAGGCCCGTAAGTCAAACTCAATTTAGGGGTTATCGTGAGTCAATCAAATTAAGTGGTGCGGTAACCATGGCGTTTATTCAGTAGTGAATAAACTGTGGGAGGGTACACTTAGGAAACAAAAACACCAGTTTCCAACATAAGAAAAGAAAAGAGATGCATTTATACATTAATTAACAATTAGAGAGCCCTAGTAGTATATTTAAAATAGGCATGTAAATAGGTACGGCAGTCCAGTGGCGGGTACAAGATCCCACCCCACCGACGAGTTAGCCCTTTGGCCATCGCAAGCATGCCTGCGCGTACTCCGCCGATTGGACACTCTACTTCGTAACCCTAGTACCTTCAGAGAATCCTGTGGTTCTGAATGGACATTGGGAAGTAAGTTTTTTTTTTTTTGTAGTCATAGCCGAAGTAGATCCTTCTTCCGTTACACAGGTGGCGCCCAAAGTGGGGGCTCGAAGACTTTTTGTAGGTTTTATTGTTATTTTAGTTATCTTTGACAAAACTAAATATTTAAACTATTACAAAGCCAACTTTTTGTTTTGGCTTCGAAAACAGGTAGATTTTTGTTTTATCAGTTATGTCCTGGAACGCATTTTCCGGATACAATAGTTCCTTAGCAGCATATATTTTGATGAAACAATGGATTCGAGTTACAAATTTAGTCAATTGCTTGAAGGAGTTCATTCGACGACCGGGAGATAACGGTTCGAGGAAACCACTTCTCCGCCCGATGCGCCTGAGTTCTGTTTCAAGCAACAAAATTCTTTTTGTAATGTCAAGATCAATCAAAAAAACAAATTAATATAATAACCTTTATATAAGATGTGACATGACTCTTGCTTTATTGAAGTGGCCCAGAGATTCATCCAAGTCGTATTTCTCTTTCGTAGCACTTCATGCAACCTGAGTTAGTTTCATACAAAAAACCTATAGGTAATAAATTTATGCAACATTTTTACGTAATTTTTTTTATTTACTTCGTTGTCGCAATTAATGAACACTTTCCCTTATTTAATGTACACACAAACCAAACACTTTTTCTAAAATCTCCTTTTGAAATATTCATTTATGTGTTGTAATACATATTTTCTTTATTTATAAATTGAATATTTATATTTTGAATCTTCTGTCCAAATTTACGATAAGGGTACAATATCGTAAACATATTTTTTTTTTGTGAATCCTTCAAACGTTCAGAATCAAACTATTTACTTTTATTTTACATTTTAACATTTTCTTTAATAAGAAAATGGCTCCCAAAACAAATCCCAGAAAACCAAATAATTTGAATAATGGGGGAGAAGAAGACGACCTTGAAGATAATCCTACTGGCGGAACTGCTGAGACAGGTAGTCAGCCTCTCCTTCTTATCCCTCATGGTTCGCGACAAAATACACAAACCAGTCTTACCCTCGATGAGGATGAGAGTCTAAAACGCTACATCGAAAATATTGTTACAGCATCCCTAGGGGTTAGTAGAGCTGAAGACTTGAGAAATCGAAGGGCATAATACGAGGCGGAAAAGGTTAGTTTAAGACAGGAAATAGTAAGGACCATCCAAGAAGAGCTTAGGCCACCCACAACGGGAATTGAAATGGAAATAGGGGGTCATAATAATATTTCACCTCCACGAGAACAGAGTACAGCTCATCATACACCTGTGCACGACCCAGTTCCAGCTGTCACCGCCCATCGTGAAAACCAACACGATCCTCTCGATCCTTCACAACTAAGCGATAATATTCGAAATTTTGAGGACCAACTCAACGGTCTGAATCTTAACTCTGATGCTCCAAGTGGCAGGTTACCTTCTACTTTGCCTTACCGTTTAATCGAGTTTCAAAAATGGGGTTTGAAATTCGATAATAAAAAAATAACAGTCGACGACTTCCTTTATAGACTCAATCGATTAAAAATCTGTTACAAAGTCACTTGGGAGGATATCTTCCTCCACTTTCATATTTTTGTAGTCGGTGAAGTTGAGATTTGGTTCTGGACCTTCGTAAAGTCCAACCCAGGTGCAACTTGGCGAAATTTCGAATTTGCTCTAATCGAACAATTCCGAAGCATTGAAACTGATTCTGAATTATCGAGAAAAATGTTCGATCGAAGACAAGGTCCCACTGAAAGTTTTGATAGCTTTTACCAAGAGATTTTAGTTTTAAACTCTCGATTACGATTGCCAAAGTCACCCAGAGAGCTTATTGAGCTCATAAAACAAAATGTAAGACGACGGACGGGGGAACTATTGATCACGTTCAATACAAATAGTTTGCCAGAAATGGTTTATTTTTGCCGTGCTATTGAAAAACACTCTAACCAAAATGATTCTTTACGTGCCAGAGTTTTTCCTACAGCAAATAGGAACCCAGTGGCTAAAGTAAATGAGCTTGAACATTCTTATGAAGACCTTCACGATATTGAGGCGATAGGTTTTTCACAACGGAACCAAATTAATTTTACCTGTTGGAATTGCAAAAATAAAGGTCATTCATATAAACAATGCCCTAGTCCACAGAGAAATCTGTTTTGTTTTAGATGTGGTATGGAGAACACTACCTCTCCCAAATGTGTTAAGTGTTCGGAAAACCGGAAACGGGGCGATACAACCGGGGAGTCTTGCCCTCCACAAGTGAACCCGGAAGTGAAACCGTCGAAAAGCAACTCGTCGTAAGTCCATCAAATTTACGAAGTACACCAACTTGTACACAATCACTTGACGTCCTACTTACACCTGACATATCTAAACAAAGAATAGCAACACATTTACCTCAACCTAGCAAAATTACTATTTTAAAAAGAACAATTAAAAATTTTTCTAAAACTGAATTTAAAGATACCCAAAATGAAAACCAAAAACCTAAGACACTTCATGAAAGACTAAATGAATATTATAGTACGCGTGCGCGTATTTTCAAAAACATAAAAAAACTAAGAGACAGATTTCTAGACAAACGAAACAAATTTAAAGCCATATCTGCTACAAACCTCTGCCATACCGATGATCCCAGACCATATGCTACCATTTCTATTTTCGGCAAGAAAATGCTAGGACTCCTAGACAGTGGCGCGAGCATTAGCTGCTTAGGATTAGGATGTTTAGATCTGGTCAAGGAAATGGGCATCGCGTACAAACGTTTCAGCGCAAAGGTTAGGACCGCTAGTGGCGATTCACAATCCATTATAGGTGAACTTAGTACTAAAGTGAGCTACAAAGGAATAACAAAAGAAATTTCATTTTTCATGGTTCCATCGTTAGAACAACCCTTGTACTTAGGGGTAAATTTTTGGAAGTCCTTTGAAATTGCTCCACACATTATATCTGAAATTTCAACAATAGCCAGAGTGAGTGACTCAAATGCTAAGTAACGTTATAAGTTTGTTTCCTTCCGCAGCCAAGTTAGGACTTGGATGAACAAAGCTGGAACAACATATAATAAACACGGGTGATGTTGAGTCAGTTAAACAACGTTTTTACCCAGTTTCTCCAGCGGTTCAAACCCTGATGTACGGTGAATTAGATAGAATGCTTTCATTAGGAGTCATCGAAGAAAGCGAAAGCGCGTGGAGTTCTCCTATTGTACTTGTACAAAAGCCAGGAAAAAATCGGCTCTGTCTTGACTCTAGAAAAGTTAACAAGGTTACGAAAAACGATGCTTATCCACTTCACCATGTGGATGGTCTGCTTAGTCGTCAGACAGAGACACACTTCATTTCGAGTGTGGATTTAAAAGATGCCTTTTGGCAGATACCACTGGAAAAGACATCAAGAGAAAAGACAGCATTTACCGTGCCTGGCAGGCCTCTTTATCAATTTACGGTCATGCCCTTCGGACTCTGCAATGCGGCTCAGCGACTTTGCAGACTCATGGACAAGGTGGTTCCACACGAACTGAGACAAAATATATTTGTCTATTTAGACGATCTTTTGGTAGTTTCTGCGACATTTGATGAACACTTAACAATTCTTTCAAAACTAGCTTCACTACTTAAAAATGCCGGTCTAACCATAAACATAGAAAAGTCAAAATTTTGTTTTAGAGAACTGAAGTTCTTAGGTTATATTGTAGGAGGTGGGCACATAAAAACCGACCCCGATAAAGTGGCAGCCATAAAAGATTTCCCGGTACCGAAAACTGCAAAACAGGTGAGAAGATTCTTACGTCTCGCTGGATGGTACCGACGTTTTGTTAGCAATTTTTCGTCCTTAGCTACGCCTTTGACTTCTCACTTCTGAGGCAATAAAAGCTTTTGAAGCCTTAAAACTGGCCTTGACCTCCGCTCCGATTTTAGTCAACCCTGACTTTAAAAAACCCTTTGAAATACTCTGCGATGCTTCTACAACCGGTGTTGGCAGCGTATTATGCCAAGAAGATGAAGAGGGGGTAGAAAGACCTATTTACTACTTTTCTCATAAATTAACTTCGACCCAAAGAAATTACAGTATAACAGAATTAGAATGCCTTGCAGCAGTGCTAGGCGTTGAAAAATTTAGGTCCTACGTCGAAGGACAGGCGTTCACAATCGTGACCGACCATGCTAGCCTGAAGTGGCTCATGAGTCAAAAAGATTTGAACGGTGGAGTCTCAGACTTCAACGATTTTCATTCGAGATACAGCATAGGAAAGGTACACAGAATGTTGTTCCAGATGCTCTCTCTCGCGTTTACGCCGTGGACGAGATTGCATCTAAGGAACAAAATTTATTGGATTCTTCAGATGTTTTATCTGTCGATCTTAACAATCCGGCTTTTAAGTCAAATGAATATATTGGACTGATAAGAACGATAGAGGAAAATAACAGTCAGTTACCTGATCTTCAGGTGTCAGATTCTTTTGTATATAAGAAGGTCAAACCCTGTACTGGGGATCCCATAAAAGATGATTGTGTCTGGAAACTATGGGTCCCGTCATTGCTGACTAGTCAATTAGTTCGTTTGGCTCATGACCCTCCTCGTTCATCGCATGGCGGGGTCGCCAAAACATTGTATCGCCTACGAGAACGTTTTTATTGGCCTAATATGGCGGCCCAAGTTAAGGCATATGTCGGGGACTGCAATGTGTGTAAGGCGTCCAAAGCGCCAAACTCCATTCTTAGACCTCCCATGGGACAAGCATTTGTTGTCGACAGGCCTCTTCAACATTTATATGTCGACTTTTTAGGTCCGTATCCCAGATCTAAGAAGGGAAATTGCTACCTCATTGTGTGCTTAGATCAATTAACAAAATTTGTTTTAGTAAGAGCCTTAAGGAAAGCTACTAGTGAATCGGCTGTAAAATTTTTAGAAGAAGATGTCTTTTCATTGTTTGGTGTACCCGAATCACTTTTATCAGACAATGGTAAACAGTTCGTCAGTAAAGAATTTATTAAATTCCTGGGCACGTATGGAACGAAACATATAAAAACAGCCACATATTCTCCTCAGTCAAATGCCAGTGAACGCGTAAATCGGTCTTTACTCGCAGCTATCCGTTCGTATATTGGTTCTGATCAGTCCAACTGGGACAACAACCTAGTCTCAATCGTAAGTGCCCTGCGATCTACAATTCATACTGCAATTGGTGTTTCACCCCATGAAGCCCTTTTCGGACAGAGTAAAATAGAACACGCTTCAACTTACCCCCTACTTAAAAGACTAGGTGGGTTAAACAACTCTGAAATTGAAATTTTGCCAAAACCATTGAAAATGAATATGATTCACAATCGAGTTAAGGAATCTCTAGCTAAAGCACATAAATTATATGAAAAAACGTATAACTTACGCAGTAGAGACATCAAATTTTCGGTTGGACAAACCGTTCTGAAACGAAATTTTATATTAAGCGATAAAAAAAAAATCGAAATGCTAAACTATGTCCAAAATTCGTGACTGCCATAGTGAAAAAGGTAGTTGGAGACAATCTTTACGAACTGACCGATTTGTTAGGAAATAATTTAGGGTTAGTGCATGCAAAAGACTTGCGAAAATAAGTGTAATCTTATCCAAATCCTTAAGAAACACACAAAAACTCCATAAAACATCTCATATGTACGTCGAATACTAAAAAAACTCTGCCTTTTTCATTTCATTTTTGCGACCAATCCGTCAAAAAATTGAAATGTTGTGTACGGGCATAGTGTAATTCGCTTGAAATTAATTCGAATTGAAAGTGTAAATTTCACTACATCCCTGTTTTTAATTTCGATACTCGACATCTCATTTTTCGTCAATTCTATATTATGATGAATTTCTATTCTCACGGCGGGCGGAAAGTCGAAGCTAACCTGTCATTCCTTCGCGCTTCATCATTTCTTTTCCGATTTGACTGCCGAGTAAGAACATTCGTCTGCTCATCTTCATAAAAGTTTTTATTTATTAATTTCGACAATTATATCTATTTCCTTGTAAGGAAATCGACAAAACTACCAGCTTCTTAAATAGTTTCAATTAAGCCAAAGAAGAATCAGCCAAACTTTTGTGCTTAGTTCAAGCTAGCGTGACTGTACCTTCTACAGCTTGTACGGACATAGTGTAATTCGCTTGAAATTAATTCGAATTGAAAGTGTAAATTTCATTACATCCCTGTTTTTAATTTCGATACTCGACATCTCATTTTTTGTCAATTCTATATTATGATGAATTTCTATTCTCACGGCGGGCGGAAAGTCGAAGCTTACCTGTCATTCCTTCGCGCTTCATCATTTCTTTTCCGATTTGACTGCCGAGTAAGAACATTCGTCTGCTCATCTTCATAAAAGTTTTTATTTATTAATTTCGACAATTATATCTATGTATTTCCTTGTAAGGAAATCGACAAAACTACCAGCTTCTTAAATAATTTCAATTAAGCCAAAGAAGAATCTTTTGTGCTTGGTTCAAGCCAGCGTGACTGTACCTTCTACAGCTTCTTACGTGGACCACAGAATCTTAGGCTTATTATTCCTTTACTTGAGGTAAGTGAAGCGTAGTTGATTTATTAAAATGGGAGTGGTGATAAACCATCGTATTTTTTTTGGAACAGTCATACCGTTTAAGTGGGATCGCCGAACCTAAAAGCTCGAACGAGTGATCTTCAAGCGCACCACGTGCTAAGATCGCTCACTGCTTAGCTGCCCAATTTACCTTGGCATACTTTAAGGCGTCCGCAAACGATACAAGGCCAACGGAGCACCTACCTCCGTGTCGATCGAGCGATCTTTTCGATCGTCAGCCTGTGGCGTAAGCCGCGAAACCAAGGTAAAGACAACGAGCAGCAAACCACCTCAGCATCCTACACGTTTTGGACCAAGTCTCAACCACAATTGGGATTATTGTTTCTCCTACCGATCGATCCAACAACGTCACATCATCAACCATACCTGATACCTAATTGCAATAATAAATTAAAGAACTTATCAAAAGATCAAGCAATCGATCTGCAAACGATTTATCCCTGCCTGTACATCAAACCTCATCTTTAAACCCGGCTCAGCATTGAAGAAAATTGTCTTTTATGATATACCTTAAATTGTCTCTCATTCTCACAGTTAAGTACAATTTACAAGTTTTTTTTTAAGTTCAAATTGAAAAGATTTTTTTTCCATCTACCATCACTAATCATTTAGCTTTACCAAATCAAATACAACCTCAACTATACAAAACAAAAAAGTCACCAACTAACCAAGGAGTGCGCACCTCTTCGTTGGAAGGAAACCTGTAAGTTTAAATTCATATAAGACAAACATTCTTGAATCGGTGAGTGATAGTATGTAAGATCTAAAATCTCATCAATTTGAAATTTGAACCATTTAACGAAGAAAACGTAAATTCGGGAGGAAAATATTAACCTTGTTTAAAAAAACTATAGGGAGCGTGAGAGATATTTTTTTTTTTATAAGAGATAAGATAAGAGTGACTTAAACCAGAAGTGAGATTGGAGTGAATAGCAAGTTGTTGTTGTTTCCTTACTGAGAGAGTCCAACTCCAAATGAAAGTAAGAGGAAATTGAGTGAGTTTTCATAATAAAAACAGAACTCAAATTAAGTAAATTTTTCTTTTTGTTGTTGTTCTCATCCTCACGTTTGGTTTAAATCGAACTCAATTATGATTTATGATCCTAATTACAAGACTATTTAAATTTACTTTATAACTTTTACTTTTTTGAATTATTGCCAATAAAAATATAAATTATGCATACTAGCTTAAAACCTATCTATTTGTCGTAGTTATTTGGTGTCTCAGTATGATAGAGTAAAATTTGAATTCTTAAGGGAAAGTGTTTGAATTAAGAAGCGTCAACGAAGGGGATATGAGACTCAAATTAGGGGTTATCGTGAGTCAATCAAATAAAGTGGTGCGGTAACCATGGCGTTTATTCAGTAGTGAATAAACTGTGGGAGGGTACACTTAGGAAACAAAAACACCAGTTTCCAACATAAGAAAAAAAAGAAAAGAGATGCATTTATACATTAATTAACAATTAAAGAACCCTAGTAGTATATTTAAAATAGGCATGTAAATAGGTACGGCAGTCCAGTGGCGGGTACAAGATCCCACCCCACCGACGAGTTAGCCCTTTGGCCATCGCAAGCATGCCTGCGCGTACTACGCCGATTGGACACTCTACTTCGTAACCCTAGTGCCTTGAGAGAATCCTGTGGTTCTAAATGGACAATGGGAAGTAAGTTTTTTTTTTGTAGTCATAGCCGAAGTAGATCCTTCTTCCGTTACACAGGTGGCGCCCAACGTGGGGCCAGAAGACTTTTTGTAGGTTTTATTGTTATTTTAGTTATCTTTGACAAAACTAAATATTTGAACTATTACAAAGCTTCGAAAACAGGTAGATTTTTGTTTTATCAGTATGTCCTGGAACGCATTTTCCGATACAATAGTTCCTTAGCAGCATATATTTTGACCAAACAATGGATTCAAGTTACAAATTTAGTCAATTGCTTAAAGGAGTTCATTCGACGACCGGAGATAACGGTTCGAGGAAACCACTTCTCCGCCCGATGCGCCTGAGTTCTGTTTCAAGCAACAAAATTCTTTTTGTAATGTCAAGATCAATCAAAAAAAACAAAGTAAAATAATAACCTTTATATAAGATGTGACATGACTCTTGCTTTATTGAAGTGGCCCAGAGATTCATCCCAGTCGTATTTCTCTATTGTAGCACTTCATGCAACCTGAGTTAGTTTTATACAAAAAACCTATAGGTAATAAATTTATGCAACTTTTTTACGTCATTTTTTTTTTTACTTCGTGGACGCAATTAATGAACACTTTCCCTTATTTAATGTACACACAAACCAAACACTTTTTCTAAAATCTCCTTTTGATATATTCATTTATGTGTTGTAATACATATTTTCTTTATTTATAAATTGAATATTTATATTTTGAATCTTCTGTCCAAATTTACGATAAGGGTACAATATCGTAAACATATTTTTTTTTTTTTTTGTGAATCCTCCAAACGTTCAGAATCAAACTATTTACTTTTATTTTACATTTTAACATTTTCTTTAATAAGAAAATGGCTCCCAAAACAAATCCCAGAAAACCAAAAAATTTGAATAATGGGGAGAAGAAGACGACCTTGAAGATAATCCTACTGGCGGAACTGCTGAGACAGGTAGTCAGCCTCTCCTTCTTATCCCTCATGGTTCGCGACAAAATACACAAACCAGTCTGACCCTCGATGAGAGTCTAAAACGCTACATCGAAAATATTGTTACAGCATCCCTAGGGGTTAGTAGAGCTGAAGACTTGAGAAATCGAAGGGCATAATACGAGGCGGAAAAGGTTAGTTTAAGACAGGAAATAGTAAGGACCATCCAAGAAGAGCTTAGGCCACCCACAACGGGAATTGAAATGGAAATAGGGGGTCATAATAATATTTCACCTCCACGAGAACAGAGTACAGCTCATCATACACCTGTGCACGACCCAGTTCCAGCTGTCACCGCCCATCGTGAAAACCAACACGATCCTCTCGATCCTTCACAACTAAGCGATAATATTCGAAATTTTGAGGACCAACTCAACGGTCTGAATCTTAACTCTGATGCTCCAAGTGGCAGGTTACCTTCTACTTTGCCTTACCGTTTAATCGAGTTTCAAAAATGGGGTTTGAAATTCGATAATAAAA
Source organism: Eupeodes latifasciatus (assembly GCA_920104205.1). NCBI lineage: Eukaryota > Metazoa > Arthropoda > Insecta > Diptera > Syrphidae > Eupeodes > Eupeodes latifasciatus. Next base: position 56,449,617 of record OV049927.1, read on the forward strand.
AAATGACAGTCGACGACTTGGGAGGATATCTTCCTCCACTTTCATATTTTTGTAGTCGGTGAAGTTGAGATTTGGTTCTGGACCTTCGTAAAGTCCAACCCAGGTGCAACTTGGCGAAATTTCGAATTTGCTCTAATCGAACAATTCCGAAGCATTGAAACTGATTCTGAATTATCGAGAAAAATGTTCGATCGAAGACAAGGTCCCACTGAAAGTTTTGATAGCTTTTACCAAGAGATTTTAGTTTTAAACTCTCGATTACGATTGCCAAAGTCACCCAGAGAGCTTATTGAGCTCATAAAACAAAATGTAAGACGACGGACGGGGGAACTATTGATCACGTTCAATACAAATAGTTTGCCAGAAATGGTTTATTTTTGCCGTGCTATTGAAAAACACTCTAACCAAAATGATTCTTTACGTGCCAGAGTTTTTCCTACAGCAAATAGGAACCCAGTGGCTAAAGTAAATGAGCTTGAACATTCTTATGAAGACCTTCACGATATTGAGGCGATAGGTTTTTCACAACGGAACCAAATTAATTTTACCTGTTGGAATTGCAAAAATAAAGGTCATTCATATAAACAATGCCCTAGTCCACAGAGAAATCTGTTTTGTTTTAGATGTGGTATGGAGAACACTACCTCTCCCAAATGTGTTAAGTGTTCGGAAAACCGGAAACGGGGCGATACAACCGGGGAGTCTTGCCCTCCACAAGTGAACCCGGAAGTGAAACCGTCGAAAAGCAACTCGTCGTAAGTCCATCAAATTTACGAAGTACACCAACTTGTACACAATCACTTGACGTCCTACTTACACCTGACATATCTAAACAAAGAATAGCAACACATTTACCTCAACCTAGCAAAATTACTATTTTAAAAAGACCAATTAAAAATTTTTCTAAAACTGAATTTAAAGATACCCAAAATGAAAACCAAAAACCTAAGACACTTCATGAAAGACTAAATGAATATTATAGTACGCGTGCGCGTATTTTCAAAAACATAAAAAAACTAAGAGACAGATTTCTAGACAAACGAAACAAATTTAAAGCCATATCTGCTACAAACCTCTGCCATACCGATGATCCCAGACCATATGCTACCATTTCTATTTTCGGCAAGAAAATGCTAGGACTCCTAGACAGTGGCGCGAGCATTAGCTGCTTAGAATTAGGATGTTTAGATCTGGTCAAGGAAATGGGCATCGCGTACAAACGTTTCAGCGCAAAGGTTAGGACCGCTAGTGGCGATTCACAATCCATTATAGGTGAACTTAGTACTAAAGTGAGCTACAAAGGAATAACAAAAGAAATTTCATTTTTCATGGTTCCATCGTTAGAACAACCCTTGTACTTAGGGGTAAATTTTTGGAAGTCCTTTGAAATTGCTCCACACATTATATCTGAAATTTCAACAATAGCCAGAGTGAGTGACTCAAATGCTAAGTAACGTTATAAGTTTGTTTCCTTCCGCAGCCAAGTTAGGACTTGGATGAACAAAGCTGGAACAACATATAATAAACACGGGTGATGTTGAGTCAGTTAAACAACGTTTTTACCCAGTTTCTCCAGCGGTTCAAACCCTGATGTACGGTGAATTAGATAGAATGCTTTCATTAGGAGTCATCGAAGAAAGCGAAAGCGCGTGGAGTTCTCCTATTGTACTTGTACAAAAGCCAGGAAAAAATCGGCTCTGTCTTGACTCTAGAAAAGTTAACAAGGTTACGAAAAACGATGCTTACCCACTTCACCATGTGGATGGTCTGCTTAGTTGTCAGACAGAGACACACTTCATTTCGAGTGTGGATTTAAAAGATGCCTTTTGGCAGATACCACTGGAAAAGACATCAAGAGAAAAGACAGCATTTACCGTGCCTGGCAGGCCTCTTTATCAATTTACGGTCATGCCCTTCGGACTCTGCAATGCGGCTCAGCGACTTTGCAGACTCATGGACAAGGTGGTTCCACACGAACTGAGACAAAATATATTTGTCTATTTAGACGATCTTTTGGTAGTTTCTGCGACATTTGATGAACACTTAACAATTCTTTCAAAACTAGCTTCACTCCTTAAAAATGCCGGTCTAACCATAAACATAGAAAAGTCAAAATTTTGTTTTAGAGAACTGAAGTTCTTAGGTTATATTGTAGGAGGTGGGCACATAAAAACCGACCCCGATAAAGTGGCAGCCATAAAAGATTTCCCGGTACCGAAAACTGCAAAACAGGTGAGGAGATTCTTACGTCTCGCTGGATGGTACCGACGTTTTGTTAGCAATTTTTCGTCCTTAGCTACGCCTTTGACTGACACGCTAAAAAAATGCAAAACTTTTACTTTCACTTCTGAGGCAATAAAAGCTTTTGAAGCCTTAAAACTGGCCTTGACCTCCGCTCCGATTTTAGTCAACCCTGACTTTAAAAAACCCTTTAAAATACTCTGCGATGCTTCTACAACCGGTGTTGGCAGCGTATTATGCCAAGAAGATGAAGAGGGGGTAGAAAGACCTATTTACTACTTTTCTCATAAATTAACTTCGACCCAAAGAAATTACAGTATAACAGAATTAGAATGCCTTGCAGCAGTGCTAGGCGTTGAAAAATTTAGGTCCTACGTCGAAGGACAGGCGTTCACAATCGTGACCGACCATGCTAGCCTGAAGTGGCTCATGAGTCAAAAAGATTTGAACGGAAGGCTAGCACGGTGGAGTCTCAGACTTCAACGATTTTCATTCGAGATACAGCATAGGAAAGGTACACAGAATGTTGTTCCAGATGCTCTCTCTCGCGTTTACGCCGTGGACGAGATTGCATCTAAGGAACAAAATTTATTGGATTCTTCAGATGTTTTATCTGTCGATCTTAACAATCCGGCTTTTAAGTCAAATGAATATATTGGACTGATAAAAACGATAGAGGAAAATAACAGTCAGTTACCTGATCTTCAGGTGTCAGATTCTCTTGTATATAAGAAGGTCAAACCCTGTACTGGGGATCCCATAAAAGATGATTATGTCTGGAAACTATGGGTCCCGTCATTGCTGACTAGTCAATTAGTTCGTTTGGCTCATGACCCTCCTCGTTCATCGCATGGCGGGGTCGCCAAAACATTGTATCGCCTACGAGAACGTTTTTATTGGCCTAATATGGCGGCCCAAGTTAAGGCATATGTCGGGGACTGCAATGTGTGTAAGGCGTCCAAAGCGCCAAACTCCATTCTTAGACCTCCCATGGGACAAGCATTTGTTGTCGACAGGCCTCTTCAACATTTATATGTCGACTTTTTAGGTCCGTATCCCAGATCTAAGAAGGGAAATTGCTACCTCATTGTGTGCTTAGATCAATTAACAAAATTTGTTTTAGTAAGAGCCTTAAGGAAAGCTACTAGTGAATCGGCTGTAAATTTTTTAGAAGAAGATGTCTTTTCATTGTTTGGTGTACCCGAATCACTTTTATCAGACAATGGTAAACAGTTCGTCAGTAAAGAATTTATTAAATTCCTGGGCACGTATGGAACGAAACATATAAAAACAGCCACATATTCTCCTCAGTCAAATGCCAGTGAACGCGTAAATCGGTCTTTACTCGCGGCTATCCGTTCGTATATTGGTTCTGATCAGTCCAACTGGGACAACAACCTAGTCTCAATCGCAAGTGCCCTGCGATCTACAATTCATACTGCAATTGGTGTTTCACCCCATGAAGCCCTTTTCGGACAGAGTAAAATAGAACACGCTTCAACTTACCCCCTACTTAAAAGACTAGGTGGGTTAAACAACTCTGAAATTGAAATTTTGCCAAAACCATTGAAAATGAATATGATTCACAATCGAGTTAAGGAATCTCTAGCTAAAGCACATAAATTATATGAAAAATTTATAACTTACGCAGCAGAGACATCAAATTTTCGGTTGGACAAACCGTTCTGAAACGAAATTTTATATTAAGCGATAAAATAAAAAATCGAAATGCTAAACTATGTCCAAAATTCGTGACTGCCATAGTGAAAAAGGCAGTTGGAGACAATCTTTACGAACTGACCGATTTGTTAGGAAATAATTTAGGGTTAGTGCATGCAAAAGACTTGCGAAAATAAGTGTAATCTTATCCAAATCCTTAAAAAACACACAAAAACTCCATAAAACATCTCATATGTACGTCGAATACTAAAAAAACTCTGCCTTTTTCATTTCATTTTTGCGACCAATCCGTCAAAAAATTGAAATGTTGTGTACGGGCATAGTGTAATTCGCTTGAAATTAATTCGAATTGAAAGTGTAAATTTCACTATATCCCTGTTTTTAATTTCGATACTCGACATCTCATTTTTCGTCAATTCTATATTATGATGAATTTCTATTCTCACGGCGGGCGGAAAGTCGAAGCTAACCTGTCATTCCTTCGCGCTTCATCATTTCTTTTCCGATTTGACTGCCGAGTAAGAACATTCGTCTGCTCATCTTCATAAAAGTTTTTATTTATTAATTTCGACAATTATATCTATTTCCTTGTAAGGAAATCGACAAAACTACCAGCTTCTTAAATAATTTCAATTAAGCCAAAGAAGAATCAGCCAAACTTTTGTGCTTAGTTCAAGCCAGCGTGACTGTACCTTCTACAGCTTCTTACGTGGACCACAGAATCTTAGGCTTATTATTCCTTTACTTGAGGTAAGTGAAGCGTAGTTGATTTATTAAAATGGGAGTGGTGATAAACCATCGTATTTTTTTTGGAACAGTCATACCGTTTAAGTGGGATCGCCGAACCTAAAAGCTCGAACGAGTGATCTTCAAGCGCACCACGTGCTAAGATCGCTCACTGCTTAGCTGCCCAATTTACCTTGGCATACTTTAAGGCGTCCGCAAACGATACAAGGCCAACGGAGCACCTACCTCCGTGTCGATCGAGCGATCTTTTCGATCGTCAGCCTGTGGCGTAAGCCGCGAAACCAAGGTAAAGACAACGAGCAGCAAACCACCTCAGCATCCTACACGTTTTGGACCAAGTCTCAACCACAATTGGGATTATTGTTTCTCCTACCGATCGATCCAACAACGTCACATCATCAACCATACCTATTACCTAATTGCAATAATAAATTAAAGAACTTATCAAAAGATCAAGCAATCGATCTGCAAACGATTTATCCCTGCCTGTACATCAAACCCCATCTTTAAACCCGGCTCAGCATTGAAGAAAATTGTCTTTTATGATATACCTTAAATTGTCTCTCATTCTCTCAGTTAAGTACAATTTACAAGTTTTTTTTTAAGTTCAAATTGAAAAGATTTTTTTTCCATCTACCATCACTAATCATTTAGCTTTACCAAATCAAATACAACCTCAACTATACAAAACAAAAAAGTCACCAACTAACCAAGGAGTGCGCACTTCTTCGTTGGAAGGAAACCTGTAAGTTTAAATTCATATAAGACAAACATTCTTGAATCGGTGAGTGATAGTATGTAAGATCTAAAATCTCGTAAATTCGGGAGGAAAATATTAACCTTGTTTAAAAAAACTATAGGGAGCGTGAGAGATACATTTTTTTTTTTATAAGAGATAAGATAAGAGTGACTTAAACCAGAAGTGAGATTGGAGTGAATAGCAAGTTGTTGTTGTTTCCTTACTGAGAGAGTCCAACTCCAAATGAAAGTAAGAGGAAATTGAGTGAGTTTTCATAATAAAAACAGAACTCAAATTAAGTAAATTTTTCTTTTTGTTGTTGTTCTAATCCTCACGTTTGGTTCAAATCGAACTCAATTATGATTTATGATCCTAATTACAAGACTATTTAAATTTACTTTATAACTTTTACTTTTTTGAATTATTGTCAATAAAAATATAAATTATGCATACTAGCTTAAAACCTATCTATTTGTCGTAGTTATTTGGTGTCTCAGTATGATAGAGTAAAATTTGAATTCTTAAGGGAAAGTGTTTGAATTAAGAAGCGTCAACGAAGGGGATATGAGAGGGCAGTAGGCCCGTAAGTCAAACTCAATTTAGGGGTTATCGTGAGTCAATCAAATTAAGTGGTGCGGTAACCATGGCAGAATAAACTGTGGGAGGGTACACTTAGGAAACAAAAACACCAGTTTCCAACATAAGAAAAAAAAGAAAAGAGATGCATTTATACATTAATTAACAATTAAAGAGCCCTAGTAGTATATTTAAAATAGGCATGTAAATAGGTACGGCAGTCCAGTGGCGGATACAAGATCCCACCCCACCGACGAGTTAGCCCTTTGGCCATCGCAAGCATGCCTGCGCGTACTCCGCCGATTGGACACTCTACTTCGTAACCCTAGTACCTTCAGAGAATCCTGTGGTTCGGAATGGACATTGGGAAGTAAGTTTTTTTTTTTTTTTTTGTAGTCATAGCCGAAGTAGATCCTTCTTCCGTTACACTTCTTATAAATTTAATAGAAAGTTTTGAAAAACTTTTAAAAAAAAACAAAAACCTGGGTGGAATCGGAAAAGGCGATAAGTGATTGTCATACTTCTGATAGCCAAATGTGATTATTATCACCTTTACATCTGGTTAAACCACTAACAAGAGAAATGTATTTCTCTGGGTTAAGCTCAGTTTAATTTAATGAAACCATTACGAATACGAACTGTCAAAATAATTGTAGGCATGTTAAAATTTTTAAGTAGTTCCAAAATCAAAATAAAAGTGTCAAAGTGGTTGTATTGTAATCAAATTCCTACTCTTCCTTAATTTTTGTTGAAAGTTGCAAGTTTTTACGGTCACGAAAATGTTTTTTTTTTTTTAAGGAATATAAGTAAACCAAGAAAATGTTGCAATATATTTTGGAAGAGTCCGGTAGCTACCAGATTGCAGTGGAAACATCAAATTCGTTAAAAAATAGCTATCACGATTTTGTTGGAAAAGCTATTAAGTTATCACTTACTTCCGAGGCCACAAATTAAAACCGCTTAAATCGAGTTTAGACGAAATTGAGATTTGTGTGTCATTACATTTAGCGTGAAAATCTCCTTAATATATATTGTTTGCGCTCTGTTTGTTCAAACTCACTTTTTTCGAGCGATTACTCGATGTTTACACGAGAATGATGAATCGTGAAAACACAAAAATCAAACAAACATGCTTTGTAAGCAAATGGTTTCGAGTAAAAGCGAGCACAGCGATCATGAGGATCTATTATTTATTCTTCAAATAAAACCATGGAAGATAACATAAACAAAATTTTATAAATCTTCTTTTCACGCAATCCATTCTGTTTATATGGAAAGTATAGTATGTGGCCACACAACACATCCGTGTTCCAAAATTGATCTTACTAATGAGACAAAATGCGTAGGACTCTTGGGTTCAATCCCCGCCTGTGACATCTAAAGTTTTTTTCAAGGATACTGCCTCTTGCGAGGAGTTGACAAATCCTCCAAGAGTAATTCTTGTCATGAAAAGTGCTTTCTCAAATTGGCCGTTCGGATTCGGCTTAATACTGTAGGTCCCCTCCATCCCTGACAACAGTACTCGCACACAGGAATGGTTGAGAGTTATAAGTCACTAGGCCCCAGTTCTCAACGGACTGTTGCGCCACATAATTTATTTATTTTAAACAAAAATGGCTTATTATTGTGTCTAATAAGGGGATGAAAGACACTTTTACATGCTTACATCAGCTGTTAAGGATATTTTACCGATTTTTGTTTCTATTTACTTTCATAAGTCTGCTTCTCGCCTTATGTACGATCTTTGTATATGAATAATGGTTTTTATTATGTATACAAAGCTACGATGCGATCTTTGTCGTGCAGGCAGATATGTACGTTTAGTTATAGTTTTGTATATTTTGGTGGGTATTTTGCTTTTATTTGGCTTTAAGTTTTCCTGCAATATTTGAAGATTAGATTTGTTTGAGCTTTAAAGTTTTTTTTTTTGTAGATAGATATCAATTGGTAGGCGATTTTTTGGGTTTGATTTTAAATTCAAATTTAAGATATAAAAGCTATTGGTAGGTAGGCAGTTATTTCATGAAATTTCATAGGGAATTCCTACTAGTATCCGCACAGTGATAATATCCGGACACTTAGCACTTTGGTTAAGGTTAGTAGATAGGTAGGTAGGTACATTATCTATAAATTTGTAGTTTAAAATAAAAACAAAAATACATTCTTTATGTTGGATCACCTAGTTTGAATAATTTTATAAAATAAAATTTATGTGTTTTATTCATGTTCCCATCCTCCTTTTTATGTATCATTTTTAATAAATGAATGTAAACAATAAAGCTGTGACCTTAGTGGGCTAAGCAACATAAAAATATAGTTTATTGTAGGTACCTTTATAAAAATTGGAAAAAATTAGTTTTCCACTTTAATATTTTGGAAACAAAAGAAGTTATAGACATTTAATACAATTTTGTCTGCTCGTCTGTTTTAAAATGTGTGACTTTAAGGAAAATCCAATTGAAAGATTTTTGTTAAGTTATTAACTATTAGTAAGTATAGTTTTTTTTAACTAGTTAGTTTTAGTTTATTTCATCAATCAGATTACAATCTTATAGACTAGATACTAATACAAAATATAATATAATTGTTGGTGGAAATATACTAATATAAATAAATAAATCTATACTAATATTATAAATGTGAAAGTAACTCTGTCTGTCTGTCTGTTACTCAATCACGCCAAAACTACTGATACTGAACCAATTTGCATGAAATTTGGTATGGAGATATTTTGATACCCGAGAAAGGACATAGGCTACTTTTTACCCCGGGAAAATGACGCATTCCCATGGGAAAATTTAGGTGGGCCGATCGCTTTTACGCCTAAACTACTGAACAGATTTAAATAAAATTTTGTAAGGAGATAGTTTGAGACTTAAGAAAGAACACGAGTTACCTTTGACCTCGGGAAAACAACGCATTCCCATGGGAAAAATTACTTTCCGGGGAATCTGATCGCTTTCACTCCTAAATTACCAAAGATTTGAATAATATTTGGATTAAATTGGTATAACGGGAAAACAACGAATTCCCAACCCTTATGAAATAAGACGCAAACTGTGGCTCCCACCAAGTTCCACAAATAATAATTTTAAACCTAAACCACAGATAAGAAACTATACAGATGTCTCATCCCCATAGAAGAAAATGTCCCATGTTTTTTTCACTACTCCTTGATCTTTGGTTGACCCAAGATCGTGGTATCTGTATTTAGAAAAAGTATCTACTTACCACTTTGCGTGAAGTTTTTTTTTTTTTTTTTTTTTTTTTTTGACAGGAGGAAATCTTCAAAAGACCCTCGGCAGTATTCGACACCAAGTAGTGTGGGACTCTTAACCACTAAAACCACCTCTTTATCAGGACCAATCTTGAAGGATCGACTACAGATTTTTCTTTCTTAACTTTGTACAATCACTTTGGGGGAAGTTTAAACTTTTAATACTTTCCCATGTTTTTTTAGACCATAAGCTCATGAGGCTTGGTTCTTCTTAATCTCCGAACATGGTTTCTTATATTCAAGACGGACTCCATTTCAGAATTAGTATGACTTTGCAGTCTCTGGTTGTGCGATACAGCGTATTTTTTAACAACTTCTGTAACCATTTCTATTTGTAAGTCACGATGTAGATCGGTATTTCTTATGTACCAAGGTGCATTAACTATTCCACGAAGGACTTTGTTTTGGAATTTTTGGATGATTTCGGTATTTGTTTTCTTTGTACAGCCCCATAATTGGATTCCATAGGTCCAAACAGGCTTTAGTACTTGATTATACAGCATTATTTTGTTTTGGATTGATAAATCAGAGTTGTTACCAAGTAACCAGTACATTTTTCTATATTTCAAGTTTAGTTCTTCTCTTTTCTTTTTGATGTGCTCTTTCCACTTTAGCTTTGCATCCAAAGTCATTCCAAGGTATTTGGTCGTATTGGCGTAAGGTACAGCTTGATTATTAATGAATATTGGAATATTGTTTATCTTTTTATTTGTAAAGTTTATATGTGAAGATTTTGTTTCATTGAGTTTGATACGCCATTTTTGGTCCAATCTCTCACTGTGTCTACGGCATGTTGTAGTTTTACTGCTGCCTTAGAGACACATTTGTCGGGTACCAAAATTGCGGTATCATCTGCAAAAGTCGCCATTATGGTGTGATTACCAACTGGAATATCCCTTGTGTATTGTAAATACAGGGTAGGACCTAGGACACTTCCTTGTGGTACACCGGCTTCTATTTTCTTCAATTCCGAGTATTCCTGATCGTACCTTACTCTAAACAAACGGTCTGAAATGTACGATTTTAATATTTCAGAGTACTGCCTGGGAAGATCCCTTTGCAGTTTGTACTCAAGTCCCTCATGCCAAACCTTGTCAAAAGCTTGAGCAACATCTAAGAAAATAGCTGAACATACTTGTTTTTCTTCTAATGCTTTTTCTATTACATCCGATATTCTATGAACTTGGTCTATCGTGGAATGTTTATTTCTAAAGCCAAACTGATGGTTTGGGATTAACCTTCTTTCTTCTATGATTTTGCTAAGTCTCTTCAGAAGCAGTTTTTCAAAAACTTTTGCCATAATTGGTATAAGCGATATTGGTCTGTAAGACGTCACTTCTGTAGGTGGTTTACCTTGCTTTGGTATGACAATTACTTCAGCAATTTTCCAATGGTGCGGGACATACCGGTGCTTAAGGCATGCATTTATTATATATTGGAGTTTTATGAAGGCTTTCAATGGCATTTCTTTCATAACCTGAGCAGTAATTAAATCGTAACCTGGTGATTTTTTATTTGATAGTTGATGTAAACACATACTTTTTATTTCTTTAAGTCTTACAATTGGTATTTCACTTTCATCTATCTTATCAACAAACTGTAAGCTATTTTCAGCCGCGTTTGATGAGTATGGCTTAAAAACATTCGCAAGATGTTCAGCGAAAAGGTAAGCTTTTTCTTTCGGGTTACCGATCCATTTCCCATCTTGAGATTTCAAGGACGAGTTTTGTAACTGCGGTCTTTTCAGGCGCTTGGTTGCTTTCCATAGCGAAAAATCGGTTGAAGCATCAGTCGTTAAATTCCTTAGGAATGTACTAAGTGAATCATTTTTGAATTTGTAAATTTGTTTTTTAAGATTGTTGCTTATACGGTTAAACGTTGTTTTATCATCTGGAAATCTAGTATTTTGCCATTTTCTTCGAGCTCTTCTTTTCTCTATTATCAACTCTCTTATCTCTAAGGGATATTTTATTTCATTTTGTCTTCTATTAGAAAATGTAGGAGTACTTTCTTCAGCGGCCTGTTGCACATCAGCAATAAATTGTCCACTTCATGGTCAATTTGCTCGATTGTATCCATGGGAGATCTTAAATTTATAAAACTTAAAAGCCTTTCTCTAAAATCACACCAGTTTGTTTTCTTATTTACAAGCTTTGGATTACTTTTTTCTAGTACTTCCGATTCACTTAGTGATAGAATCACTGGAGTATGATCTGATGACAGGTCATAATTACCTTCGACACTAATGTGATTTCGTTTGATTCCTTTAGCTACGAAAAAGTCAATAAGGTCTGGTATTTTGTTAGTATCGGAAGGCCAGTAAGTTGGCGACCTGGAGGAATAGAATTCGCAATTGTATTTACGGCCTGCTTGGAAAAGTCTTTTGCCTTTTGTTAATATAAGTCTTGAACCCCAATGGGTGTGTTTCGCATTGAAGTCTCCACCAACAAGAAAGTTATGCCCAAGAAGATTAAATAGATCTGTATAGTCATCTTCTGTCGGGGAGCGCCTTGGTGGGCAGTATATAGCTGCTATCTTAAACTCTTTCTTTTTCATACCAATACTAATAGTTTTTACTTGCATATTTTCACTAGTAAACTTGGTTACTTCATAATATTTTAAGCTTTCTTTTATAAGAATCGCCGATCCACCTCTTGCCTTGTCAGCTGGATGTGGAGCGTGGTAACATGAATAGTTTTCTATTACATTATCTAGACTTTGCCCATTGGAGAAATGAGTTTCAGACACCAGGCAAATATCGATATGTTCTAGATCTAAAAAGATTTTTAATTCGGATGAATGTTGTATAAGACCGTTTGCATTCCATGTAGCGATTTTAAGTGTTCTGTCCATCATTGTTTTTTAAGAGCGACTTTTTCGCTTAGCTGTTTGATATTCAAATCCTGTTTATCAATTCTTTGAAGAATAAGTTGTAGCATTTCTTTTATGGAAGTCTCTTCATTCTTCCGCACATTTTTAACAATCTGAGAATAGGCTTTATTTTCATCGCTTTTACTTTGAGCAGCCTTTTTAGGCGGTTCCTTCTTAGTACTGTTTTCAGCAGTTAAAACGGTATTTACTGAGTTTCTGGGTTTGTCTAGCAGATGTATTTTTGCTTCTGAACTCTTGGAATTTTTTGGCAACTGGGCAGCCTCTATAGCTTGCAGGGTGATTACCCTGGCAGTTCACACATTTTGCTTTCTGATCTTTGCTCATAGGACAATTTTTAGTTGCATGTTTTCCTTCGCACTTTACACAAGCAAACTCTCGGTTGCAGTATTTTTGGGTATGACCAAAAGCTTGGCAACGTTTGCACTGCGGAACAACTTTAGATTTTCGGAGTGGTTCAATTTTAACAGCTATGCCCAAGATTGATCTTACTTTATAAATCTCCTCGAGACTTTGTTTGCTGTCAAAAGTAAGCATGAATAAAGGTAGTAACCTCTTACTTGTCATCGATTATCCAGAGGAGTTTTTAATTTTCTCATTCTTAAATAGATTGACTGCATCAAGGGCTTGGAAGCCTTTTTGTACAAGATCTTCTACTACTTCCTCGGGAGAGCACGAGGAATGAAGACCTCTGGCTACTACTTTTATTGACCTTGTAGCTTTGTTCTCATATGAGTGCCATTGTATTTGGTGTTTGCTCAGTTCTTCAGTGACAGATATATACTCGGCAGCTTCTTCGACTGTGACTTTCCAGTTGTCTTTGTTGTACGATGTGTATTTGCAAGCTTTTTTAGTACATTTTTCTATTATTTTCTTAAGATCTCCAAAAATTGGAAATCCTGAGATCATAATTGGTGGTGGTGTAATTTTTTTGCTGCCTTTAGCGCGAGATATTGATTTAGCAACAGCTACCACATTATTCGCTTCTTTAGTTCCTGTAATCAACTCTTTGTTATTTTCGGTTTTAGAGCTTTTCTGATTTCTTGAACGAGTTTCGGGACTACGTTTACGTTTCTTTGTGGTATGTTTTTTTTCTTTTTCTCAGTTTCAAACAAGAGCTCTTCTTCATCAGTTTGATATTCAGGTTCAATATATTTTGGACTTAACTGAAGCGTGGACTCTGAATCTTTCTTGTCAAGCAAGGAAACTTTCTCTTCGAGTTTTTTCACTTGCAGCTGAAGACTTTGAACTAGAACTTCAAGTTGTTTTCTTGCCGCTATTTCAATTTTCCATTCTTCAAAGTAGTTCTTTGATTTTGATTGGTCTTTCTCTTTGTCTTCGTTGGAACTCTGTTGATCTGTGATGTCGATCTCTTCATTGATCTTGGTTCCTTTTTCGCTGATGTTTTTAACATCTATAATTTTGTTTGAGGTTGTCGATGGTGTAACCCCTGAAGTATATTTGTTTGGGGGAGTTCTTTGCATCTTTGAACTCCGTCTCTCAATATTTTTAAGCAATAATTGCTCCTCCCCAGAATCCATAGGACCGACCTCGAAAGAGGGTGGATTTACCAGTTTCACTGGAGTGCCACCTGGGGTATTTAATCTATTCGTTTTGTTCATTGCCATAATTTTTTTTTAACTTAGTGTTCGTACCATATAGTCATAGTTTATATTCAGCCGCCCCACAGGGAACAGACGCTGACCAGTGTGCCGCACAATATGTGTCAGACGCTCTTGGATTTAATCGTGAGCTGGTGCATTCAGAGCGATATTTCTGTTCTTTTGCTCCTAGTTCCTGAAAAGATAACTCAGGTGACTCAGCTCATGGATGCAATGGATCCAACGCTCGTCGTTAGTTGGGTATCCAGCGGGCACCGCGAGGAGGTGACGATGCGATTTTGCCACGCCCATAAATTATCCACTTCTGCTGAAACAGATATTTAAAACCATATTGGATAGTTTATGTAAACATCCACATCTCTTATGGTTTCACGACATACACGGGTCGACAATACCAATGATCATATTACTGAGAATGTTATCTCAAAAACATATATATCGGTATTGATCGTATGGTCTTCATAATCATTATATTTGATTCATAAATCTAAACAATAATAAAACGAACACAGTTTGTATACAAAACATATTATGCTTGCTATGCAGATTGTGTTCAAAGAAGGAATCTTGTAGGGGAGTTGTTTGGTGCAGACAATCTCAATCGAGAGTTAGTCTCCAGTTGAACCTAGAATAAAGAGGGTTGTTTCATTTCTTATACGAGCATAACAAAAAATATTGGTGGCAGCGGTAAAATAAAGAAGCGGTAAAATAAAAAAGTGGCGGTGTATTAAATTAATCAAGTGAAATACAGATATACAGAAAATTAAAAACAGAAGCGGTAAAATAAAGAAGAGGTGTATTAAATTAATCAAGTGAAATACAGATATACAGAAAATTAAAAACAGAAGCGGTAAAATAAAGAAGAGGTGTATTAAATTAATCAAGTGAAATACAGATATACAGAAAATTAAAAACAGAAGCGGTAAAATAAAGAATATTAAATTAATCAAGTGAAATACGGATATACAGCAAATTTAAAACAGAAGCGGTAAAACAAAGATGGTTCGAGTACTACAGCAAACTAAAATCAGAAGCAGTGTAATTATATGCCCGATGAGTGGAATCTCAGCATAGTTTGTCCGATACATAAAAAAGGAGACCCTTTAAATTGCGCCAACTACAGAGGGATCAGTCTCCTTAACATTGCATATAAGATCCTTTCTGCCGTACTATGTGAACGTCTGAAGCCGTTCGTCAACAACCTGATAGGTCCTTATCAGTGTGGCTTCAGACCAGGAAAGTCCACTATCGACCAAATATTCACATTACGGCAGATCTTGGAAAAAAACCCAGGAGCTTCAAATCGATACCCACCATCTCTTTATCGATTTTAAAGCCGCGTATGACAGCATCCATAGGGAAGAGCTCTACAGAGCAATGTCTAGTTTTGGCATCCCTGTCAAACTTATCCGTTTGTTCAGAATGACGATGGAGAATGCACGCTGCTCCATCAAGGTCGGAAAAGATCTCACCGATGCATTTGATGTCAAAAAAGGTTTTAGACAAGGCGATGCACTGTCATGCGACTTCTTCAACATCGTTCTGGAAAGAATTGTGCAAAACTCAACCGTCAACACTAGAGGCACAATCTTCCAAAGGTCCATCCAATTACTCGGATACGCAGATGATATTGACATAATTGGAAGATCAAAGCGTGATGTCAGTGGAGCGTTTTTGAGCATTGCGACGGAAGCGAAGAAGATGGGTTTAGTGGTCAATGAGGGCAAGACCAAGTATATGCTGTCATCAAAAACGGACATTGAACAACGACGTCTTGGACAAAACGTCACCATGGACAGCTATAACTTCGAGGTAGTTAAGGACTTTGTCTACCTAGGCACCGCTATAAACACAGGCAACGACACCAGCGCTGAAATCAAACGAAGAATAACTCTTGCAAATTGCTGCGTCTTTGGACTTAGAAGGCAATTGAGAAGTAAAGTCCTCTCTCGAGCATCTAAAATCACCATCTATAAGACACTCATCATCCCGGTTCTCATTTATGGCGCTGAGGCCTGGACCCTGTCAAAGAAAGATGAGAACGTCTTAGGATGCTTCGAGAGAAAAATTCTTCGGGTGATTTTTGGTCCCGTACGTATAGATGGAGAATGGAGGAGAAGATATAACGACGAACTGTACGGGCTGTACAGCGACACTGACCTAGTTAGCAGAATAAAAGTCCAACGGCTTAGATGGCTGGGTCATGTAGAGCGAATGAACATCAACGCTCCAGCCCGGAAGGTCTTCGAATCCAATCCCGAGGGACGGCGCAGTAGAGGAAGACCGCGACTCAGGTGGCGCACTCAGGTGGGTGAGGACCTCAACCAACTTGGCGTGCGAAACTGGAGACAGCTAGCTAGGGACCGAGCTGGCTGGAGACGCATGTTGGTTGAGGCCCAGGTCCGCCCGGACTGTAGCGCCACCTTAAGTAAGTAAGTAAGTGTAATTATATATATTTTAAAGTAAGTTACGTTTTAATAGTATAGTTATTGGTAATTTTTAATTCAAAAAAAAAATATATAAAAAGTAAAAATAAATAATATCAATTAAAAAAAAAAAAAAAAATAAATAAAAAGTACATATCTATTACAAAAATGACTCAAATAAACAATCAAGAGAACGAAATAACAACAGCAGTTGCAAACCCAACTGTTGATATAAACACTCTATTAAAACTAATTCCGAAGTTCCATAGCGATTCTTCGGAATTATACGCTTTCCTTAACGGATGCGATGACGCGATGAGCTTAGCCTCATCAAGTCAAAAAGATTTTACATTCAAATATATAAAGGTCCAAATTACGGGTAATGCTTGAGTCATCTTAGAAAATAAAGTTATAGAGAATTGGTTGCAGCTTAAAGACCAATTAAAAAAATTATATAAAGATACTAATAGTACATTAGGGCTTTATAGAGAATTAATAAATTCTAGAGAGGAGAATAGAACAGTGAGGCAATATGAACAACATATGGAGACGATGTCGAGAAGACTCGGCTCTGATGCAAAAGAGGATTAAAAAGAAACGGATGCAAAAGATATCCATATTATTCACAATTATATAGAGAACAAAATAATCCTTAATATTTTTATTAATGGTCTGAGATCTGAATTGGGAAATTATGTTAATAACTGCAGACCAACTACTTTGGCTGAAGCGGCTCGTCACGCACAGCATGAAGAGTCACGATTAGCTAATCAAATAAAAACTCCTAGACATGATTTTACAAATAAAAATTTGGTAAAAATTAATTTTGGGCAAATTAAATGCAACAATTGCAATAAAGTTGGACGCTTAGAAAAAGATTGTTTTTCAAAAAAAACCATTCGCAAATAAAGACATGAAGAGTTATGAAAATTTTAAATGCTTTAAATGTGGTAAAGCAGGACATATTGCAAAGAATTGTTACACACAAAAACAAAGCCAAATTTTCACTAGTAAGAAACGCCATTAGTAAGGCAGCGTTCTCTTTAAACAACGAAGAAAGCCCTTACATATATATACTTTACAAAGATACAGTGCTTAAAATGCTTCTCGATACTGGAGCATCAATAAGTTTAATAAAATTAAAGTGTACTAAGGAAACAATCAATAATAAAGAAATAATAGATTTAATAGGTTTAGGAAACGCTTCCCAAAAAACATTAGGTTCTACTAACTTACGCTTTTCTATAAGAAATGAGACGGAACAAAAAAGATATCATAGATGGGGATTCCATGTTATTCCAAATAACGTGATCTATGATAATGATGGTTTGATAGGTGCAGATTTCCTTAGAGAAATGAAATGCAAAATAGATTATGGAAGCAATTTATTATATTTAGATAATGAGAAAGAAAGTTATGAATTAAAATTCAAGCATGAAGATAATTATATTATGCCTAGACAAGAAGTTTTTAGAATGGTGAAATTAAAAGAAAAATTAGTTGATGGTACTTCAGTAGTTGTGAAGAAATTTGAAAACGAAAATATACTAGTGTGAAGGAATCACACTAGCGACCACTTCATTATACATTTAATTCCGGTCATTGACTTAAATCCACACTACGCTTTACAATAGCCGACCTATATTTTAAATGCACTCGCATTACTTTTCTATTTTTAATAATGCACTCGCATTTCATTCATGGTCAAGAATATCACCCTCATGCACTAAAATATTAAGTAATAAGTTCAATGCCACTGACGATGGCGAGACGCGACGCTTCAGATTACTTTGGTCAAGTGTATCTACCTACTCGCTGAGGTTCAATGTACTGCATATTGTGTAGTGCATATGGCTGGATGTATTTGGATACATTTGTGCATTGTATTAGAAGGGCTATGCACATTGGATAATCGAATATTAATTTGATGACATAGCAAGTATGCTGCCTGGTTCCGTTGTCATAAATTTCCCATAGAATTCGGAATACAAAATATGTTTATGTTTATATAAAATATTTCTATGTTTAAGTGATAATATGTATTTGATATAGGCTTAAGATGTTAATGTGTAAGTAGATTATTTTTGTATAAATAGCTTAAGTTTGACTGAATAAATTCACTTTCAGTTTGGAAGTAGAAACAACAATTCGGCTCTTCAGCCTTGTTCTTACTTTGAAACTTTGGAAGCAGATCGGCTCTTTAGCCATCAACCTTTTTCGGCTTGGGGAAGCCTTCCAATATCCCCCATAGATTAGTAGGTGAGGTAGGGACCACTTTACATGGCGATCTTGCCAGGAGCTAGTTAATCAGTTGGGCGAATTTCTTGAATTTCTTGAGTTCGTTATTAAATCCGATAAATATAAGGTGCCACGTTGAGAAGCACCAATGTCCTATCAGAAGGAGGCTTTAGACGAGCTCTTCGCAGCATTAGACTGTCCTTATACTCCCGGACAACCAACAATTGGGGCACCCGTATACGTCCCCACACCAAAGACAGCTGGACCTAAGCCTCTAACCATCGAGGAATATCTGAAGAGAAGAAAAAAGACAATACAACAACAACAAGCGCAACCACAAACAACCAAAAGGAAACGCGCTGGAAAAAAAGTCAAATTAAGACAAGAAGTAGGCAACCTATACAGACTAGCAAGTCTGAGCACAGGGAAAAAAATTTTTTTAAATAAATTCAAAAAAAAAATATATAAATTATATTATGGGAGGCAAAAGCTCCAAAGAAGGGGTCGTTGTGACCAATAACAACAATAATAATAATGAAGTAACTTCAAATCTTTTAATTGTGGACATCATAATCATAATTTTGATTATCTGTATAGTTTATTTAATCAGAAAAATTGTAAAATTTTATTTCAAACAAAACGTACAAAAAATTGTAAATAATGAAATTAAAAATGTAACCGTTAAAAAAAAAAACCCTAAAAATAAAATTATTAACAATGTTTTAAAAAAAAAATAAAAAATAAATAATAATTTTTATATATAATTAAAAATCATAATAAAATCACTAAAAGAAATACTTGCAAATTTCAATAAAACCCCAAAAAGAAAATATTCCGAAAAATATATTACCGAAAAAAGACAAGAAATATCTGAATTAGAAAAAGAGTTCAATGAAAAATATAAAAATTAGAAAAGGATACAAACCAACAAACTTTAAAAACAATAATAGATAACTTATTAGTCAGACTGAATCAAATATTAGAAGAAAAAACTAAATTACTAGGCGAAGAAGATATAGGGGAAGAAGAAGATAAAGAAGCCAAAGAAATAATAGAAATAGTTGAAAACATGGCAGAAATATTCAATATAAGTATAGCTCAGAAATTGCCTACCCTCAACTGCGATGAGGATGGCAAAAGAACTGAACACATTAGGGATTTTATAAACAGCATAGAATTCTACCATGACACCCTTAGTGAGACCTCGAAACCCACACTAATAAAATTTATTTTGAAATGCAAAATTCAAGGTAAAGCTCTTACTGAACTAGGTAATCAAAAACCAGAGAATTTTGCTTCATTAAAAAAAATTTTAATAGAAAAATGTGGACCAAAAGAGACAATAGAAACAATACAAACCAAACTTAGCAAGACATATCAGGGTAATCGACCAGTGCGAGAATTCGTAACAGAAATCGAAACACTAAATACAAAAATGACAGAACTAGAAGTTTCTTGTCATGGTGAAGAAGCCAGGGAAATCCTAACAAAAGCTAATGAAAGAAGAGGTTTAGCATTTCTAAAAAAGGGGGTAAACGATAGGTTAAAAATAGTATTAGATAGCGCCAGACACACTAACCTTCAAGACGCTATCCAGCATGTAGTAGAATTAGATCAAACCTCTGCATCCACATCAAACACTGTTAGGTACATGAATAATAGAGGTAGAAACTATCATGGACATAATAATTTTAACAACCCTCAAGCTAGATTCTCGCATACCAATTTCAATAACCAAGCTAGAAGTTCATACCCACAGATTAACAACTCAACTAGGCCTTCATATCACAACCAACAAAACTTTAGAAATCATAATAATAATAACTATAGAAATAATAATAATAACTATTATAACAACGATAACAGGTCCAGATATACAAGCAACAATGACAGACAAAGATATAATAATAATAACAGTAATAATCACAGTAACAACAACAATAATACCACTAATACCAATAATACCAATAGGTCGAA
Source organism: Eupeodes latifasciatus (assembly GCA_920104205.1). NCBI lineage: Eukaryota > Metazoa > Arthropoda > Insecta > Diptera > Syrphidae > Eupeodes > Eupeodes latifasciatus. The sequence continues at coordinate 56,470,029 of OV049927.1, forward strand.
TAGTGTAAGTCAACCTAATAGTAATAGACATAATAATCAGGTGTTGGTAATGGGAAACGAGCAACCCACCGAAGGGGAAGCCGACCCATCGGAGGGAATTCATTAAATCCACAGATAACAGATGCCATTTGTACTGTTGGAATATCAAACGGCATTTACATACAGATACCATTAAAAAACAACATAAACAAACAATTCTTACTAGACACAGGAGCCTCAATATGCGTTATAAAAAAATGTTCACTTACTAAAAACATTAATATAGATGAAAGAAAAAAGACAAAAGTATTAGGGATATCAGGAAATCTAGAAACTTTAGGGACATGTATCTATGTATTACAACTAGGAGAATTTTCCATTCCATATGAATTTCATGTAGTAAGTGATTCTTTTCCGATCCCAGTTGATGGTATAATCGGAGCGAATTTCCTAACAGAGTTCAGTGCTATTATAAATCTGGAGAAATTTTCGTTTGAATTGAAAGTAGATGACCAACCAGTCATTCTACCTATATATACTCAACAAAACATAGATGTTGTTTCCTTACCTCCACGGTGTGAAGCAACTTATTGGATGACTACAAAACATTCTGACTCTCGAATATTTTATCCACAAGAATTATGTGAAAATGTTTTCATGGCAGGTTCACTATCAACTGTTAAAAATGGAAAAATACCCGTTAAAATTCTGAATACACGTGATTCAGCTGTAACTCTAAAATGGGTTGAACCCATATCATTCTCTTCTTCGGAACATTTTATTTTACATTATAACCATATAGATAAATCAATAAACAAGCGAGTTCAGGAAATTCTAAATGAAATAAATTTTGAGACATCAAATAGCGAAGAAAAATCCGAGATTGAAGCAATATGTACAAAATTCCAAGACATTTTTCACGTAGATGGTGACAAACTTACGTATACCCATATTGGAAAGGCAGACATTAAACTTAAAAATGAATCTTCACCGAAATATACCAAGCCGTATCGATTACCACATACTCAGAAGGAAGATATAAAAGAGGAAATAAAAAAAATGTTGTCAGATGACATAATAGAACCATCCATCTCCCCATGGAATTCTCCAATACTTATAGTGCCGAAAAAGAAAGACCCAGTTACCGGTCTACAAAAATTCCGAGTGGTGATCGATTATCGTCACGTTAACGATCGAATCGAAGATGATAAATTTCCACTACCAAACATAACGGACATCTATGATATGATCGGAGGAGCAACTTACTTCTCATGTATAGATCTAAGTCAAGGATATTATCAAATGGAGCTAGATGCCAATAGTAGACCAATAACGGCATTCTCAACAGAGGATGGTCACTACCAGTTAAAACGTCTACCAATGGGTTTAAAGATCTCACCCAGTAAGTTCTCAAGAATGATGTCTATAGCCATGTTAGGGCTAACATATTCACGATGTTTCGTCTATCTGGATGATCTTATAATTTTTGGTAAAAATTTAATGGACCACAACAAAAACTTGATCCAAGTCTTCGAACGTCTGAAAATCTCAAAATACACCCAAAAAAATGTTCTTTCTTGCGAAAAGAAGTATTATACCTCGGACACCTTATATCGGACAAAGGAATTTTACCTGACCCCTCAAAATCTGCCGCAATGAAAAATTATCCAACTCCTACTAACGCGGATGAAGTAAGAAGATTCGTAGCATTCGCAAATTATTATCGAAAATTCATTAAAAATTTTGCTACCATTTGTATCCCATTAAATCGGTTATTGAAAAAAGATGTTGAATTCGATTTTAATAAAGATTGCGAAAAATCATTCAATTTGCTTAAAGAAATCCTTATAAGTCCTACAATTCTCCAATTTCCAAATTTAAGTGAAGAATTCATTCTACGCACAGACACCTCAGGTTTCGCTTTAGGAGTTGTTTTGTCTAATTCCGATGACAGGCCAATTGCTTACGCAAGCAAAACTCTTAATAAGGCAGAGAAAAACTATAGCACCATTGAGAAAGAATTACTTGCTATAGTGCGGGCAGTAAAACACTATCGGCCATACTTGTTCGGAAGAAAGTTCAAAATCTTGACAGACCACAGACCCCTAGTGTACTTGTTCTCACTAAAAGAACCTAGTAGTAGACTAACTAAATTCAGACTATTATTAGAAGAATACAATTTTTACGTAGAATATTCACCCGGTAAAGATAACTGTACCGCTGACGCGCTTAGTCGCATTAAAGTAGAGTCTGAAGAATTAAAACAATTATATGTCTGTGTAGTAACAAGAGCCCAGTCGAAAGTAGAAAATAAAGATGAAAATACACCTTAAAATAATAAGATACAAACCAATGAACAAAGGATAACAGAACTTCTCAAACCACCCGAAAGTGGACTAAAAGTTATTGAATTAAAAATCGTTGACAATTTTACGGAAGATTTAGTTAATTTCAAGGACGACATAATTATAGGACCAAACAAAGTTTTGGCGTATATTCCAAAAGGGAATAGTTTACTCCTAAAAAAGTCCAAGGACAGCACTACAACCCAATCGACATTATTTGGCAAAATATTGTCGAGGGATGTGCAAAAACTCTGCGGACCCAAATCAATTAAGAAAATATATATTACTAAAAATGAAATAAAGAAACTCTCGGACGGCCGTCGAGAATATAAAATTAATGAATTAAAAAATATATTAGGAGAAATGTTTAAGGAAAGTAATATAAAGGTATACCTCATAGATAATGTTATTGAAATTACCGATCCTTGTAAGAAGAAATTAATACTAAACGACTTTCACATACTTCCGACCAGTGGACATGCAGGTATAAACCGTATGATTCAAAATATAAAGAAAAAATACTTTTGGACAGGAATGCAAAACGATGTGACGACATTCGTTAAGCACTGCCCCGTATGTCAACGAAACAAATATATCCAACCGAAGAAACAACCAATGACTATCACATCAACAACCGAATCAGGTTTTGACAAAATATTTATAGACTTAGTAGGACCTTTAGAAGAATCTGAAGATGGATCTAAATACATACTCACCATTCAAGATGAGCTTACCAAGTTTATCGAAGCTATACCACTCCCAAATAAAGAATCAAGCACGGTAGCTAAAGCTCTAGTAGAAGGTTTTATTCTAAGGTACGGAATACCACATACAATAGCATCTGATCAGGGAACCGAATTTATAAACCAGGTTTTCAAAAATATCTGTAAGGTTTTGAGAATAGAACAATTACAATCTACAGCGTACCATCATGAGAGCATAGGAGCTTTAGAAAATTCACATAAGGTTTTAGGAGCATATCTTAGAAGTTACGTCTCAGAAAAACACACGGATTGGAGTACTTGGTTGCCATATTACGTTTTCTGTTATAACACTTCCGTACACTCAGAAACGGGTTACACACCATTCGAGTTGATATTCGGAAAGCAATGTAGCTTGCCCAAAAATCTGACAAAACAAATGGAACCGGTGTACAATTATGACGATTACGTAATTGACCTTAAACATAAATTACAAGTTGCCCATAGAGATGCCCGAGAAACGCTTATAAAGAAGAAAAATATTAGGAAAGATAGATATGATAAAGAGGGACAAACAAAAAGTAGTAGTTTTGAAAAAGGAAGTTTAGTTTTATTAAGAAACGAATCCAGAAAGAAATTAGATCCAATATTTATAGGACCATACGAAGTTTTGTCTCAAAATGGTGTAAATTGTGATATCCAATACGATAACAAAAGAATGACAGTACACAAGAATAGAGTAAAACCATTTTACATGTATTTAACTTTTATATAATCAATAATTAAATCAAAGTCTAAAAAAAAAAAAAGGGAAAGAATGTAAATAATAATATATGTATATACAAGATAACTACTTCATTTAATTTTTAATAAGGTGCACCTAGGATTAGCAATACATAAAACGAAAAATAGAATATAAGAAGAATACAATAAGTTACTTGTATGAATAAATGAAAAAAAAAATATAAGAAGAATAAAATAAGTTACTTGTATGAATAAATGAAAAATAGAATATAAGAAGAATAAAATAAGTTACTTGTATGAATAAATGAAAAATAGAATATAAGAAAAATAAAATAAGTTACTTGTATGAATGAATGTATAAAAAAAAATATATATAATATATACGTAAGTAATGATACAAACTAAGTATGTACTAATTAAAAATATATATAGAAGAAAATAATGTAAAAAAAAAAAAAAATTTTGATTCCGAACGAAAAAAAAGAGAATATTCCTATTATACAAGTTATAATAAATAAATTAGGTGGCGCAACAGTCCATGAAGAACCAGGGCCTAGTGACTTACAACTCTCAACCATTCCTGTGTGCGAGTAATGTTGTCAGAGATGGAAGGGACCTACAGTTTATATGCCGAATCCGAACGGCTAATTTGAGAAAGCACTTTTCATGACAAGAATTACTCTTGGAGAATTTGTCAATTCCTCGCAAGAGGCAGTACCCGTGAAAAAAGTTAGGTGGTACAGGCAGGGATTGAACCCAAGACCCCTTGCATGACAGTCCAACGCACTAACCATCACGCTACGGGTACTACTACTATACAAGTTAGTGTCGCTTAAAAGAAGAAATCAAGATATGTCATGATTTCTCCTTTTTCCCCAGGAAAGGTGGTGAAAAGGAATCACACTAGCGACCACTTCATTATACATTTAATTCCGGTCATTGACTTAAATCCACACTACGCTTTACAATAGCCGACCTATATTTTAAATGCACTCGCATTACTTTTCTATTTTTAATAATGCACTCGCATTTCATTCATGGTCAAGAATATCACCCTCATGCACTAAAATATTAAGTAATAATTTCAATGCCACTGACGATGGCGAGACGCGACGCTTCAGATTACTTTGGTCAAGTGTATCTACCTACTCGCTGAGGTTTAATGTACTGCATATTGTGTAGTGCATATGGCTGGATGTATTTGGATACATTTGTGCATTGTATTAGAAGGGCTATGCACATTGGATAATCGAATATTAATTTGATGACATAGCAAGTATGCTGCCTGGTTCCGTTGTCATAAATTTCCCATAGAATTCGGAATACAAAATATGTTTATGTTTATATAAAATATTTCTATGTTTAAGTGATAATATGTATTTGATATAGGCTTAAGATGTTAGCACAGATAAGAAACTATACAGATGTCTCATCCCCATAGAAGAAAATGTCCCATATTTTTTTCACTACTCCTTGGCTATCAACTGACAAAAAGCTTTTTGTCAGTTGATCTTCAAGCACAAAAAGCTGTTTTTGATTGCACATATTGGCTTGCCAGTATGCCTGTTCAAAGCTATGTGTATAACTATAAAAAATTCTAAAGTTGTTTTTTCTCTCAAGTCAACGTCCATAGAGACAAAGAAAAAAAGAAACTGTTTTGGTTTCGATGATGTTTTGGTGCCGATGATGTTACCATATTTCAGTTGCTATTGTTCAAGCGATGTAGGTATTTTATGCTATTTATGCTATTTATTATTGAATATGAAAATAAAAACCATAGTTATTAATTTTTCCATGTTATATTTTACTATATCAAATAAAACAATATACATATATGTTGAAAATACATTTAAGAAAGGAAGAGAAGATGAGTTAGGTGCAAGACATTTTAAAAATAATTTGTATGGATTCCTATGGTAACACTGATGCAAATGTACATACGTGCGCCGCTGGTGAGCGTATGAGGCTTAGTTTTGGTTGCCTTCCTTATTTTGATTTTTTTTTATACATATATTGAACGCATGTGTGTATGTCATGTATCCATAGATATATGTATGTATATGACAAAAGGGTAAGTTTCAATTTCGGTCTTTTTGTTGTTTGTTGATTGTTTCTTTGTTGTCCTATGCAAAACGTAAGTTGCGTATTTTGTGAACTTAAACAGGTGTAGGTAGGTACTCATGTAAATAATTTCGATACAAAAAAGAGGCTCGGATGTGACCCACACTGATAACTTACTATTGATGCCCACTTAAATTTTTCAAAATTTATTTTTTTTATTTGGAAAAATTGTATTAGTAAGTAAGTATGCAAAAATATACATTTAAGCTGTTTCTGTGGAAATAGATGTATCGAAAAGTTAAATTAATATATTTTGAAAGAAGTTTGGTTTCTCTCAAATAAACATTGTCTTAAATTGTTACAAAACATTAACAACAATATTTCTATGGGATGAAACAACTTTAAAGTCAATATCTTTCTTTATTCAATCTAATTTATAAATTCAATTAGGTTAATCATTTTTTTATTTTTTTTTTTTTTGCTTAAGGTTTTTAGTTTTCTGTAAAATAAAAAATTGTTGTTAATAACAACAATTTGTACAATTTCTTTCTTTCTTTTTTCTTTCTCCTTTACCCGATATTTCAGTTTAAGAATCAATTTCACGTTTTTTTAGTACTTTTTTTTAGGTTTAAATTAAAGGAAAAAACTATCGGTTGATTAACTTTTTATTTTAAACTATATTTTAAACATTTTTTGTATATAATTAATTAAGTTTGAAGTCAATATCTTTCTCTGTTTTCAAGATGCTTTAGTAGAAACTATTTTTACCAGTTTTTAATAGTTTTCTAAAAAAAATAGTTAATTGGGATGTTAAAATAGGTCTGTTAAGTTTTGTTTAGAAGTTTGTATATGTTTAATACATCACTGCTCTTAGCCTATTTAAGCAAAGGTGGTTTTATAAAAAGTTTAAGAGACAATTTTTGGCCTTGACAATTAAAAATAAAATATCGTAAGTATTTATAATTATTTATTTTATTATTGATCTTTTATAAAATTGCCTTTGCTTAAATAGTTTCCAGGGGTCACGAACGTGGACGTGGCAGAATATCGACCCCCACCCACCTACCACCCGCTGAATTGTACATTTATATATATATATGTAAATTGGTTATGTATTTGTTTTTTTTTTATTGTTTTTGTTTGAGCTACGCGTTCATAACATTCATTAATTTTTTTATTTTAGTTCTAGGATTTTTATACCTTTTATCTTTTGTGTCAATTACCCATTTACAATTTTTCCAAAGTAAGACTTTTATTAAAAAATGTATGATGTCAATTTTATGTGCATAGCATTCATCGGAATCATCGAACCAGCTAGGATATTGTCTGTTTGTTGCGTTTATACATTCTCTTACAATATTTTCTTTTAATCTCGATATAAAAGGTGTTTTTTTGAAGAAAGTTGCAAATATTTTTACGTGAAGACTACAGACTTGGAAAAAATTTTCAGAAGGCCATATAAGAACCGTATTTTCTTTTGAGGTTTCGTATTCTCTCAATTTAATTAATATTTCCGTTAAATCAAATTGAAGCTTATCTTTTGACATTTGTTGAATACAGTTTTCACAGATACTATTCATTTTTTTCATCGATTTAAAAAGGCAATAGCCTGCATAGTATCTGGTAGCAAGATCGTCGGCACCTTTATCAATATCGTGTCTTCAGGCGGTAAAGCATTTAATTTATTATCAATATTCATGTCGTTTTCTATATTCTCAAATGATTCACTCTCCGGTAGCTCATACGAAATCGATATTTGTTCCTCAGCATTGGTTTGTAAAATAGCATTCCAATCAACTTTAAGAGTTTTGGTTCATTGGTAAAACGTCAATTTTCTCTTGTATATTTAGCTTTGCACGGGCTTTAAGTATTTTAATTTCTTCTCTTAAGCGATTATTTTGTTTCCAAACATTTATTTTCGGTCTTCGATTTTTGTTTATTTTCATTTTAAGAGCAATATTAATTTTCTTAAGACTGGCAATTTTTTTTATATAAAAAGTTTGCCTTTTAACGTGAGCCTCACAATTTGTGCAAGCAAATTGAACCTCTTCATCTAAACTTCTGCTTGACAATATAATATAAAATGGATTTCGCAGTGTATATTTTTCCGTTCAGCCGCCGGTTATAATTTTTTGAGAAATCAATTACAATTTCACTTGCCTCATCCATCTTCTTTGCATAGATGGATAAGTATTAAAGGCCTTTCTCCAGGCTTAAACAAAAACGTTTTAGAGGAGATAGAAAAAATGACCTCAAAATTGGCAACGAAAGAGAAAGAAGTGGTTCTAATTTTTGATGAAATGAGCCTTCAGACAAGTTTAACCTACAATGAATACAAAGATGTAATTGAAGGTTTTGTAGATTATGGCAAAAACCAAAGATCTGATATATGTGCTAAGTCAGTCTGCGTTTTTATGATACGTAGTGTATGTGGCAACTTTAAACAAGTTTTGTATCATGTCATTTGCCCAAGTAATATCCCTTCACAACAACTTGAGGTAGAAGTGCATAACTGTTTGGATATATGCGAGAAATTAAAATTAAATGTACGAGCTATTTGCTGCGATCAAGGGCCTACAAATAGAAGTTTGTTTAATAAATTATGTCTAGATGACAAAAGTTGTAACTTTGTTTACAAACAACAAAAAATTTATGGTATGTATGATATTCCTCATCTTTTGAAAAGCATTAGGAATAATTTATTGAAATATAATTTGGCCACGGATGATGGAATTGTAAGTTGGAAAATAATTGAATATATGTACAATTCTGAAAGATTAAATGCAACAAAAATTTGTCCAAAATTAACATCGGCACATATTGACCCAACATAATTTCAAAAAATGAATGTAAAGTTGGCGGCACAAGTACTAAGTAGATCTGTAGCTTGTGGAATTGAAGCTTTATTAGGTCTAAATAAATTTCCCATAAATATATCGCATTTTGCAAAACCAACAGCTAATTTTATAAACAAAATAAACCGGCTTTTCGACCTTTTAAATGGAAAACCAGCTATTAAAAAAAATGATCAAAATCTAATATTCATAAGAGAAATGAAAACATATATTCTCAACATTCAGCCTATTAATTCAAGAAACAAAGCGTTTTGTTTCAAAGGTTTTGCCTTAAGTATTGAGAGCATTTTGCAAATACAAAAAGCATTATATATAGACCATAATGATTTATATTATTTAAATATTAACAAATTTAACCAAGATCCCTTAGAAAATTTATTTGGAAAGATAAGAGCAAGAAATGTTAATAAAAGTAATCCGAATGCTGCTGAATTTGGCTCCCTTCTAGCAAAAGTTATAGCTATGAAATTTGTATTCAAATCTAAATGTTCAAACTGTGAAGAAGACGATACAGAATATCTTAAAGTTGATTGGAATGCTATTTTACAAACCAATGCTGAGGAACAAATATCGATTTCGTATGAGCTACCGGAGAGTGAATCATTTGAGAATATAGAAAACGACATGAATATTGATAATAAATTAAATGCTTTACCGCCTGAAGACACGATATTGATAAAGGTGCCGGAAATCGACGATCTTGCTACCAGATACTATGCAGGCTATTGCCTTTTTAAATCGATGAAAAAAATGAATAGTATCTGTGAAAACTGTATTCAACAAATGTCAAAAGATAAGCTTCAATTTGATTTAACGGAAATATTAATTAAATTGAGAGAATACGAAACCTCAAAAGAAAATACGGTTCTTATATGGCCTTCTGAAAATTTTTTCCAAGTCTGTAGTCTTCACGTAAAAATATTTACAACTTTCTTCAAAAAAACACCTTTTATATCGAGATTAAAAGAAAATATTGTAAGAGAATGTATAAACGCAACAAACAGACAATATCCTAGCTGGTTCGATGATTCCGATGAATGCTATGCACATAAAATTGACATCATACATTTTTTAATAAAAGTCTTACTTTGGAAAAATTGTAAATGGGTAATTGACACAAAAGATAAAAGGTATAAAAATCCTAGAACTAAAATAAAAAAATTAATGAATGTTATGAACGCGTAGCTCAAACAAAAACAATAAAAAAAAAAACAAATACATAACCAATTTACATATATATATATAAATGTACAATTCAGCGGGTGGTAGGTGGGTGGGGGTCGATATTCTGCCACGTCCACGTTCGTGACCCCTGGAAACTATTTAAGCAAAGGCAATTTTATAAAAGATCAATAATAAAATAAATAATTATAAATACTTACGATATTTTATTTTTAATTGTCAAGGCCAAAAATTGTCTCTTAAACTTTTTATAAAACCACCTTTGCTTAAATAGGCTAAGAGCAGTGATGTATTAAACATATACAAACTTCTAAACAAAACTTAACAGACCTATTTTAACATCCCAATTAACTATTTTTTTTAGAAAACTATTAAAAACTGGTAAAAATAGTTTCTACTAAAGCATCTTGAAAACAGAGAAAGATATTGACTTCAAACTTATTTAATTATATACAAAAAATGTTTAAAATATAGTTTAAAATAAAAAGTTAATCAACCGATAGTTTTTTCCTTTAATTTAAACCTAAAAAAAAGTACTAAAAAAACGTGAAATTGATTCTTAAACTGAAATATCGGGTAAAGGAGAAAGAAAAAAGAAAGAAAGAAATTGTACAAATTGTTGTTATTAACAACAATTTTTTATTTTACAGAAAACTAAAAACCTTAAGCAAAAAAAAAAAATAAAAAAATGATTAACCTAATTGAATTTATAAATTAGATTGAATAAAGAAAGATATTGACTTTAAAGTTGTTTCATCCCATAGAAATATTGTTGTTAATGTTTTGTAACAATTTAAGACAATGTTTATTTGAGAGAAACCAAACTTCTTTCAAAATATATTAATTTAACTTTTCGATACATCTATTTCCACAGAAAACAGCTTAAATGTATATTTTTGCATACTTACTTACTAATACAATTTTTCCAAATAAAAAAAATAAATTTTGAAAAATTTAAGTGGGCATCAATAGTAAGTTATCAGTGTGGGTCACATCCGAGCCTCTTTTTTGTATCGAAATTATTTACATGAGTACCTACCTACACCTGTTTAAGTTCACAAAATACGCAACTTACGTTTTGCATAGGACAACAAAGAAACAATCAACAAACAACAAAAAGACCGAAATTGAAACTTACCCTTTTGTCATATACATACATATATCTATGGATACATGACATACACACATGCGTTCAATATATGTATAAACAAAAATCAAAATAAGGAAGGCAACCAAAACTAAGCCTCATACGCTCACCAGCGGCGCACGTATGTACATTTGCATCAGTGTTACCATAGGAATCCATACAAATTATTTTTAAAATGTCTTGCACCTAACTCATCTTCTCTTCCTTTCTTAAATGTATTTTCAACATATATGTATATTGTTTTATTTGATATAGTAAAATATAACATGGAAAAATTAATAACTATGGTTTTTATTTTCATATTCAATAATAAATAGCATAAATAGCATAAAATACCTACATCGCTTGAACAATAGCAACTGAAATATGGTAACATCATCGGCACCAAAACATCATCGAAACCAAAACAGTTTCTTTTTTTCTTTGTCTCTATGGACGTTGACTTGAGAGAAAAAACAACTTTAGAATTTTTTATAGTTATACACATAGCTTTGAACAGGCATACTGGCAAGCCAATATGTGCAATCAAAAACAGCTTTTTGTGCTTGAAGATCAACTGACAAAAAGCTTTTTGTCAGTTGATAGCCAAGGAGTAGTGAAAAAAATATGGGACATTTTCTTCTATGGGGATGAGACATCTGTATAGTTTCTTATCTGTGATGTTAGTGTGTAAGTAGATTATTTTTGTATAAATAGCTTAAGTTTGACTGAATAAATTCACTTTCAGTTTGGAAGTAGAAACAACAATTCGGCTCTTCAGCCTTGTTCTTACTTTGAAACTTTGGAAGCAGATCGGCTCTTTAGCCATCAACCTTTTTCGGCTTGGGGAAGCCTTCCAATATCCCCCATAGATTAGTAGGTGAGGTAGGGACCACTGTATTAGTACAGTGAAAGGCGGTAAATGTTTAGTAAGTGTTCTAAATATATCAGATAAAAAGATTCTTAATAACATAAGTGTAGATACAACATGTCTTAATGATTTTAATGTATATGATGGGAATAATTTATATAGTGAAAGAAAACGGAAAAACAAACAAAATAAATTTGTGTATCACATACAAGATAAAGTGAAAATTGTACAAAGTATGTTTCGATTAAATCATTTGAACAAAGAAGAAGAAAATAAATTAAGAGATTTAATTACAAAATATAACGATCTTTTTGTAATAGAGGGAGAATCTTTAACGTACACAAATATGATGGAATGTAAAATTCGAACGAAAGAAGACGTTAAACCAATTTACACGAAGTCATACATGTATCCGAAAATACATGAGAAGGAAGTAGAATGCCAGTTAGAAACATTGTTAAAAAATGGAATGGTTAAACATTCAAAATCTCCTTGGAGTTCTCCAGTTTGGGTGGTTCCCAAAAAGACTGATGCGTCAGGAAAGACTAAATGGAGACTTGTAATAGATTATAGGAAACTGAATGAGTTAACGATAGCTGACAGTTATCCTATTCCAAATATAACAAAAATTTTAGATCAGTTAGGAACGGCAAAATATTTTACGACTTTAGATTTATACGCAGGATTCCATCAAATTAAAGTGCAAAAAGAAGATGTAGAAAAAACATCTTTTTCTACACCAAAAGGTCATTTTGAGTTTACTCGAATGCCGTTTGGGCTGATGATGGATATTGTACTTTCTGGATTGAAGGGTATTAAATGTTTCGTCTATATGGACGATATAGTCGTGTATGGGAAAGATTTAAAAGAACATAATGAGAGGCTAGAAGATGTTTTTAAACAGTTAAGATCAGCAAATCTTAAATTACAAGCAGACAAAAGTGAGTTTTTAAGGAAAGAAGTGAGTTACCTTGGGCATTTAATCGGAGAAGATGGTGTGAAACCAAACTTAGAAAAAATAAAAGTCATAGAAAATTTGAAAGCCCCACAAAATGTAAAAGAAATTCAATCATTTTTAGGAATGATGAATTATTATAGAAAATTTATTGAAAATTTTAGTCAGATAGCTTCACCTATAAATAATCTACTAAGAAAGGATGTAGAATTTAGATGGGGAGGTGTGGAACAAGAAGCATTCATGAGATTGAAAAATGCTTTGTCAAATTTTACAGTGTTGCAATACCCAGATTTTAATAAAAAATTTGTAGTAACAACAGATGCTTCAAATGCAGGCTTAGGTGCTGTATTATCGCAAGAGCATGAAAATAAGGATTTGCCAATACAGTTTATTAGTAGAAGCTTGAATAAAAATGAAAAAAATTATAGCACTACAGAAAAAGAGTGCTTAGCCATAGTTTGGGCTGTAAAAGTACTTCGACCATATTTGTATGGCCAGGAGTTTATAATAAGGACAGACCACAAACCATTGAAATGGTTATTTAATGTTAAGGATCCAGGATCGAGACTGGTTCGTTGGAGGTTGAAATTAGAAGAGTATTCATATAGTATTGAATATAAAAAGGGTTCAGATAATGTTGTGGCAGATCATCTTAGCAGAAATATTTTAGTAACAACACGTAAAGAAAGGAAGAAGAAAAAATGCTTCTGTGATTGTGAAATGAAAGATAATGTAGAAAGTAATAAGGAAATTGAATATGAAAATCAGAATGAAATAGAGGAATGTGAAAATAATGAATATTGTTTGAACGATAAACAAGATGAAATTCAAAGTAACCAACATGAACATGGTACAGTAAGCGAATATGATGATAATATACAAGAAAACCATAAGAAAAGAAATGATATAATGGGTGATTTTTTAAGAGCTTGAGAACTTTTTTTTAAAAAAAAACGCATAAAATTTGCGTAAAGCGCGAAACACATTTCGAACCGAACACTGATTTTGGTAATAAAATTCAATGATTTGCAAGCGTTGCTCGTTAGTAAGTTTATTCATGATGAAATGTCAAAGCATACTGAGCATCTTTCTCTTTGACACCATGTCTGAAATCCCGCGTGATCTGTCAAATACTAATGCATGAAAATCCTAACCTCAAAAATATAAGGTAGGGGAAAAGGTATTAGTGAAAAATCTTACAAAAAATAAAAAATTAGAAAACACATTTGTAGGACCATTTGTGATTACTAAAGTAACCGATTCAAATGTTTATGTGAAAACTAATAGGAAGATCAGAAAACTTTCGAAAAATTTAGTAAAACCATATTTAACACACTGAAATTAATATACATTATGTTTTTTCTCTCGTTTAGTTTTGTTCTTGTTAAAGGACTTGTTATTCAAAATCTCAACGATAATAGCGGGTTTTATTTCAAAGGAATTGAAATAACAAAGGTCGTAGATGGACATGTTTCAATTGTTAATACTTTAGATTTAGAAAATATTGAATTAGGCATTTCAACCATAAATTTGCAAACAAATAATATTGATAAAGCATGTTTTAAATACTTTGATGAATGTAAATCACTTACACAAAGAGGTCACAAAAATTACGAAAATTTAATAAATAAAATGACCAACATTTATAGTCTACTAGGTAAAAGTAAGCATAGATTTCGAAGAGGATTAATTAATGTCATAGGTTCAGGATTGAAAGTATTGTTTGGAACTATGGATTATGAAGATGCAAAATATTATGATAATGCATTAATAATAACAAAAGAAAACCAGGAATTTATACGAGATGGTTTAAGAGAAGAAATAAATATTATGAAAAGTTTGAATGAACAAAACCAAGTACTTCTCAGCAATTATCATATTTTAGAAAACAAAACTATGGATATAATGGCATCTTTAAATACCATTATGCTTCAAACTTATGAAATACATGAAAGAGAAGCGATGTTAGAATATTTTCAGAGATTATATGATTCAATAATAGGAAAGAGTTTAGAGTTAGAAATTGAGTTGGATAAAATAATTGATTCAATTCTATTTTTGCAAGTAAAAATAATACATCCATTTATTATGACACCGGAAAAATTATACATATACATATATACAATTACTTGAAGTAAAAATTTTTGAAAAGAATAATAAAATCTTTGTAATTATATCTTTACCTATATTAAGAGAAGAATATGAAGAAGCATACGAAATAATTACATTGCCAATTGTTTCGCATAATAATATTAATATTTTTGAAAGTAAAGAAAATATATTATTAATAAGTAAAAATGGAGCAAATTTTGCACTAAAAAATAATTTAAATGATTGTGTTAAATATAAAGATGAAAATGATAAAAATATTTTTGTATGTAAAGAACTAGTTTTAGAAAGTACTATAAAAATTGACGTGTGTGTTTTAAATGTATTTATGAAAAGGAATTTTCCTTCGTGTAAAATAAAAGTAATTAAAAATAACATAGAGTTTTTCCATTCATTAAATAATAACAGATTCCTATTTGCAATAACAGAAGAGACAAAGTATAGTTGTAAATGTAAAAATAAAAATGAAGAATTTGGTAAAATTTCAAATATAGGAATCATAAATATTAACGATAATTGTAAATTTAGTACTTTAGAAACTGACATAGAAACGTCATAAAATTTAAATGAAACAATGTATAATGATGTTGTACACTATGGATTGGAAAATTGTTGTGAAAACATTAAAATTAATGAAATAATTCCCTTAAAGAAATTGCCAAAAATAAAAGGTAATAATTTACAAAATTTAAAAGATTTATCTGTTGAAATAAATAATCAAAATAGTTATATTTCTAAAATGATAATTTCCATACCAGAAAAAACACAGGGTTTTGCAATTGGATTGTTTGGAGCTATTGCAACTCTTATAACAATATATTTAACAATAAATTGTATTAAAGGCAAAAATAAATTAACTATATTCAATAGATGTTTTGTAAAAAGAGAAAGAAAACCCATAGCTGTTACATTTAAAAGTAATTTAAATAAAGAACCTACAATTATTATTCACGAAAAACCAAATGAATTAAAATATAACTATGATATATAAGTTGAATTAAAAAAAAAAATGTTTGTATATAATATATAATTTTAAATAATTAATTATGTATGTAAGTAATGATACATTTTATTTAATAAAATTAAATGTTTTTTTAAATATATCTATAAACAAAATGAAATAAATAAATAAAATTGACTATTCTCTTTTTGAGACTCTCATTAGGCACTTTTCGCAAGATCCTTTGGTTTAAAAAATTGTCTCTTCCTTCTTTTAAGAGGGGAGGTGTTATGATGATGTCATTTCCAATGCATTCAATGTTTGGTTGACCCAAGATCGTGGTATCTGTATTTAGAAAAAGTATCTACTTACCACTTTGCGTGAAGTGATATTTATTTCACAATAAATTATCCACTTCTGCTGAAACAGATATTTAAAACCATATTGGATAGTTTATGTAAACATCCACATCTCTTATGGTTTCACGACATACACGGGTCGACAATACCAATGATCATATTACTGAGAATGTTATCTCAAAAACATATATATCGGTATTGATCGTATGGTCTTCATAATCATTATATTTGATTCATAAATCTAAACAATAATAAAACGAACACAGTTTGTATACAAAACATATTATGCTTGCTATGCAGATTGTGTTCAAAGAAGGAATCTTGTAGGGGAGTTGTTTGGTGCAGACAATCTCAATCGAGAGTAGTGGTGTGAGAAATCCCAAGTAATCAAAGTTATCGATTACTTACCCGAGTAACGATTACCAGTCGAATCGATTACTTCTAGTTACTTTTGGATTTGATTACTTCTAGTTACTTTTGGATTTTATTACTTCTAGTTACTTTTGGATTTGATTACTTCTAGTTACTTTTGGATTTGATTACTTCTAGTTACTTTTGGATTTGATTACTTTTAGTTACTTTTGGATTTGATTACTTTTAGTTACTTTTGGATTTGATTTCTTTTAGTTACTTTTGGATTTGTATTTTAAAGATATTTTTGGATTTATTTTGTTTTTGATACGAAATACATCTTAATGATACTGACTGATTACGATTTTAGGAATAATTGTATGGAAATGAAATATTGGCAAAGAGAGTGGAAGAGTTTCTGAATTTGTTGATACCTACTGTTAATATTTGTTGTACTCTTATATACGAAAATTAAGATTTGTACAAAAAAGATGTCGTCTTTGGCTACATGACAATTCACAATAAATATAATTTACTTGTGGCCTGGCCTACAATTTTGGATCAAACTGATAAATATTCACAACGAAGGTTACTTATGTACCAAAAACAGAACAGGAAAATCTAAATCGAATTGGTGGCGCTGTAGTCTAACTTCTATATTTTAAGCTTAAATTGATCAATATTCAAAACAAAGGGTCTTATTTAACTACAAAGAAAGTGGACAAATCTAAATCCGATAGGTGGCACTGTAACCTAACTTTTACGTTCTTAGATCAAACTAATTCATTTGTATAGTACTAAATATTGTTATTAAATTAAGAGTTATAAATATACACTCTGAGTGCAGGGCATTATAGATGGAAAACTAACTTTATAGAAAAAATTGTGAGTAAAGTATTTGTATAATAAATTAAAAACAATATATTCCCAATGGAAGTTTAAATAAACTACTAGCTCGGTTAATCAAGCAATTATTATGCGTAAAATAATTCAATTTATTATTGATCTAGATTATCAAACAGAAATTTACCGTTTTTGAATTCTATAGGGAAATATAAATTGATTTATTTTTGATTTAAGATTTAGATTTTAAGGCAAATTTACCCCTTTTTGCACTAATACTAATGCAGCTATAAAAAAACGTTTAGCTGGAAATTTGACAGCTCTTGCTCCACCGCACTCGTTAATACGTACACGAAGTTGCACTAATACATTGAAAAAAAAAATAGTTCCAATCGTGTTCCAATCCCGACACGAAAAAAAAAAACAATTTTTTATGGTAATTTGAATTTACCCATGGAAAACTCCATAGGAGATATGATTAATGAGCGCTGCGTAATTAAACCAGGAATTCAAAAAGTGGAATTAAAATAGTTAAGAACCAGTTGTAACGATCAGAAGAAAAAACTTGTATTGAGTTTTGTATTACTTTTCAATTCAATTTGATATACATATAAAGTTTTAAAGACATATCGGGCAATGATCTGGTATTACTTTCCAAAACCCTAAAAATGTTTTTTTTTTGAAAATGAGAAACTCAAGTTTTTTCAAGATTTGAGCTTGTTGTCAATACTTTATTCAATTCAGCTAAAATGTATTAAATGGAATTTTCGGATTTCTTATGAAATTAATTTATTTTAGAATTTGGGACTATATCCATTTTATTTTTGGCATCACAGCAATATATTTTGCGAGTATTGATCAGTTTGATTTAAAAATGTGGAAGATAGACTAAAGCGGCACCTAACGGGTTTAGATTTTGCAATGATGTTTTTGGTGAATAAGTAGACTTGTGAATATTGATCACTTGGACCTAAAATTGTAGGCCACACTTAAATTATATGTATTGTGAATTGTCATACCACCAAAGACGAAAGACGACGTATTATTATTAATAAACTTATCTTTGTATATATAAATACAAAAAATATAACAGTATGCAAAAATCCAGAAACTCTACTTCAACCACTTTCTTTTCCAATATTTCATTTTTATAAAATTATTTCGTAATCGTAATCAGTTTCAATATCATTTAGAGGTATTCCACAAACAAAAACAAGAATAATCAAATCCAGAAATATCTTAAAAATTTAAATCCAAAAGTAACTAAAAGTAATTAAATCCAAAAGTAACTTAAAGTAAATAAATCAAAAAGGAATGATATTGTAATAGTTTTAGATATCCGATTTATAATTGAGGTTGTTGAGAAATGGCCGATGAAAAAATATGTCCCAAACGTACGTGCAAACATACAAACATACTTACACACACCCAAAAAACCATTGATTTAGATTCCTGTTTCAGGTTTTATCAAAACCTCCCTATGACCTTGCCATATCTCAAAAAAAAAAATTTGTGAAATTGAGTGCTCTTCGTGTATTTTTTTTCAAGTAATCACAAAGTAATCATTCAAAAGTAACGATTACTTTGGAAAAAGTAACTAAAGTAACGATTACCTAGAAGTAACTACTTTTCACATCACTAATCGAGAGTTAGTCTCCAGTTGAACCTAGAATAAAGAGGGTTGTTTCATTTCTTATACGAGCATAACAGCTATCAACCGACAAAAAGCTTTTTGTCGGTTGATCGTCAAGCAAAAAAAGCTGTTTTTGATTTCACATATTGGCTTGCCAGTATGCCTGTTCAAAGCTATGTGTCTAACTATACAAAATTATAAACTTGTTTTTTCTCTCAAGTCAATGTCCATAGACATAGACTAGAGGAAGACCGCGACTCAGGTGGCGCACTCAGGTGGGTGAGGACCTCAACCAACTTGGCGTGCGAAACTGGAGACAGCTAGCTAGGGACCGAGCTGGCTGGAGACGCATGTTGGTTGAGGCCCAGGTCCGCCCCGGACTGTAGCGCCACCTTAAGTAAGTAAGTAAGCAATGTCCATAGAGACAAAGAAGAACAGAAACTGTTTTGGTTTCGATGATGTTTTGGTCCCGATGTTACCATATTTCAGTTCCTATTGTTCAAGCGATGTAGGTATTTTGTGCTATTTATGCTATTTATTATTGAATATGAAAATAAAAACCATAGTTATTAATTTTTCCATGTTATATTTTACTATATCAAATAAAACAATATACATATGTTGAAAATACATTTAAGAAAGGAAGAGAAGATGAGTTAGGTGCAAGACATTTTAAAAATAATTTGTTTGGATTCCTATGGTAATAATGATGCAAATGTACGTGCGCCGCTGGTGCGCGTATGAGGCTTAGTTTTGGTTGCCTTCCTTATTTTGATTTTTTTTTGATACATATATTGAACGCATGTGTGTATGTCATGTATCCATAGATATATACATACACATGTATGACAAAAGGGTAAGTTTCAATTTCGGTCTTTTTGTTGTTTGTTTCTTTGTTGTCCTATGCAAAACGTAAGTTGCGTATTTTGTGAACTTAAACAGGTTTAGGTAGGTACTCATGTAAATAATTTTGATACAAAAAAGAGGCTCGGATGTGACCCACACTGATAACTTACTATTGATGCCCACTTAAATTTTTCAAAATTTATTTTTTTTATTTGGAAAAATTGTATTAGTAAGTAAGTATGCAAAAATATACATTTAAGCTGTTTTCTGTGGAAATAGATGTATCGAAAAGTTAAATTAATATATTTTGAAAGCAGTTTGGTTTCTCTAAAATAAACATTGTCTTAAAATGTTACAACAATATTTCTATGGGATGAAACAACTTTAAAGTCAATATCTTTCTTTATTCAATTTAATTTATAAATTCAATTAGGTTAATCATTTTTTTAATTTTTTTTTTTGCTTAAGGTTTTTAGTTTTCTGTAAAATAAAAAATTGTTGTTAATAACAACAATTTGTACAATTTCTTTCTTTCTTTTTTCTTTCTCCTTTACCCGATATTTCAGTTTAAGAATCAATTTCACGTTTTTTTAGTACTTTTTTTTAGGAAAAAAGGAAAAAACTATCGGTTGATTAACTTTTTATTTTAAACTATATTTTCAACATTTTTTGTATTAAATTAAATAAGTTTGAAGTCAATATCTTTCTCTGTTTTCAAGATGCTTTCGTAGAAACTATTTTTACCAGTTTTTAGTAGTTTTCTGTAGGTTTTTTCTAAAAAAATAGTAAATTGGGATGTTAAAATAGGTCTGTTAAGTTTTGTTTAGAAGTTTTTATATGTTTAATATATCACTGCTCTTAGCCTATTTAAGCAAAGGTGGTTTTATAAAAAGTTTAAGACACAATTTTTGGCCTTGACAAATAAAAATAAAATATCGTAAGTATTTATAATTATTTATTTTATTGTTGATCTTTTATAAAATTGCCTTTGCTTAAATAGTTTCCAGGGGTCACGAACGGGGACGTGGCAGAATATCGACAGAAGGCCATATAAGAACCGTATTTTCTTTTGAGGTTTCGTATTCTCTCAATTTAATTAATATTTCCGTTAAATCAAATTGAAGCTTATCTTTTGACATTTGTTGAATACAGTTTTCACAGATACTATTCATTTTTTTCATCGATTTAAAAAGGCAATAGACTGCATAGTATCTGGTAGCAAGATCATCGATTTCCGGCACCTTTATCAATATCGTGTCTTCAGGCGGTAAAACATTTAATTTATTATCAATATTCATGTCGTTTTCTATATTCTCAAATGATTCACTCTCCGGTAGCTCATACGAAATCGATATTTGTTCCTCAGCATTGGTTTGTAAAATAGCATTCAAATCAACTTTAAGATATTCTGTATCGTCTTCTTCACAGTTTGAACATTTAGATTTGAATACAAATTTCATAGCTATAACTTTTGCTAGAAGGGGGCCAAATTCAGCAGCATTCGGATTACTTTTATTAACATTTCTTGCTCTTTTCTAAGGCATCTTGGTTAAATTTGTTAATATTTAAATAATATAAATCATTATGGTCTATATATAATGCTTTTTGTATTTGCAAAATGCTCTCAATACTTAAGGCAAAACCTTTGAAACAAAACGCTTTGCTTCTTGAATTAATAGGCTGAATGTTGAGGATATATGTTTTCATTTCTCTTATGAATATTTGATTTTGATCATTTTTTAATAGCTGGTTTTCTATTTAAAAGGTCGAAAAGCCGGTTTATTTTGTTTATAAAATTAGCTGTTGGTTTTGCAAAATGCGCTATATTTATGGGAAATTTATTTAGACCTAATAAAGCTTCAATTCCACAAGCTACAGATCTACTTAGAACTTGTGCCGCCAACTTTAGATTCGTTTTTTGAAATTCTGTTGGGTCAATATGTGCCGATGTTAATTTTGGACAAATTTTTGTTGCATTTCATCTTTCAATAAATTATTCCTAATGCTTTTTAAAAGATGAGTGTTGATTTGCGCAAAAAAAAAAATATGGCGCAGGATGGATGATGAAATATATGGTGCCGATTAACAAATAAGAACACCGTAGAAAAAGTTTTGGTTTTGTTGGTTTTATTTTTACTTTTAGCTTAACTACACTAGTTTATAAGTTTTATTCCATTACACTAGTTTGTAAGTTTTAGGTTAATTAGCTTGTGGGACACTAGTTTATACGTTTGATTTAGGTTTAAGATTTTTGCTGTTGCTTCGTTGCTTGCACAAAAAGGAATGAAAATTTTTAATACACGAAGAACAACCGAGAGTAAGCGAGAAAGCAAGAAAAAAGAGCGGTTGAATCATTGAAGTAAAAACCCACGTCTGCCAACTGAGAAATAAGAAATTAGGGTGCGTTCGGTTAACAGCAGTTGGATGCGTTTTGTGTGTAATACAATTAGAGTGCGTTTTGACTTTAAATAAATAGATGATTGACTTAATTATTGGTTTTATGATTTCAACATTCCGGCCGCCTTGCATTCTCGCATGCCACAAAAATAACTTAATTTTTGATAAGTTCATATAATATTATAAGTTACTACAATTCTCTTTTTCAATTCAAAATAGTAATCCAAATACACAAAGATATAAGTTCAATTTGGATGCGATTTAATGAATATGAGTACAAAAATTTGTTTTACTTAAATTAAAGCTACAAGCTAGAACAAAGAGAAGGTTTTATATTAATAGATTTTAGTGCATTTTTATGTTGAAACAAATTTAAGAGTTATACATATGTGTTTGCAGAGGAATATAAGATTTGGTTTGGTTCGATGATTAGTCCGAGGGTAAGATACACAGTTTGACGACAGAACGAGTCACTACACCCTTTTGGGTTTTAACATCAACAACACGGACTCTATGGTCAGGACCGCGATGGACCTTTAAGACCCTACCGAGCCACCACTCATTCGGTGGAAGTTGTTCATCTCGTAACACTACAAGATCTCCAACCCCCATATCCCGTTTGGGATACTTCCATTTATATCGTTTGTTAAGCTCTTTTAAATATTCCTCTTTCCATCGTATGCTAAACTGATGATGTATAGCTTTAAGAGTGTTCCATCTTCGTATGGAACTTATGTAATTTTGTGCTTCGCACGGTTCTGGAAGACTGAGCAGGGGACCGCCTCTTAGGAAATGACCCGGAGTCAAAGGAAGTAGATCGTCAGGATTGTCTGACATTCGCGTTAAGGGCCGAGAGTTCAGACACGAACGAACGTATATTTGGAATTACCGGCAATTTTCTTGAAATGGATTTTAAAGCTTTTCACTCCCGCCTCCCACAAACCACCCATATGTGGTGAGCCGGGCGGAATGAATTTCCAGGTTATTTGAGAAAAATTGGGTAATTCATCCCTTGGATAACTATGAATCGCCTTTTGGAAGTCGGAAAACAACACTTTAGAGGCACCGAAGAAGTTTGTGCCGTTATCGGTATACACTTTGTCAGGGAGTCCTCTACGAGACACGAAACGGATGAAGGCTGCTAGAAAGGCGGGAGTAGACATATCAATTACTGCCTCTAAATGTATTGCCTTTGTGGCAAAACATACGAAAAGGCACACATAACCCTTTTCAAGACGACAACTTCTGCCATAATAGTTCCGAATTGTAAAAGGGCCAGCAAAGTCTATGCCGGTATTCGTAAAAGGCAAACTTAACGTTGTTTTTTCAGCAGGCAAAGAGCCCATTATTTGAGATTGAACCGATTTTTTGTAAAGAGTACAAGGTTTACATTTGCGAATATGATGTTTAACTAAATTTTTTAGTTTAGGTATCCAATATTCGGAACGAACAAGACGAATCATTAATTGGATTTCCGCATGTAGGGATATTTGATGAATGTACGCAATTAAGAGTGTAGACAAATAGGAATTGTATGGAAGAAGTATTGGAAATCTTTCGTTATAAGATAATGTCGAAACCGTAAGCCTACCATGGGAACGCATAATTTGATTAGAATCCAAACAAGGATTCAATGAAAGAAGATTACTCTTAGACTTTAACCTGGTCCCCTGAAGAAGAGCTGCATATTCTTCGAAAAAATGTTGTTTTTGAGTAAGGCGGATAATTTGGAATTTGGTAGATTTGATTTCTTCATTAAGTAGCAGGTGTGATTTATAATTAGCCCGAGTTGAACTTTTCCGAGCAGAGTTGCAGAAGCGAAATATATAACTCATCACGCGAAGAGCTTTAGGCCACGACGAAAAGCGAGACAAAAATTCGCTTTCGAAATTCTCAACTTTAAAGGCAACGTTTGTATGCCTTTGAATATTTCTATATTCAAGAGTAGATTCATCAGGAGGATCAACTATATCAATAGAAGGCCAATTTGTTTCGACCTCTTTTAACCAAAATGGTCCATGCCACCATAATTTGCTTGATTTTAATTCTTGCGGGGAAACACCGCGTGTGGCTACATCCGCAGGATTTTCTGCAGAAGAAACATGGCTCCATTTAAGATCAGGAGCATTTGATAGAATTTCTGAGGTCCTGTTGGCTACATATGTCTTCCAACTGCTTGGTGGTTTGTTCAGCCAGGCTAGCACAATAGTTGAATCTGTCCACAATCTGATGGAAAC
Organism: Eupeodes latifasciatus; assembly: GCA_920104205.1. Lineage (NCBI taxonomy): Eukaryota > Metazoa > Arthropoda > Insecta > Diptera > Syrphidae > Eupeodes > Eupeodes latifasciatus. The sequence goes on from OV049927.1 coordinate 56,494,566, forward strand.
TTCAGTTAGGAAGGCAAATTGATTGAGCAGTAATTTGACCATTCGTGGCAAGAGAACTGCGCCTTGAAGTTCCAACCGAGGGAGAGAGATAGTATTGACAGGTGCAACCTTTGATTTTGCCCATAATAAAAGTGAAGATGTTGACATAGAATTATCATGCACTCGGACATAAATTGCAGCCGCATAAGCCTTTTCTGAGGCATCAGAAAACCTTTGTAGCTGCAAAGAGTTCCAAGGAGCAAACTCAATCCAGCGCGGAATTGTTATTTTTTGGATATCAGCGAAATCCTCCAAAAAGCATTTCCACCTTTGTTCAGAAGAAGACGCAAGACGATCGTCCCATCCAGTTTTATCTAGCCAAATTTGCTGCATTAGCATTTTTGCTGTTATAATGATAGGGGCAAGCCAACCTACAGGATCATATAACTTAGCAATAGTGGATAAAACTGAACGTTTTGTAACCGAAAGTGTTGAAAGATTTTCAGGATCAAGTGAAAATGAAAAAGTGTCGGAAGAAGCATTCCATTGAACTCCAAGCATTTTGGTGGAACTATCATCTTCTATTTTTAAAAAATCTTTATTCAGGAGATGATCGCTTGGAATGTGATTGTGAAGATCGGGATGATTAGCTGTCCATTTTCTAAGATTGAATCCAGCAGAGTGAAGAGCATTTATGAGTTCAGTCTGGCCTCTTCGCGCCGACACTATATCATGCGCCCCAGAAAGAACATCATCGACGTAAAATTCATTCTTCAGAATTTTGGAAGCAAGGGGATAAATTTTTTCAACATCTAAAGCCAATTGATGTAACGTGCGTATGGCTAAGTAGGGAGCGCAATTGACTCCAAACGTTACCGTGTTGAGCTGATAATCAACTATTTTCTCACTTGGTTTAGGGCGGAACAAAATTCTTTGGAATTGTGCGTGATCGGGATGGATCTTTATCTGACGATACATCTTCTCGATGTCGCCATTAAACACGTATTTATAAAAACGCCAATTCAGCATGAGGAAAGTTATGTCACTTTGAAGAGTGGGACCTGAGTGTAGCAGATCATTCAAACTTTTACCGTTAGAAGACGATTTGGATGCGTTAAAAACTACTCTTAGTTTCGTGGTAGTACTTTGAGGTTTCAGAACCGCATGGTGTGGGAGATAATATGATTGTACACGGTTCTCATCACACAGTTCATAAGGAGGAATAGGCGACATATGACCCAACGTTAAATATTCAGAGAGCACCGTTTGATATTCTTTATTGACAGCAGGTTTAGCAAGTAAGGACTTTTCATTGCGAAGGAATTGTTGCATTGCAATAAAGCGTGAATTACCCAATTCGGATTCTTCGATAGAATTTTTGAAAGGTAACTTTACAACATATCGGCCTGTTGATGGATCTCTATAAGTCGTGCACCATGTATAAGCTTTCACAAAATTGTTCAGATGATGTTGGCAAGGATGATGAGGGTAGTTCTTCAAGCTTCCAAAACCTTTTAATCGCCTTATCGATTGAAAATTCATCAATAGGTTTTATGAAAGTATGAAAAGTTGAAACGACAGGAACATTGTCGTAAGGTCCTAACAGAACCCAACCAAATACTGTGTTTTGAGCCATAATAGTACTCAAAACATTCGCCCTTACACCATCCAAAATTATGTGTGGATATAGGTCATCTCCAATGAGCATATCTATTCGCGAACTTTGATAAAAGAATGGGTCGGCTAATGGAAGATCACATTTAAATTTATTTTGGTTAATATCCATGGAAACCGCTGGCAAATTGCATGTAATGGTCTTCAGGACTAAGGCTTTAGCATGAATTTGGAATTCCTTCACGTTGTTTGAACAAAGGGTGAAAGAACAGAGTTTTGAAGACCAAGCAGTTTCTGTGGAGCCCATACCACAGATCCGGGCTTGAGTGTTTTGAGTCGGTAATCCAATAAGTTTCTGGAATTCCTCAGTTAGAAAGGAAACTTCGGAACCTTGATCATTTAAAGCTCGGAGAGCAAATTCACTTCCTTGGTGTCGAATCTTCACCATTGCCGTTTCTAATAATACTTGGCGATAACTTTTGGAAAACAAGACATTGTGATTTGTTGTTGGAGTGGACTGTATATGACGATGATCATTTTGAGATGAAGATGAGGCTAGAGGTAACGAGGTACCATGAGACGAAGAAGAAGGAGAGGAAGCTTGATATGCTGGATTTGCATCACCTGGAGATGGGAGAGTTGGAGCCCTTTGGTTAGTTGCATTGTTAGTTTCGGATTGTTTGCGTTCGAAATGCAACAGGGTGTGATGTTTGCCTTTGCATCGAAGGCAAGTGCTTGTACTCTGACATTGACCCAGATTATGAGTCACTGCGAGACAATTGAAACAAAACTTATGTCTCCGTACATACAGTTTTATGTCTTTCATCGACAGACATTTTTAAAAATTTCGGGCAATTTCTCAATGGATGTTGCTCACTGCACACCTGGCAGGCAGGAATAATTTTAGCGTGGAAGTTTTTCACAGATTCACAGCAATGATGCTTGTCCCGACCCAGGCTTAGTGTTTTGTATTTTGTTAGGAGAATTGTGTTTCATTTCAGAAATGCTCTCAAGAATTCGGTAGCGGTTTGTCAAAAAAGTGTTCATGTTGTCCCATGATGGAATTTCAGTAGGTTTAGTCAACGAGGCTTCCCATAAACTTAATGTAGTATCTGGAAGTCGAGACGCACAAATAAAAGTAATAATAGCGTTCCACGCGTCAGTTGGAATGTCATAAGATTTAAGTGCTATCAATGCATCGTTAATACTGCTTTGTAACATTTTAATATCCTTAGCGGATTCGAAAAGTATGGGTTTTTGATTTAAAAGAATCTGGATTTGGTTATTTACCAAAATCCGTTTATTTTCATAATGCTCCTTTAGAGCGTTCCATGCGAATTGGAAGTTAGTGTCAGTCAAACCGAATTTATTAACTATATTGAAGGCGGCATCTTTAGTTTTTGCTCTTAAGTGAAAAAGCTTTTGAACATCACTCAGCTTGGTATGATTAATATACACTGCTGTAAACATGTCCCTAAAGGATGGCCACTCTAAATAGTTGCCATAAAAATCTTGCGTATCGCACGCTGGGACTCTTATATTATGAGAATGTTCGTTAGCTAGACCAGCCTTTTCAATGTTTGGATCCTTTTCACTATCTACCTTAACTTGCTTGGGATAAAGCGCTTTCATAAAATCTGAAATTTCACTTGAACATTGGAAAAAAGTTGAGGATGAACTCTGATACTTTGCTTTTACCTCGCCTATAGAGCCTTGCAGATCTTCATCACTTCGAAGGCACTGCGCGTATGCAAATTTCACGTCTTGCCACAAACATTTCAATTCTGTTTGATAAGCTTCTAACAAAGACACCGAATGAGTGCTAACTGGTTTGGTCTTAAAGGTTGCATAAAACTCGACCAATTGGTCGGACGCAAAAATTAAATCATCCAGGAAACCCATTATACTGATAAAAGGAAAACTGCGTATCTATGCCGTGAACAATTCGACAACCACGAAAAAAAATGTAATACAAGAATTGAAATGTACCAACGATAATAAGGGAGCACTTTGTAGCAATGTAAAACCGTAAAAAAAACGAATTTCTTTGGAATTCCCAAATAATTAAATACCAATACAAAAATACAAATTCATTTTATATACAGCACTAAAATATATTAATACAACGTACCTTATGAAAAATGATTTTACTGGTATGATGAGAAGATCTTGATAATGTGATGATGATGACGACTTTAACGATGGCTTGGTTGGTGATGATAATTTGAGATGGTGATTGGTGGTGATGGCGACTGACGATGGCTTGGATGGCGATGATAGGACTTGGATGATGATTGCGCAGATGACGACTGACGATGGCTTGGATGGCGATGATAATGTGCGATGGTGACTGGGGGTAACGACTGACGATGACTTGATGGTGATGATAATTTTGAAGATGATAGCTCCAAAAACGATGTCAAAGAAGTGCCACAATGCACAACGACGGTGATTAAAGACGATTGTCTTCGTGTTGACCACGATGCCCACGATTACTTGAAGATTTTGCCGTGCAGTTCCCAAATCGTGGCGATATGGTGCTTCCAATTAAATGAAACACGCAATTGATGGCAAAATTCAAAAATATGCTCGGATGGTTCAGCAATTTGTGGATTTCTTTCCCCACGTGGGATCCGGAACGATTGGACCAAATGTTGATTTGCGCAAAAAAAAAATATGGCGCAGGATGGATGATGAAATATATGGTGCCGATTAACAAATAAGAACACCGTAGAAAAAGTTTTGGTTTTGTTGGTTTTATTTTTACTTTTAGCTTAACTACACTAGTTTATAAGTTTTATTCCATTACACTAGTTTGTGTAAGTTTTAGGTTAATTAGCTTGTGGGACACTAGTTTATACGTTTGATTTAGGTTTAAGATTTTTACTGTTGCTTCGTTGCTTGCACAAAAAGGAATGAAAATTTTTAATACACGAAGAAAAATCGAGAGTAAGGGAGAAAGCAAGAAAAAAGAGCGGTTGAATCATTGAAGTAAAAACCCACGTCTGCCAACTGAGATATAAGAAATTAGGGTGCGTTCGGTTAACAGCAGTTGGATGCGTTTTGTGTGTAATACAATTAGAGTGCGTTTTGACTTTAAATAAATAGATGATTGACTTAATTATTGGTTTTATGATTTCAACAATGACGAATATCATATATACCATACATTTTTTGTTGTTTGTAAACAAAGTTACAACTTTTGTCATCTAGACATAATTTACTAAACAAACTTCTATTTGTAGGCCCTTGATCGCACCAAATAGCTCGTACATTTAATTTTAATTCTTCGCATATATCCAAACAGTTATGCACTTCTACCTCAAGTTGTTGCGAAGGGATATTACTTGGGCAAATGACATGTTACAAAACTTGTTTAATGTTGCCGCATAAACTACGTATCATAAAAACGCAGGCTGACTTAGCACTTATATCAGATCTTTGGTTTTTGACATAATCTACAAAACCTTCAATTACATATTTGTATTCATTGTAGGTTAAATTTGTCTGAAGGCTCATTTCATCAAAAATTAGAACCACTTCTTTCTCTTTTGTTGCCAATTTTGAGGTAATTTTTTCTGTCTCCTCTAAAACGTTTTTGTTTAAGCCTGGAGAAAGGCCTTTAATACTTATCCATCTATGCAAAGAAGATGGATGAGGCAAGTGAAATTGTAATTGATTTCTCAAAAAATTATAACCGGCGGCTAAACGGAAAAATATACACTGCGAGATCCATTTTTCTTCTTCAGTGTACTCTGTTGTACTTTGCGACAAAATGAGTTTTGCAAACGTTTTTGAGTTTTGATTCATTGGTAAAACGTCAATTTTCTCTTGTATATTTAGCTTTGCACGGGCTTTAAGTATTTTAATTTCTTCTCTTAAGCGATTATTTTGTTTCCAAACATTTATTTTCGGTATTCGATTTTTTTTTATTTTCATTTTAACAGCAATATTAATTTTCTTAAGACTTGCAATTTTTTTTATATAAAAAGTTTGCCTTTTAACGTGAGCCTCACAATTTGTGCAAGCAAATTGAACCTCTTCATCTAAACTTCTGCTTGACAATATCCTTGAAGCTAGGTGTAGTTCCTCAATCGTGTTTGCATTACCAATGGAACATGTTTCTTTTCTTGTTAAATAATTTGTTTAGGCATTATTTTGATCAAAACAAATGGAATCATTAGCGTCAATCGAAAAGTTTTCCTTATTTTTGAGATATAGTGATGGATAAGCATTTATTTTTAATTTATTTTTCCCAATGAAGCTATTCTCAAAATGATTGCTGCATATTAAAGGCTTTTTAAGGCTATTTATATGTTCTCGAGACTCTTCTGCTAAAGCTAGCCATGCATTATATTTTTCTGTACCTTTTTTAGGGAAAGCAAACAGCTTCATTTGAGGAGATTCCTTTTGAAATGACAATGTACAATTGCACATTTTGTTCTTTTCCAAGACATTATTAGTAAAAAAAAAACACCTTTTATATCGAGATTAAAAGAAAACATTGTAAGAGAATGTATAAACGCAACAAACAGACAATATCCTAGCTGGTTCGATGATTCCGATGAATGCTATGCACATAAAATTGACATCATACATTTTTTAATAAAAGTCTTACTTTGGAAAAATTGTAAATGGGTAATTGACACAAAAGATGAAAGGTATAAAAATCCTAGAACTAAAATAAAAAAATTAGTGAATGTTATGAACGCGTAGCTCAAACAAAAACATAAAATAGGCTAAGAGCAGTGATATATTAAACATAAAAAACTTCTAAACAAAACTTAACAGACCTATTTTAACATCCCAATTTACTATTTTTTTTAGAAAAAAAACCTACAGAAAACTACTAAAAACTGGTAAAAATAGTTTCTACGAAAGCATCTTGAAAACAGAAAAAGATATTGACTTCAAACTTATTTAATTTAATACAAAAAATGTTGAAAATATAGTTTAAAATAAAAAGTTAATCAACCGATAGTTTTTTCCTTTAATTTAAACCTAAACAAAAGTACTAACATAACGTGAAATTGATTCTTAAACTGAAATATCGGGTAAAGGAGAAAGAAAAAAGAAAGAAAGAAATTGTACAAATTGTTGTTATTAACAACAATTTTTTATTTTACAGAAAACTAAAAACCTTAAGCAAAAAAAAAATTAAAAAAATGATTAACCTAATTGAATTTATAAATTAAATTGAATAAAGAAAGATATTGACTTTAAAGTTGTTTCATCCCATAGAAATATTGTTGTAACATTTTAAGACAATGTTTATTTTAGAGAAACCAAACTTCTTTCAAAATATATTAATTTAACTTTTCGATACATCTATTTCCACAGAAAACAGCTTAAATGTATATTTTTGCATACTTACTTACTAATACAATTTTTCCAAATAAAAAAAATAAATTTTGAAAAATTTAAATGGGCATCAATAGTAAGTTATCAGTGTGGGTCACATCCGAGCCTCTTTTTTGTATCAAAATTATTTACATGAGTACCTACCTACACCTGTTTAAGTTCACAAAATACGCAACTTACGTTTTGCATAGGACAACAAAGAAACAATCAACAAACAACAAAAAGACCGAAATTGAAACTTACCCTTTTGTCATAAATGTGTATGTATATACATATCTATGGATACATGACATACACACATGCGTTCAATATATGTATCAAAAAAAATCAAAATAAGGAAGGCAACCAAAACTAAGCCTCATACGCGCACCAGCGGCGGACGTACATTTGCATCATTAGCCGCGTTTTATTATCACCATGATCTGATCCGGATCTTGAATTTAAATGCATTACCTACAACAACAACACAAGATCCTGCTTTGTGTTTGGATCTCAATTTGAGATCCAAAATTTAATTCTTTTTTTCACACATTGAGGACTTTATCATTGTAATTTGACATGTAAATGTTGGTATCACTACCAACTATTTAAAATATAACCCATATTGCCATAGTTACATTTCCATCCGACTGAAAAAAAAAAATATTTTAAATAGAAACTAAGCAATTTCATTTTTATTTACTTTTTATATCTAACACACAAAACAAAAACCTTTGACAAAATAAAACATAAATTAATAAACTTAAAATGAATAAGTGAAAAAAATTTATATTTAGCCCAATTAATGGATATCGTTTTTCCCTAAAAAGAACAACAAAAAAATATTCATGAAATGAAATGTTCTTTTGGCAACTCTGCTTTAAACGTCAAAAAATACGAGTAAGTAAATAAAATTCCCAAATCTGCAACCACACAAGATGGAAAACACAAATAAATTGTAAGTAATTTGTAAATTAAATATACCTACACCATTTCACAAAAGTCTACATACGATGCGAAATTTCTTAATTATTTTGTTGAAATAAGAGAAAGCTTTTTTTGTATGCACTTTATGCATTATAAAGTATTCTAATATTTATAAACAACATAAAATAGTAACATTTTCTTACACACCGCAATAAAATCTAAAATAACTGAAAAGAGACGCAAAAGAAATGTCACAAAAGTCTACATACGATCATGAAATTGGTCGAAAATACCGTTACCGCGAATGAGGGTAAATATTTGCATGATTACTCGTGTTGTCGTGTTTGAGTAACGTATCTTGCATTTAGTTTATTTTTATTTTGGAAGTATTATAAAAACATAAAATGTCTGGCAGAAAAGAAATCTCATCCGAAGTGCGAAAAATCGTTATAAAACTTAAAAACGAAGGAATGTCAATGGCGAAAATTGGGAAAAGCTTGGATTTATCTAAGGCCTCAGTTCAGACCATCATAAAAAACTATAACGAAACGGGTAACTACGATAGTAGGCCAAGAAGTGGACGGCCAAGGAAATTGGATGATCGGACGATGAGGAAAGTTGTGCGAAAAGTTGTGGAGAATCCAAAACAGAGTGCCATAAAACTTGCGGCTGAACTGCAATCATTTGAAAATATAACAGTTCATCCCGAAACTGTTCGTCGTGTACTAAAAAGGTCTGGTTTGAGCTCACGAGTAGCAAGAAAAAAGCCATTGATAAGTTCCAAAAACAGAATTAAACGATTGGAGTACGCCAAAAAGTATGAAAAAAAACACGTTACTGATCCAACATTCTGGGAACGAGTGATATTCACTGACGAATGTAAATTTAATGTTTTTGGACGAGATGGAAGGTCCAAAGTATGGCGAAAGCCAAATACAGCGCTCGCCTTGAAAAACATTTCTCCAACTGTTAAACATGGTATGTTATGGTATGGGGATGCATGGCGGCGAAAGGAGTTGGGGAGTTGCACTTCATAGACGGGATAATGGATCGGCATAAATATCTTAACATTTTAAAGACAAATTTAATCAGGAGCACACAGAAATTGGACCTTGAGTCCAATTATATATTTATGCAAGACAACGACCCCAAGCATAACTCGTTTCTCGTCAAAGAGTGGCTGCTTTACAACGTTCGATCAAAACTTGAACATCCCCCACAATCGCCTGACCTTAATGCTATTGAGCATCTATGGGCCCACCTTAAGCAGAAGCTTAGAGAAAGAACAGTAACATCGATTCCAATGCTCAAAAGTGTTTTAGCAGAAGAATGGGCCAAAATTTCACCCGAACTTACCCAAAAACTAGCTCTTTCTATGCCATCACGATTAGGAGAGGTGATAAAAGCAAATGGTGGCCCAACACGTTACTGATAGCTACAAATTCATTACCAAGTAACACCGTATGTAGACTTTTGTGAATACCAAAAACAGACTCGTATAACCTTTTTCTATTTCAGACTTCCAGTTTTGAAGAACTTTTTGTTATTTTTTATTTATTTTGTTATTTAAAAGAAATGTGAAATATTTTAATGAGAAAATCTTATGTTGAATACTTTTTTAATAAAAAAACAATACAATTTGAAATCGTATGTAGACTTTTGTGATATGGTGTATCTCGTATTGCATTCATCAAATTTGATTTTATTTTTAGGCCAAGAAGAATCTGGAGTGCTGACGAAACCAAGGCGTTTCTAGATGCTTACAGCAGAAGAAGGTTTGAGTTTGAAAGTGCCCGGCTCAAAAAATTTGCAATGAAAAATGTCTTGGAGGACTTAATTTCTCTTGGAGTTTTGGTAGGTAATTGATTTTTAAGTTTAATGATTATAATTTAATCCTATTTTTATTGTTTTCTGTAGACCCAACCAACAACAGAAGATATGCTCAGGATTAAATTAAAAAACCTTTTGAGCCTACAAGACTGCTGTGGACAATAACAAAAGGACTGGAGTGTCCTTAATCAAAGCTCCTTTTGAGGACCAAATGGCTGAAATATTTGGTTCCCGTTACATAATTAAAAACCAGCATTCGATTAATTTGTGTGGCAAAAAACAGAAGGGATGTCGGAAACTATTTGTGGTTTACAAAAAGGTATATAAGCTTTAAATTTACATACATATGTGTGTTTGCAAATAATTTAACAATTTTTTCTGTTTTTTTTACAGAATCCAGCAAAACTCCGAAAGCATCTTCATCTTCATCTACAAAACTAATTGAAGCAGTTAGTGTTTCGCAGCCAGGTAGGAGATTTAAATAAAAAAATAATTACATATGTACATATTTGTTTAGGTAGAGATTTTAACAACTTCTTTTGTTTTGTTTTACAGAATCAAGTATATCTCTAAGCCCGGAAGCGTCCTCTTCTTCAGTCATCGGCATCGGCGCAACCTCCTCAAAGAAGCAAGGGATGGGAAATAAAAACAAATATTGTTTGATGAGGGAAAAAAGGGCTGCGGAAAGAAACGAAATTTTGAGGGATTACACTGCAAAAAGGTTAAAATAAATGGATGAAGCAGAAGAAGCAAGAGAAGCTCGTCTAGCCAGAAAGGAAAAGTTGCTAAGAGAATTATTTGATAAACCATAAATTTCATAAGCATTATGTATGTACATATGTCATGGTTTATTAAATAATTCTCCTAGCAACTTTTCTTCTTTTTTTAGTATAGTTTTTGAATTATAATTTGTTTATTTTTTTTGAATTATTTTTGATTTGTATTTTGTGTTGAATGAGAAATGGATTTGTAATGTTTTTTTTTTTTTTAAACGTGAAATGAAATGTGATATTTTTTTGTATGTATGTTCCTATAGTTTTAATTAAAGAGAAATAGTTATTGTTTTTTTTTAAATGAAATGTGATATTTTTGTGTATGTATGTATGTTCCTATAGTTTTAAGTAAAGAGATATAGTTATTGTTTGTAATGAATTTTTATTTGTTTTTAGTTGAATAAAGAAAGTTTTATTAAAATACTTTTAAATAATGGTTTTTATATTTAAATTACATGTCTGTTTATTAATTCGTCTAGTAACTGCTGCCGCCTATTACTGTTTGAGGTCTCTGTATGAAAATCAAGCTCTGGAAACGATTCGAACTGATGGTTTTCTTCTAACTCGTCGTTGTTATCTACACACATATTATGTAATATGCATGCGCAGACCACCAAATTCACCGCAGTTTATGTTTGTTTGCTCAGTAAAATGAAGAATTCTTCGGAAACGAGTTTTTAGTAGACCAAATGAATGCTCTATTACTATTCGTCCCGAAGAATGAATTTCATTAAATTTACGTTGAGCAGCTGTTACATTCCCATTGTCTTTGAAGGGTGGAATAAGCCAGTCAAGATGTGGATATGCTGAGTCACCAAGCAGAAACGAGTTAAAAGGAAAAAGTTCTTCTGTCCTCTCGCATGTGTCCTTGTAAAGATCAGATCTACGTAGAAGTCGGCTGTCGTGCAAGCTCCCCGGTTCTCCACAGAAAACATTTATAAATTTTTTCTTTGCGTTAACAACACCTTGCAGTAGAATGCTGTAGCTATGCTTTCTGTTGAAATAATCTTCTTTGTTAGTAACCGGGGCCTTGATTCTTATATGTGATCCGTCAATACATCCCAAAATTCCTAGCATCTTTGTTTTTGCCTCCATTGTAACCATATTTTGGGCAATTTCTTCTCTGCTTGGCCACTTCACATATTCATGACCGATGGATATAAGCCACAAAGTCACCCTCTTCACAATACTCCAAGCCGTGGAACGTGATATGCCAAATAAATTCCCAATTTCACGAAAAGTATTTGTGTTCGCCATATACCACAGAAATGTATGTATTTCTTTTTCAGCAGAAGTTTTCGGCAGCCCTCTTCTTGGTGTGGTAACAAATCGTGGCAATAACTTATACCGATCTAGAATAAATTTTAATATTTACATGTAAACGTTAATATAAAATAAGAAAAATTTTGTGTATACATACCTATCAAAATATGGACAGTTGACCTATGAAGCCGAAAGTGGTTTTTAAAATCTGCGTCGCAAAACGTATGCACAATTTCCAAAAAAATTTTTATTTTATTCTGATGATTTGGAGGCGTATTTTCGTCTGTTGAGGAATCGGAACTACTCGTATCATCTAGTAGTGCGGACAAATTTGACGAGAGTGATTCATCGCTGTCAAATAAGAACTACAAATATGAAAGTTTATTATAAAAAGACAAAAAAATAAAAATAAATAAATACTTACATCAACCACAGCAGCTTCCATTTTCGGGTTTTGATTGTTTTTTTTGCTTTATTTTGAAATGTCACTTTTGAAAGAACGAATTTGACACTGCTACCAAATTTTAAATAATAAAAAATATGATGATCCAATGCTGTTTTATTATCATGATCTGATCCGGATCAGATCACGGTGATAATAAAACGCGGCTATTGTTACCATAGGAATCCATACAAATTATTTTTAAAATGTCTTGCACCTAACTCATCTTCTCTTCCTTGCTTAAATGTATTTTCAACATATGTATATTGTTTTATTTGATAAAGTAAAATATAACATGGACAAATTAATAACTATGGTTTTTATTTTCATATTCAATAATAAATAGCATAAATAGCATAAAATACCTACATCGCTTGAACAATAGGAACTGAAATATGGTAACATCGGGACCAAAACATCATCGAAACCAAAACAGTTTCTGTTCTTCTTTGTCTCTATGGACATTGACTTGAGAGAAAAAACAACTTTAGAATTTTATATAGTTAGACACATAGCTTTGAACAGGCATACTGGCAAGCCAATATGTAAAATCAAAAACAGCTTTTTGTGCTTGACGATCAACCGACAAAAAGCATTTTGTCGGTTGATAGCCAAGGAGTAGTGAAAAAAATATGGGACATTTTCTTCTATGGGGATGAGACATCTGTATAAATTCTTATCTGTGCCTAAACTTTGCTATGCTCAACCTTGCGTCGCCAAACAAGAGCCATGTAGGTACAACAAATAATTCACTGGGTCTGTCTTCTACTCCTGATAATTCTGTTTCGGCTGACGAGGCAGGTGGCGGCGGCGGTAGTGAGCCGCGGGGGGAGGACATCACTGAGTGGGTCTACCCGAACGGGCACACACGTGAGGGCACAAGCCATTGTCTTACAGAGAAATCCTGAAAATATTTTATTGGGGAGAGTACGATAACTTTGGCGACAACAGTTTTATGACGGATTTGTATAGAACAGTTAAAAACAAGCATTTTTTACTATGGGAGGGGGGGTCTATCTCCCCCCGTATAGGGGCGGAGGTAGGGGCAATTTAAAAAAATATGTACACACATTAAATGGAAAAAAAATAATTAAAAAATAACGGTAATACTTACAATTAAGTATTATACCTTTTTTTAAAGCCAACATTTTTGTCTATTAGCTTGTTTTTAAATCAAGTCAAAACTATGCGTAGTTTTTGAAAAATTTAATTTAATTATTTCTTATTTCTTATTTATTTTATTATTTCTTTCCATTTTAAATAATAATTTTTTAAATTGCCCCTCCCGCCTAAACGGGGGGAAATAGACCCCACCTCCCATAGTAAAAAATGCTTGTATTAAGCCCCTCTACCAAAAACCGTTATTATATCTTGGCGCCAAAGTTATCGTACTCGTGCCATTTTATTTGTGGTGTAAATTTAATTGTTTCTTTAATACTTAATGAATTACTCGGTTCGTCTTTGATCATTTAATCTACCAGAAGTAGGTAGGTAGTTTTAAGTTAGTTTCTTTAATTCTTCTTCTTAAAATGTATTAACCTATGACCTCATCTCATCTTGGCACAATTCAAACATACATACGTAAAAAAGAGTACAGCTCAGGTTTTTTCATACTACTATCCAAAAAAAACTATCTAATGCGGACGAAGTCGCGGGTAAAAGCTAGTATTACTATAAATTACATTTTTTATTTATAATTTACAATTAATAAATACAACTTAATGATAAAAAAGATTAAGTCTTAAGATTTTTTAGGAGGTTACAGTTTAAATATTATCTAAAACATATTTTTTAAATCATTCTCTCGAAACATCAAGATTAAAATCAATCCTATTGCAAATTAAATTCACTTCTCTTGTGCAACGCGTAATGGGTTCATTCCTGCCATAATTTGTACGATTAAACTGTTCATAAAAATGAAACCGGTAGCGTGTAGTTCTAGAGGGTGCGTTTGCACAATTAACTAGTTTTCGTAGAGGAGGACAATTGATATAAAATGTTACGATGTCTCTTATAAACATTACTGAAAAATAAGCCCTACGATCATAAAGGGATTGCATGCCAAATAATAAACATCGAGTATAATAAGGAGGCCTTACAATCCTCCAGTTTAGCTTATAAAATGCGTATCTTGTAAAATGTTTCTGAACTTTTTCAATTCTGTCTATTGAATTGTTGTAATAAGGGTTCCAAATAATGCTACAGTATTCAAGAACTGACCTTACCAGTGAATTGTACAAACATTTTAAGGTATATGAATCTGAGAATTTATTGGTGTTTCTTTTTAAGAAACCAAGCATTTGATTTGCTCTGTTTATGATATAATCATAGTGCGGTAAGAAGGAAAGTTTTTTATCTAAGATTACTCCTAGATCCTTCTTTCTTATTACACGCTCTAAATTTATATGGTTGATAGAATAATCAAACACTATGGGATTAGAATTTCGGAAACACGACAAGACTTGAAATTTAGAAGCATTTAATAGTAGGTGATTTAGCTTGCACCAATTATCGAGCCTTAACAGATCTTCCAAAAGAAGAACACATTCGGCTTGACAAGAAATATTACGGTAAAGTTTGAGATCATCCGCGAAAAGAAGGCAGTTTGGATTATGAAAAATATCAGGTATATCATTTACAAACAACAAGAATAATAATGGACCCAAATGGCTTCCTTGTGGAACACTAGATGGGACCGAGATATATTTCGAGAGCGAGCTATCAACTTTTACTATTTGAATTCTACCAGCTAAATATGATTCAAGCCACTTTAGTAGGGAAAAGTGAATACCTAGAGAAGTTAGTTAGTTTATTAAGATTTGATGGTTAACTCTGTCAAATGCCTTTGAAATCTATAAAAATAACATCTGTGTGCAACCCTTTTTCCATATTTGTAATAATGTATTGCTTATTAATGCTAAGTTTGTTGCGGTTGATTTCCCTGCTATAAACCCATGTTGAGAAACCGAAATATGATTCTAATATAACAGAGTTAACCTGTTGCAAACTAACTTTTCAAATACTTTTGGAATACAAGAAATTTTACAAATGGGTCTGTAATTGGTTACATCCTACTTCGAGCCCGATTTGAAAATTGGCGATAAGAATGAAACCTTCCAGCAATCCAATCGTAAGTGTAGTGTCGAAGTGGGTATTTTTTGTATCGATTTGAAATGTTCTTCTATACGATTTGGAAGTTTTTTTTGTGCCACTCACCAAACAATTATTTTTTTTAACATAATACCTACGTCTATTAACACAAAATTGTAACAATGATGATCGTTCATGTTAATTCAAAATCTTGATGATATAACCTTGTTAAGACGAAGAATTCTTCAGATATTTAAAAACATGGGTCTAAACTAAATATTTTTAAATAGAGTCGGTATATGATTTTTTTTCAATTTAACTCATTCCTTCTAAAGTTGCCTCTACCTCCTACACGAAGACACTTAAACCCCGATTTCGAGAGTCAAAAGTAAATGCTTTTGACCAAATCTTTGCGGCCAAGCTATCGTACTCACCTATTTGGTTAATGGCCTATATATTCTATATAACTTTCCTCGTGTTTTCTCCAGCATCATTAAATGTTTATTTTTTTTTCGCAAAATTCTCTTGGAGTTTAATTTTATGTTAGGAAGTGTATTTTAAAACAGTAGTAGTTTATTTCAAATTTATAGGCAAATTATCCCAAATTTAAAAATTTTTCTCTGGCAGAAGAAAAATTGGATTTGCTAGAATTAAGATATCTTAAGACTGAGACAAAGGCATCAAATTTATGTAAGTACAATTTCAAAATCTAATGGTTCTTTAAAAATAAAGACCCAAACAATGTGTATGTCATTAACACTAACCCTGTAATTACCTTAAAATAGACTTTGATATACTAAAGTTAAAGTAAGCATTTGTTTACATCCTTGATAACTCAAAATTTTAGATAGATAGGACCTGCTTATAATAAATACCTATAATCATAAGAACTTACAAGTTAAAGTATGTTTCAAAATTTGTCCTTAAAACACTTTTTTGACTGGAAGTCAAAAAATAGTTTCAAGGTTTTTGAGCTTATAAACTCAAAGTGTCAGTCAAAGCTCGAGTGAGGAGGTTCTTGTCCTCTCGTCGTGTTGTGCGTTTTGAATTAATTGTTGTATTGTCTCACGTCCCCGTCGATGTCGCAGTCTCGTTTAATTTTAATTTAAAACAAAAAAAATAAACAATAAACCAAAAAAAAAAACAACAATTAGCAAACAATAATCAATAAAACTAAATCAAAAAATAATAATGGAAAAAAAAGTGAACAACAACAGCAATATACGAGTAATAAAAAAAAGAGCAACACAAAGGGAAAAAGCCAACAATATAAAGTACCTATACCAAACACAGTAAGTGACATTGGGCAGGTTCAGACAACATAAGGGACTTCATTTGCAGTCAACTTCATTCTTTGAACGTAAATTTTGACCAAGGCAACTAGTTAGCTTTTTAAGTGTCATGAATTTCAAATTCAGAACTTTACTTCACAAATCGCTACTTCAAGTTCATAGTACAAAAACTACCAAAATCATTATTTTCTACAAAACACTTCTCAGGCAAGCTACAAGTCCATCACGATTTGTATTTTGTATTGTAAAGGAATAGTACTTATTTCTTTTCTTTTTTCTTTTCATTAAATGAAGTTGTGCAGAAAATAAATAAATCATTGAGTAATAAAGTTCAGCTTTTAGTTGAAAGAAAAAACATGATCAATTGTCATGTTGACATAAGTTGACTTGACTTGATAGTTAGGGAGATTTTTCTTGACTAACTTTCCAGGCAATTTTTTGGCAGCTGGCCAATCAGATGCTAGAAACTTGCCTTACTTTCAAGTCCCTTATGTCGTCTGAACCTGCCCATTTCTTTCTTCACTCTTTCTTTCATTTTTTTGTACAGTTGAGTGCATAGAGGAAATATATTATCTAAAGTCCCGACTGGTACCCGTCCTACCTGAAACACCCTCAAATTTTATTCGAAGTGAACTCTCTCAAATTCGAGGTGAACTCTGTCAAATTCGCTATCGGTGAATACATGTGAGTGGGGAAAAAAACAAAATGGGGGATTGGGCTAAAATAGAAACTTATGGAATTTTTGTGACCTGTCAATGACAATCAATTTAGCAAAACAAAACAATGGATTTCGGATTTGAAGAGTAAGTTTTTGTTAATTGTTTTGATATTTAATA
This sequence comes from Eupeodes latifasciatus, assembly GCA_920104205.1. Lineage (NCBI taxonomy): Eukaryota > Metazoa > Arthropoda > Insecta > Diptera > Syrphidae > Eupeodes > Eupeodes latifasciatus. The sequence goes on from OV049927.1 coordinate 56,511,952, forward strand.
TAATTTGATATTTTCAGACCAAAATTCCCTATAATGAAGAAAGTATATACAAGTTCACTTCATTGAATAAAAAGTAAGTCAAATTGCAGTGAAGGAGGTGCAACAATAATAGTCTGTGTTTTCATTTTAGATGCTGCCAATAACATACCATAATTCAGGAAGCAATTTCCCTGAAGAAATCTGGAAGACAAAGCAAACAAGGCGCTGATTTGCAGGCAAGTTTTTAAATATTATATTTCTCTTAACAAAATATTATCAATGTTTTTAACGACAGATACTGCCCATTGTGTTTGTATGTATGTACATCTCAACGGCACAGCTCCCGCAGGCGTTGACGGTGGAGGTGTCACCATCTCTACCAATAGTCAAACGCATTTAATGCAACAAAACCAGCAGCAACAACACCACCAAGTCAATGATGCAAGTAGAAGTTTTGCCATGCAATAGTCGACCGCTAACGCCCTTCTCCCAGCAGCTGAGTGTTGGTGTTGGAACGACATAATAGCAGCAACTTCCATCTCGGCCTATTCATCAGCTGCCAAGAAATAAAATGCAGCGCGCGGAGATCAATTGTGTAACTACGAATCGAAACTACCGACTGGTAGTACTCTTTACACCTAGAAGATAAAGATTAAGCGGGTTGACTACGATATGAATGTTTCGATTCGTACTTACGTATGTACGTACCCTTTGTGTTGCTCTTTTTTTTATTACTGGTATATTGCTGTTGTTGTTCACTGTTTTTTTTTCCATTATTATTTTTTGATTTAGTTTTATTGATTATTGTTTGCTGATCGTTGTTTTTTTTTTTGGGGTTTATTGTTTATTTTTTTGTTTTGTTTTAAATTAAAATTAAACGAGACTGCGACATCGACGGGGACGTGAGACAATACAACAATTAATTCAAAACGCACAACACGACGAGAGGACAAGAACCTCCTCACTCGAGCTTTGACTGACACTTTGAGTTTATAAACTCAAAAACCTTGACAAATTTTCAAACATACTTTAACTTGTAAGTTCTTATGATTATAGGTATTTATTATAAGCAGGTCCTATCTATCTAAAATTTTGATCTATCAAGGATGTAAACAAATGCTTACTTTAACTTTAGTATATCAAGGTCTATTTTAAGGTAATTGCAGGGTTAGTGTTAATGACATACACATTGTTTGGGTCTTTATTTTTAAAGAACCATTAGATTTTGAAATTGTACTTACATAAATTTGATGCCTTTGTCTCAGTCTTAAGATATCTAAATTCTAGCAAATCCAATTTTTCTTCTGCCAGAGAAAAATTTTTAAATTTGGGATAAATTGCCTATAAATTTGAAATAAACTACTACTGTTTTAAAATATACTTCCTAACATAAAATTAAACTCCAAGAGAATTTTGCGAAAAAAAAATAAACATTTAATGATGCTGGAGAAAACCCGAGGAAAGTGATATAGAATATATAGGCCATTAACCAAATAGGTGAGTACGATAGCTTGGGCGCAAAGATTTGGTCAAAAGCATTTACTTTTGACTCTCGAAATCGGGGTTTAAATGTCTTCGTGTTAAATTGAAAAAAATCATATACCGACTCTATTTAAAAATATTTAGTTGAGACCCATGTTTTTAAATATCTGAAGAATTTTTCGTCTTAACAAGGTTATATCATCAAGATTTTGAATTAACATGAACGATCATCATTGTTACAATTTTGTGTTAATAGACGTATGTAGGTATTATGTTAAAAAAATAATTATTGTTTGGTGAGTGGCACAAAAAAAACTTCCAAATCGTATAGAAGAACATTTCAAATCGATACAAAAAATACCTACTTCGACACTAAACTTACGATTGGATTGCTGGAAGGTTTCATTCTTATCGCCAATTTTCAAATCGGGCTCGAAGCAGGATGTAACCAATTACAGACCCATTTGTAAAATTTCTTGTATTCCAAAAGTATTTGAAAAGTTAGTTTGCAACAGGTTAACTGTGTTATTTTAGAGTCATATTTCGGTTTCTCAACATGGGTTTGTAGCAGGGAAATCAACCGCAACAAACTTAGCATTAATAAGCAATAACATTATTACAAATATGGAAAAAGGGTTGCACACAGATGTTATTTTTATAGATTTCAAAGGCATTTGACAGAGTTAACCATCAAATCTTAATAAACAAACTAACTTCTCTAGGTATTCACTTTTCCCTACTAAAGTGGCTTGAATCATATTTAGCTGGTAGAATTCAAATAGTAAAAGTTGATAGCTCGCTCTCGAAATATATCTCGGTCCCATCTAGTGTTCCACAAGGAAGCCATTTGGGTCCATTATTATTCTTGTTGTTTGTAAATGATATACCTGATATTTTTCATAATTCAAACTGCCTTCTTTTCGCGGATGGTCTCAAACTTTACCGTAATATTTCTTGTCAAGCCGAATGTGTTCTTCTTTTGGAAGATCTGTTAAGGCTCGATAATTGGTGCAAGCTAATTCACCTACTATTAAATGCTTCTAAATTTCAAGTCTTGTCGTGTTTCCGAAATTCTAATCCCATAGTGCTTGATTATACTATCAACCATGTAAATTTAGAGCGTGTAATAAGAAAGAAGGATCTGGAGTAATCTTAGATAAAAAACTTTCCTTCTTACCGCACTATGATTATATCATAAACAGAGCAAATCAAATGCTTGGTTTCTTAAAAAGAAACACCAATAAATTCTCAGATTCATATACCTTAAAATGTTTGTACAATTCACTGGTAAGGTCAGTTCTTGAATACTGTAGCATTATTTGGAACCCTTATTACAACAATTCAATAGACAGAATTGAAAAAGTTCAGAAACATTTTACAAGGTACGCATTTTATAAGCTAAACTGGAGGATTGTAAGGCCTTCTTATTATACTCGATGTTTATTATTTGGCATGCAATCCCTTTATGATCGTAGGGCTTATTTTTCAGTAATGTTTATAAGAGACATCGTAACATTTTATATCAATTGTCCTCCTCTACGAAAACTAGTTAATTGTGCAAATGCACCCTCTAGAACTACACGCTACCGGTTTCATTTTTATGAACAGTTTCATCGTACAAATTATGGCAGGAATGAACCCATTACGCGTTGCACAAGAGAAGTGAATTTAATTTGCAATAGGATTGATTTTAATCTTGATGTTTCGAGAGAATGATTTAAAAAATATGTTTTAGATAATATTTAAACTGTAACCTCCTAAAAAATCTTAAGACTTAATCTTTTTTATCATTAAGTTGTATTTATTAATTGTAAATTATAAATAAAAAATGTAATTTATAGTAATACCCGCGACTTCGACCGCATTAGATAGTTTTTTTTTGGATAGTAGTATGAAAAAACCTGAGCTGTACTCTTTTTTACGTATGTACATATGTTTGAATTGTGCCAAGGTGAGATGAGGTCATACTAAATGTGATGGTCGTAGGTTAGGTTAGGTTAATACATTTTAAGAAGAAGAATTAAAGAAACTAACTTAAAACTACCTACCTACTTCTGGTAAATTAAATGATCAAAGACGAACCGAGTAATTCATTAAGTATTAAAGAAACAATTAAATTTACACCACAAATAAAATGGCACGAGTACGATAACCTTGGCGCCAAGATATAATAACGGGTTTTGGTAGAGGGGCTTAATACAAGCATTTTTTACTATGGGAGGTGGGGTCTATCTCCCCCCGTTTAGGCGGGAGGGGCAATTTAAAAAAATTATTATTTAAAATGGAAAAAAATAATTAAAACATAACGGTGATACTTACAATTAAGTTGTATACATTTTTTTAAAGCCAACATTCTGTTCTATTAGCCAGTTTTTAAGTCAAGTCAAAACTATGCGTAGTTTTTGAAAAATTTAATTTTAAACTCAAAATTTGAGTAAAAAAAGTTAAAAAAAGGTTTAAAGTGTAATTTTTCAATACTTCAAGATTATCTACCATTGTTTTTATTTCAGAATTTATTGCTCTTATTTGTTTTTGATCAAAAAATGAAAACTAGATGATTTTATGTCTTTTAGTTTTTGAGAAAATTGAAAATAACCACAACTACTATTTTAATTTAATTCTTTTTTTTTTGTTTGAGTGGTCTTATTTTGATAGTAACAATGGTAGGTGCGAGTTTGGGTGTATGCAACAGTAAGGTGTGTGCGAGTTTGGGTGTATGAAACAGTGGAATCTGTAAGGGGGGCATGCTACCCCCTGCAACCCCCCTGCTTGGAAACACTATAGGATTTGGGGTGGGTGCAAGTTGGAGTGCGTGCAAGGTGGGGAGGGGCAAGGTTCGGTGGGTGCAAGATGGGGTGCATGCAAAGTTTCTTTTGCATTTAAATAAGCTGGATTTAAGAAAAATTAATTTACCCTAGGTGTATCTTAATCCATATTCGATTATTACTATCAAAATAAGACTACGTTAATACTTAAGCAAGGAAAAAGTAATTTAATTAAAATATTTTTTTTGGTAATGTTCAATTTTCTCAAGAACTAGAAGACATAAAGTCATCTAGTTTTCAGTTTTTGATCAAAAACAAATAAGAGCAATGAATTCTAAAAAAAAACAGTAGATAACTTGAAAGTTTTGAAAAACTACACTTTAAACCTTTTTTTTTAATTTTGTTTGCATAAATTTTTAGTTTAAACAATTTTTTTAAAAAACTATGCATAGTTTTGACTTGATTTAAAAATAAGCTAATAGACAAAAATGTTGGCTTTAAAAAAAGGTATAATACTTAATTGTAAGTATTACCGTTATTTTTTAATTAATTTTTTTTCCATTTAATGTACATATTTTTTTAAATTGCCCCTACCTCCGCCCCTATACGGGGGGAGATAGACCCTCCTCCCATAGTAAAAAATGCTTGTTTTGAACTGTTCTATACAAATCCGTCATTAAACTTTGTCGCCAAAGTTATCGTACTCTCCCCAATAAAATATTTGCAGGATTTCTCTGTAAGACAACGGCGTGTGCCCTCACGTGTGTGCCCGTTCTGGTAGACCCACTCAGTGATGTCCTCCCCCCGCGCCGCACTACCGCCGCCGCCACCTGCCTCGTCTACCGCGTGCGACCCCCACCCGCGCACTCGCCCCGCGCCTCAGCCGAAACAGAATTATCAGGAGTAGAAGACAGACCCAGTGAATTATTTGTTGTACCTACATGGCTCTTGTTTGGCGACGCAAGGTTGAGCATAGCAAAGTTTAGGTTTAAAATTATTATTTGTGGAACTTGGTGGGAGCCACAGTTTGCGTCTTATTTCATAAGGGTTGGGAATGCGTTGTTTTCCCGTTATACCAATTTAATCCAAATATTGTTCAAATCTTTGGTAATTTAGGAGTGAAAGCGATCAGATTCCCCGGAAAGTAATTTTTCCCATGGGAATGCGTTGTTTTCCCGAGGTCAAAGGTAACTCATGTTCTTTCTTAAGTCTCAAACTATCTCCTTACAAAATTTCATTTAAATCTGTTCAGTAGTTTAGGCGTAAAAGCGATCGGCCCACCTAAATTTTCCCATGGGAATGCGTCATTTTCCCGGGGTAAAAAGTAGCCTATGTCCTTTCTCGGGTATCAAAATATCTCCATACCAAATTTCATGCAAATTGGTTCAGTAGCAGTGTTGGGACCTCGCAGAAGCAAAAGAGTGGTAGAAATGATGTCAAAAAGGTGGTAGAAAAGTGGTAGAAATTAAAACCAATTTTTATGTAGTAAATCTTATATTCAATAAATTATTAAAAAATACAAAAAATTAAATAAACAATAATTCAGTTCTTTCAGTTTCAAATATCACAATTCACAATAATTAAATTAGTTAGAAAAACTTAAAATTATTTTTTGCTATATAGACCGCCGGAAAATTTAAATTTTGAAGCATATTTAAATTTTGAAGCATATTTCAGTAATGCTTCCGGAGGATTAAAATTCTGAAAATTTACTGAAATTTCCCTTGAAGCCAAAATGTTGTGAACAGTTGTAGTTTTTAATTTATTTCTTTTTTCATTTTTTATATTTTTTAAATCTGAAAATAGTGCTGCTATGCGGTAAGCAACAAAGCTCCAACATATAAGAAGATATGTTTTTCAAAAATTAAATTGTCCATTCCGTCTTTTAAGTTTTTTATCAAAAGCCATTGTGAAACAATGTCATCAGTTTTAAAAATTTGCAGTAATTGATTTTCTCCAATTAATTTTCTCCACTCATTATTAATTAACTCTAGTTCTGAGTTATTTATAGTTGGTGAAAAATGTTTCGTGAGACCTAAAACTGATGGCATTGTTCCATCAATGACGTTTTTCGGGTTTAAATATTTGAAAAATTTTAATTCATCGTTTGAAAGGTTAAACCTTTCTCCCATTTGAACACATAATTCAATATAATAGCTGCACATAACTTTTCGTAGTTGCATTACATCTTGTTCAACAATATCATTTTCAAAGAAGTACCTTTCAAAATAAAGGCCAAAATACATTTGAGAATATGGTAATAGTTTTCACTGTTTTTTATATTTGTGTTTAAATTCATATTTTCTGGTTTTACAAAATTTTTCATTAAATTTAATTTTAATGTAGTCATTCTTTCGAATATCAAGTGTAATTTTGTGTTCTCAGATTGTGTTTGAATTCTTCTTAATGATGCAGAACACAAGTCGGTAACAAATACAAGCACTTGAACTTGATTTGTTTATTATGTGTTATATGGGTGCAAAATTAAGTTAATATTGGATGATACAAATTGCAGGCACTTGAACCTGAACTGTATGTGAACTGTCGATCAAATTACTCAAAAGAAATGTTTTGAAATGATATTTATTTGTGGGCCAATGCCTCTTTTATACTTATAATTAATTGCATAAAATGCTTACAATGGATAAATAAAATAAATGCTTACAATGAATAAATATAATTAAATTATTAATTATCTTGGTCAATATGCAACGATCGAACGCCATCCACCGCGTTCATTCGTTGTATACAGTCAGCATTATTGTTGTTTAACATACTTCCCCCCGTAACCAATTACAGACCCATTTGTAAAATTTCTTGTATTCCAAAAGTATTTGAAAAGTTAGTTTGCAACAGGTTAACTGTGTTATTTTAGAATCATATTTCGGTTTCTCAACATGGGTTTGTAGCAGGGAAATCAACCGCAACAAACTTAGCATTAATAAGCAATAACATTATTACAAATATGGAAAAAGGGTTGCACACAGATGTTATTTTTATAGATTTCAAAGGCATTTGACAGAGTTAACCATCAAATCTTAATAAACAAACTAAATTCTCTAGGTATTCACTTTTCCCTACTAAAGTGGCTTGAATCATATTTAGCTGGTAGAATTCAAATAGTAAAAGCTGATAGCTCGCTCTCGAAATATATCTCGGTCCCATCTAGTGTTCCACAAGGAAGCCATTTGGGTCCATTATTATTCTTGTTGTTTGTAAATGATATACCTGATATTTTTCATAATTCAAACTGCCTTCTTTTCGCGGATGATCTCAAACTTTACCGTAATATTTCTTGTCAAGCCGAATGTGTTCTTCTTTTGGAAGATCTGTTAAGGCTCGATAATTGGTGCAAGCTAATTCACCTACTATTAAATGCTTCTAAATGTCAAGTCTTGTTGTGTTTCCGAAATTCTAATCCCATAGTGCTTGATTATACTATCAACCATGTAAATTTAGAGCGTGTAATAAGAAAGAAGGATCTGGAGTAATCTTAGATAAAAAACTTTCCTTCTTACCGCACTATGATTATATCATAAACAGAGCAAATCAAATGCTTGGTTTCTTAAAAAGAAACACCAAGAAATTCTCAGATTCATATACCTTAAAATGTTTGTACAATTCACTGGTAAGGTCAGTTCTTGAATACTGTAGCATTATTTGGAACCCTTATTACAATAATTCAATAGACAGAATTGAAAAAGTTCAGAAACATTTTACAAGGTACGCATTTTATAAGCTAAACTGGAGGATTGTAAGGTCTTCTTATTATACTCGATGTTTATTATTTGGCATGCAATCCCTTTATGATCGTAGGTCTTATTTTTCAGTAATGTTTATAAGAGACATCGTAACATTTTATATCAATTGTCCTCCTCTACGAAAACTAGTTAATTGTGCAAATGCACCCTCTAGAACTACACGCTACCGGTTTCATTTTTATGAACAGTTTCATCGTACAAATTATGGCAGGAATGAACCCATTACGCGTTGCACAAGAGAAGTGAATTTAATTTGCAATAGGATTGATTTTAATCTTGATGTTTCGAGAGAATGATTTAAAAAATATGTTTTAGATAATATTTAAACTGTAACCTCCTAAAACATCTTAAGACTTAATCTTTTTTATCATTAAGTTGTATTTATTAATTGTAAATTATAAATAAAAAATGTAATTTATAGTAATACTAGCTTTTACCCGCGACTTCGTCCGCATTAGATCGTTTTTTTTTTGGATAGTAGTATGAAAAAACCTGAGCTGTACTCTTTTTTACGTATGTACATATGTTTGAATTGTGCCAAGATGAGATGAGGTCATACTAAATGTGATGGTCGTAGGTTAGGTTAGGTTAATACATTTTAAGAAGAAGAATTAAAGAAACTAACTTAAAACTACCTACCTACTTCTGGTAAATTAAATGATCAAAGACGAACCGAGTAATTCATTAAGTATTAAAGAAACAATTAAATTTACACCACAAATAAAATGGCACGAGTACGATAACTTTGGCGCCAAGATATAATAACGGTTTTTGGTAGAGGGGCTTAATACAAGCATTTTTTACTATGGGAGGTGGGGTATATCTCCCCCCGTTTAGGCGGGAGGGGCAATTTAAAAAAATTATTATTATAAATTATTATAAAATGGAAAAAAATAATTAAAAAATAACGGTGATACTTACAATTAAGTTGTATACATTTTTTTAAAGCCAACATTCTGTCCTATTAGCCAGTTTTTAAGTCAAGTCAAAACTATGCGTAGTTTTTGAAAAATTTAATTTTAAACTCAAAATTTGAGTAAAAAAAGTTAAAAAAAAGGTTTAAAGTGTAATTTTTCAATACTTCAAGATTATCTACCATTGTTTTTATTTCAGAATTTATTGCTCTTATTTGTTTTTGATCAAAAACTGAAAACTAGATGATTTTATGTCTTAGTTTTTGAGAAAATTGAAAATAACCACAACTACTGTTTTAATTTAATTCTTTTTTTTTTGTTTGAGTGGTCTTATTTTGATAGTAACAATGGTAGGTGCGAGTTTGGGTGTATGCAACAGTAAGGTGTGTGCGAGTTTGGGTGTATGAAACAGTGGGATCAGTAAGGGGGGCATGCTGCCCCCCTGCAACCCCTCTGCTTGGAAATACTATAGGATTTGGGGTGGGTGCAAGTTGGAGTGCGTGCAAGGTGGGGAGGGGCAAGGTTCGGTGGGTGCAAGATGGGGTGCATGCAAAGTTTCTTTTGCATTTAAATAAGCTGGATTTAAGAAAAATTAATTTACCCTAGGTGTATCTTAATCCATATTCGATTATTACTATCAAAATAAGACTACGTTAATACTTAAGCAAGGAACAAGTAATTTAATTAAAATATTTTTTTTGGTAATGTTCAATTTTCTCAAGAACTAGAAGACATAAAGTCATCTAGTTTTCAGTTTTTGATCAAAAACAAATAAGAGCAATGAATTCTACACTTTACTACACTTTAAACCTTTTTTTTTTAATTTTGTTTGCATAAATTTTTAGTTTAAACAATTTTTTTCAAAAACTATGCATAGTTTTGACTTGATTTAAAAATGTTGGCTTTAAAAAAAGGTATAATACTTAATTGTAAGTATTACCGTTATTTTCTAATTATTTTTTTTCCATTTAATGTATGTACATATTTTTTTAAATTGTCCCTACCTCCGCCCCTATACGGGGGGAGATAGACCCCCCCTCCCATAGTAAAAAATGCTGGTTTTTAACTGTTCTATACAAATCCGTCATTAAACTTTGTCGCCAAAGTTATCGTACTCTCCCCAATAAAATATTTGCAGGATTTCTCTGTAAGAAAACGGCGTGTGCCCTCACGTGTGTGCCCGTTCGGGTAGACCCACTCAGTGATGTCCTCCCCCCGCGCCGCACTACCGCCGCCGCCACCTGCCTCGTCTACCGCGTGCGACCCCCACCCGCGCACTCGCCCCGCGCCTCAGCCGAAACAGAATTATCAGGAGTAGAAGACAGACCCAGTGAATTATTTGTTGTACCTACATGGCTCTTGTTTGGCGACGCAAGGTTGAGCATAGCAAAGTTTAGGTTTAAAATTATTATTTGTGGAACTTGGTGGGAGCCACAGTTTGCGTCTTATTTCATAAGGGTTGGGAATGCGTTGTTTTCCCGTCATACCAATTTAATCCAAATATTATTCAAATCTTTGGTAATTTAGGAGTGAAAGCGATCAGATTCTCCGGAAAGTAATTTTTCCCATGGGAATGCGTTGTTTTCCCGAGGTCAAAGGTAACTCATGTTCTTTCTTAAGTCTCAAACTATCTCCTTACAAAATTTCATTTAAATCTGTTCAGTAGTTTAGGCGTAAAAGCGATCGGCCCACCTAAATTTTCCCATGGGAATGCATCATTTTCCCGGGGTAAAAAGTAGCCTATGTCCTTTCTCGGGTATCAAAATATCTCCATATCAAATTTCATGCAAATTGGTTCAGTAGCAGTGTTGGGACCTCGCAGAAGCAAAAGAGTGGTAGAAATGATGTCAAAAAGGTGGTAGAAAAGTGGTAGAAATTAAAACCCATTTTTATGTAGTAAATCTTATATTCAATAAATTATTAAAAAATACAAAAAATTAAATAAACAATAATTCAGTTCTTTCAGTTTCAAATATCACAATTCACAATAATTAAATTAGTTAGAAAAACTTAAAATTATTTTTTGGTATATAGACCGCCGGAAAATTTAAATTTTGAAGCATATTTAAATTTTGAAGCATATTTCAGTAATGCTTCCGGAGGATTAAAATTCTGAAAATTTACTGAAATTTCCCTTGAAGCCAAAATGTTGTGAACAGTTGTAGTTTTTAATTTATTTCTTTTTTCATTTTTTATATTTTTTAAATCTGAAAATAGTGCTGCTATGCGGTAAGCAACAAAGCTCCAACATATAAGAAGATATGTTTTTCAAAAATTAAATTGTCCATTCCGTCTTTTAAGTTTTTTATCAAAAGCCATTGTGAAACAATGTCATCAGTTTTAAAAATTTGGAGTAATTGATTTTCTCCAATTAATTTTCTCCACTCATTATTAATTAACTCTAGTTCTGAGTTATTTATAGTTGGTGAAAAATGTTTCGTGAGACCTAAAACTGATGGCATTGTTCCATCAATGACGGTTTTCGGGTTTAAATATTTGAAAAATTTTAGTTCATCGTTTGAAAGGTTAAACCTTTCTCCAATTTGAACACATAATTCAATATAATAGCTGCACATAACTTTTCGTAGTTGCATTACATTTTTTTCAAATAAGTACCTTTCAAAATAAAGGCCAAAATACATTTGAGAATATGGTAAATAGTTTTCACTGTTTTTTATATTTGTGTTTAAATTCATATTTTCTGGTTTTACAAAATTTTTCATTAAATTTAATTTTAATGTAGTCATTCTTTCGAATATCAAGTGTAATTTTGTGTTCTCAGATTGTATTTGAATTCTTCTTAATGATGCAGAACACAAGTCAGTAACAAATACAAGCACTTGAACTTGATTTGTTTATTATGTGTTATATGGGTGCAAAATTAAGTTAATATTGGATGATACAAATTGCAGGCACTTGAACCTGAACTGTATGTGAACTGTCGATCAAATTACTCAAAAGAAATGTTTTGAAATGATATTTATTTGTGGGCCAATGCCTCTTTTATACTTATAATTAATTGCATAAAATGCTTACAATGGATAAATAAAATAAATGCTTACAATGAATAAATATAATTAAATTATTAATTGAATCATATTTAGCTGGTGAAATTCAAATAGTAAAAGTTGATAGCTCGCTCTCGAAATATATCTCGGTCCCATCTAGTGTTCCACAAGGAAGCCATTTGGGTCCATTATTATTCTTGTTGTTTGTAAATGATATACCTGATATTTTTCATAATTCAAACTGCCTTCTTTTCGCGGATGATCTCAAACTTTACCGTAATATTTCTTGTCAAGCCGAATGTGTTCTTCTTTTGGAAGATCTGTTAAGGCTCGATAATTGGTGCAAGCTAATTCACCTACTATTAAATGCTTCTAAATGTCAAGTCTTGTCGTGTTTCCGAAATTCTAATCCCATAGTGCTTGATTATACTATCAACCATGTAAATTTAGAGCGTGTAATAAGAAAGAAGGATCTGGAGTAATCTTAGATAAAAAACTTTCCTTCTTACCGCACTATGATTATATCATAAACAGAGCAAATCAAATGCTTGGTTTCTTAAAAAGAAACACCAAGAAATTCTCAGATTCATATACCTTAAAATGTTTGTACAATTCACTGGTAAGGTCAGTTCTTGAATACTGTAGCATTATTTGGAACCCTTATTACAATAATTCAATAGACAGAATTGAAAAAGTTCAGAAACATTTTACAAGGTACGCATTTTATAAGCTAAACTGGAGGATTGTAAGGCCTTCTTATTATACTCGATGTTTATTATTTGGCATGCAATCCCTTTATGATCGTAGGGCTTATTTTTCAGTAATGTTTATAAGAGACATCGTAACATTTTATATCAATTGTCCTCCTCTACGAAAACTAGTTAATTGTGCAAATGCACCCTCTAGAACTACACGCTACCGGTTTCATTTTTATGAACAGTTTCATCGTACAAATTATGGCAGGAATGAACCCATTACGCGTTGCACAAGAGAAGTGAATTTAATTTGCAATAGGATTGATTTTAATCTTGATGTTTCGAGAGAATGATTTAAAAAATATGTTTTAGATAATATTTAAACTGTAACCTCCTAAAACATCTTAAGACTTAATCTTTTTTATCATTAAGTTGTATTTATTAATTGTAAATTATAAATAAAAAATGTAATTTATAGTAATACTAGCTTTTACCCGCGACTTCGTCCGCATTAGATAGTTTTTTTTTGGATAGTAGTATGAAAAAACCTGAGCTGTACTCTTTTTTACGTATGTACATATGTTTGAATTGTGCCAAGATGAGATGAGGTCATACTAAATGTGATGGTCGTAGGTTAGGTTAGGTTAATACATTTTAAGAAGAAGAATTAAAGAAACTAACTTAAAACTACCTACCTACTTCTGGTAAATTAAATGATCAAAGACGAACCGAGTAATTCATTAAGTATTAAAGAAACAATTAAATTTACACCACAAATAAAATGGCATGAGTACGATAACTTTGGCGCCAAGATATAATAACGGTTTTTGGTAGAGGGCCTTAAAAAAAGCATTTTTTACTATGGGAGGTGGGGTCTATCTCCCCCCGTTTAGGCGGGAGGGGCAATTTAAAAAAATTATTATTTAAAATGGAAAAAAATAATTAAAAAATAACGGTGATACTTACAATTAAGTTGTATACATTTTTTTAAAGCCAACATTCTGTCCTATTAGCTAGTTTTTAAGTCAAGTCAAAACTATACGTAGTTTTTGAAAAATTTAATTTTAAACTCAAAATTTGAGTAAAAAAAGTTAAAAAAAAGGTTTAAAGTGTAATTTTTCAATACTTCAAGATTATCTACCATTGTTTTTATTTCAGAATTTATTGCTCTTATTTGTTTTTGATCAAAAACTGAAAACTAGATGATTTTATGTCTTTTAGTTTTTGAGAAAATTGAAAATAACCACAACTACTATTTTAATTTAATTCTTTTTTTTTTGTTTGAGTGGTCTTATTTTGATAGTAACAATGGTAGGTGCGAGTTTGGGTGTATGCAACAGTAAGGTGTGTGCGAGTTTGGGTGTATGAAACAGTGGGATCAGCAACCCCCCTGCTTGGAAACACTATAGGATTTGGGGTGGGTGCAAGTTGGAGTGCGTGCAAGGTGGGGAGGGGCACGGTTCGGTGGGTGCAAGATGGGGTGCATGCAAAGTTTCTTTTGCATTTAAATAAGCTGGATTTAAGAAAAATTAATTTACCCTAGGTGTATCTTAATCCATATTCGATTATTACTATCAAAATAAGACTACGTTAATACTTAAGCAAGGAACAAGTAATTTAATTAAAATATTTTTTTTGGTAATGTTCAATTTTCTCAAGAACTAGAAGACATAAAGTCATCTAGTTTTCAGTTTTTGATCAAAAACAAATAAGAGCAATGAATTCTAAAAAAAAAAACAGTAGATAACTTGAAAGTTTTGAAAAACTACACTTTAAACCTTTTTTTTAATTTTGTTTGCATAAATTTTTAGTTTAAACAATTTTTTTAAAAAACTATGCACAGTTTTGACTTTATTTAAAAACAAGCTAATAGACAAAAATGTTGGCTTTAAAAAAAGGTATAATACTTAATTGTAAGTATTACCGTTATTTTTTAATTATTTTTTTTCCATTTAATGTACATATTTTTTTAAATTGCCCCTACCTCCGCCCCTATACGGGGGGAGATAGACCCCCCCTCCCATAGTAAAAATTGCTTGTTTTTAACTGTTCTATACAAATCCGTCATTAAACTTTGTTGCCAAAGTTATCGTACTCTCCCCAATAAAATATTTGCAGGATTTCTCTGTAAGACAACGGCGTGTGCCCTCACGTGTGTGCCCGTTCGGGTAGACCCACTCAGTGATGTCCTCCCCCCGCGCCGCACTACCGCCGCCGCCACCTGCCTCGTCTACCGCGTGCGACCCCCACCCGCGCACTCGCCCCGCGCCTCAGCCGAAACAGAATTATCAGGAGTAGAAGACAGACCCAGTGAATTATTTGTTGTACCTACATGGCTCTTGTTTGGCGACGCAAGGTTGAGCATAGCAAAGTTTAGGTTGAAAATTATTATTTGTGGAACTTAGTGGGAGCCACAGTTTGCGTCTTATTTCATAAGGGTTGGGAATGCGTTGTTTTCCCGTTATACCAATTTAATCCAAATATTGTTCAAATCTTTGGTAATTTAGGAGTGAAAGCGATCAGATTCCCCGGAAAGTAATTTTTCCCATGGGAATGCGTTGTTTTCCCGAGATCAAAGGTAACTCATGTTCTTTCTTAAGTCTCAAACTATCTCCTTACAAAATTTCATTTAAATCTGTTCAGTAGTTTAGGCGTAAAAGCGATCGGCCCACCTAAATTTTCCCATGGGAATGCGTCATTTTCCCGGGGTAAAAAGTAGCCTATGTCCTTTCTCGGGTATCAAAATATCTCCATACCAAATTTCATGCAAATTGGTTCAGTAGCAGTGTTCGGACCTCGCAGAAGCAAAAGAGTGGTAGAAATGATGTCAAAAAGGTGGTAGAAATTAAAACCCATTTTTATGTAGTAAATCTTATATTCAATAAATTATTAAAAAATATCTACAAAAAATTAAATAAACAATAATTCAGTTCTTTCAGTTTCAAATATCACAATTCACAATAATTAAATTAGTTAGAAAAACTTAAAATTATTTTTTGGTATATAGACCGCCGGAAAATTTAAATTTTGAAGCATATTTAAATTTTGAAGCATATTTCAGTAATGCTTCCGAAGGATTAAAATTCTGAAAATTTACTGAAATTTCCCTTGAAGCCAAAATGTTGTGAACAGTTGTAGTTTTTAATTTATTTCTTTTTTCATTTTTTATATTTTTTAAATCTGAAAATAGTGCTGCTATGCGGTAAGCAACAAAGCTCCAACATATAAGAAGATATGTTTTTCAAAAATTAAATTGTCCATTCCGTCTTTTAAGTTTTTTATCAAAAGCCATTGTGAAACAATGTCATCAGTTTTAAAAATTTGGAGTAATTGATTTTCTCCAATTAATTTTCTCCACTCATTATTAATTAACTCTAGTTCTGAGTTATTTATAGTTGGTGAAAAATGTTTCGTGAGACCTAAAACTGATGGCATTGTTCCATCAATGACGTTTTTCGGGTTTAAATATTTGAAAAATTTTAGTTCATCGTTTGAAAGGTTAAACCTTTCTCCAATTTGAACACATAATTCAATATAATAGCTGCACATAACTTTTCGTAGTTGCATTACATCTTGTTCAACAATATCATTTTCAAATAAGTACCTTTCAAAATAAAGGCCAAAATACATTTGAGAATATGGTAAATAGTTTTCACTGTTTTTTATATTTGTGTTTAAATTCATATTTTCTGGTTTTACAAAATTTTTCATTAAATTTAATTTTAATGTAGTCATTCTTTCGAATATCAAGTGTAATTTTGTGTTCTCAGATTGTGTTTGAATTCTTCTTAATGATGCAGAACACAAGTCGGTAACAAATACAAGCACTTGAACTTGATTTGTTTATTATGTGTTATATGGGTGCAAAATTAAGTTAATATTGGATGATACAAATTGCAGGCACTTGAACCTGAACTGTATGTGAACTGTCGATCAAATTACTCAAAAGAAATGTTTTGAAATGATATTTATTTGTGGGCCAATGCCTCTTTTATACTTATAATTAATTGCATAAAATGCTTACAATGGATAAATAAAATAAATGCTTACAATGAATAAATATAATTAAATTATTAATTATCTTGGTCAATATGCAACGATCGAACGCCATCCACCGCGTTCATTCGTTGTATACAGTCAGCATTATTGTTGTTTAACATACTTCCCCCCGTAACCAATTACAGACCCATTTGTAAAATTTCTTGTATTCCAAAAGTATTTGAAAAGTTAGTTTGCAACAGGTTAACTGTGTTATTTTAGAATCATATTTCGGTTTCTCAACATGGGTTTGTAGCAGGGAAATCAACCGCAACAAACTTAGCATTAATAAGCAATAACATTATTACAAATATGGAAAAAGGGTTGCACACAGATGTTATTTTTATAGATTTCAAAGGCATTTGACAGAGTTAACCATCAAATCTTAATAAACAAACTAAATTCTCTAGGTATTCACTTTTCCCTACTAAAGTGGCTTGAATCATATTTAGCTGGTAGAATTCAAATAGTAAAAGCTGATAGCTCGCTCTCGAAATATATCTCGGTCCCATCTAGTGTTCCACAAGGAAGCCATTTGGGTCCATTATTATTCTTGTTGTTTGTAAATGATATACCTGATATTTTTCATAATTCAAACTGCCTTCTTTTCGCGGATGATCTCAAACTTTACCGTAATATTTCTTGTCAAGCCGAATGTGTTCTTCTTTTGGAAGATCTGTTAAGGCTCGATAATTGGTGCAAGCTAATTCACCTACTATTAAATGCTTCTAAATGTCAAGTCTTGTTGTGTTTCCGAAATTCTAATCCCATAGTGCTTGATTATACTATCAACCATGTAAATTTAGAGCGTGTAATAAGAAAGAAGGATCTGGAGTAATCTTAGATAAAAAACTTTCCTTCTTACCGCACTATGATTATATCATAAACAGAGCAAATCAAATGCTTGGTTTCTTAAAAAGAAACACCAAGAAATTCTCAGATTCATATACCTTAAAATGTTTGTACAATTCACTGGTAAGGTCAGTTCTTGAATACTGTAGCATTATTTGGAACCCTTATTACAATAATTCAATAGACAGAATTGAAAAAGTTCAGAAACATTTTACAAGGTACGCATTTTATAAGCTAAACTGGAGGATTGTAAGGTCTTCTTATTATACTCGATGTTTATTATTTGGCATGCAATCCCTTTATGATCGTAGGTCTTATTTTTCAGTAATGTTTATAAGAGACATCGTAACATTTTATATCAATTGTCCTCCTCTACGAAAACTAGTTAATTGTGCAAATGCACCCTCTAGAACTACACGCTACCGGTTTCATTTTTATGAACAGTTTCATCGTACAAATTATGGCAGGAATGAACCCATTACGCGTTGCACAAGAGAAGTGAATTTAATTTGCAATAGGATTGATTTTAATCTTGATGTTTCGAGAGAATGATTTAAAAAATATGTTTTAGATAATATTTAAACTGTAACCTCCTAAAACATCTTAAGACTTAATCTTTTTTATCATTAAGTTGTATTTATTAATTGTAAATTATAAATAAAAAATGTAATTTATAGTAATACTAGCTTTTACCCGCGACTTCGTCCGCATTAGATCGTTTTTTTTTTGGATAGTAGTATGAAAAAACCTGAGCTGTACTCTTTTTTACGTATGTACATATGTTTGAATTGTGCCAAGATGAGATGAGGTCATACTAAATGTGATGGTCGTAGGTTAGGTTAGGTTAATACATTTTAAGAAGAAGAATTAAAGAAACTAACTTAAAACTACCTACCTACTTCTGGTAAATTAAATGATCAAAGACGAACCGAGTAATTCATTAAGTATTAAAGAAACAATTAAATTTACACCACAAATAAAATGGCACGAGTACGATAACTTTGGCGCCAAGATATAATAACGGTTTTTGGTAGAGGGGCTTAATACAAGCATTTTTTACTATGGGAGGTGGGGTATATCTCCCCCCGTTTAGGCGGGAGGGGCAATTTAAAAAAATTATTATTATAAATTATTATAAAATGGAAAAAAATAATTAAAAAATAACGGTGATACTTACAATTAAGTTGTATACATTTTTTTAAAGCCAACATTCTGTCCTATTAGCCAGTTTTTAAGTCAAGTCAAAACTATGCGTAGTTTTTGAAAAATTTAATTTTAAACTCAAAATTTGAGTAAAAAAAGTTAAAAAAAAGGTTTAAAGTGTAATTTTTCAATACTTCAAGATTATCTACCATTGTTTTTATTTCAGAATTTATTGCTCTTATTTGTTTTTGATCAAAAACTGAAAACTAGATGATTTTATGTCTTAGTTTTTGAGAAAATTGAAAATAACCACAACTACTGTTTTAATTTAATTCTTTTTTTTTTGTTTGAGTGGTCTTATTTTGATAGTAACAATGGTAGGTGCGAGTTTGGGTGTATGCAACAGTAAGGTGTGTGCGAGTTTGGGTGTATGAAACAGTGGGATCAGCAACCCCCCTGCTTGGAAACACTATAGGATTTGGGGTGGGTGCAAGTTGGAGTGCGTGCAAGGTGGGGAGGGGCAAGGTTCGGTGGGTGCAAGATGGGGTGCATGCAAAGTTTCTTTTGCATTTAAATAAGCTGGATTTAAGAAAAATTAATTTACCCTAGGTGTATCTTAATCCATATTCGATTATTACTATCAAAATAAGACTACGTTAATACTTAAGCAAGGAACAAGTAATTTAATTAAAATATTTTTTTTGGTAATGTTCAATTTTCTCAAGAACTAGAAGACATACAGTCATCTAGTTTTCAGTTTTTGATCAAAAACAAATAAGAGCAATGAATTCTACACTTTACTACACTTTAAACCTTTTTTTTTAATTTTGTTTGCATAAATTTTTAGTTTAAACAATTTTTTTCAAAAACTATGCATAGTTTTGACTTGATTTAAAAATGTTGGCTTTAAAAAAAGGTATAATACTTAATTGTAAGTATTACCGTTATTTTTTAATTATTTTTTTTCCATTTAATGTATGTACATATTTTTTTAAATTGTCCCTACCTCCGCCCCTATACGGGGGGAGATAGACCCCCCTCCCATAGTAAAAAATGCTTGTTTTTAACTGTTCTATACAAATCCGTCATTAAACTTTGTCGCCAAAGTTATCGTACTCTCCCCAATAAAATATTTGCAGGATTTCTCTGTAAGAAAACGGCGTGTGCCCTCACGTGTGTGCCCGTTCGGGTAGACGCACTCAGTGATGTCCTCCCCCCGCGCCGCACTACCGCCGCCGACACCTGCCTCGTCTACCGCGTGCGACCCCCACCCGCGCACTCGCCCCGCGCCTCAGCCGAAACAGAATTATCAGGAGTAGAAGACAGACCCAGTGAATTATTTGTTGTACCTACATGGCTCTTGTTTGGCGACGCAAGGTTGAGCATAGCAAAGTTTAGGTTTAAAATTATTATTTCTGGAACTTGGTGGGAGCCACAGTTTGCGTCTTATTTCATAAGGGTTGGGAATGCGTTGTTTTCCCGTCATACCAATTTAATCCAAATATTATTCAAATCTTTGGTAATTTAGGAGTGAAAGCGATCAGATTCTCCGGAAAGTAATTTTTCCCATGGGAATGCGTTGTTTTCCCGAGGTCAAAGGTAACTCATGTTCTTTCTTAAGTCTCAAACTATCTCCTTACAAAATTTCATTTAAACCTGTTCAGTAGTTTAGGCGTAAAAGCGATCGGCCCACCTAAATTTTCCCATGGGAATGCATCATTTTCCCGGGGTAAAAAGTAGCCTATGTCCTTTCTCGGGTATCAAAATATCTCCATATCAAATTTCATGCAAATTGGTTCAGTAGCAGTGTTGGGACCTCGCAGAAGCAAAAGAGTGGTAGAAATGATGTCAAAAAGGTGGTAGAAAAGTGGTAGAAATTAAAACCCATTTTTATGTAGTAAATCTTATATTCAATAAATTATTAAAAAATACAAAAAATTAAATAAACAATAATTCAGTTCTTTCAGTTTCAAATATCACAATTCACAATAATTAAATTAGTTAGAAAAACTTAAAATTATTTTTTGCTATATAGACCGCCGGAAAATTTAAATTTTGAAGCATATTTAAATTTTGAAGCATATTTCAGTAATGCTTCCGGAGGATTAAAATTCTGAAAATTTACTGAAATTTCCCTTGCAGCCAAAATGTTGTGAACGGTTGTAGGTTTTAATTTATTTCTTTTTTCATTTTGTATATTTTTTAAATCTGAAAATAGCGCTGCTATGCGGTAAGCAACAAAGCTCCAACATATAAGAAGATATGTTTTTCAAAAATTAAATTGTCCATTCCGTCTTTTAAGTTTTTTATCAAAAGCAATTGTGAAACAATGTCATCAGTTTTAAAAATTTGGAGTAATTGATTTTCTCCAATTAATTTTCTCCACTCATTATTAATTAACTCTAGTTCTGAGTTATTTATAGTTGGTGAAAAATGTTTCGTGAGACCTAAAACTGATGGCATTGTTCCATCAATGACGGTTTTCGGGTTTAAATATTTGAAAAATTTTAGTTCATCGTTTGAAAGGTTAAACCTTTCTCCAATTTGAACACATAATTCAATATAATAGCTGCATATAACTTTTCGTAGTTGCATTACATCTTGTTCAACAATATCATTTTCAAATAAGTACCTTTCAAAATAAAGGCCAAAATACATTTGAGAATATGGTAAATAGTTTTCACTGTTTTTTATATTTGTGTTTAAATTCATATTTTCTGGTTTTACAAAATTTTTCATTAAATTTTATTTTAATGTAGTCATTCTTTGGAATATCAAGTGTAATTTTGTGTTCTCAGATTGTATTTAAATTCTTCTTAATGATGCAGAACACAAGTCAGTAACAAATACAAGCACTTGAACTTGATTTGTTTATTCTGTGTTATATGGGTGCAAAATTAAGTTAATATTGGATGATACAAATTGCAGGCACTTGAACCTGAACTGTATGTGAACTGTCGATCAAATTACTCAAAAGAAATGTTTTGAAATGATATTTATTTGTGGGCCAATGCCTCTTTTATACTTATAATTAATTGCATAAAATGCTTACAATGGATAAATAAAATAAATGCTTACAATGAATAAATATAATTAAATTATTAATTATCTGGGTCAATATGCAACGATCGAACGCCATCCACCGCGTTCATTCGTTGTATCCAACTCAGAATGAAATACAGTCAGCATTATTGTTGTTTATGTTGTTTAACATACTTCCCCGCGTTGAATGGCTCAATTCAACTGTATTCTCATATGACGTTGACATCGTACTGTGTTCTTGGTTGTGAAACAGGTGTGGAATTAGTGGCTGACGTCAATCTCTTCCGGAGTTTGCAAATAATTACAATTATTCCAAAGCTCATTGAAAGAAGAAGAGCAAAATAGCTGACAAAGTGGTGATGAATGCTATTGAAGAATACTTTGTCGTTCAGCTTGGGGAGACCTTGATGTTGTAGGGTAGAGAGTTGAATCTGGAGACGGTTTAATGCTTCTAGATGACTGTTGTTGAATGTTGGAAGCGATTCCAGAGCTGCGTGCACATCTTTGGGTTTGGCAATTAAAGATATGTTCCCAAAGCTTTTGTAGGATGATTGTAGAGCGCTGATCATCATCTGATTTCCTTCAATGGTAATGAGATTGTTTCTCAGTATACAATCATTTTCCATTGAGAGAATGCCGGATCCAGTGAGTTCAATTTGTTATGTTTTTGTTTTGCATACAGCAGTTAATTGAATATTATAAAGAGTTCCGAATACCCATTGATTTCTACTATTCAGCTGGGTCCAAATTAAGTCATTACTTGGTTTCAGTATGCTGCATGATGGTACGGTATTGTTGTTGAAGAGATTAAATTCACAATTGTATGCTTGTGAACCAGCATGGTATTTTGCCTTTCTGTTGGCACAAAAAAACTGCATGTCTTTTCCCTTGTAACAATCCTTAAGTTCGGATGCTGTCATTGCAAAGTATTGGTCTCTATGACGATTTATAGCCAAAATTTCCATTGCCGGACTGATGATCAGGAGCGTGTTATTAACAATTGACGGAAAGGGTGTGAGTTGAAATAGATTGAAGGATTCTTGTTCAACTAGTGGAATTTTAATGACAAATAACAGGTGGTTTCCAGTAGCCTGACCCTTTGTTGTTGATATCTTGTAGAAGTGGAGCAAGTCTTCTTGCTCGAATGGTAATTTTTGGGATTGGGGTAAATTGTTTTTGATGTTGATAATTTCCGCCCTCAATTGCGCTGGTGATAGCAGAAGGGGACTTATGGTTCCATAGTGTACGTCCGTAAATGTGTTGCGAATGGCGTTTTCAATTTGCTGCAGGTTTGTAGCCATAAGCATTAATTGCATTGTTAAAGACGTAAAAATTTGAAAGATTACTAGCGCACTGCACGTCGTAGAAGAAACAATGACAGTATAACGGTGGTGATTAATGACACACATGACGTCCTTCTTCGTTTTGTAGGCGTTTCTGTCGTTTCATTCATTCGAGATTCGGATTGTGAAGTTGCTACCTGTGCCTCGTCAGTATTGTCCTTGTCATCAGTATTATCAATGTCTTCGAACAGTGGGGCTAAGCGATGAATTGGTCGTTTGAATATTCCAGATTTGGTTTTGACATTGACTACTCGAACAACATTGTCGTTGCCCTTGAAGATTTGGACAATTCTTCCCAGTGGCCATTGAAGCGTTGGCGTGTTGTCTTCTTTGATGATAACCATGTCGCCAACCTTGATGTTTTCCTTATGCTGATTCCATTTGTTTCTTTGTTGTAATTGATTTAGGTATTCACTTGACCATCGTTTCCAAAATTCATGTTTCAAGTAGCAGATTGAATTCCATCGAATTCTCAGATTTATTTTTTCTGGAGCGGTGTCGGGATCAACTTGAGCAATCAATGGTTCACCAATCAGGAAGTGTCCTGGTGTCAATGCAGCCAGATCGTTTGGATTCGATGAAAGTGGAGTAAGTGGTCTTGAGTTTAGGATGGCTTCAACTTCGGTGATTACGGTCTCCAATTCTTCTTGCGTGAGTGACGATATGGAGACTGTTTTGAGTAACAGATGTTTGGTTGATTTGACTGCTGCCTCCCATAAACCGCCGAAATGTGGAGCTCTTGGAAGGATGAATTTAAATGTTATTCCCTTGTTGCTGCTAGCCTTGATTATGGCTTCCTTCGCTTCGGGGGTGTGCAGTACACTGTTGAGTTCATGAAGTTGATTCTTTGCTCCCACGAAGTTGGTGGCGTTGTCACAGTAAAGAGTTTGAATTCGTCCACGACGGTTGATGAATCTTCTGAGTGCTCCAATGAATAGATTCGTCTATTGTGTGGCTTTTTCCCCTGATTTTGTAGTGTACCCATAGGGGGCCACAAAAGTCTACTCCGGAGTTTAAGAAAGGTCTTTTTGCTGTGACGCGATCTACTGGCAGATTACCCATTACTTGTGTCATCAACTGTGGTCGGGTTTTGGTGCATCTGATACATGAACTGTGTGTCGGGCCATGATCTTACCCTTAATAGGCCAAAATTGCTGCCTCAGAATTGATAACAATGTTTGTGGTCCACAGTGGTTGTGTTCGTCATGTTTCATTTTGAATAGCAATTTTGTGATGGGTTCGTTGTACGGCATCAATATGGGATGTTTGGCATCAAATAAGATTGATGCGGCCTCTAGTCTGCCTCCAACTCGTAGAATCCCCCTTTCGTCTAAAAATGGAGCCAGGGTAATCAATGCGCTGGATTTGCATACTTCTCTGTGACCTTTAAGATCTTGTATTTCATTTGTAAATTCAGAAGATTGTATTTGCTTTACGATGACCAAAAGTGATTCGTTGAGTTCCTTAGGTGATAATGCTGTTTGTTCTACTGGATTTATGTCCATTTTCCTGGCTCTATTGGTGAACCGGAGAACATAGCCCATTGTACGTTGCAGAAAGTTGAAAGAATTTCGATGTTTTATCTGGTAAATTAGGTCAATTGTAGGGTTTTGTTGTAGTGCTACTGCCACTGTGTGTTTTCTTTTCCGTTCTAGATCGGAGGGTATTTCTAGCTCCCTTACGAACGGCTGGTGCCATGTTGACTCGTTTCCATGCAAGAAAAACGGCCCATAAAGCCACATGTTACATGACATAAAGCTTGCTGCAGATATTCCACGAGATAGTAAGTCTGCTGGGTTCTCTTTGGATGCGACGTGACGCCACTGAGTTGCCTAAAGTGTTTATATATGTAATATTATGTATAACCAAAAAAGAACACGGAGTCAAATAGTTTTTAGGTCTTTAATGGTTCGCTGCTTCTTATAGACTGACTTAATCTAATACATCATTCTTATATCTACTTAAAACTATTGATAGTATACCTACTATACACATATATCTATTTATATTAAATACATATGCAACACTCCCTTCACCTAAGATATCGGGTGATTTTTTAAGAGCTTGAGAACTTTTTTTTTAAAAAAAACGCATAAAATTTGCAAAATCTCATCGATTCTTTATTTGAAACGTTAGATTGGTCCATGACATTTACTTTTTGAAGATAATTTCATTTAAATGTTGACCGCGGCTGCGTCTTAGGTGGTCCATTTGGAAAGTCCAATTTTGGGTAACTTTTTCGAGCATTTCGGCCGGAATAGCCCGAATTTCTTCGGAAATGTTGTCTTCCAAAGCTGGAATAGTTGCTGGCTTATTTGTGTAGACTTTAGACTTGACGTAGCCCCACAAAAAATAGTCTAAAGGCGTCAAATCGCATGATATTGGTGGCCAACTTACCGGTCCATTCCTTGAGATGAATTGTTCTCCGAAGTTTTCCCTCAAAATGGCCATAGAATCGCGAGCTGTGTGGCATGTAGCGCCATCTTGTTGAAACCACATGTCAACCAAGTTCAGTTCTTCCATTTTTGGCAACAAAAAGTTTGTTAGCATTGAACGATAGCGATCGCCATTCACCGTAACGTTGCGTCCAACAGCATCTTTGAAAAAATACGGTCCAATGATTCCACCAGCGTACAAACCACACCAAACAGTGCATTTTTCGGGATGCATGGGCAGTTCTTGAACGGCTTCTGGTTGCTCTTCACTCCAAATGCGGCAATTTTACTTATTTACGTAGCCATTCAACCAGAAATGAGCCTCATCGCTGAACAAAATTTGTCGATAAAAAAGCGGATTTTCTGCCAACTTTTCTAGGGCCCATTCACTGAAAATTCGACGTTGTGGCAGATCGTTCGGCTTCAGTTCTTGCACGAGCTGTATTTTATACGGTTTTACACCAAGATCTTTGCGTAAAATCTTCCATGTGGTCGAATAACACAAACCCAATTGCTGCGAACGGCGACGAATCGACATTTCACGGTCTTCAGCAACACTCTCAGAAACAGACGCAATATTCTCTTCTGTACGCACTGTACGCATTCGTGTGGTTGGTTTAATGTCCAATAAAGTAAACTGAGTGCGAAACTTGGTCACAATCGCATTAATTGTTTGCTCACTTGGTCGATTATGTAGACCATAAATCGGACGTAAAGCGCGAAACACATTTCGAACCGAACACTGATTTTGGTAATAAAATTCAATGATTTGCAAGCGTTGCTCGTTAGTAAGTCTATTCATGATGAAATGTCAAAGCATACTGAGCATCTTTCTCTTTGACACCATGTCTGAAATCCCGCGTGATCTGTCAAATACTAATGCATGAAAATCCTAACCTCAAAAAAATCACCCATTATAAAGTTCAAATTACATTATTTTTTTTTTTTGTATTAACTACAAAAGATTAACTGACATAAATTTCATATTGAATATCTTTAGTTTGTTTTAAGTTTAATTAATTTATAATTCATTTCATTAAATAAAACATATCTTACAAAGATAATTAATAATACATGATATTCTATAAAAATTCAAAACAATAATTTGAGTAAATTGCTTACAAATTATATTACATAAATAGTTTCAAAACAATTTAAGCCGATTCTTTACAAATTATTCAGTATATTTTTCAAAATTATATTTCTTTTTTATACCAATTATCTTGATATCTTAATGGCGGTTTTGAAACTCTTCTAGACTTTTCTCTTTGAAGTAGAATAGGAATAAACTCATCGCCTGAATTACTACTACCTATATCTTTTCCGTTTCTTCCCTTCCAGCAAGTCTTCGCTTTCAGGGGGTTCAACTTTTTCTGTTTTTATTATTTCATTTTCATCATTTAATTTTTTTGTAGTATCAAAATGTACAACTTTGCTAACACGTTTTCTTAATTGTTGGCCGTGAACCTTACGAAAACCATAGTTATCGATTTTTAAAATATAAACCGATTTTGAAATTTGTTTGTGAATTGCAGCCCCGGATCTAGGGGGGGCAGACCGGGGCCTATGCCCCGGGCGGCTAGTTCAAAGGGCGGCAAAATTCATACTCTTCAGATATACATCATATAGGTAATATGCATGGCAAATAGTCATAGTCATAGATATGATAGTCATCCACGAAAAAATTTGAAATTTGCGTCGAAATTTCAAAATGTGATGCATGGCAAATATTCATAGACATCATAGTCATCCACGAAAAAATTTGAAATCTGCGTCGATTCTTACAATTTCTAAGAATTTTCTACCACCGTATTCTTTCCAACAAGTCAATCATAGTCATCCACGAAAAAATTTGAAATTTGCGTCGAAATTTCAAAGTGTGATGCATGGCAAATATTCATATACATCATAGTCATCCACGAAAAAATTTGAAATCTGCGTCGATTCTTACAATTTCTAAGAATTTTCTACCACCGTATTCTTTCCAACAAGTCAATCATAGTCATCCATGAAAACATTTGAAATCTGCGTCGAAATTTCAAACTGAGAGTGAAGCTTTGCGATTTTATGCAATACATGGCAATTAGTTATTTAATTTTTCTTCGACTGTCGTTGCAACAAACGTGTCCGGATTAAAAAGTGTAAAAGTGTAAGTTTGTATTCTTAGTTTGGATTCGGTTACAGTCATCTCATAAGTCCAACTTTTAGTAATCAACCGAAGGTAAAATACTGTTTGTACGGTGTCGAAACGATAAAATATTTCACAACACTTCCATCGCTTTTCTAGGTAAGTCACTTATCATTACTATCTTGTGCTTTTTAGTAACTATAGTTATAAATTAAGTTCAATTTGATACGTGCTTTCACTAACACTTACGTCTTCTTTGATTTGTCATTATTCAAACTATCTTAAAATTTTAACGCCGCGCCGCGCCGCCGTCTGTCGTTCGGTACCCATATCGGATGACTTATTTTACTCTAGGCTGTTTTACTTATTAAAGCCATTAATACAACATAATGCAATGTAGGAGTTTAAAACAAATGAGCAGCAGCAACCTTCGTCGTTTTATTAACTGCAAATTTTTATTAGATTGAAATGCTTTCAACAAGGAAATTGATTATTTTTGTTTATACAGGTTGTAATAATGAGCGCACCAAGAAAAAAGCTTTCAGGAGCGGAATATAGAAAAAAGGCTAAATATAAGGAACTGCAGGGAAAACAATGTGCAGATCGTTTGAAAAATTGGCTTCGAAAAGAGGATGACTCGTCAGTATCTGCTACAACTTCCGAAGTTGAAATTGATCTAGAAGATGCTCCTGATACATTGCCCGTTCAAATGGATCAAGATTTTTCACAATCAGTGCAAGAAAGTTTACCATCTTTATCGCTGTGCGAGCAACCTGAGCAACTTGAAAAAACAAAGCCAGGATGCGAAGAATCTAAATCCTCGCACTCGGATGCGGAAGAACTGCAAACAAATGAATTCGATTTGACGGACCCAGGCAATTGGCCAGGTGTGGAAAAAATGACTGACCAACAACGGACTTTCTTTGCCAATCAGGCTGTCTTATTAGCAGACAATCACCCCGAAAACATTGAATTCCGATCTACCGAACGCAATGGCAGACATTTAACATCTTCTATGTGGTATAGGACGTTGGCTAATAGCGAAAGGGTTAAGAGATCTTGGCTTATTTTTTCTAAGACAAAAAATGCAATTTTTTGTGCGTGCTGCAAGATTTACCAGAAACCGTCCTCTGCTTCTACATCTGCATTGTGTTCTATAGGGTTTATTAACTGGAAAAAAGTTTCAGAGAGGCTAACCGAACATGAGGCAAGTCAAATGCACAAAGAGTGTATGATCAAGTGGAAAACACACGTACAACAAATGAAATCATGCAAGGGTATTGATCAAGACATTGAGAGAGTGATTCAGTCAGAGAAAGAAAAATGGAGACAGATACTGCGTATTGTTATAGATGCTGTATTGTACCTATCCACAAACTGCCTTTCTTTTCGCGGGTCCAACGAAACCCCTAGCGATCTGATCACGAATCATCAGCCTAGTCAAGGTAACTTCTTGAACTTAATTCCCTGCTCGCTAAGCATAATTCAACTCTGAAGTTTCAATTAGAACACATTAAGAAAGGACAAATATCTTATTTATCAAAAACAATACAAAATGAAATAATTGATATAATGGCAAAAACAGTTAGAAACAGCATTTTAAATGACATCAAAGAAGCCAAATACTTTACAATAATGTTCGACTGTACACCAGATGTATCTCATACAGAACAAATGAGCCAGGTAATTCGATATGTAAAAAGAACTGGCGAAGTGTGTGAAATAAAAGAAAGTTTCATCGATTTCATAAAAGTCGCTGAAAAAACAGGAGAGGACATTTGTCAACAGATTTTAGAAAAATTGGCAGTTGATGGCTTAGACATTGGACAATGTCGTGGCCAATCTTATGATAATGGGTCCAATATGGCCAGCATCCATAAAGGAGTACAAGCCAGAATTTCAGAAAGAAATGAGCTGGCCGAGTTCGTTCCGTGCTTGACTCACTCCTTAAATCTTGTAGGTGTTCACTCTGCCTCATCATGCCAGGAAGTTATCAACCTATTTGGATTAATTCAAAAAGTTTATTGCTTTTTTGTTGGCTCTACTATGAGGTGGGACATTATGAAAAAACACCTAAAAACAAATTTAAAAGGAAGTAGTCAGACGAGATGGTCAGCGAAACATGTTGCTGTGAACGCCCTTTTAAATAATTTACCAGAAGTAGCGGAATCCTTAGAAGAAGTAAAGCAAACTTCTCGTGCTCCAGAAGCTAAGTACGAGGCAGGTCATCTTTTAACTGCTATAAAGGATTTTAAATTCATTCTTAATCTAACTGTTTGGGCCAATATTCTCCGCGAAATCAACCGAGTGAATATTGAAATTCAGAAAGAAGATATTATCCTTGCCCGTTCCGTCTCCTTAATGGATGGTCTGCTCAAGACTTTGCCAAAAATGAGACAAAACCCAATGGATTATTGGATAAAGCAGGCTGAAGAAGTTGCTGAAAGAAGTGGTGTTGACCCTATTTTGCAAAATAAACGGATTCCAAAACGTAAAAAACATTTCGATGAGATGTGTGAAGACGAACTACAAACACTCCAACCTATTCAACTTTTTTCTAAAGAAATAATGATGGTTTTTGATCGAATCATATCAGAATTTACAAAGAGGTTTGATTGTGTAACCATGCTAAATTTAAATTTTGCTTTTCTTAATGGAACTAATATTATGAAAATGTCAAATGAAGAACTGCAAAAGTATGGAGCAGATCTGGCTCGAAAATACGAGCGAGATTTAAGCGCTGTTGAATTCTGCCAGGAACTTTACGTTTTTAAAGAGCAAGCTGCACTTTTATTTGGTGATATAGAAAAGGCTAACGGTTTCCACCTATTGCAACACATCTATACACATGATTTGCAGGATGCTTTTCCGAATATTTGTATTGTCTTGCGTATTTATTCAACTCTTCCAACTACATCCGCAAGTTGCGAGCGAAGTTTTAGCAAATTAAAACTGATTAAAAATTATTTGCGATCATCTATGAGCCAGGAACGCTTATCTAGTCTTGCAATCTTAGCAATAGAAAATCGAATTGCGAACGAGTTGGATTATGACAAGGCCATAGATTTATTTGCAGAGCAAAAAGCTCGAAGAGTTAAATTCTAATTTCAATCAATAAACAATTGCAATTAAAAATATGATTTTAATTTTTAATATACATATGTATTTTTATTTTGAATCATATCCTGTGATGATATATGTACATACATAAATAAATAGGCTTAGTAAAGAAAAAACAGCGCTGGGTGCATTATTTCCGGAATGCCTTTGTAGGTTAAAATAAGTTAAAGTGGTTAGGGGCGGCATTTTGCAGTTTTTGCCCCCCCTGAAAAAAAATGAAGATCCGGGGCTGGTGAATTGTACCCGATTTCCATCTAACCGTGTTATTATTTGTTACTCGATACCAAACCCAATCATTTTTCTTAAATAAAACATCTGTTTTTGAATTAATTGTTACTCTTTCACTGGTTTTAGTAATATCTTTCTTTGGAGCTATATCAAGTGATTTGCTTTGCGAATTCTTTAGAAAGTCTAATTTTGTTCTTGAAACAAAGTTAAAAACTTTTGAAGATGGCGTTAAATTATCACAAGTTGTTGGTGAATTCCTATAACGAAACAAAAAATTACCCAACAAAGTTTGGATAGGCAAAGAATTTGTTTTTGAATCCAATAAATACTTTTTTAACGCTGTTTTAACAGTCTGAACAGCACGTTCAGCGCTGCCATTGGATTCAGGATTATATGGTAGTGTCTTTGTCAATCTAATATCGTTTGCTAAACAAAATTCTAAAATTTCTTTTGACCCGAAAGGTGGTCCGTTGTCAGAAACAATTTCTTTTGGAAGCCCAAAAGTGGAAAAACAACGTCTGAATGAAGATATAACATCAGAAGCATTCGTTCTGATCATTAAAATGACCTCCATCCATTTTGAAAATGTATCAAACATAATAAAAAATGTTTTTCTTTTAAAATAAAAGAAATCTATGTGCAATCTTTCAAATGGGAACGAGGTTTGTGGCCAACTAGAAAGACCAATAGGACCACTTTTCTTTTCTAGCTGCTGACAAACCAAACAACTTCGTACAAGACTTTCAATGTCTCGGTCTATGTTCAACCACCATACACTACCTCTCGCTATACTTTTCATTCTCACTATACCGATGTGTCCTTCATGTAAACAAGTAAGTATTTTTTCTTTAAAACAACCAGGAACTACTATCCTACTACCCATCAATAAACACCCATTAGAATAACATAGTGAAACTCTTTTATTATACAATTTTTGAAAAATGTTATCATTGAAAGAACTTGGCCAACCTTCTTTAATATATTCAATAATTTTGGATAAGTATTTGTCTTTTAACGTTTCTCGAGCAACATCTTCTCTTTTAATGGGAAGTTCTCCAGCGATGTTGAAGAAATTAATAAAATTACTGGAAATTTTTGTTTGCTCTTGTAATGGCAGCCTTGAAAGAGCATCGGCATTACCCATTTTTGAACCTTTCATGTATGATATTTTATAATCATATTGCGATAGGGTCAACGCCCAGCGTTGCAACCTTGCTGCTGTAATCGCATTAGTACTTTTAGTACCGAAAATGACCTCAAGAGGCTTATGGTCACTAAAAATTTGAAATTGCCTTCCGTACAAATATTTATGGAAGCGTTTAACTGTAAATATAACTGCGAGAGCTTCTCGCTCAATCTGCGCGTATCTTTTCTCAGCCTTCGTAAGCGAGCTAGATATAAACATAATCGGACGCTCTTCACCGTCATCTTCAATATGGAACAAAACTGCCCCAACTCCATACGAACTCGCATCACAAACTAAACCTACTTCCTTATCCGGATTGTAATGCGTGAGTAAACTACTTCCTAAAAGCCACCGTTTACTTTCTTGAAAAGTTTTTTCACATTTATCGTCCCATTCAAAACTTGTTTCCTTTCTCAGAAGATTATAAAGGGGTGACAAACGCGCAGATAAATTTGGAATAAACTTAGTATAGAAATTTAAGAGACCGATGTAAGCCCTTAGAGACGTTAAGTCTTTAGGCGCAGGTGCATTTAAAATAGTATCCATCTTTTCCTGCTTTGGACTTATACCTTGCGAATTTATTTTGTGACCAAGATACTCCACCGACGACTGAAAAAACTTGCATTTTTCAAGTTTAACCTTCACATTATATTTCTGGAATCTCTCTAAAACCATGAAAAGTTTCGCTCTACAATTTTCTTTACTATTCCCACCTATAATAATGTCGTCAATGTAACATTTCACATTCTTCAAACCGTGGAGTATGCTATCTGCTGTAGCTTGAAAAGTGGCTGGTGCTGATTTGACACCATAAGGTAATCGCGTGTAACGAAGAAGTCCCCTATCTGTAATAACCGTCATAAATTTTTGTGAATTCTTAGACAAAGCTAATTGTTGGAAAGCACCTGCTAAATCCAAAATGCAAAAACATTCACAATCATAAAAACTTGACAGAATTTCATCCATTCTTGGGAATGAATAATGATCTGTTTTGACATATTTATTGACTGTGGCTTTACAGTCAATACAGATCCTTATCGATCCATCTTTTTTTTTCAACCGGGACGATTGGGGAAGCCAATTCACTGAACTTCACCGGGACTAACTTCTTTTTTTCAATGAGTCTATCTAATTCGCCGTTTACCTTATCACGAAGTCCATAAGGGACAGTATAAGCCTTATGAAAGATTGGAGTTGCATTCTCCTCAACGATAATCTCTGCCACGTGATTCTTTATAACTGAATCGAAATTATTATCGAAAACAGTTGGAAACTGTTCAATCAGCTCATTTTCAACACTAGTCATGCAAACACTCTTTAAACTAAAATAATCTCTCCAGTTAGAAAAATAACAAATAAATCAAGATCATATTCACTATTACCATATAAAACGCATGCATTAAAAAATCCTAAAACCGAAACAGATTCACCTGTAACCACATTTAGAGTCTTTGAAAATGATTTAAGTTCAATAGAATTTTTAAAATATTTATCAAAAGTAAAATGAGAGATAATAGAAAAGCATGCACCTGAGTCTATCTCCATGTCTACAATGAGTCCATTTATTTTAAGTTTAATCAATAAAGAATCGCTTATATGTTTTCCGTTATTAAAATGTACATTACCTAATGTAAGATGAGACAGATTATCACTAATACTATTGCTAATATCTACATTATTTAAATTGTTGTTTCTCTTAAATGTTGAACTTTTTCCTCTCTTATTTTTAGAATCTCTTTCATCGCAATAACTAGCATAGTGGCCCCATTTCTAGCACCTGTAACACTGGATGTCTTTAAACCTCGTGGCTTGCTTGCTTTTGTTTCTATAACTGGATCTATTTCTCGAATTTCTATTTCGACTAATTGATCTTCCTCGCCTGTTTCCATTGTAATCTGACCGCTCCGTTATTTTCCCAACCAAATTATCTTTGGCTGTACCACCAACACCGCTGCCCCCACCATTATTTGTCCCTTGTATGGCATTAACCTCTTTCGACGTTCGCTCCATTGTCAATGCAGTCTCACATACTTCTGAGAATGACTTTTCCATAGGCAAATTCAAAAGACTACGCTGAATAACCTCGTCTTTGATAGTAGATGATAGTACGATTTGTGAATCAGTCCAAAGATGTATTGGCGTGCCTCGCATTCTTAAATCTTCTCTGACTCTGCTTGTGAGTTCGGCTCCTAAGACTGCAGCGCATAATTCAAGTCGAGGAAGGGTCTGTTGTTTTACCGGAGCAATTCTTGACTTCGCACAGAGTAGTCTGACGATGATTGTGCGATCTCTGTAAGTTGAACGAAGATACACAGCTGCACCATATGCTTGTTCTGATGCGTCAACAAAGGTGTGCATTTGTACGGATGTTGGATTCTGTTGATTAAAGATGTGTCTGGGAACCCTTGCCTGATTGAGTGTTGACATGTTGTTCCTGAATGTTATCCACTCATCCTTAAGATGTTGTGGTAGTTCGTCATCCCAAGACAGTTTTAGGTGCCAAAGCTGTTGCATGAAGATTTTGGCTTTAACTACTACTGGACCAAAGAGTCCTAGTGGATCAAAGATGCGTGCTATGTCTGAGCTGACTGATCGCTTTGTGATTGAGATACTATTAGATATTTGTGCTCTTCCACATAATTGGTCTGATTTTGGTTGCCAGATTAGACCTAAAGTTTTGATTGTGCAATTGATTGAATCGCTGGAATCAAGGCTGACTTCTTGGTCCTCAGCTGGGATATCCTTTAATAATGATGGATGGTTTGCACACCATTTGCGGAGTTTGAGTCCAGCACCATTGAGTAATGAAGAAACCTGGTATTGTGCCTCTTTCGCATGAGCGATGCTGTCCGATCCACTAATGCAGTCGCCGACGTAGAAGTCATCTTGAAGTATTTGAGCCCCAATCGGTTGTGTTATTTTGTTTTGGGTTGCTAGGTATTGCAAGGATTTAGTTGCCAAGTAAGGTGCGGATGATGTTCCGTAAGTTACTGTTTTCAATCTATAGTACCTTATTTCTTCTGATAATCTCCGTCTCCACATGATGAGTTGATAGGGTTGATCTTCTTCATGTATCAGAATCTGCCATTACATCTTCTCAACATCTGCTGTAAAAACGTACCTGTGCAAGCGAAAAAAATTTGACATAATCTTCTCTTAGTTTAGGGTTTTTGTTTAGTCGTCTCTCTAGTGACATAAAACGATTAAACGCTGTTTGCATAGAGTCACCTAGGGCTACGCCATTTTCTCGAAATGGTAACCTAACGATGAAGCGCCCAGTTTTCGATCTAGACACATTTTGAATAGAGTGTGATTCACAGTATTTTTCTAATGATGTCATCTGTTTTGGTGTGTTTTCAAAGTCATCAAGCCTCCAAAATCGTTCAATAAGCTCGTTGGTTGATTCTTCTTCGCACAAGATGCCACAAGTAGCAGTGTTGTATGTCGTATCTTCAATTTTGCCGGTTACTACCCAACCAAATACTGTGTTTTGTAAAATTGGCATCTTGTCGCCAATTTGTATTTGTTAGGGGCGGATTAACTGATGGTAAAATTCTGCTCCCAAAAGGACTTCAATCTTACTGGATCGGTGGAAGTTGGGATCTGCCAAGTTGATGTTTTCTGATATAGACCAGGTAGAAGTATCTAGATTTTGAGTGGGTTGAGGAGATACGATGTTCGAAAGTATGAAGGCTTCCAGTCTGCATGCGAAATTGCCCATTGTTGAGTGAAGTTGAAAGTTTATTCGCTGTGTTGTGTTTCGTGTTCTTCTGCCAATGCCCTCAATGCATAGAGAAAATGGTGTTGGTGATAAGGATAAGCGTTTAATAAGCCTCTCAGTTATGAGGTTTATTTGAGAACCGGAATCTAAGATAGCTCTAACTTCACATGTTTGTCCGTCATTTGCTGTGATTAGAACCCTTGCGGTGGCCAAAAGAACGTAACCCTGCTTGTTATTCAATTGTTGTATAGTGGCAACCGTGAGCGGTGATGAGCCTCCCACTTCTGATGACATCAATTTGGTAGGTGTAGCACCTGCTACGATGGTTGTAGATGGATTGGATTTTCTTTGATTTGGACTTAATGAACATGCCCTTTCTAAATGCAGTAAGGTATTGTGTTTACCTGAGCACTAAGTGCAGCATAGCATCGTGATGAGCATGATTTCGCATTATGATCAACTTTGAAACAATTCACACATAAATGTCGTCTTTGGGTCCACTTAAGTCTTTCAGCAGCTGACATTTTTAAGAACTTCTCACAATAGTAAATAGGGTGGCCTTTTATCCCACATACCTTGCAATTTTCCGTGTTGGATGTGGCTATTGTTGTCACCGCCTTGGACTTTTCTTTTCCGCCAACAGCTTCTAACGACTCAAATCGGTTTTTTTAAAAATTTGAGAAATTCGTCCATCGTCTGAAGCTCTCGAGGGTTTTGAAGTGATTGTTCATATTTTGTCGATCCAACTTCTTTATTAAGAGATGAGTGAGTAATGGGGCCCAAGATGCTGCCTCAATGCCAAGAGTTTTGAGTGCTGCAAGACATTCATGGATTGCGTCATGAAATTCTCTGATGGCCTTCATTTATGGATTAATGTTCGGCAGACTGAGAATCCTCTGGATAAGTGCTGAGGTTTGCGCCCTTTTATTGCTGAAACGATCCTGGAGAATGTTCCAAGCAATACTGTAGTTGTCTTCGGTCAGTTCAAGATGGCGCATCAATCTCTCTGCATCACCGGACACATTTGTTTTCAAATACCACATTTTTTGGATGGGTGGTAATGGTTGTTCATGTATCATCTTAGTGAAGATGTCGGAAAATGTTTGCCATTTTAAATAATCGCCGTTGAATTTGGGTATCGACATTTTAGGCAATTGAATTGCCGGGCGGTCAGCTAGCTGCTTTGATGGCTCGCTTCATTCATGAGTGCCTTTTGTCTTCTCATCAGGGTCTCAATGTTTGAGTTGTTATCTTGTTCTTTACGAGCAAGATTATTTGTTGATGTCAATGCATCATTAGGTTGAGATTGGTTGTCTTCTGTTCCCTTTGGCACGACATCGAGTTTGGTGTTGTTACTGGCCTCTATCTGCGCCAGTGAATCACTCAAGATTTGCTTATACTTTTCGTATAATGTCTTGATTTGTTCGAAATACTTAGAGGTAAAGTACTCGTGGTCTAACGATATGTCTGGTGTGTCGCGAATTCTGCCATCTGTAGCTTCAAATTCTTCCCATACGGTGTTTAGACGATTCAGTCTTGACGTGAAGTATTCTCTAGTTGTTTTGCGGGTGGAGGAATCTTTCGAGAAGTTGCGGATGATTGATTGTATCTCCTCTCCAGATATGCGTTGGCTCCTGGCTAAACTATCCATAGTAAAGCTGATGTTCTTTGAATGTAGGGGTCACCAAAAATGTTTGAATTCTTCTTAATGATGCAGAACACAAGTCGATAACAAATACAAGCACTTGAACTTGATTTGTTTATTATGTGTTATATGGGTGCAAAATTAAGTTAATATTGGATGATACAAATTGCAGGCACTTGAACCTGAACTGTATGTGAACTGTCGATCAAATTACTCAAAAGAAATGTTTTGAAATAATATTTATTTGTGGGCCAATGCCTCTTTTATACTTATAATTAATTGCATAAAATGCTTACAATGGATAAATAAAATAAATGCTTACAATGAATAAATATAATTAAATTATTAATTATCTGGGTCAATATGCAACGATCGAACGCCACCGCGTTCGTTCGTTGTATCCAACTCAGAATGAAATACAGTCAGCATTATTGTTGTTTATGTTGTTTAACAGATTGAAATGTTTTATTTAACTAGTTTATAATTTTAAGATTTATTGACAGAAAATTTAAATATACTATAAATATTAAAAGGTGGAGTTTAATGATAGGTGAACGGTGAGTTGCAAAAAAAGGTAGAATTTGCTTTTTAGGTGGTAGATTTTCATGAACACCAAAAAGTGGTAGAAATACCGCTTAAGTGGTAGAAGTACCAACACTGTTCAGTAGTTTTTGCGTGATTGAGTAACAGACAGACAGACAGAGCTACTTTCACATTTATAATATTAGTATAGATTTATTTATTTATATTAGTATATTTCCACCAACAATTATATTATATTTTGTATTAGTATCTAGTCTATAAGATTGTAATCTGATTGATGAAATAAACTTAAACTAACTAGTTAAAAAAAAAACTATAGATACTTACTAATAGTTAATAACTTAACAAAAATCTTTCAATTGGATTTTCCTTAAAGTCACACATTTTAAAATAGACGAGCTGACAAAATTGTATTAAATGTCTATAACTTCTTTTGTTTCCAAAATATTAAAGTGGAAAACTAATTTTTTCCAATTTTTATAAAGGTACCTACAATAAACTATATTTTTATGTTGCTTAGCCCACTAAGGTCACAGCTTTATTGTTTACATTCATTTATTAAAAATGATACACAAAAAGGAGGATTGGAACATGAATAAAACACATAAATTTTATTTTATAAAATTATTCAAACTAGGTGATCCAACATAAAGAATGTATTTTTGTTTTTATTTTAAACTACAAATTTATAGATAATGTACCTACCTACCTATCTACTAACCTTAACCAAAGTGCTAAGTGTCCGGATATTATCACTGTGCGGATACTAGTAGGAATTCCCTATGAAATTTCATGAAATAACTGCCTACCTACCAATAGCTTTTATATCTTAAATTTGAATTT
This sequence comes from Eupeodes latifasciatus, assembly GCA_920104205.1. Taxonomy (NCBI): domain Eukaryota; kingdom Metazoa; phylum Arthropoda; class Insecta; order Diptera; family Syrphidae; genus Eupeodes; species Eupeodes latifasciatus. Next base: position 56,550,823 of record OV049927.1, read on the forward strand.
AAAATCAAACCTACAAAATCGCCTACCAATTGATATCTATCTACAAAAAAAAACTTTAAAGCTCAAACAAATCTAATCTTCAAATATTGCAGGAAAACTTAAAGTCAAATAAAAGCAAAATACCCACCAAAATATACAAAACTATAACTAAACGTACATACATATCTGCCTGCATGACAAAAATCGCATCGTAGCTTTGTATACATAATAAAAACCATTATTCATATACAAAGATCGTACATAAGGCGAGAAGCAGACTTATGAAAGTAAATAGAAACAAAAATCGGTAAAATATCCTTAACAGCTGATGTAAGCATGCAAAAGTGTCTTTCATCCCCTTATTAGACACAATAATAAGCCATTTTTGTTTAAAATAAATAAATTAGGTGGCGCAACAGTCCGTTGAGAACTGGAGCCTAGTGACTTATAACTCTCAACCATTCCTGTGTGCGAGTACTGTTGTCAGGGATGGAGGGGACCTACAGTATTAAGCCGAATCCGAACGGCCAATTTGAGGAAGCACTTTTCATGACAAGAATTACTCTTGGAGGATTTGTCAACTCCTCGCAAGAGGCAGTACCCTTGAAAAAAACTTTAGATGTCACAGGCAGGGATTGAACCCAAGAGTCCTACGCATTTTGTCTGTATGTGTGGCCACATACTATACATTCCATATAAACAGAATCTATTGCGTGAAAAGAAGATTTATAAAATTTTGTTTATGTTATCTTCCATGGTTTTATTTGAAGAATAAATAATAGATCCTCATGATCGCTGTGCTCACTTTTACTCGAAACCATTTGCTTGCAAAGCATGTTCGTTTGATTTTTGTGTTTTCACGATTCATCATTCTCGTGTAAACATCGAGTAATCGCTCGAAAAAAGTGAGTTTGAACAAACAGAGCGCAAACAATATATATTAAGGAGTTTTTCACGCTAAATGTAATGACACACAAATCTCAATTTCGTCTAAACTCGATTTAAGCGGTTTTAATTTGTGGCCTCGGAAGTAAGTGATAGCTTAATAGCTTTTCCAACAGAATCGTGATAGCTATTTTTTAACGAATTTGATGTTTCCACTGCAATCTGGTAGCTACCGGACTCTTCCAAAATATATGGCAACATTTTCTTGGTTTACTTATATTCCTTAAAAAAAAAAAAACATTTTTGTGACCGTAAAAACTTGCAACTTTCAACAAAAATTAAAGAAGAGTAGGAATTTGATTACAATACAACCACTTTGTCACTTTTATTTTGATTTTGGAACTACTTAAATAATTTAACATGCCTACAATTATTTTGACAGTTCGTATTCGTAATGGTTTCATTAAATTAAACTGAGCTTAACCAAGAGAAATACATTTCTCTTGTTAGTGGTTTAACCGGATGTAAAGGTGATAATAATCACATTTGGCTATCAGAAGTATGACAATCACTTATCGCCTTTTCCGATTCCACCCAGGTTTTTGTTTTTTTTTTTAAAGTTTTTCAAAACTTTCTATTACATTTATAAGAAGAAGGGTGGAATATTTAAGCTTAACAAGGTGTTTAAATTCACACATTTTATCGATGATTTTTTGTATAAAGTATAAAAAGGACACCCTGGAAGAAGTTGCTTGATTCTTGATATAAAATCAAAATGGACGAAATTATTCCGGACATGGATTGGAATGAAGACACTACTTACGCAATTGGTGGTTATAGACGATTTTGTAGTTATTTTGGCATTTGGCCATCAAAGGATAGATTTTCCTCGGGATTGAAAGTAACATTTTACATGGTTTTGCAGGTATTACTGTTCAAAATATAAAAAAACTGTTGATATTTATTTTTCTCTTCTCAGACACTAACGGTAGGAATTTTCATACAAAGACTAGTTGTTTATGGCAATTGTGGAACAACTCAGGAAATTGTTGATACGTTTACCGTTAGCATGTCATCGACACAAATCGGTCTAAAGTGCATATTCATCTATATGCAACATGACAGGTTTAAAAATATTCTAGATGCCACAGTCGAAGATTGGGCTCTGACCACTGACAGAGAGTCTAAATCTATTATGCTAAAATTTGCTCGAATAGGAAGAAACATATTCTACTGTCAATGTTTTTTGGGATTATTTACTGCAGTCCCCTTAATTTTGGGTGAAATTCCACATCAAAGGGAACTTGTAAGTGAGTTGGACAATAGTACCACATTGATTAGGAACATTATTTTAGCCCCAAATTGCTGGGTGTTACAATCTGCTTCAACATCAACATATTACCTATTTTGGAGTTTACTAGCCTTGTATGTATTCTGTGTGGCTATGGCAACAGTTGCATGTAATTTGATTGTTTACGGATTCGGTTTGCATGTTTATGTGCAATTTGAGCTCTTGTTTTGGAGTGTGCAAGAACTCGATGTTGATAAGACATTCATGGAACAGAGGAGAATTGTGAAGAAATTCATAAAACGTCACAATCGGATGTTGGATATGGCAAACGAACTTGAAGACGCTTCGACTGCAGTAATATTCTCTGAAGTTTCAGCTATTGTGATTGTTGGATGTATTGCTGGTAAATATGGGTCAATTAATATGCATTTACATTTTATTATATTATTCAATAATACAAAAGTTAATGACGAATAACATTACATTTATTATACTCGTAAATATAAATTATCCTACAAAAAAGTCTAAATGGGTCAAATCATACGATCTTGGTGGTCCATTCAGTTTGGCTCGGTGTGAGATTACCATGCCATGAAACCGCTCGCGAAGAATATCGACCGTGTCTTGAGTTGTGGTGCGTGGCGCTATTCACTTTTACGAACTGTAGCGAAGTTTTCAGCAGAGCTTGCGTTTCGTTAGCACGTCGGCTGATTGTTCACTGAACCTGTGAAATTGAATTTGGCGACGAAATGTCATTTATGTGCCCCATAATAAGGACGCAACGCGAGCATCGTTGTCACTAGAAAACAACCATTTTGATAATAAAGTTTTATAATTTGGTAACTTGCCAGGATGATATGTCCTAAATGCATGATTAAAACATGATATTTTGACAGAAAGTAAAAGATACAATATGGTCGCCACGAGATGTCCCAATTGGAAAACTCTTTATAAAAGATTAAGTGATTTACACTAGCGCCTTGTAACTATCGTATAAGTTTTTATTTCATTAAACGTAAAACTAAAAACTACCTTAAGTTAATATGGCACATGTTTATATTGTAGATACTGAAATAAATATTACGTGTATGCAAAACCCATCTGCTGCGTCGATCCCCATTTTATAAAATATCATGAAATAAATATTTGGACCTTCTTGTTGTATTTCAGCCTGAACTGTTATGTTACTCTTGCTCTATATAACTGTCTTATCAACCCCCATATTGAGTTTGTATCCTGAAAAATATAATGGAATCTATGCAGAGCAACTTTGTACGTTTCGTCTTAAAAATGTCACCATGGTTTGATTCTTTTATAACCATCCTATTTGCATCGCATTAAGTTTCTTCAATTGCAACCCAAAGCAGTTTTAATAGTTATACTTTATTTATTCACACAAATTGGCTTAATTTTACATCTCATATAAGTTTTAATTAATTGATATTTTAATTTGTACACAATCATTATTCTAATTCACTTCGCTATGGAAGTTATTCTATTTGGTCCGGTTTTTCTAATTGAAAATGGTTTTTGGAGAGATGTCTGTGTGTATATGTATACCCGTGTGCAGGATTCTTAAGGAAACTGTACATATACCCAAACTCTCACCTACCCTCCCATTAAGTGGTTTGCTGGTGAGCAGCATTTCCCTTTTGTGCAAATCTCGCTATTTAGACGTCATTGCTTTTGTGTAAACAAACTAATATAAACAACCAACAATTTCAAATTTATTGGAAAAGTAGTTTTGGTAATTTAACATTTAAGTTATTAACTAAGGTAGAAGACATAATCAGTTTTCGATTGAGAATGGACAGGTTCAGACAACATAAGTGAAGTCATTTAAAGTCAACTGAATTATTTCAACGTAAATTTTGACCGAGGCAACTAGTTAGTTTTTCAAGTTTCATAAATTTTAAACTCGGAACTTTTCTTCGCTAACCTCAACATTCAGGTTCTAGTGCAGAAACTACCAAAAATAGAATTAAGCAGAAAATAAATAAATCACATAGTAATAAAGTTTTTAGTTAAATGAAAAATTATGATTAGATTTTGACATATGTAAGTGGAATTGGCTTGATAGTAGATGCTAGAAACATGCCTTACTTTCAAGTCACTTATGTCGTTTGAACCTTTTGGCACGAGTACGATAACTTTGGCGCCAAGATATAATAACGGTAGAGGGGCTTAATACAAGCATTTCTTACTATGGGAGGGGAGGTCTACCTCCCCACGTTTAGGCGGTAGGGGCAATTTAAAAAAATTATTATTTAAAATGGAAAAAAAAATAATTGAAAAATAACGGTGATACTTACAATTAAGTTCTATAAATTTTTTAAAGCCAACATTCTGTTTTATTAGCCAGTTTTTAATTCAAGTCAAAACTATGCGTAGTTTTTGAAAAATTTAATTTTAAACTCAAAACTTGAGCAAAAAAAGTTAAAAAAAAGGTTTAAAGTGTAATTTTTCAATACTTCAAGATTATCTACCATTGTTTTTATTGCAGAATTTATTGCTCTTATTTGTTTTTGATCAAAAACTGAAAACTAGATGATTTTATGTCTTAGTTTTTGAGAAAATTGAAAATAACCACAACTACTATTTTAATTTAATTCTTTTTTTTTGCTTGAGTGGTCTTATTTTGATAGTAACAATGGTAGGTGCGAGTTTGGGTCTATGCAACAGTAAGGTGTGTGCGATTTTGGGTGTATGCAACAGTGGGATCTGTAATCTGCAACCCCCCTGCTTGGGAACACTATAGGATTTGAAATTAATTTACCCTAGGTGTATCTTAATCCATATTCGATTATTACTATCAAAATAAGACTACGTTAATACTTAAGAAAGGAAAAAGTAATTTAATTAAAATATTTTTTTTGGTAATGTTCAATTTTCTCAAGAACTAGAAGACAAAAAGTCATCTAGTTTTCAGTTTTTGATCAAAAACAAATAAGAGCAATGAATTCTAAAAAAAAAACAGTAGATAATTTGAAAGTTTTGAAAAACTACACTTTAAACCTTTTTTTTTAATTTTTTTTGCATAAACTTTTAGTTTAAACATTTTTTTTTCAAAACTATGCATAGTGCATTTAAAAAGCATCTAAAGAAATACTATTCAGGAAATTTGTGAATTTTATGATTTAAACTGAAATTTAATATTTGATTATTTTCTCTTTTTTTACTAAATGATATGTATTAATTTATTGTTATATTTTTTTTTTTGCTCTCTTTGTAAAAATTAGCTTGTAACTAAATTATAAGATATTGTATCTTACTGTTATAAAGCATTCACGAAATAAAATAAAATAAAATAAAATAAAATAAAATAAAATTTTGACTTGATTTAAAAACAAGCTAATAGACAAAAATGTTGGCTTTAAAAAAAGGTATAATACTTAATTTTAAGTATTACCGTTATTTTGTAATTATTTTTTTTCCATTTTATGTACATATTTTTTTAAATTGCCCCTACCGCCTAAACGGGGGGAGATAGATCCCCCTCTCCCATAGTAAAAAATGCTTGTTTTTAACTGTTCTATACAAATCCGTCATTAAACTTTGTCGCCAAAGTTATCGTACTCTCCCCAACCTATTTTTAATAAGAATATCAGAACTTGATTTCAAAATTCTGAAAAAGTTACACTTATCTTTTTTTTCATTTCTTATTTCAAAATTTTGAGTTTGCATGCAATTTTTATAAAAACTATAACCTTACTCTCCCCAAAAAATATAGGAATAAACGAACCTTTAATTTATATCTAAGAATCTACTTGATTGAATCACTCATTTTCTGACTGACAGACCGACAGGTATAGATATTTATGCCTATAGAAGTCCCTTTTTTGTTTTGTTTAGTGTAATAAGACACATTCATATAGTAAGGCATGTCACATAAAGATCACAACAAAAATTGCATTCGTTGTGTGTTTTTAAATAATGAGAACTAATTTAAACAAAAACTTAAATTATTCACCAAGGATGAAATAATTCAACAGCATAAATTGTAAGTCGACTCTCTAGTTTTTTCAGAGTTAACTTTATTGAATTCATCAAAAACTTAACCTAAAAAAAAAAAAAAAATTATGTATGCATTTTTTGTATTTATTTTGCAGGAACTCTTTTTCTCTTGGCAATGCAAAGTGGTGACCGAGCTGTTCTAACTGCAATGGCTGGACGTATTTTTCTTGTTTTCATTCAACTATTCATTTTCTGTTATATGGGTGAAAAGCTATCGATCCAAGCTGATAAAATACAAAATGCTGTCTATAATAATTGTCCATGGTACGAGTTTCCACCACAGATCGGGAAGGACCTTAAATTAATAATGATTCGAAGCAATTATCCGTTTTTCTTAACTGCGGGCAAATTTTACATTATGAATTTGTTGAATTTCAAAGAAGTTGTCAAATCGATGTTTTCATTTTTCTCGGTCTTAAGATTAATGTTGCAAAATTAGTTCAAAATTATTCTTATCAAGTTAAAAAATTAATAATAGAATAATAGAATGTATTGAAGATTGTTAGCTTGACATCGTTAGATAGGCTCTAAAATAAAACTGAACACAAATATTACGCGAAACATAGAAGAAACACCTCACCTGTTATTTGATAATAAGCAATGTTTTATCAAAGATTTTCATACCTAGTACAGAATTCGATAAATGAATGAATGTTGACACTTTTACTATGACAGGAATGTCAAAATCATTTGATTCTCTCTGGTGACTACGAACCGTATTCTGTAATCGGGATGATTGTTATAAAAGGATTATAATTTACACAGGGTTAATTTGCTGAAATCTGTCCCTAAGGTGGTTAATATTATTTAAAGAGCGTATTTGTAGAAAATTTACCCTTATCTGTTATTTACAAATATAGGGAATACACAATACACATACTAAAGACTTTTAATTTCAAATGCATGCAACGCTGAGCAATGTCACCTTTTGATTGTATTAATAAGGGCCGGCCCCAGCCAAACTTGCGCCCTGTGCAAGATTTGTAGAAAGCGCCCTTTTTTTATATTTTTTTTACATATAAACTGATACACAAGCATACGCCTTTCCCACATTACCCAGGAGGTAGACTTTCAATGCGTTTTGTTTTTATTGAGGTATCCCCAGGAGGCTTCTACTCTGAACGTCGAACTTGTCGAGTTGTAGAAGCTTAGTAAGGTCAATGATTCTCGAGAATTTTCTCCAGATGAGTCCTGAAATTAAAGGACGTTCTTATCCCTCTACCTTCCCAAAATCATCATCCACTCCCACATAAACAAGGCATACCAGCCTACGTTTTATGTCACCAACTCCCATCCCACCTCCCACGTTGTAATGGCGGAAAAGCTAGACAGCGCTCCTTTCTCCTACGCTCCTTCTCACTCTAGGTAAATTAGCCGAATTGCTGTTACCGAATCCCAATCTTTTCCTCACATATCAGAATGATGAATTAACATCAACTGATTCCTCACCCTATCTCTTCCTTCCCTACCACCTCTCATCTTTATTGGGCTGGATCCATGGTGTTAAACGACCCGTGCCGATGATCAGCCTGGCTGGGGGCCCAATTCAAAAATAGCCCAGTCTCTAACGGAGTATCCGGATACCTGGCGACCTCCGGATTAACTAGCCTTATCTGTACATGCGAATCTCTGTGCAGACGGACCTCTTTTCTTCGAAACTGGTGGGATTAAGATGAATAAAATAAAAAACAAAAATGTAAAGGATGATGAGACCAGTATCTCTTCAGGACCGGGGGCAGTTTGGCGTCAGAGCCTGTTGCCGTATCTCTTGCGGCCAACACAGAGAAGGGAATAGTGGCTTATCATGGACCCTTCTCTGCAGTTGGCAGCAACGAGGGTATGAAGGTAGCGATACCTAATTTCAGTAGTGGCAGGGTTGTGAAAAATGGCCCTACCACTACTAATGAGAGAAAGGGGAAACTCTCAAAAAGCCAATACAGACAAAGGCGGCAAGCGGCGAAAATCCTAAAGGCCTCTGGTGCATCATCGGGGGCTGAAAGGACACCGCAGCAAACCGCTAGCGTCGTATGGGCAAAAAGCATACTTGCTTTGCTACTACAAGGACCAGTAAGGAATCTACGTCTAAACGCGGAAGGTCTCTTGAGGGGGCCGTACCGACACCAAAACGGCCTCGGGTGCACAACACCAGCACTCCCCTCAATCCCATCAAGAAAGCCCGTTTCAGTGACGTCGCGAAGGGCAAAGTCGTGGTTGCGGTCATTGACAGGAGCGATGATGATGGCACAATATCGGCTGATCGTTGGCAGTTGGTCAAGGCTAAGCTCTCGGGTGGCTTTTTAAGCATTTGGAGGGAGCTTCCAGGACCACTTCCTTCCATAAGCAATGGGGCTTGGCATCAAGGCCATGTCAAACTCATGGTTTGTGACGACCAGAGGTCTTGTGACTTATACAAGGTCGCTGTCAGCCGGTTAGGTGAAGTTTGGCCAGGTGCGAAGCTCGAGGTTGTGGCTAAGGAAGACATTCCTAGCAGACCTAGAGCCCGCATTTGGATCCCAATGGAACCTGCTGGTATCGAGGACATTCTCGAGATGATCAAAGTTTGTAACCCGTCCCTTCCGACTCATAACTGGAAGATAGCCAAGCTAGAGGAGGTGAAGAATCTTAATAGGAGTGCCATTTTGGTACTCAATAAGGAATCTTTGGCTCCTCTAGCCTTAAACGAGGCCTCGATAAAATATGGATTCGAAACCATTAAAATTCGAGTCTACAAAAAAGATGAGGTTAACGCGGAAAGCGGGCCTCCAAAAACAACCGAGGGTGAACTAGTGGTTGGTGGGCCTGGGACATCGTCTTCTCTCCTAACAGAGGGTGACGATGCACCTATGCCTTCTCCAATAGCGACTCCACCCTCTACAAAAGTCGTAGACAGTCCATCCTTAATGGAGACTGAGGACGACCTCAACATGATCCTTTTGAGCGAGGACGAACTCTTGGGTTCATCCTCAGACTCAGAGGATCAGAACAAAACCGTGGTGGAGGTTGATCTGCCTTATTGTAGCCAAAATGCTGCAGTTAGTACAGATTAATCTCCAGCACTCCGTAAAGGCCTCGGCCTCACTTCTTCTCCGGCTGGCAAGAAACGGGGAAGATATTGTCCTGATCCAAGAGCCATGGATTGTGAGATCCGTTGTTCGAGGACTCAGGACTCCTGGGTACTACACACTGTGTGTGAGTGACAGATAAAGGTGAACCTAGATCTTGCATACTAGTGAAACGTAGCATTAATGTATTTTTACTCCATCATTTCAGTGACAAAGATACCACCGTAGCTAGGCTGGAAACAACCAAAGGAAGTTTCTGGCTAGTATCGGCGTATCTTGGCCATGACCACCTTGGCCCTCTCCCTGGAAAAACCTTGGAGAAAATCGTCGCTGAAGCGGAAAGGCAAAGGATCCGCCTAATTATTGGGAGCGATGTCAACGCTCATCATACGGTATGGGGAAGTACCAATATCAACGACAGAGGTGAGTCTCTTTTTGATTATATTCTTGGTACTAACCTCTTAGTAAGTAACGTTGGAAATGAACCAACCTTCATAACTAAAACTCGACAAGAAGTCTTAGACATAACTCTTGTCTCAGATACTATACACCATATGATTTTGGACTGGAAAGTATCCAAAGAACACTTTTTTTAGATTTTAGATTTAGATTTATTTATTTCTTATAATTTACTCAGTAAGATACAATATCTTATAAATTAGAGTAAATATCAGTACCTTAATACTGTAAGTATATTCGTTATACAATTGCTTAAGTAAAATTTGATATTTAATTCAGGAACAAAAATGAAAGAAAATCCTTTTTTTTCATAAGTATCTTAAACATTAGAAAAGGAAAAAAAATTAAGCATATCCTTAAAATATTAAAAAATTAATATAAAAAAAAAACAAATAGAAAAATTATCATCATCAAAATCTCTCAAAAAATTCTCTGAGCACTCCTCGAAACCGGGTCGTACAGCTTATCATCCTAATAGAACGAGGGAGTGAATTCCATAATCGAAAAGCATACACATAAAACTGTCGTTCAGATACTAAATATGAGCAGCGTATTGGGATAAGGTCACAAGATCTACTAGATTGTGGGAAAATAATTTTATTAAATAGGTATTCCGGTTGACGTGATTGTAAAACATTATGAAGCAAGGTTAAAGTTCAGTGTTTGAATAGATTTTCCAGAGTGATGCCGTATAAAGATTTAGAAAAGTGAGATATGTGGTCATGTTTCCTAAGCCCATAAACATAACGTGCTATGCTATTGAACGCAACGTTAAGTCTGCGCTTGTGCTCATAGTCACAGTTACTGAAAACTTCACAACATAAAAGCATAACTGGAACGATTAAGGTCTTAGCTAACATAGATCGGGTTTTCAATGGTATTAAATAATGAGAAGTCCAAAGCATACGAAGACCACCATACACCTTTCCTAACGTTAGTCTTATATGGTCATTTGAATTTAAAGTTTACTCCTAAATTTTTCGCCGAATCAACGAAACCAAATATTGTTCAGATAAATTGTCGAAAAATAGGAAGTGTCAATATTGATTCTGGAAATTACTAAGCACTTCGATTTTTTAGGATTCAAACAAAGGTCGTTTTTACGGGACTAGAGAACTATTTTATCCAAATCCTCATTTACTTCGTATGCGCCATTCTCCAGCATTCCAAGTGAAAAACTATTATATAATTGTACATCATCCGCATACATGTGCAAGGAGGAGTTCAGCGAACAGGAAGGTAAATCATTTATATACATAGAAAACAACAGAGGGCCCAAAATAGAGCCCTGAGGAACACCTCTACACAAAGGTAGAAATGAAGACATCGAGTCGTTAGCATAACACTCGTTCTCTGATCATAGATATATCCAGTTCAATATCAATGTGGATGATAACCCGAGTCCATTGACTTTTCGAAATTATCGGAAAACTGATTGGGCTTCATACAGGAACTCATTACAGAGTTTACTAAAACCTGGACTATCTAGTCCTTCCTCTAACGCTAATGAACTTGACAACAAAGTCAATGACCTCAACTCAGCTATGAACAGATCGCTAGAAATTGCTTGTCCACTTATACACATAAGAGGAAAGAGGAAACCACAATGGTGGGCCTCAGAGCTTAACTCGCTCAGGAAAGAATGCAGGAAACTTTTCAGCCGAGTCAAAGCCGCAAGACTAGCCTCTCACTGGGATTCTCACAAAAAATCCCTAAGAATTTACAAGAAGGCACTAAGGAAATCTAAACGATCTTCTTGGCGATCCTTCTGTGGCACGATAGAAGAAACTTCTGAAGCCTCTAGGTTACGGAAAATTCTTTCAACTAATCCAGCGATGCCAAGCTGCTTGAAAAATGCAGACGGCTCCTGGACAAATTCAAGTAATGAATCGCTGAACTTACTACTGGATACTCATTTTCCTGAAAGTTCTCTTACCGAGACTTGCAATGGTTATATACGTTCAAGTCCCAATACAACATATCCACGAGGTCTGATCACAAGGGAAAAGCTACAATGGGCTCTCAACAGCTTCAAACCATTTAAATCTGCAGGACCAGATGGAATAATACCAGCCGAGCTACAAAAGACTTCTGACACAATTGCACCAATCCTTGAGGCAATTTTTACCAGCTGTCTTTACCTGGTCCATGTTCCCTCGGCATGGCGAGAAGTTAAAGTTGTTTTTATACCCAAGGCAGGTAAATGCCCGCAAGCAATCCTAAAGATCTACGGCCTATAAGTCTATCATCATTCCTTCTTAAGACCTTGGAAAGATTGATTGATATCCATTTAAGGGCAAGTATTGATACAAGACTTCTGTCTTCGTCTCAACATGCCTACTGTAAAGGTAAATCGGTGGAAACAGCGTTACACACCTTAGTACGCACCGTCGAATATTCCCTCCATCATAAAGAGTTCACTATGGTTGCTTTCAATTGAGTTGATTTATTGACCAATTTGTGTACTTATTTTGATTATTGGAATTATAGTTTTCCGTCGGCTTTTTGGTCACTATAGTTTTTGCAATGAAACAATTACGTTACATTAACTTTCCCAACGTTTCGGCAGGGGTTGCTGCCTTCCTCAGGGGAACTTTATTAACACAAAAATATACAAATAATTTAAGTTAGATAAATAGGATACAATTACAATATAGTTTACTCACTCAAGAAAGATTTAAAAAAACAAAATTTAATATTAATTACATTAATTAATATGAATTCAAAATAAAATTATAAATGTAGTTAGCACTTCGAAGAGTGAAGTTACGTCAAAATTAAATAAAGCACAATTTACATTTAAGAACAAAGAAGAGAGCAATATACAGCAGAAATGTTTTGTGAAAACAAGACACACAAAACATTTCTGCTGTATATTGCTCTCTTCTTTGTTCTTAAATGTAAATTGTGCTTTATTTAATTTTGACGTAACTTCACTCTTCGAAGTGCTAACTACATTTATAATTTTATTTTGAATTCATATTAATTAATGTATTTAATATTAAATTTTGTTTTTTTAAATCTTTCTTGAGTGAGTAAACTATATTGTAATTGTATCCTATTTATCTAACTTAAATTATTTGTATATTTTTGTGTTAATAAAGTTCCCCTGAGGAAGGCAGCAACCCCTGCCGAAACGTTGGGAAAGTTAATGTAACGTAATTGTTTCATTGCAAAAACTATAGTGACCAAAAAGCCGACGGAAAACTATAATTCCAATAATCAAAAATGGTTGCTTTCCTTGACATCGAAGGTGCCTTTAACAACGTGGACACATCTGCAATCACATCTGCACTAACATCTCTAAATGTAGAGAAATCGCTTCGGGAGTTAATTCATTTAATGCTTCATAGTTCACATGGTCTGTGTTTTCATTTTAGATGCTGCCAATAACATATCATAATGCAGGAAGCAATTTCCCTGAAGAAATCTGGAAGACAAAGCAAACAAGGCGCTGATTTGCAGGCAAGTTTTTAAATATTATATTTCTCTTAACAAAATATTATCAATGTTTTTAACGACAGATACTGCCCATTGTGTTTGTATGTATGTACATCTCAACGGCACAGCTCCCGCAGGCGTTGACGGTGGAGGTGTCACCATATCTTCCAATAGTCAAACGCATTCAATGCAACAAAACCAGCAGCAACAACACCACCAAGTAAATGATGCAAGTGGAAGTTTTGCCATGCAATATTCGACCGCTAACGCCCTTCTCCCAGCAGCTGAGTGTTGGTGTTGGAACGTCATAATAGCAGCAACTTCCAACTCGGCCTATTCATCAGCTGCCAAGAAATAAAATGCAGCGCGCGGAGATCGATTGTGTAAGTACGAATCGAAACATTCATATCGTAGTCAACTCGCTTAATCTTCATCTTCTAGGTGTAAAGAGTACTACCAGTCGGTAGTTCTGCAAGAGAAGCAAGAAAAACAAGACTAAAATCGCAGGAAGACTCCGAAAAATTTCCAACCTTGACTGTAAATTAAGTGAATTCAAATATTAAATCTAAAACTAATCCATTCATTTTGCTCCTAAGGATCGCACTGGCTTAACGGTGGCAATCATTCGGAGGCAAATGGGCTGGCCCGACAAGAATCCCCCAAAGGCCAAACAGATTCAGATCAGTCCCTCGGCAGCTACTGACGATGTCGGCGAGTTGAATCCATCGATTTTCACACAGAAAATCAACATCAAAAACAGTAAGTCAACTTCCATTTGAGATTTCCTTATATAATGAAAATTAATTTCTTTATAGTCACAACAATTCAGTGTGAACAACCTCTATCCGCAGCGGAAGTGTTTGTGGGTCAAGCGATCTCTGCGTTGTCGACAATGCCGGAGTACTGTAGTGTGTTTATGTGCACATAGTTTATGCACGTGTCAGGTGACGAATACTACTCGTCACTTGATACGTCGCGAAGCGACATTGTGCACATCAGCACACTACAGTACTCCGGCTGTACTATATCTGGCATATTATCATCGACGAACCATTTCTGGGCTGGATTGATTTGATCATCATCATTTGATTGCGGGGCTGCTATGATTTGAAGATTATTGTTGTTTCGTTTTCTAAATTTAGCTGAGGTCCACACAGATGGCGATATTGGTCTGTCAACTTCCGAATGATCACTTTCTAATGAATGTATATCACGACTTATTTTGTCGTAAAAGGAAGTTTTGTTCTTTCCAAATTAAAAATGATGAAGGAATACGAGGTGGTGGGTAGTGGTAGATGAAAGGCAAACTTGTTCGAATCGCTTTTACACTTTCCGTGCACATCATATCATTATTTACTTTTCAACTGATTTTATGAGGCAAACATGTTCGTCGTGGTGGTGGATGAAAGGGTATTTTCTATCCAAAGATGGTTCCTCTTTTTATTTTTAATCAAAATGCGCACTTCACAAATAATTGGACAGGCGATTTGTCCGGCTTGATACTTTTAAAAACGCACAATGTTCCGGTTTGTTTTATGTTTTTCTTAAATAATTTAAAATAAAGACATTTTTGGATTGAATTATGTTAATAAAACAAAAAAAATTTATTTTTAATTTTATATGGACAGAATCACGGTCACGGTCGCTATGTAATATGTTCCGATGAAATAAAAGAAATACTTGTGTATTGTCGGAGTGCTGATTTAATAATAATGAATTTTATTTGTTATAATATGTTCATACTTAAAACTATGCTGACTCCATATTCACACATTTGTGGAGTCATGCAATGCACGTTGTTCATTGCATATCGTGGGAAGATTATGGTGTGCTGATGTGCACAATGTCGCTTCGCGACGTATCAAGTGACGAGTGGTATTCGTCACCTGACACGTGCATAAACTATGTGCACATAAACACACTACAGTACCATTCATGGTCGATCAAGTATCGCATTCAATTGTTGGCCAACTATCATGTGCCCGATGATCTGCTTGTGCGTTGTGAAAAGCCACTGAAGCCTGGCACGTCCACTAAATCGATCCTCAAGCTAACTAACCCAACTATGCACGATATGACCACAACCATTATGGAGCTGCCAACCAAGGCAGAGGATTGATCGACTTCGAATAAAAGACGACCGTGCTGCAGCAACATCGACTTCATCATTGAACACGAGTCTATCGAGGCAGACATAACTGACCGAGGAACCACCTTGTGTTGAAAGTCCCACCAACGTCATTCTAGAGATGTTGGATTCCTTGTTTGTCCTAAATCAACGTGACGATTTAAATGAATTCGACGAAGGAGTTCAAGTTCAACGAGAGGAATCAAAGTAAAAAACAGAAAATTCTAATTAGAAATTCCTGTTCTATGTTGTTTCTCCAATTTTTTTTTATAGATTCATCACTTGGAGAAAGTTCAAATTGAACTTTACACCTGAAGAAGGACTCAAACCAGGCGATGATGTTACTCTTGGTTTCTTGGTGCAATATATGTACTTATGTGAATACAGTCACAAACATGCCCGAAAAGAAAGAAACTCAAAAACACGCATTATCATCGAAAGTTGTTGTACAAATTGGTCAAATTGAAGATTAGATTTATTTCTATACCTATCTAGAAAATAATCTTTTTTGGAACGACTCAACAGCAGTATCAGCAACTGCAGAGTAGTCAGGCAATTCAGGTTAGTTAATTAACTTACGAGTGATCTAAACAGGAATATTTAAAAATATGTGATTCTTTAGGGCTTCCCGCTGCCGCTGAGGCTGACACCGCCTGCATAGAAGAGGTAGCTGATACGAATTCCGGTTTAGAAGGAACATGTTGGGACAATATAGAACCTCCTTAATTACGGGAGTCGGAAACCATTGGTAAGCCTTCTTAAAAAATGAATTATAAATAAGTTAAATATAAAATAATCTCAGCAGTTTGTATGTACTATTTTAGAATTCCCTGCAATTTTAAGAAACTTAAAGACTGACGAAATAGAATTCCACGAATTCATAATTCCTATTGAATCACCAAAGCTGTTTAGAACTAACTGGAATCGACACAAGAATGCCCCTAAAAACTGCTCTAATGATGTTCCAAGCGTTGATGTATAACGAACCGAGGTGTTGTTGGTATAAGTCTCTTGAACGCCTTTCAAACTTTCAGGAGACCCAATCCTTCCTTCGCTATACCACCGTTACGACCCACTGCTTATAGGATCAGCAGGCCGATCCGGGCAGCAGGGAAGGAAGGGTGTTCAGATTACTTTCAGGCCTGGCATGCTAGTATTGCACGTCCTAGCTCGTCGGATAGGCGGGGTTCTTGCCTAAATAAACCTGAACGGTTGTTACGATTATTCATGCCAGAAGATGATATGGATTTGGGTTCCAAAAAAATGAGCCCCCTTTTGATCTGACTTTTGTAGGCGGACCTTTCTATCAACGCCTAACAAATTTTCGATTTAGGAGAGCGTTCGATGGAGTTTGCTCTCTGAGGAGGATTTCCCACCCACATACGTATATAGGGATACGTCCTTGGCTGTCTTGTCCTCGATTCTAAAGACAGCCCCTAATTAATAGTTTTAATGTTTCTTAGCTTACTAAAGCTAACTACCTAAATCTTTAGGCTGAAAACATCCTAATTCACCACATTCAATAAAAACCCAAAAGTAATTTACTCCGACTAAGCATCCGAACTTGCATCCGAAGGCAATAAAAACACAAATTCGGTTCCTTACAGAAATTTGAGTACAAATTCAGTTTTATTCGTTAACTAAATCCTAAGTCTATACCTACTTAATTGCTATATATGTATATATAAAGGGGATATTTGAAAACAAAAATTACATTGCATACTTTAGGCGGCTACGGAAGCTTAACGCCATTATGAACTTTAATTTAGAATTTGCAAATTTGAAGATTTTAATCTAAGGTTTAATTAACGTACTTTTATTTAAATTTTTCTTGGTTTTCTTTTCTCTTTTTTTTAGTTCCTTTTCTTTTTTTTTTGCAAAATTATTACAATATGGATAGATATTTAAGTATATATGTATGTATATAATGAAAACTGAAAAAATAAATCCACCACACCATAACCTCTAACACACTTAGATCGGGCATTTAGTGCATACCCCTAGAAGTTTAATTTTAATTTTTTAATTTAATTTTTTAGTTTTTTCTTGTTTTGTGTTTATAGCTTGTCAATCGAATGTGTGTTTTTTTTTATTTTTTTAAGAAAATGTTTATTTCAAGGATATTTGATATAACATTAAATTAAATTTTTTGACTTACCGCAACTCTAGTGTTCCAGATGAAGAGGTGCACCGCTTCATCCACCTGTTTTACTTTTTGCTCTTACTTTTGCAACACGCTCAATTCCACGAATTCACCATACTTACACTGAAATATAATATTTTCTCTCAAAATTTTAACACACTCTTCAAGCATAAACTTTTTTTTTTGTTATCGAATTTTAAACAAATGTAAATTTTATTTTTTTATTTGTTTGCTATAAAAAGAGGCGAAAGTGTGGTGAGTACACGAAAGAGGGGTAAAGAGAAATGTAAGCAAAAAAAATAAAAGAAAGTACTTATTTAGGAATTTACAATTAACTTCGGGAGCAATCAAATGGTAGAGTGGGTGGGCGGGTGAATGTTGACCAGATGAGTCGTGGTGATTAATTTTCGTTCCAATCCAACGATCGGAATGAATTTGTTTCTTGGGTGAATCGTCGTCGACGTTTGAATGGGAAGCGGCTGGACGGAGGTTCAGTCAGCACAGGTTATTGCAGTTTTTTTTTCGTAAACAATGGGGAGTTTGGTGGATTTATGTAGGTGTCGAACGAATTTTGCTCCTGTTGTTTTTGGCTTTTTCTTTTGTTTGTTACTTTTTTTAAGACACTGGGGTTATAACCTCGTTCTTCTGTTTTTTTTTCTCGGGATAGATATTACCAGGGCTACTTCCTCTTTTAAAAACACTTAGGCGGTCGGAAATAATTCTTAAGGGTGGGATTTAGGGTAACTTTTTTTATGGCTTTTTTTTAAATTATTTTAAACAATTTTTTCATATAATCTTATATATGTAAAACTGGTCACACGCGGATTCAGGGCAAATTTGAGAATTAGGTTTTTTTTTCTTTTTCTTATTTTTACAAACGCATGAGTTGTTTTTTTTTTGTTTTTTCTTTCTTTTTTTTGTTAAAAGACGTGGGAAATGTAATTTTTGACCCGAAAAACAATTTTGGTCCACCCGCGGCTTAAAAAGTTAAAACAATTTTCTTTTTTTTTTTTTTCTGTCTCACCGAGCGAGCCCTAGTTATCCGAGTACGTTTCGAAGCCAAAAAAGGAAGAGTTGAAAGTTTTCTTGCCTTTTCTAC
Organism: Eupeodes latifasciatus; assembly: GCA_920104205.1. Classification (NCBI taxonomy): domain Eukaryota; kingdom Metazoa; phylum Arthropoda; class Insecta; order Diptera; family Syrphidae; genus Eupeodes; species Eupeodes latifasciatus. The sequence continues at coordinate 56,569,324 of OV049927.1, forward strand.
CCTGTTGGAAAGTTTACCGGATTTTACCATTGCCGGTCATAATATTAACTAAATTTTCACACCTAATATCTTGAAAATTATTATTAATTTTTTTGAAAATTAATGTGATAAAACCCAGATAAAAAGGTTAAAATATTCAAAAAAAAAGGTCTGAGGAAATACTTCCATCATACAATACATTTAAATATTTTTGCATGTGTATACGTTCCGAAAAGTCCAACGAGATTTTTCTCAATTTCTCTTGCCAAAATTCGATCATATGCTCTTCGTTCGAAAACGTGTGCACTATTTGGCCCTAACAACCAATGAACTTAAAGAAGGGGCCCCTTCTGCACTTCGTACATAACATCTTCGTGATCACCAAGTTTTTCTCCACACCCATAAGCATTTCCCCAGCAGCTTGCAATGAATAATAATATAAATAAATGAACTAGAGTGAATTTAAAGGGTTTGTGTTTGTGCTAAATTCTAAACCGGAAACAAATATAACAGTTTGAACCGTCCGTTGGGTTTTTTAAAAAAAAAATATTTTTAACTCAACACTACCCAAGGCGCTTTACCTCGACCACCGGATTCTATTTAAACTTAAATTGACTAAATATTACCCCTAATTTCGTTTCCCACAAAACTTATTTATTTGAAAGGATACCGAATCAAATGAAGAAGAAAAGAAACGACCTGAGGAAGAAAGATCAAAAAATTTTACCCACACCCAGGAACAAGTCTCATGTTCAGGCTGTCGCTGGCCGAGCTGACAAAACCAGCAAAAAGTTAGGTATGTATATTGCTGTGAAAGTATTTACCTTTTTATATCTTTTGAATGGAAGACTCCTAATACCTTTTCATTCTCATCTTCTAATTCGTAAAGGTTGTTGCCTATCACTTGCACTATTTTCGACTTAATGAACTTGGGGCACAGTTTAGCGTTGACCCTTTTTGTAGCGTCACTCAAGATAAAGTTACGCTTGTAAACTAGATCGCCGACTTTTTAAACTATGTTTTTACTTCGTGTGTTATAAGCATGCTCGTACTTTTCATGAGCTTTCGCAAGTGATCCTTTAATTGCCGAATGAATAATATTCATTTTTGTGGATTTTGGAATAACATCCAGCTCTGAATTGTTTAAGCAATCCAATTTTCGCAGAAGTTCGAACTCCGAACCATGTTCAACCATCTTTTGGCCAAAAAGAGTTTCATATGGTGACATTCCTATGGCTAAATGAGTAGCCGTTCTTAAAGCGCACGCAATGGAAGTAAGGTTAAGATTCCAATTTCTTTGGTCTTTACCTATATAAGACCTAATAGCGGATAAGATTGAACGATTGACCCGTTCGCTGGCGTTGGCTTGGGGAGCGTAGGATGCGGTTCTTATGTGCCTTACCCCAAACGAATCTAGTAGTTTTGCAAAATTGGAGCTTACAAACTGTTTGCCGTTATCTGTAAGAACAGATTCCGGAACACCAAAAACACAAAAAATTTCATCGTGCAGAAATTTAGTGGCAGTCTCCGAGGTTGCCTTTCGCAGAGGTCTTAAAACGACAAATTTTGTAAGTTGATTGAGAGCTATGATTATAAAAGTGTTTCCGTTCTTGGACCGTGGATATGGCCCCAGGAAATCCATATACAAGTGTTGATACGGTAGATCAACCACAAAAGGCTTACCCATTGGCAAACGTTGAACTTGATTTGAGGCTTTCGAAGTTTTACACACCTCGCAACCATTAATATGTGGCTTTACTTGTGTAGCCATATTCGGCAAAAAAAAAAATTTTGACGAAGCCTATTCAGAGTTTTTCCTAACCCTCCATGTGCCGCTCGTGTAGGTTGATGAGACATCGTGACCAATTTGCTGGTTAGCTGCGATGGAATCCACAATTTCCAAATGTGGTCGTCTTCTATTGGATTCCCTGTGCTGTGTTTGACCTTCTTATAAACGAAATTTTCCGAAACTAGAAGGTCAGGCAGCTGGTCTTTTTGCTTTCTGATGTTGTCAATGATTTAAACATACTCCGCAGATTTAAAACTGGGGTCTGTTAAATCTATGTGCAGCACATCAAGTGGATATAACTCCGATTTCGCATCAAGGTCCAACTGGTCGACTGCAAACACTCTCGACAGAGCATCGGGAACGACATGTTGTGTACCTTTTCGATGTTCGATATCGAAGTCATAGCCTTGAAGTTTTAAACTCCAACGATCCAACCTGCCACTGAGATCCTTTTGGCTCATCAGCCACTTCAAACTGGAGTGATCCGTCACGACTTTAAAGTTATATCCCTCAACATACGGACGAAATTGTTCGATACTTAGGACTGCAGCTAAACATTCACGTTCAGTGACACTATAATTGCATTGAGCTTTGTTTAGCTTATGCGAATAGAAATAAATGGGTCTTTCGTTGCCTTCAGCGTCTCTTTGGCAGAGAACACCTCCGATTCCTGGCGAAGATGCATCACAAAGGATAACAAAGGGCTTGTTATAGTCCGGGTGCACAAGGACAGGTGCGGATGTCAAGATATTTTTGATCTGATTGAATGACTTTATGGCCTCACCTCTAAATTCAAACTTTTTATTTTTCTTTAAGGTTTCGGTGATAGGAGCCGCCAAAGTGCTGTAATCTCGCACGAACCTACGATACCATCCTGACATTCCTAAGAAACGACGAACTTGACGAAGATTTTGGGGAATTGGAAAATCTTTTATCGCTGACACCTTAGCTGGATCTGTTTTCAGAACACCATCTCCTATTATATAACCTAAATATTTAAGTTCCTTAAAACAAAACCTAGATTTTTCAATATTAATTGTTAAGCCTGCCTCTTTGCGTGCGACGATGTTGAGATAGCGAATGTGATCCTCAAAGGTGGGTGTAACTATCAACAAGTCGTCCAAATAAACGAAAACGTTTTCTTTTAGTTCATGGGGTACCACCTTGTCCATTAACTTGCAAAGACGTTGAGGTGCGTTACAAAGGCCAAAGGGCATTACCTTGAACTGATATAATGGGCGACCCGGAACTGTAAACGCTGTCTTTTCCCGAGACGATTCCTAAGCGGTATCTGCAAAAAGGCGTCTTTCAGATCCACGCTAGAAATATAACGCGTATCTGAAATACGACTTAACAAGAATTGGATATGAGGCAAAGGGTAGGCACTTTTCTTTGTAATCTGGTTCACTTTTCTGTAATCGAGACACATCCTGTTCTTTCCTGGTTTCCTAACTAGAACCACAGGAGAGCTCCATGGACTGTTGCTTTCTTCTATTATATCCATTTCAAGTAACCTATCCAATTCCTCATATAGAAGCTTTTGCACCGCCGGAGAAACCAGATAGTGACGTTGCTTTATTGGTTCCGAATCCCCAACATCGATTATATATTCCTCCAGCATGGTTTTCCCTAAGCTAAGTTTGGCATAGGAAGGAAACATACTGATGGCTGTTTGAAGCTCCTTGGACTCGTCTGCTGATAGCTCACGCATCTCCTTAGATACATCGCTGAAATCTGTAATTGATGGTTTAGTTCTGATATTATTTGAGGTGCTATATTAAAAGTTTTCCAAAAATTGATCCCTAAATAAAGCTTCTGTTGAAGGGACGGAACTATATACAATTCGATTTCTTTCGTTTCATTCTTGTAGCTTATGTTTGTTCTGATTTTCCCTATGATGGTTTGAGCGTGGCCGTCTGCTGTTTTAACCTTTGACAACAATGGTTTGTAAGCAACACCATGACTTTTCAGATAGCTTTCGCTCTCGGACCCTAAATAGCTAATGCTAGCTCCGCTATCGAATAAGCCTAGCATAATTTCGCCAAAGATTTTGACCTGAGCATAAGGACGTGGATCTTCTGAACAACAAAGAGTTGTTGACGCAATACTTTTCAAATCTGATTTCCTATTCTTGGCTCGGTCACGAACCCTTGTTGTCCTGGCGGATACAGGCTTTGTGGGAGTTCCAAAAATTCTATCCCGGGCAGCATAGTAGGCAATCTTAGGTTAGGTTAGGTTAATGTGGCTGTGGATACAAAAACCACACACTTAGGCCAGAAGAAAGGCCCATTGTGATACCACATGAATCTAGAGAATTACTTCCCACTAGTCGAACCATTTTGAGCTTTTTATAAAGCGAAGGAGATATCTGATATCCTTTTTAGCTAGTTCACTGGGATCATCAAAAGAGTATTCTCCCAGATGAAGTTTGCGTCTTCGTGAAAGAGCAGGGCAGGTGCAGAGGAGGTGAGAGATTGTTTCTTCTTCTTCCTCGTCCATGCAGCTCCTGCAGAAGTCATTTGAGGCTACACCAAGTCGTATTGCGTGTCTGCCTATAAGACAGTGTCCCGTAAGGACACCTATTAGGGAGCTAATATGAAGTCTGCTTTGGGATAACAAGTCTTTAGAGCGCTTTAGGTCCAATGAAGGCCATATTAGTTTTGTGGCTGCGCATGTTGGTAAATTGTACCACCTAGAGTTTGCTATCTCGAAAGCTTTTTCTTTTAGCAGAAGTTTACATGCAGCTATCGGTATACCTATCTTCTCCCTTTCAGGTGCAATAGGTATGACGGTTCCATTTTTAGCGAGTTCATCGGCTCTACAATTTCCTGCGATGTCTCTGTGGCCCGGCACCCAGCATAGGTGAATGTTAAATTGCTGCGCCATCTCCATAAGAGACGATCGACAATCGAGGGCCGTTAGAGAGATGGTTGAGACGCCGTCAAGAGACTTGATAGCAGCCTGACTGTCAGAGAAGATGCGTATATCAGAAGTTGATATCACGTTTTCTCTTAGCCAGGAGAGAACCTCTTTGATCGCTAAAATTTCCGCTTGGAAGACGCTACAATGATTAGGGAGGCGGAATGAGATGCTTAGATTAAGCTTTTCTGAGTACACACCACTACCAACTCCCCCATTTGTCTTGGATCCATCTGTATAAAAATGGATGCTTTTGTCATCCAGGAGTTTTTTATCTTCCCATTCATCCCGTACCCGTAGCGTGATGGTTAGTGCGTTGGACTGTCATGCAAGGGGTCTTGGGTTCAATCCCTGCCTGTGTCACCTAACTTTTTTTCACGGGTACTGCCTCTTGCGAGGAATTGACAAATCCTCCAAGAGTAATTCTTGTCATGAAAAGTGCTTTCTCAAATTAGCCGTTCGGATTCGGCATATAAACTGTAGGTCCCTTCCATCTCTGACAACATTACTCGCACACAGGAATGGTTGAGAGTTGTAAGTCACTAGGCCCTGGTTCTTCATGGACTGTTGCGACACCTAATTTATTTTTATTTATATTCATCCCTGGATGGAATGGATACCTGGAAGTTTTTACCGAATTGGGGTTTTGGGATAGTGTAGTCTATGTACTTTGGTATAGAACCAAAGAGGTTCAGAATGATGGAGTGCCCAACATTATTGTTGGTCCACTGAGATGAGGCGTTGAGTCTTATGGCTGTACTCGCTGCCACTTGTTTGCTGAAAATGTCGAGGGGTGTCAGATGGAGGAGAGTGTCCAACGCTGCTGAGGGTGTGGTTCTCAAAGCCCCGCTAATGCAGAGACATGCAGTGCGTTGGACTCTGCTGAGTTTGTCGTAATATGTGACTTTCTCCAGTGCAGTCCACCACACTGCAACCCCGTACATAAGTATTGGTCGGATGACCGATGTGTATAGCCAATAAGTTATGCGAGGTTGAAAACCCCATTTGTTTCCTATGGCTTTCTTGCAAAGGAAAAGAGCTGCTGTAGCTTTTTTAACTCTTTCCTGAATATTAGGTTTCCAACTTAATTTTTTGTCCAATATCAGACCAAGATATTTGGCCTCATTGGTGAAAATTAGTGGTACACCTTTTATTGAGGGAGGTACAATTTCTGGGATCTTGTATTTCCGCGTAAAAAGGACGAGGTCTGTTTTTTGAGGATTAATACTATGTCCACAGTGATCTGCCCATCTAGTGAGCATATTGAGCGCGTTTTGGAGGAGGTCTCTCAGTGTATTTGGATGTTCTCCTATGACGGCGATAGCAACATCATCGGCATACGCAATCACTCTGTAGCCTTCTCTCTCAAGGGATATTAGTAGCTCGTTGACTACTATGTTCCACAGGAGAGGGGACAGAACACCACCTTGCGGAGTGCCTCTACTGACAGACCTTTTCGTACAAAAATCCCCCATCTTAGAGTTGATGATCCTGCTTTTTAGCATTAGATTTATCAATTCACAGAGTGAGTATTCGACGTTTAGGGTCGTCATAGCAGAAGTGATAGCGGATGTGTCAACGTTGTTGAAAGCGCCTTCAATATCTAGGAAGGCCACCATAGTATATTGTTTTTGTTCTAGGGAATATTCGATAGTTCTTACTAAGTTGTGCAAGGCTGTTTCTACCGATTTCCCTTTGCAGTAAGCATGCTGAGACATCGATAGTCTCTTATCAATGCTGTTACGTACGTGGATATCAATCAAACGTTCCAGGGTCTTGAGAATGAATGATGATAGGCTAATAGGTCTTAGATCTTAAGGGTTGACATGCGAACATTTGCCCGCCTTGGGAATGAAAACTACCTTTAGTTCTCTCCATCGCTGAGGTATATGGACCATATCTAGACAACTTTTAAAAATCATCTCAATGATGGGCAGAGTTATGTCAGTTGTAAATTGTAACTCAGCTGGTATGATGTGATCTGGCCCTGGAGATTTGTAAGGTTTGAAACTATTCAGAGCCCAAGTCAATTTCTCTTTAGTAACAAGACCTTGAGGAAAAGTTAAGTTAATACCCGACCCAGGATGGTTTGTTGTATTAACGTATTTGGAGCTATCAGGAAAGTGGGTGTCAAGTAGCAGGTTTAGCGTTTCTTCGCAAGAGTTAGTCCAAGTACCATCCAAGTTTTTAAGACAACTAGGCATGGTTGGATTTGTCGAGAGAATCTTCCTTATCCTTGATGCCTCCGAGGATTCTTCTATTGAGCTACAGAAGGATCTCCAAGAGGATCTTTTGGCTATTCTCAATTCCTGTTTTTATTTTTTGAGGGATTCCTTATAGGAGTCCCAGTCTTGTGGATGTCTAGTCTTTTTTGCACGATTAAAAAGCCTTCTACAGCCTTTCCGGAGTAAACCCAGTTCAGCAGCCCACCAATATGGTTTCTTCTTTCCCCGCACTGTAGTGAGGGGGCAGGCAGTTTCCATGGCTTTCTTAAGGGCTGCTGTAAGCTCGTCGACTTTTTGATCGAGTTCAAAAGCGCATAAGGGCGGATCATAAAGTTCTGGTTTAATCAGATTCTTCAGAGTTGCCCTATATTTTGGCCAATCTGTTTTCCTTTAGTTTCAGAATTGGATCGGTTTTGGGAACTCTTCAATAAGTGTGAATTGGATGTATCTATGATCGGAGAACGAGTGCTCCTTTGATACTCTCCAATTCAATACTTTATTTGAGAGATGTAAAGAGACAAGAGTCATATCTAAAACTTCTTGTCGATTTTTAGTAACGAAAGTTGGTTCACTACCTACATTACATACTACCAGATTAGTTGTTAAAATATAATCAAAAAGAGACTCACCTCTGTCATTTATATCGGTACTACCCCACGTAGTATGGTGCGCATTGGCGTCACAACCGATAATTATGTTGGTTTTAAGTCTTGTTGATTCAGCGACCGTCCTCTCCAGAGTGGTACCAGGTAGTGGACCCTGGTGGTCGTGGCCCAAATACGCTGATACCAGCCAGTAGGTATGGTTGTCTATTACCATACTGGCTGTGGTGACGTCTTTATCACTGAAATTAGGGAGTAAAAATACGTTTAGATTACGTTTTACTAGTATGCAGGACCTTGGGTTACCTTTTCCTGTTACATATATCACGTAGTAGCCAGGAGTTCTCAATCCTCGAACCAGGGATTTCACAATCCAGGGCTTTTGGATGAGAACGACATCTTCTCCAGTTTTTGTCAGGCGGAGAAGTAAGGAGGCCGAAGCCGTTTTGGAGTGTTGGAGGTTAATCTGTAGTATTTGCAGCATTTTGGCTACAAGTCGGCAGATCAACCTCCACCACTGTTAGATCCAGCTCATCCAGATCAGACGAAGAAGAACCTAATAGTTCATCTTCCTCCTCACTGGGGAGAGCTTTGTCATTTGAGTCTTCGGTCTCCATTAGGGATAAACCTCCGACGTTTTTAGAAGAATACTGTGCTGCGACAGAAGAGGGCCCTGCTTCATTCTCATCCACATCCAAGGATGGGAAGGTGATGATGTCACTGGGACTCTCTACGTCTTACGGCACAGCTTCTGAAGAGGGTTCAGAGGAAGACCGTGCTGCGACAGAAGAGGGCCCAGGTACAACTTCATCCACATCCAAGGAAGGGAAGGTGATTGTAGCACTGGAACCCCCGACGTCCTGCGACACGGCTTCCGAAAAGGGTCGTGGAGGCTCGCATGAAGCGTCTACCTCATCTTTTTTATAGATACGCAATGTAATTGTCCCAAAACCGTATCTTATCACTCCCTTATCTCGCGCCAGAGAAGCCACAGAGTCTTTATTGATAACGATAATCGCATTTCGATAAAGACCCTTTGGCTCTTCCAGTTTCACGATCTTCCAGTCGTGACAAGGGAGGTCCGGGTTGCTAATCTTTATGATTTCGCGTATGTCATCCGGACATGAGGGTTCTTTAGGGATCCACGTGCGAGCTCTCGGCCTGCATGGAATGTCCTCCTTTGCAACGACCTCGAGTTTTGCACCTGGCCAAACTTCGCCCAGCATGCCGACAGCAAGCGTATAAAGATCGCGCGACCTATGATCTTTACAAGCGATGAGCTTGACATGACCTTGATGCCAACCCTCATCGCTTGTTACAGGCGGTGGACCCGGATGATCCCGCATGACTTTTAGAAAGCCAGCCGATAGCTCCAGATTCACCCTCTGCCAACGTTCAGATGTAATCGTGCCATCAATATTGCTCCTATCAATGACCGCGATAATGATTTTATTAGATTCCTTGAGTACATCACTAAAAGGTTTAGTGAGAGGAACTCTAGGAATGATAGGAGTGCTGGTGTTCTGCACTTTAGGCTTTTTAGGGACGGGAGTGGACTCCTCCAAGGACCTTTGTCGCTTTGACGTAGAGTCGGGGCGACTAGTATTGTCTAGAATGGATCTAGCCCACTCCAGCCTTTTGTTAAGGATGGGATTACTTCCATCCCCCAGTGTTGAACCAGAGGATTTTATAATCCTCATCGCATTCCGCCGTTGTTTATAAGAGCTCCTAGGAGCATACTGGAGAGGTTTATTCTCTTTAGTAGTGGAAAGATCATGATTCACGAACTTTCCACTACCGACATGAGGAAGCGTTTTCGCCAATTGTACATCCTGCACCGCACTAGAAGAAGGGCAGTGACTTGGCACAGGCCCTTTTCCGGTGCTCGGCACAGGAGTAACGACAGCCAACGTTGCCGCCGAACTGCCGCCCGGTGTGGATACATCCTGCACCGCACTAGAAGAAGGGCAGTGACTTGGCACAGACCCTTTTCCGGTGCTCGGCACAGGAGTAACGACAGCCGACGTTGCCGTCGAGCTGCCGCCCGGTGTAGCTGGAATACCGGTACCGGTTTGACGTTTTTTCTTCCAGTACTGTTTTTGTTTTTGTTTTTGGTTTTGTTTTGAATACATTTGGATTCCCACGAGTAGCGAAGTAAAGGGGGGGTCCATCTGTGCAGAGATTCGCTTACACAGATAAGGCTAGCAAATCCGGAGGTCGCCTGGTATCCGGATACTCCGTTAACGACTGAGCTATTTTTAGAAATTGGGCCCTCAGCCTGGCTGATCATCGGCACGGGTCGTATAACACCTTAGATCCAGCCCAATTGGGAAGTTGAAGGAAGGATATGTTTTGGAGCGGAGAGACGAACAGCAATTAAGCCATAAGCGTCCCAGAAGGGAGCTAGGTTGACATATAGTGATATACTATACAGTCGGGAGATAAGGAGACATCAGCCAGCATAGTAACACAAAGCCGACGGAGGAGGGGGTAGGGATTGGGAGGGGTAGGGGTGAGCGACCTTTGGTTTCAGGACTCTTCTGGAGAAATAATTCCCGAGAATCATTGACCTTACTCAGCTTCTACAACTCGACAAGTTCGACGCTCAGGTAGAAGTAGTAGGCAATCTTCCTTTCATGCAGACTTTTTATAGGTTTTGTTATTTTCGGTTCATAAGGTTGAGAATTTGAGTTAGGTTTGTTTTCAGGGGTGGTACGTTGTAGGAGGTGTATTGGAATTTCAGGGTTTACACTTATAGATTGGCCGGTTTTGGATTTCGTGAGCAAGCCATCCCGGATGATAACTTGCTCCTTCGGAAGTTTTCCGCACATTTGGGACTAGTACATTGTGGAGAGGTTGTACCTTCCTTGCCACATTTGTAGCAAAACAGTGATCTTTGTGGACTTGGACACTCCATATAACCATGGCCCCTTTCTTTAGAAGTTCCAACAGATATAGTTACTACAATCGTGCTGAGTCTGTAGCGCTTCCACGGCGACTTCGGATTGGGACGCACAAGGGTCAAGATCTACGATTTCGTTGACGTGACGGCGATAAGTTTGAGCAATGGGATTGCGAGTTTTGTTCGGGTTTTGCTCATTAATAAACTTTTCCATACTTCGACAGACATAGGCCAATTTGTTCAAGCTCTGAGTCCTGAAAATCAACAGCAGCTCTCCCATGCGACTATTTACGTTCTGTTTGATTAAACTCAACAGCTCGTGATTTGGCTTCGGATAAAGCAACCGTGTATTTAATTTTTGAACTGCCATGTAAAAATCATCAAATGATTCATTTGGACGCTAACGACGTTCATAAAGCTGTTTCGAAAGCTCAGCTTCGATTTCGAGAGTATGAAACCGTTCCATCAAGGCAAAACGAAGCCCAGACCAATTCACTCTAGGGTTTGATTTCAAAAACACCCAATACCAGCTATCCACGTCTCCACTAACAAACTGGTGAAAATTCAACACTATTTCTTGCCAAGTGGCCCCATAACAAATCTTCAACCTCTCCAATCTAAAGATGAATTCGTCTACCGTCATGTTTCGGCTGTCATACTTAAGACCCCATTTATGAAACCCATGAACCTGGCTTGAAGAGCTTTCTCTTGCCGGTGTTGCTTCGGCACCAGAAGCCACGCGAGGAAAGTTATCGTCTAAATTCATGTTTCTTATTCGGGATAAAAATTCGTCAGCATCCGCATTTCGATTAGAAAAGTTAGAAAAGGGATCACCTGCTGTCATTCGCGCATGAGGATTCGGAACGTTCTCCGGAAGTTGAAGCCTATTAATCTCTTGTTCTTGGCTTACAGAAGGAGTATCCCTAGTTCTCGTGTCACCAATTAAATCGGTCACTTGCTTCCTCATTTCAGCCATGTGGGCTTCTATCTCTCTCCGAAAAACCTGTAAATCTTCGGATCTACTAACTCCTACAGAAGCTGTTACTAAATTTTGTATATAGGATGGCAAATCACTTTCACCTCTTAAAGGCATTGTGGTTTGCATGCTAATGCCATGCGAACGTGATGGTCTATCCAAATCGGAACGGTTTACTGATGGGAATAAATGCTAAACCATAATAAAAGTTACCCATCACTAACATAAGAACTATAATAAATAGTTAAAGCTAACAAAGCTAATGAATTTATACCATTTGCATTATGTCATTATGTCATAATTCTTTTTAATTACTTTTTCATTAACCTTACTTCCTTTTTATCTTTTCAATAAACCACACTGAATTATTTGCATTTAATCTTTTTATCTTTTATTTAATAAAGTCAACAGGTTATGGGCCCAGATTCCGATAATTAATATTATTTTTTCCTAATACTGTGGATTCACATGGATCAAATTCGATTAAATTCAATAACTCCAAACACGTTCTCATAAAACATTAAATTTGAACTTTACCCAATTACTTTCCTCGACAGCTTTAAGATGATGAACAGCCATACAGCTAGCATCGATAAACTACTCGGCAGAGAAAACTATACAACGTGGAAATTTGCCATTAAGGCATACTTGCAACATGAAGGATTATGGGAAACGATTGAATATCCAAGTACTACAACTGTTGACGTGAAAAAAGATGTGAAAGCCAAGTCTAAGTTGATACTGTTGGTAAATCCAACTATTTTCGTCCACATTCAGGAAGCAGAAACTGCGAAGGAAGTGTGGGAATGTCTTCAACATGCGTTCGATGACTCCGGGCTTACTAGAAAGGTGGGTTTGTTGCGTGACTTAATAACAACGAGCTTAGATAATTGCAGTAATGTGGAAGAATATGTTACAAAAATCATGTCCACGGCACACAAACTTCGAAACATAAATTTTGTTGTAGGCGACGAGTGGCTTGGAACGTTGCTCCTCGCTGGCCTGCCAGATTCGTATAAACCTATGATGATGGCGATGGAAAGTTCCGGTGTGACTATCACTGCGGATGCTGTTAAAACGAAAATACTTCAAGAGGTGAAAGTATCTGATTCGTCGGCATTTTATGCTAAGCATAATAAAAACACTTACATATAACCATACTAATCAAAAATTTAATAAGAATCAAAATTACAGAGCTCATAACAAAGGCCCACGGTGCTTTAAATGTAACAAGTATGGGCACTTTAGCAAAAATTGCTACAGCAATAAGAAAAATGATTCCACACACAATTCTGACAATAACACATTTTTTGCTGCTTTTTCAGCAGCAACAGGTCTCGATAACAACAGCTGGTACGTGGACTCGGGAGCATCAATGCACATGACGAAGCATCAAAGCTGGATTTACGATATGGGATCTCCACCAGTCCAAAGCATCAAGGTAGCAGATGACAAAATGTTGGAAGTCAAAGGCTGCGGCAAAGTTGACATAGAGGTGAAGGGAAAAGATGGTTCCATGCACAAGATTCAAGTAAGAAACGTACTCTACATTCCCGAATTAACAACAGATTTACTTTCGGTAAGTCAAATGGTCAAAAAAGGTTGTGAAATAAAATTTGAAGCAAATGGCTGCAAAATTTATCAAAACAAAAAAGAAATTTTGACAGCAGCACTACGTAACAATGTTTACTTATTGAACACAACAAAAAACAACAATTGCGCTCTCTTATCAATTGTCAAAGACAATGATCATTATTTATGGCATCAGAGAATGGGGCACCTTAATTTTTCTGACTTGCAAAGGCTAAATGAAAGTGCGGATGGAGCAAAGCTGTCACCAAAAACAGAAGATGTTGTTTGCTCTATTTGTCTAGAAGGTAAGCAAACTAGGCAATCATTCAAGCACACTGGCACAAGAGCATCTCAGTTGTTGGAGGTTATCCACTCAGACTTATGTGGACCGATGGAGAGCAAATCATTCGGAGGGGTGAAGTATTTCTTATCATTTATCGATGACTACTCAAGAAAGGTATTTGTGTATTTTTTGAATAGTAAAGCCACAGTATTTGATGTATTCAAGGAATTTAAAAGTTATGTTGAGAAGCAGCTGGGATCGAAAATTAAAGTACTCCGTACAGATAATGGTACTGAATATACCAATAATAATTTTGAATTTTTCTTAAAACAGGAAGGCATACAGCACCAAACAACAATTCCATATACTCCTGAGCAAAATGGGATGTCTGAGCGTATGAATAGGACGCTGGTAGAACGTGCAAAATGTATGCTCCTCAATGCAGGTTTACCAAAATTATTTTGGGCAGAAGCGGTCGCCACAGCATCTTACATTATCAACCGGTCCCCAACGAAATCATTGCAATATAAGTCTGAGCCATGTAAGAATATTTGGATGCGAAGTGATGGTGCACGTACCTAAAGAGAAGAGAAAAAAGTGGGATCCTAAATCGCAGAAACTGATCTTTGTTGGGTATTCTTCGGAAAGCAAAGGATATCGTTTGTTTGACAAGAACAAAAACCAGATAATTAAGAGCCGTGACGTAGTGTTTTTAGAGCATAAAATAAGAAGAGATTTTGTGACCATGCCCTTGTCTGAAATAACCCCAGAGAATTCCAATGATATATCTGATTCATTAAAGCCACATCAAGGAGTTGGGGAGACATATTATGACGCAGATGATAGTAACGTTTCTAGTGATCATGTTCATGATGATGATGATAATGATTATGTGCCAGACGGAACCATCAAAAATATAAGACAAAGTCCTGTAAAACTAAGAAACAAAAATACAAATGCTATTTCATATTTGTGTCAGAACGTCTTAAAAAAGGATCCAGATGATGTTGAAGAAGCTCTAGCCAGTGAAGATGCTGATGCTTGGAGAGGAGCAATGGATTCCGAGTATAAGTCGCTCATTGAAAACAACACGTGGTCATTGACAGATCTACCAAAGAATACAAAAGCAATTGGGTGTCGCTGGGTTTTTAAGACTAAAGAAGATGATGCAGGTAATCTAGTGCGACACAAAGCTAGGCTTGTGATAAAAGGTTACGAGCAAAGAAAAGGGATAGAATACGATGAAGTATTTGCGCCGGTAGTCAGACAGAGTTCAATGCGATATCTTTTTGGATTGGCAGTTAAATATGATTTAGTAATTGAGCAAATGGATGCAGTGAGTGCTTTTCTCCAAGGGGACATCGATGTGGATATATATATGTGTCAACCACCTCATTACGAAAAGGGAAATCAGGTTTGTAAATTAAATAAGGCCATATACGGACTCAAACAGGCGTCACGACAGTGGAATAAAACTTTTTGTAAGGCTTTAGAGGACATTGGATTAAAAAGCCTTGATGTCGATGCAAGTGTTTATTATAAAATTAATAATGAGGATATGATTTTCATTTCCATTTACGTGGATGATCTGCTTCTATTCTACAACAATGAAGAAACTGTCCGAGTCGTGAAGCAGAGTTTGTGCTCAAAATTCAAAATGAAAGAGATTGGAGAGGCCAAGCAGTGTATAGGTTTTAAAATAACCCGTGACAGGAAAATCGGTGTTATATTTGGATCAATCTGCTTACATAGGACGCATTTTACAGAAATTCAGAATGATTGACTGCAACACATCTAATTCACCGAGTGATCCAAACAACAAACTTGTAACGTCAACAAATGATGAAGATGTGCTGGTGGATGTACCCTACCAGGAAGCCATTGGAAGTTTGCTTTATATATCACAAGGAACCAGACCTGATATAAGTTATTCGGTAAATATGCTAAGCAGATTTAATTCCAGACCTGGTTTTCAACATTGGGCTGCTGTAAAACGAGTTATGAGGTATCTTAAGGGTACTCAAAACTTTAAACTTGTTTTTGCAAAACATCAAAACGAAAACGTAACAGGATTCTGCGATGCTGATTGGGCGTCAAACACCGAAGATAGGAGATCATGTACAGGCTACGTATTTATGTTCCAAGGTGCTGCAATATCGTGGAGTTCCAGAAGACAGCAGACGGTTGTTCTGTCAACCATGAAGGCGGAATACATGTCACTGGCTAGTGCGACGCAGGAAGCAGTCTGGCTGAAGCAGTTGGAAGACGAATTATGGCCCACTTAAGGAAAGTTCCGATTACCCTTTATTGTGACAACCAGAGCGCAATCAAGCTCGCTTCAACAGATGCCTTTCACGCTCGAAGCAAGCATATAGATGTAAGGTTTCATTTTCTCCGTGAGAAAATAGCGGCGAAGAAGATAGATGTCAAATTTGTGGGTACTGATGAAATGACGGCGGATATTTTGACCAAAGCAACATTTACACCGAAGCACCAGTATTGCACCAGTAAAATGGGTTTGCATTTAAGAGGGGATGATGGGAATAAATGCTAAACCATAATAAAAGTTACCCATCACTAACATAAGAACTATAATAAATAGTTAAAGCTAACAAAGCTAATGAATTTATACCATTTGCATTATGTCATTATGTCATAATTCTTTTTAATTACTTTTTCATTAACCTTACTTCCTTTTTATCTTTTCAATAAACCACACTGAATTATTTGCATTTAATCTTTTTATCTTTCATTTAATAAAGTCAACAGGAAATATTAATCTCGTTCCATCATCACGCTATCGTGATCTACTTGATCCGGTGGTAAAGGATCTTGAGAGCTTACTCTCGCATCTGAAGAAACGTTGGATTGGTCTTGTATTTTTGGGTCATCCATCTTGGAACCTCCTCGCCCTCGATTCACTCTGCCCGAACCACCACCTCGACCTCGTTGATTATTACTATTTCCCCACCCTCGACCTGATCGTAGATGATGTGGATCGCTAGAAGTAGGCATAAGTTCGGAACTAGTCTAGTGTTGACCCTATTATTCGTCAGAATCGTAAGTGAAATTAAGATCTCAGGACTGAATAAAACAATAATGAAATAATAATAAGGAAAACAATTTAAAAAAAAAAAGAATATATATAATAAAAGGAAATATATACAAAAAATTAAATCGCGAAATCGATGCGATAATAAAGCAAAAGTAAGAGTTTAAATTTTGAAACGAATGAAAATATAACTATTTTCTTATTCAAATATTGATCAATATAGAAAAAGAATATATGAATGTATGTATGTTTTTATTCAAAATTTTCATGAACACGAATGGAGGGTATGCTGACTGTTCCATGAGAAGACACGGACCAGCTAAGGGTTTTTTGATTTTTTTTTTTTTAATTTTTTTTATTCGAAAATTTGTTATAGATATTCAAAAAGGTCCTTCTAACGCTATTTTTTCATTTCTTCATATAATAAGGTACATTTGGTTTTATATTTGCGAATAACTAAACCACTTTTTTTTTTAATTGGAAACTAAAGTAAGTATCAACTCGCAGCTGACATAAAACGTGCGTAGGCTCATTTTATCGGACGAAGTAGACTTTCTCGTACCTAATTTAATTCGAGCAAAGAAACTTTTTTTTTTTGAACAGCTATAAATTCAACTGAGTTAAACATACGGATTCAAAAAAACTGTTTGCTATAACGATTTAGCTTTTTTCGATGGTAAGAAAACAGGATTGGCGCAGCAGTACAAGCATGGGAAAATTCCACCTCATTTGCTGGACATCCGCTCGTGATTTTCTAAAATCTTGACAAATTCTAACAAAACTTTCTTTATAAATATACTCGCCTCACAACCATTGATATAGCCCACTTAAGGACGACGGGAGATAAAGTAAAGTTTTCAAAAAAAAACATAATTACACAGTAAGAAAAACACTTGATTTTGATTCTTAAATAAGGATCAAATCGGGCCCCACGTTAGGCGCCACCTATAACGAACCGAGGTGTTGTTGGTATAAGTCTCTTGAACGCCTTTCGAACTTTCAGGAGACCCAATCCTTCCTTCGCTATACCACCGTTACGACCCACTGCTTATAGGATTAGCAGGCCGATCCGTGCAGCAGGGAAGGAAGGGTGTTCAGATTACTTTTAGACCTGGCATGCTAGTATTGCACGTCCTAGCTCGTCGGATGGGCGGGGTTCTTGCCTAAATAAACCTGAATGGTTGTTACGATTATTCATGCCAGAAGATGATATGGATTTGGGTTCAAAAAAAATGAGCCCCCTTTTGATCTGACTTTTGTAGGCGGACCTTTCTATCAACGCCTAACAAATTTTCGATTTAGGAGAGCGTTCGATGGAGTTTGCTCTCTGAGGAGGATTTCCTACCCACATACGTATATAGGGATACGTCCTTGGCTGTCTTGTCCTCGATTCTAAAGACAGCCCCTAATTAATAGTTTTAATGTTTCTTAGCTTACCTTAGTCTCGTCATCCTCTTTTGATACGTCGTCGGCATACCCAACCTAAATCTTTTAGGCTGAAAACATCCTAATTCACCACATTCAATAAAAACCCAAAAGTAATTTACTCCGACTAAGCATCCGAACTTGCATCCGAAGACAATAAAAACACAAATTCGGTTCCTTACAGAAGTTTGAATACAAATTCAGTTTTATTCGTTAACTAAATCCTAAGTCTATACCTACTTAATTGCTATATATGTATATATAAAGGGGATATTTGAAAACAAAAATTACATTGCATACTTTAGGCGGCTACGGAAGCTTAACGCCATTATGAACTTTAATTTAGAATTTGCAAATTTGAAGATTTTAATCTAAGGTTTAATTAACGTACTTTTATTTAAATTTTTCTTGTTTTTCTTTTCTCTTTTTTTTTAGTTCCTTTTCTTTTTTTTTTTGCAAAATTATTACAATATGGATAGATATTTAAGTATATATGTATGTATATAATGAAAACTGAAAAAAATAAATTCACCACACCATTACCTCTAACACACTTAGATCGGGCATTTAGTGCATACCCCTAGAAGTTTAATTTTAATTTTTTAATTTAATTCTTTAGTTTTTTCTTGTTTTGTGTTTATAGCTTGTCAATCGAATGTTTTTTGTTGTTTTTTAATTTTTCTAAGAAAATATTTATTTCAAGGATATTTGATATAACATTAAATTAAATTTTTTGACTTACCGCAACTCTAGTGTTCCAGATGAGGAAGTGCACCGCTTCATCCACCTGTTTTACTTTTTGCTCTTACTTTTGCAACACGCTCAATTCACCGAATTCACCATACTTACACTGAAATATAATATTTTCTCTCAAAAATTTTAACACACTCTTCAAGCATAAACTTTTTTTTTGTTGTCGAATTTTAAACACATGTAAATTTTATTTTTTTATTTGTTTGCTATAAAAAGAGGCGAAAGTGTGGTGAGTACACGAAAGAGGGGTAAAGAGAAATTTTAGCAAAAAAAAAAATAATAGAAAGTAATTATTTAGGAATACACAATTAACTTCGGGAGCAATCAAATGGTAGAGTGGGTGGGCGGGTGAAGGTTGACCAGATGAGTCGTGGTGATTAATTATCGTTCCAATCCAACGATCGGAATGAATTCGTTTCTTCGGTGAATCGTCGTCGACGTTTGAATGGGAAGCGGCTGGACGGAGGTACAGTCAGCACAGGTTATTGCAGTTTTTTCGTAAACAATGGGGAGTTTGGTGGATTTATGTAGGTGTCGAACGAATTTTGCTCATGTTGTTTTTGGCTTTTTCTTTTGTTTGTTACTTTTTTTAAGACACTGGGGTTATAACCTCGTTCTTCTTTTTTTTTCTCGGGATAGATATTACCAGGGCTACTTTCTCTTTTAAAAACACTTAGGCGGTCGGAAATAATTCTTAAGGATGGGATTTAGGGTAACTTTTTTTTATGGTTTTTTTTTAAATTATTTTAAACAATTTTTTTCATATAATCTTATATTATGTAAAACTGCTCACACGCGGATTCAGGGCAAATTTGAGAATTAGGTTTTTTTTTCTTTTTCTTATTTTTACAAACGCATGAGTTTTTTTTTGTTTTTTCTTTCTTTTTTTGTTAAAAGACGTGGGAAATGTAATTTTTGACCCGAAAAACAATTTTGGTCCACCCGTGGCTTAAAAAGTTAAAACAATTTTCTTTTTTTTTTCTGTCTCACCGAGCGAGCCCTAGTTACCCGAGTACGTTTCGAAACCAAAAAAGGAAGAGTTGAAAGTTTTCGGGCCTTTTATACCCTGTTGGCTAGGCTTGACAATTTCGAAAAAATTGTGTCGGAGATCATTTTCGAATTACGTGGAAAGTTTACCGGATGTTACCATTGCCGGTCATAATATTAACTAAATTTTCACACCTAATATCTTGAAAATTATTATTAATTTTTTTGAAAATTAATGTGATAAAACCTAGATAAAAAGGTTAAAATATTCAAAAAAAAAAAAAAAAAGGTCTGCGGAAATACTTCCATCATACAATACATTTAAATATTTTTGCATGTGTTTACGTTCCGAAAAGTCCAACGAGATTTTTCTCAATTTCTTTTGCCAAAATTCGATCATATGCTCTTCGGTCGAAAACGTGTGCCCTATTTGGCCCTTACAACCAATGAACTTAAAGAAGGGGCCTCCCCCTCCACTTCATACATAACATCTTCGTGATCACCAAGTTTTTCTCCACACCCATAAGCATTTCCCCAGCAGCTTGCAATGAACAATAATATAAATAAATGAACTCGAGTGAATTTAAAGGCTTTGTGTTTGTGCTAAATTCTAAACCGGAAACAAATATAACAGCTGTCTCGAAACCAAAAATTATTTTTATATCTCGTCTGGACCCAGTTACAACGCCAGAAGATATAACTTCCCACTTAGTGTCTACCAACAGGGGCGATTCCTCATAGTCAGCGGGTTTAGCGGCGCTAAACCAAGAATTTTAGAATTAATCTTATTTTGTAATATGAATATTATTTGGTAATTGAATTACTAACCAACTCAACAGTTGACCATTATGTTAAAAAATTCGGTTGTAGTTACATATGTAACTTGCATCTTGCAATCAAAGTCAAAGTGACTTTTCTTCAAATAATTTTCATTTCATGCAATACAACTCTCATACAATACTTAATCTATCTTGAAACATTGGACTTGGGCATCGCAAAAGTTTGCGCTATCAAATTTCATACATTCTACACATACAGATAAATACACACATTCAAATAAAAGCCTGTACAAATAAATAGAAGGGTTAGCGCCACTGCTGTCGTTTTTGCTACTATAGTAGTATTTTACTCCTTTCGAGAGTCAACTGCTACTCTACTACCCAGGGACGAAAACTGCTCCCCAAAATAAAACGCAAAAGAAATTTTTATTTGGTTTACAATAAAAACCAAAATTTAAAATATAATGCCAAAACTTGCACATCTCTGATTGCATTTACCCACTAACATCTCTGTTTTGTTCTATTTCCATTCCAAATGATCGTTCCATTCTTTCCAGATTGCGATAGCGAAATATTTCAAATAAAAACGCAAATATTGATTTAATGTTTCCCCTAATTAAAAAATTCGTCGGTTCATTAATCAGTTTGCCCCATAGTAGTGCAACAGCAGAAAGAAAATTTTCAGATGTTAACCTTATAAAAGATAAAAAAAGAAATTCACTCAAGGTAGAAACGGTGAATGCCTTACTAACTGCTAAGAAACTTCTTAAGAACAATTTCACCCAAAAATGTGAGCCATCGAAAACTTTAATCGAGAATTACAAAAAATTGTATTAGACGCTAGTTATAGCTATCATTGGTTTTCATCATTGAAAACAAACATTGGAATTTTTTGACAGGTCGTTTATAGCTATCCTTAAAAATTTCTATTATTGATAATAAATTTCTTGATTGAAAACCACCGAACATTTTTTACTGACAGAAATCTGTCATTGGAACTGTGTAAAATTGGAACACAAATCAGTGGATTGATTCATTTCAGTTTTGAAAATAAAAGTATCAGCTGTTCAGGAAAATGAATTTCCGTCCGGAAAATAGAAAAATGCATTTTTAGCAAAAATAAATGCGCAACTAAACTTTTTTTTCTCAAAAAAAATTCTTTGTGTGATTTCTGATCGATCAGTACATGATTTTCATTTCTAATCAAAAGGAAACACCGGCAAATATCGATTCAAAAATTTTTCCGGATCGATTTCAATGATAGCTATAACTGGCCCCTTAATGTTTGTAACTGAAAATATGAAACATCGAATTTACAATAATGAATTTAAAATTTATTTATTATTTTTATTATTTTTTTGTTATTTTGTTCATTCAATCATTATGTTAGGGTGAACTTTTTTTTGTATTTTATGTATTTCTGAATGTATTTTATTTTTGTTGTTTTGTTCGATAAGTCATATGGTAGGGATGAGCTTTTCTTATGTATTTTATTTATTTATGAATATTCAAACAAAAACCTAAGAATTAAAATGATGAAAATGCCCAACTTCGGCCGTACTATGAAGTACAGAGATTCTTTTTTTAGCCGTACTACGCGAATGTGGAACGCCTTGCCACGCTCTATCTTTCCCTGTCATTGCAATGTTCAGAAATTTAAAATCAATGTACACCGACACCTCCTATCCAACCCTTCCCTCTTTTCCTAATACTCACACTGTGTCTTTGGCATATTAAAGGTATACAAAACTCTTTTAGTGTTCGCTAATTATAAAAAAAAAAAATCTTTTTTATTTATTTTAACTATATTATTTTAAAATGTTGGCCTTTTAGCAGTGAAAGCAAAAATTTGCCATGACAATAGATCCTTCTATTTGTCTGTGTTCGGAACATTAACCCTCGCAGTAGGTCAATTAACTTCGAATTTGGGCAATATTATTTCCAGTTTTTAATTTTGTTCATGGGCCAAGAATGTTTGTTGTTTTTTTTTACTCCTCAATTTAAGAAAATACTCCCCAAAATGACAGAAAAACACTACTCTTGAATTTTTTAAAACGACAGCACTGGTTAGCGCAAAAAAAAAGCGATAACCAGACGAAGTATGAAGGTACACATTAAAGACACACAACAGAGAGGAAGACGAGACCAAGAGTTTGATGTCTTCTCTCTTTATACTTCGTATGGACTATGGAAGAAAGAACAACAACGAACATGATCGTCGAACACAGCAACTGTTCGGTATACTTTATACCATCATACCATATTCGTTTTTGAAAGCATAAGATTGTGCGATGTTATTTATTTATTATGAAAATGGGTTTTGCTAGCGAACTTGCTTGACTTGCTCTACGAGAATATAGCGAGCAACGCATGTTCGACGGTTAGCGCAGCTTTTAGCGATTATACTGATTTTTGATGCCGATATGTGAGGAAAAGGAAATGGTAAAGACGTTGGAGTTAAGGCGGATTATTTAAATGTTTTATAGGAAGTAGGTTTTGTTTGGAACCTTCTTTTAGGCGGAAAGGAACGTGACTTAAGAAAGTGCATTTTAATATCTATTGTTTTGTTAGTTAAATATTAAATGTTTTGTGATCAATATGTTTTTGTATGTACATATGTATGTATATTTTATTGTAATTACTATTAATATAATTCCATACGAATTCAAACATGGTAGAGGCTAGTCGTAAGAAATTATTTTATTTGATTTCCTTAGAACAGCTCAAATTAAAACAAGCATTTCTTTTAATGGAAAAGAAATTTTCAAAAAATAAAAATTAAGTTTATTCAAAAAAACAAATATTTAGTCAAAAAATCAGTTTGAAGTGTGATTTTTCAAAATGTTTATAAAGTCCATATATTTTTTCATTTAGATAGAATTCGTTATTCTTATTAATTTAAAAAAAATGAAAACTATAAGACTTTAAATTTAAAACTACCAGAGCGAAAAAAAAAACTAAATAAGAGAACATTACGACTTATGCAGCTGCATTGGATCAATTTTAATTCTTTTGCAATCAAAAACAAAATAATAAAAACTGTATGAAGTTTAATTTTCAAATTGTATTCAATAAAAAAATCTATTTGTTTTCTAAGTCATGGAATTGTATAATTCTATGACCAGCTAAGAATAA
The DNA here is from genome assembly GCA_920104205.1 of Eupeodes latifasciatus. Lineage (NCBI taxonomy): Eukaryota > Metazoa > Arthropoda > Insecta > Diptera > Syrphidae > Eupeodes > Eupeodes latifasciatus. The sequence goes on from OV049927.1 coordinate 56,592,702, forward strand.
GGTTTTAGGCTATGAGATAAGTCGTTGTAAATAGATTCTTCTTTGTTTGTTTAAAAATAGATACTTTTTTTTCATGATCTTGGTCTAACAATAGAAACTTTTTTTCGTAGGAATTAAAATGGAATCTCCAATACTTCTCAAGCAAAGACCATAATTGAAAAATTATTAGAGAAACCATTTTCAACAATATCGTTTTCGGAGAAGCTAATAATGGGCGCCCTACTGATTTAAAATAAACACACAAGTATAGAAACAGAGATTATACTCGAACCTTTAGCGAAAATCAATATTCTATAATATTACCAATAGCTATTTGTTAGCGAGAATAACAAGAAATTATTTTGTTGATCTTATTTGCTTTTTTCCGGTATCTCTTTCGCATGGCATTCCTCGGTTGTGGACAATATGAACACTCTAACCACATTTCAGAGAAAACACAAGCTAAGTGCCTATCCAAAATGATTTAATCAAAACTGTTGCTGACGTTTTAGGCGATCACATTTCTGATAGAATCCGACAGCCAGAGCTTATAGCTTTGCCTGACATTCATTTAAAGTCCCAATTATCTATTGTTATTACTTTAATAAAAAAAAATCATGAAACATTTGCTGCATTTATCGATGTAAGCTCAGGGCGGACTGCAGAAAATTTGAATAAAATTAATTTTTATTCTTGAAAACTTATCTTCAACTTCTAGGAGAAAGTAGCTAACCCTGAGATCATGAGCAGGAATCGCCACTGTCTACCAAGAGCATACCTTGCAGCTCATCCATAAGGTGTACTAAGATCAGTAAACCAAATAGCTTTGTTTCTTCTTTTAAATTAATAACGAATCCCACGTTCTTCGATTCTATTTGCAACACAAATATATGGCCCGCAGAGACTTTAGTCAAATAATTTACACAAGGTCAAAAACAAGGTGTTTCTTTGAAAACCAAGTCAAAAAACTTAACAGGCTTGCGCTTTTCTACCAAAACGTAAGGGGACTTCGTAGCAAGACTGCTGACATTTTCCTTAACTCCCAATCATTTCCACACGACGTATTCGTTTTGACAGAAACTTGGCTTAATTCAAGCTTTTCCGACACAGAACTTTTCAGTCAAGAGTTCGAAGTTTAGAGAAACGATCGTCATGTTGGTAATGCAAAGGATTTAGGTGGGGGTGTTCTCATAGCGGTAAAAAATACATATTTCTCTTCTTCTATATCTTTTCCATTTGAATTATCAATTGAACTGGTATGTGTAAAGATAATGGTACAGACTAAGACTATTTTCATTTTAAACGTCTACATTCCTCCAAAAAGTTTGGAGTCTGTTTATAACGATCTCTCCTTGGCATTAGACTTTCTTATAAATTTGTCCAGCTCTGACACCAATATTTTACTTCTAGGTGATTTTAATTTACCACACATTGACTGGATTCCATCCGAAGACGAATCCTCTCTTGAAGCCTCTCCTTCTTCTTCACAATTGGAACTATCTCTTCTCGATAAAGACCTTCTTACTGACTTACAGCAAACAAGCTGTATTAAAAACTCAAAAAATCGAATTCTCGATTTAGTCTTTTCTTCTGACGCTATTAGTACTCTTGTTCTAGAATCTAGATCAGGAATTACTAATATTGATAAATATCACCCCCCTTGGACATTTTTTTTGACTTAAGTAATCACCTTACTGAACACAGTAATTCCTTTGATTGCTTATATAATTTTGACTTCAGAAGAGCTAATTTCCAGCTGTTGTCTGAAGATTTAACTATTTCTGGAATTGCTGATACATTAGCATTTTCTAACATTGACGAAGCAGTTTCAACTTTTTATAAGATCCTTAATTATTGTTTGGAAAAAAATGTACCTTTAAAGAAATCAAAAAATACAAACTTTAGCCACCCTTGGTACACGAAAGAATTGCGTTTACTGCGTAACAAAAGAAATAAGGCATGGAAAATGTATCTCAAAACTCTGTCTCCAACCAACTTCTCTTTCTATGTTGAACTCTTTAACCAATTTAAGTCTCTTTCTAATTTTTATATGCTAGCTATGTTACTGATATGGGCACCTCTTTGAAAGAGAATCCTAAAAAATTTTGGAAACTTGTAAACCTAAAGAAAAAATCAGATGGCTTTCCAGTTAACTTCACTTACAAGAACCTTTCATTAAATAAAACTGTTGATATCTGTAACGCTTTCGCAACAAATTTCCGTGAGTCATTTGTTAATAACCCTGAAGAAGTTGATGAAGTATATTTTCATAATCTTCACTCCTTTTCGCAAACTAGCTGTAGTCACATACCTGTGCTACAGAGTACGGTCCTTGATCTTTTATCCGCGTTAAATGATGACTGTTCAGCCGGTCCCGATGGTATTCCCCCGATAGTTTTAAAAAAGTGTAGTAATGCTTTAGTTGAACCGCTTACGTTCTTATTTAAAATAAAAAAAAATAAATTGGGTAACGCAACAGTCCGTTGAGAACTAGGGCCTAGTGACTTACAACTCTCAACCATTTCTGTGTGCGAGTACTGTTGTCAGGGATGGAGAGGACCTACAGTTTTAAGCCGAATCCGAACGGCAAATTTGAGAAAGCACTTTTCATGACAAGCAATACTCTTGGAGAATTTGTCAATTTCTCGCAAGAGGCAGTACCCGTGAAAAAAACTTTAGATGACATAGGCAGGGATCGAACCCAAGACCTCTCGCATGACAGTCCAACGCACTAACCATCACGTTCTTATTTAAACTTTCTCTAAAAACAGGCAAATTTTCCAATATATGGAAAGAGTCATTTCTAACACCAATTTTCAAGAAAGGTAACAAGGCGGATATAAGCAACTACAGGCCCATTGCAAAGCTGTCTTGCATTCCTAAAGTGTTTGAACAAGTTGTTTGTGAAAGTGTAGCATTTTTTAGTAAGAATCTCATTTGCGAACAGCAACATGGTTTTGTGAGAAAAAGATCAACCGTTACTAATCTCCTCACATTCTCAAACATATGTTCAAACGCTTTAGAACAAGGTCATGAAGTTGACTGTGTATACACTGACTTTTCCAAAGCTTTTGACCAACTTAGCCACGGAATTATTTTATTTAAACTTAAAGCTCTTGGTTTTCCAACATTTTTCTTAGCTTGGATCAAATCATACCTTGAAAACAGATCCTATGAGGTAAAATTTAGAAATTGTCTTTCTGAACCTTTTGTTGCTCAATCTGGTGTTCCCCAGGGAAGCCATCTTGGCCCTTTTCTATTCATCCTGTCTATTAACGATGTATCGTCATGTCTACGGTCAAGTGAAGTACTCATTTTTGCTGACGATATGAAGATTTTTAAAATAATAAAGTCCATCAATGATCGTATTCTTTTACAAGCCGACATTGATAGTTTCACATTTTGGTGTGAGAAAAATAGCCTTGCCCTCAACCCTTTAAAATGCCAGACGATAACTTTTACTAAAAAACGAATCGTTAGTGTATTTGATTATTGTATATCACAGCAAAAACTCTGTCGCGTCTCCACAATTAAAGATTTAGGTGTTAATTTCTGTTCCAACTTAGAATTTACATATCACATTAATTTGATTGTTAATAAAGCAAGTTCTATGCTTGGTTTTATAAAACGCTGGGCAAAGGAGTTCAATGATCCCTATGTAACTCTTTCTTTGTATAATTGCCATGTTCGTCCTCATCTTGAATATGCTTCGCAGGTGTGGACTCCCTATTACGAAATTCATAAGAAACGTATTGAATCAATTCAACATAATTTCATTCGCTTTGCCCTAAAGGGTCTTCCTTGGGATGATCCTTATGATCTGCCTCATCGAACATCGAATTCAGCTTCTTCAAATGCAATCTCTCCATCAAAAGCGTGTTAATAATGACTTAGTATTTTTTCATCAACTCATTAATGGTGAAATTGATGCACCTTATTTACTATCTTGTGTACATTTGAATTACCGTAGCGGAACTCATCACCTGCGTACATTTGATTTTATACATATTGACTTCCATAGAACTAACTATGGGAAGAATAAAGCATTAAGTCGAATGAGCATTTTATATAACTTAAACTGTTCATCGATAGATTTAAATTTAAATAAGGTGGGATTAAAATCATTGTTTAGAACAAGTGCTCCACTATCGTAAACGTCTTTATTTTATTTTTTGTACTGTAATAATTCCTGTTAAATGTTAATAATTATTATGTTTTGTATTTTGTGCGTGTGTTAGGCTATAATTGTATTATTTTCTTACTAACAACTAACACATGCACCTTTGATGAGCCTCTGATCGTAGTTTGACGCTTGCTATAAGCTTACTACTTTCTGAAAATTCTGAAGTGAAAAAAAAAACCCCAAACGACTTAAGAAGCCACATATTTTCAATCAATGCATCAACTTACCATATTCATGAAATGGTAAAAGTATAACACATCAATTTGAGACAATTTTACTGACCAGAATTCTCATGATGGCAAGGCTACTTCAAAGTAAGTTTCACATTAACAACAAAACTTAAAAGCACTAATTGATGTTTTTTTTTTTCAGCTACAAATCAAAACGAAGCTTAGAAGTCGATTTGACTTCTGATGTTCTGCCGTTCAGTTGATTCGACGATATTCTTAGAATCTCATCCATAATTAGTAAAAATTCGTCGTGGCGTACCTAGTTTTTAAATGAAGTTGTAATTTTTCAAAATTGTATGTAATTGAGTATAATTTTTGTTTTTAAAATTCAATGCCATTATAGATTATAGGTTTTAAAATGTATATTACAGCTAGATTCCCAAATTGAGTGAAATTAAATCTAAATCTAAATTGAAAATCAAGTGAAATTGTTTTCAGGGTTCTATCATTATATGAAATAAAAACATTTTGATTGACTGTCATAATTTGTATAATTTATTTTGTTTTGTATAAACAAAAAACATAATTTGTATAAACATACAAAATATGAGTGCTGTATTCATTTCTACCGTTTTGCAAGTTCAAAGTTTTAAAGCAAAAGTATGATATAAAAAAGTTGCTTGCTGACGGATGCATCTAATTCAATAGATATTGGTGATGGAGCGTAAGTAATGAAAATTAAAATAAAAACTTTTTTGCTATTTTTTAAGATTTTTATCACATTACCGGATTAATGAAGACGATTTCGAATGTTATTAGAAACGGTTGCGGGGTATCTTGAGAGATTTGCGATTTGTTTTGGAAGGTACTTTTCAAAGACCGGCTGGGAAAGACTGATGTTGCTATGTGTCGAAAGTTTTGGCACGTGTCTTTAAAGTTTCATGAATTTGGATAGCCTCTAAAAGCCGTATATGTATGTTACTGTTTTATTTACTCGTTTGAAATAAAGACAATGAATTTACAATTCAAATAAACTATTTATTTAATTCATAAGTAATAACTTTTACGTGCTAACCTTATGCTTGTTGGAATCAGAGAGACCGGAAAAGCTAAGATCTACTTTCAACATAATTAGTTGGTAGCACAATAATTCAGTAGTTAGTGCACCCAACTTTGAAATATAAAATAAATGAATACATGAATCTATGTATTTGAATTCCATACTTACTTCTACAACAAAATCGTTCATATACAACAGTTACAAGTATGTCACAAAGCTATAATAAAATTAGTTTTGATAAGGGAACATTAATAAAAAATGTATGTTTTCGATCATTGAAGGATACAATAAAATTAAATAATATAAAAGCTGATATTTTATTTGTAATTCGCTATGTTTCAAAGCTTTTTTAAATAACTTACAGGCTTTAAAGTGGTTATAAAAACCCTTTATGTTTTGTTAAAACACAGTGCGAGCGTCAGGGAAATAAGTAAGGATTTAAGAGGAGATTCCGGTGCACACTGGTCTTAAAGTTTTGAATATGAAATGAGGGAAGAACAGAGTTGGCTGAAAGAAATTTTACTGCGCAGACATCATGTGAATCCTAGCTCATTAAGTTTCCATAATTTAGAAGATACTACCCTGTATTCATATTGTAAGTATATTTGTTTGAAGAATCTTAATGATTGTTTATGTATGTTACTCAATACTTGCAATTTGTAGTCCATTCAATTTTAAACTTACTTTGCTTAGTTAATCATTAGATGCCTCTCTTGAAAATAAATATTTTTTTCTTTTCAATTCATAATGTGTAAATTTATTTTTTATAATTATACATAATATATTATAACAAAAAAGCTATTTCAGGAATTTAGATAGCTTTGAAAAGCCTTACAATGTATTATAAGGTTGGGTGCCGAATAGAATTTAAAAACATATTTTTATTAATTCCACTTTATTTCAAAAACAAATAATCATGATTAAAAAATCAAGAATCCTACATGTTAAATGATTTAAATAATTCCTTATTACAAAAAAAGAATACAAAATTATTGTTAAGGACTTTTAACTAATGTGAATTTTAATGTGGTTATAATCTAAACAAATTGTTTTTATTCATATACTCATCCTTGCCAAAAAAAGGAGACATTTTACATTTTGAACGGATCGATTCCAAATCGATATGTATGCTTTATTGAAGCCACACCAGGCATTCGGACACTATAAACAAAAGAAAACATATGAAATTAACAAGTAGAAAATCATAATAGTAAACTTACTTACTTCTAAGCCCGAAGTTAAGCTGCAACAAAGCAGCAATATGAACGAACACAGTTGATCAGTTTGGGGTGTTCCCGGTAACACTGTGTCACTGTTGTTGATAATAAAACGAAATATTCCTGGAAAATTGATATATTGTTTGTGATGTTTAAGTATGAGTTGTAATAATTGTAGTGTGCTACCCACTTAAATCTATCCAGTCGATTTGGATCTATTTTTAGCAGTGCTGCTTTAGTAACTCTTTGATTCTCTTCTTCTTTATGTCGTAGCCTTCTGGTTTGTCTGATGAGATTGAAATGGTAGGTGATGTTAGTGCTATTGCTACATCGTGGAGATCGTTTTTTAACAGTATCCACTGAAATAACATTATTTAGAAATGTCTTTAGTTCAGAAAACTCTTAAAATATGCTCACTATTTCCCACTACTTAACGTTACTTAGCTAAATGAACTGCTATTCTTTTTAATTCAATGCTATTATGTATTTCACTTAAAATTAAAACTGAATGTTGAAATGTAACTTCTTAGCTACATCCTACATGTTCTCAAATTAAGAAATACCCATTTTCAACATTATTTGTGTATTTTTTCAATATATTACAAGAACTTGATGTTATAATCTTAAGACTACAAATTCGTAACAGGAAATAGTAAACATTTGTAAACAAAATATTGAAGAAAGATATTGTAGATTTGGAACATCACATTTTTTTGAAAAAAAAACTTCTTTATGAATTTAGATAGCCACGAAAAGCCTTCTAATTAAAAAAACTAATATCTCAAAAAACTAAATTGATGAAGTAATTCCTGGAGTTGGGTTTGAATTGAATATGTTGACGGCATCGACAGCAGTATATCATTGATGAATTAGAACGCATTTAAGTTAAATTCAAAGACCTACAATTTAAATAAAAAAGAGAGACAAAATTAAGATAGTTCCTATTTTATTATTTATAAAAATATTCTTACCAGATACTTCCCTTAAGCTTAAGCTTCACTTCATCATACTTTTGAATATAGTGAACAGAGCAATTGGCCAATTCTCGGTTGATTGTATTTGTAAATTAACGATTAAATCAACGATTGCCCACATCATGAGAAAGGGCTTGTGAACACTGCAATCCTTCGCCTGTCGGTCGCTGGCTGAAGGAAGTACTTCGCATTGCACAGATGGTTACACATGACGTGCGTGTGCTATTGCTATCAAATGCTTCAATTGCTCCAGCGAACTAGAATCCCTTAACTTCATAGCCATATTTTCGACATCTATATCCTTCTCAACGAATAAAGCATGTCAGACCGGTTTCATCGCGAAGCTTTTCAGTCTTCTGCAATATCTATCCCTTCGCTGTAATCGGCCCAGTTGGGTTAAAAATTGAGGACATAAGAACCTATCAGAATAGAGCGATTTGATTGTTAGGAACAAAATCTTGTCGTGAAGTGTAATTTCTACTAAAAAAACAAATAGTCCAGTCAAATTGTCATAAATGGTTACATAAATTAGGGTAGTTTCGATTTTTTGATATGATGTTTGGGTTGGTAAGCTGTTGAAAAATCCAAGTTTTCTAATTCCCCCCACCACCGCGGGCGCCACCATCTTGAAAAAACTGCTCATTTTTTTTTACTTTTTCCTGTGTTTTCAAAATATCTTCTAAAGTATTCGTTTTAGAAAAACAAAGTTGACAGTTTTTTTAAACTAGATTAAATTACCTACAATTCGAGACCAAAACGAAATTTCTAGCTTTAACAGTTCCCGAGATAGAGCTCTTTAAATTTTGAGAATTTTTCTCAAAAATGTGAAAAGTACAGATTTTTAGTCGGTTTTTGCTTGATAGCAAGTAAATGGTAAATCCTACGCCAATGTTTGATATGATAACATTTGTAGTAGAGATAAATAGCTAAAGTTTAAGACCAAACTGGTTCTGCTAGATCGTATAGACTCTGAGATATAATTTTTTAAATATTTTTGTAGCTTTTAGGATTTTTTTTTTACCAATGTATTTATTGAGAAACAAGAAGGTTCAAATTCTATTAATATATGTATATTATGCAACGTTCATGTAAAAAAGTGTTTGCTGAACCAAAACTTTACACTTTTATTCGTTTGGAAGGGTTCCACGGTTTTTCGGCTCCCATTGCGGACAGAGTAACATTCAACTACTTCCAATTCCATGTCTTCACACTCTAGTTGTTCATCAACCATCTCAATTGGTGCTGGAGCGTCTCCCTCTTCAGACTCGTTGTCTAAAACGACTGGCATCGCATTCTCGCAAGACTGTCCACTGCAAAATTTGCTTAGTACAGAACAATGCAGCCCTGCTTTCCTGCAACCACATGCATTCATGCAACCTTTTTTGCAAGTGCATGAAATACATTGAAGGATAGACTCTGGTTTAGGATCCTTCTCTGCTTTTTTAGGGAACAGGCCTAATGGTGTGTGCATCCAGCCCCATTTCAAGGGGTCTTTTTCGTTTCCGAGCCATGTTTGCACCTGGTGGTAAGTTCTCATGGCATGCAGTCAGGGCCGGCCCCAGCCAAACTTGCGCCCTGTGCAAGATTTGTAGAAAGCGCCCCTTTTTTATATTTTCACACATAAACTGATACACAAGCATAGGCCTTTCCCACATTACCCAGGAGGTAGACTTTCAATGCGTTTTTTTATTGAGGTATCCCCAGTAGGTCTAAACTATAAACTAAAACGCAGCGAAGAAATGAGCAGAGGGGAAACGTTTAAACTTGGAAACTTACTTTTCTGGCCTTACATTTTGCAAATTCAGAAATAAGATCATCAAAGTCTAAAGAATTTAATAATTTCTTTTCAATTCACATTATAGATAAACCTACCAATCTCTCTTGAGTCATGGTTGTCCTAAGATAATTTTTAATAATTTTAAGTTTAGAAAAACTACGTTCTCCTGAAGCTACCGTGACCGGGATTGCATTAAGGATTTGGAGAGCAATTACTAAATTCGGAGCAAAATCTTTAAGGTTTGAACTAAAAATAAAATTTAACACATCTAAACTTGAGCTTTGTGGTGTAACAAGCTGGGATATTACGGTTAACTCTTGAAACAATTCTTTTCCATTTAAATCTAACTACTTTATGTTAAAACATTCTGCAAATTAAGGCATGAAGCACGTACATTTTTATTTTTTAAACATTCGCTTATGTTACTTAAAAATGAAAAATTGATACTATACGTATCAAACCTTTCAAGTATTTAAAAAAAAAATCAACTTTAAATCTTTGTTTCGAGCTAATATAGTTTCAGGACATTCATCAGCATAAAGTATTTTTCTCCGTTGAGATCGCAAAGATGAAGCTACAGGAAACATATTTGGTATTTCTAAGGAACTAGCAATACGCTCGGTTAATTGAACATACCTAGTCATTTAATTTTTCATCGGAACGCATTAAAATCAAACTGTTTTTTGTATTTTCTAAAACGGTTATGCCAGTTGACGGACGGACTTTGCAAATATTTACTAGTTTAATTTATAATATATATATATATTATAATATCAAACCAAATTAGCAGGCAGCAAATAAATGTAATATCAAACATTTTATTTCCTAAAGATTCTGCAATGTTTTTTGCCTCTAGATTTCTTAATTCTATAAGGGCTTCATATATTTCTTCTTAATTTGTTTTTAAAGGCATCAATGCATCTAACCTGCTCTCTCATCTAGTCTCAGAAGGGGGTTTCAAAGTATGACTTGGAATTTCTTTCTTATAAATATCCCACCTCGTTGTGGAACGTGCAAAAAAGTTATACAAACATTGAATTGTATCAAAAAATTTAACTGCATATAATGAGCACCGAGCAGCATCATTAACCACTAAATTTAAGGAATGCGAGCAACATGGAACGAAAAATGCTCCTGGTTCCAGGGTTCGAATTCGAGGGGAGAGTACGATAACTTAGGCGACAAAGTTTAATGACGGATTTGTATGGAACAGTTAAAAACAAGCATTTTTTACTATGGGAAGGGGGGGTCTATCTCCCCCCGTTTAGGCGGTAGGGGCAGTTAAAAAAAATATGTACATTAAATGGAAAAAAAATAATTAAAAAATAACGGTAATACCCTCAATTAAGTGTTATACCTTTTTTTAAAGCCAACACTTTTGTCTATTAGCTTGCTTTTAAATCAAGTCAAAACTATGCATAGTTTTTGAAAAAAATTGTTTTAAAGTCAAAATTTGTGCAAAAAAAAGTTAAAAAAAAGGTTTAAAGTGTAATTTTTCAAAACTTTCAAATTATTTACTGTTTTTTTTTATAGAATTCATTGCTCTTATTTGTTTTTTATCAAAAACTGAAAACTAGATGACTTTATGTCTTCTAGTTCTTGAGAAAATTGAAAATTACCAAAATAAATATTTTAATTAAATTACTTTTTCCTTGCTTAAGTATTAACGTAGTCTTATTTTGATAGTAATAATCGAATATGGATTAAGATACACATAGGGTAAATTAATTTTTCTTAAATCCAACTTATTTAAATGCAAAAGAAACTTTGCATGCACCCCATCTTGCACCCTCCCCACCTTGCACACACACCAACTTGCACCCACCCCAAATCCTATAGTGTGCCCAAGCAGGGGGGTTGCAGGGGGGCAGCATGCCCCCCCTTACAGATGCCACTGTTGCATACACCCAAACTCGCGCACACCTTACTGTTGCATACACCCAAACACGCATTACGCATACGCAAATACCATTATTACTATCAAAATAAGACCACTCAAGCAAAAAAAAAAAAGAATTAAATTAAAATAGTAGTTGTGGTTATTTTCAATTTTCTCAAAAACTAAAAGACATAAAATCATCTAGTTTTCAGTTTTTGATCAAAAACAAATAAGAGCAATAAATTCTGAAATAAAAACAATGGTAGATAATCTTGAAGTATTGAAAAAGTTACATTTTAAACCTTTTTTTAACTTTTTTTACTCAAATTTTGAGTTTAAAATTAAATTTTTATTTTCAATTTTCTCAAAAACTAAAAGACATAAAATCATTTAGTTTTCAGTTTTTGATCAAAAACAAATAAGAGCAATAAGTTCTGAAATAAAAACAATGGTAGATAATCTTGAAGTATTGAAAAAGTTACACTTTAAACCTTTTTTTAACTTTTTTTACTCAAATTTTGAGTTTAAAATTAAATTTTTATTTTCAATTTTCTCAAAAACTAAAAGACATAAAATCATCTAGTTTTCAGTTTTTGATCAAAAACAAATAAGAGCAATAAGTTCTGAAATAAAAACAATGGTAGATAATCTTGAAGTATTGAAAAAGTTACACTTTAAACCTTTTTTTAACTTTTTTTACTCAAATTTTGAGTTTAAAATTAAATTTTTCAAAAACTACGCATAGTTTTGACTTGATTTAAAAACTGGCTAATAGAACAGGGTGTTGGCTTTAAAAAATGTATACAACTTAATTGTAAGTATCACCGTTATTTTTTAATTATTTTTTTCCATTTTAAATAATAATTTTTTTAAATTGCCCCTCCTGCCTAAACGGGGGGAGATAGACCCCCCCCTCCCATAGTAAAAAATGCTTGTATTAAGACCCTCTACCAAAAACCGTTATTATATCTTGGCGCCAAAGTTATCGTACTCGTGCCGTCACTTCTATTAAAAACTGATAGCTGTTTATTTAATATTAATTAACCAACAAAGCGAAAAAACAATTGAAACAATCTGCATTCTGCACCAGACTAGATATACATTAAAAGTAGCCGTTACAACAGTCATTAACTTTCAAAAAAAAACAAACTGCCTGCCTGCCTGCGCAAGAACAATTCGACTCCACATAGAATCATCCCTCTTTAATTTTTAAGCTCTATGCTCCTTTTCTATTCTATTAAAAATTTCATCTCCTCTAATCAGGCACTTAACTCTTACACAGTGTCCATGTGCAATAAGAAAACCTGGACGCTCTGACCCATATGATTCCCTATAAATAATTTTTTTTAAAATATCTCCCATGTTAGTTTCGATACTCAGTGTGCAAAAAAGAAAACTTGCACATCCATTGACCATTTGCAGCAAAGATACCTACCTACCTAATTTTCAAATATTTCACCCTTTTCATACAAGAGAAAAAATCTCAACACAAAAAGTTCCATGCAAGAGAAAAAAAGAAAAAATCTCAACACAAATAATTTCCATGCCACCTCATATGTACATATGTGCACCGAGTCCCAAAATTAACATAGAGAGTATGACAAAGCAAAATACTTATTCATATTGAATTGCAAAAACACTCTAGTAAAGATATAAATCCTCGGTAGCCATATTGGTTTGCCTACAAGCTAAACCGGAAACTGGCCTCATAAAGTATTTCTTAGTGTGCGTGTAATTTCTCCTCTAATATATGAAATTTCCCCTAAAAACTCAGTAAATGTGTCTATGGATGCGTGAAAACACGTCAATTTTACTCGTTGAATTCTTCCACATTACAAATACAACAATGTAAACAAATGGGTTTTGAAGGGTGATACGTACGAAGGATTTATATCTTCATATAGAGTGTTTTTGTTGAATCGTATGGGCTAGAACGTGCAGGTTTTGTATCACGCACCGTACCTGAATGTGAGTTCTCATCTACAAGGAAAACAACAAAAAAATGCCTCCGAAAAACGAGAGCAAGTAGGTTGCTGTGCTACCGTCTACTACAAATCGAAGACACTCCATATATGTATGCATATATATGGAGTGTTTTTTTTTTTTTGTAGATGAAAACTCACATTCAGGTACGGTGCGTGATACAAACCTGCACCAGAGAGAAAAAACTAAATGAGAGAACCAAATTTCCTCGTCTCCGTCTCTTCGAAACCTCTTACTCTCATTTTTTATAGCGTGTTGAATTCGTATCGGTGTATACATGTTTTCACCTCGGAAAAGAGTACACAAAAAAACATCACTTCCGGGAAATGCGACATTTCTCATTTTTGTTTATTGATAGCCAAGAAGGCTATGTTTTTTAAAGACTCATTATAATATTTTTGTAATTCTCATGAATTTCTTTCTTTAATTTTACTAACATCTTGTCGTTTTTATATCTACAAAAATACTCCTATAATTCAAATTAATTCTAGGAAAACATTTTTGTTTGTCAATAAATACCGAAAGAAGTTATACCGGTAGTTCGTGGTGAATTTGTTTTTCTCTTCTCTTTCTCTGAGTTACAGATAGATGGCATTAACAACCTTCTCTGAGTTACAGATAGATGGCATTAACAACCAAAACAAGAAAGGATGTGTGCAGAAAGAGTATAACAAGGTTAAGGTTTTTTAGATTAGACTTTATTTGTATATTTGAACGAGTACATGTTTTTTATAAATGAACATATGTTATGTTTATTTCAATAGTAATGCCTTAACTACTAACTTAACTACTGTATTATCTAAAATATACTGCATTGAATTATTTTACATTGAATTATAAAAGACGGAAATAATAAAGTTCTACAGTTTACCAGGAATATTTATATAAAATATCCACATCTTCTGCAATTGCGGTATCAATCGATATTTTCTGGAACTTAGTAACATTTATTTGTCATGAATTACTCTTTCAGCTTTTTTATACACCAAAAAAATCAATTATGAAATTTGGCTGCGATAATAACTACTTGAACACAGCATTTTCATTGTTTATAGTTATTCAGGTTTAGCCCTTAACTTTGATTTGCATTTATTTATGAATAGCCTAAAACGTTTAGCAAACATCTATGAATAAGCCACAATGCACTTTCAGAAAAACTGTAGTTAGAACTTTCCCTCACAGATTTTGCCTTGTCGCTATATAACTGAAAGATAAGATATAAATATTTAGAACTGGAAAATTTATAAAAATGATGCATAAGACTTAAATTTTGGTTGAAGAACAAATTTGTATATTCTTTTCACAAAACCACTGACCCAGCTTATGTAGTTAAGCCTTTAAAAGCAACACACTAGCTTAGTGGAAGGCAGTAAGAATAGCTTATCACCTATTCACAAATCTTATGCAATGAAAATTAGTAACAGAAGTAACAAGTTGACGGTCTTTTTATTTAGTGTCTACTTAAATCACTTATTTTCAGAATTTTGGAAATGTCGTGAGTAATGTAAAGGAAATAAACAACGAGTACACACAAATAAAATAGGAATGGAAAAAAGAGATGAGTATATAAAAATGTTTTCAATGTTCCATGTTTACATTCTGTAACTCTCGTTTTCAATGTTCCTGCAACTCTCGCATCGACAAAATTAAGTCGATAAACTCTGAAAATTGAAACAAATCTGAGTTTTTTTTGCATCTTTCAACGGTCGGAGCGAAAATTAAACGCATAAACTCAGCTAATAATACAAATAATAGTAGTAGTGCTTTCAGAGTTTTATGTTTCTAGGTCCTAATTCTCATTGGACTGTTGCACCACCTAATTTGTTTTACCTACTTAATGATTAAAACTGGCTTCAAATAACTAACTAATACTTATCTAAATGCGTAATTTAGAATTGTTTCTAAATCTTCATTGTTCTGGCACCTAACAAGAGTAATTAATTTCACTTCATATTCGAATGATATTCATATCAAACGAACACAATGAGAGTACCGAAAAGTTGTTCATACACAATTTTGAATTTTCTTTGAACACCTCTAAACAGCTGACTACATCCGCCATTTTTCAAAGGTGGTCGCCATTTTTAAAAGGTGGTGAGCAGAGAGAAAAGTTTTTTCTCTTTCGTGGTGAGTATGTGCACAAACTTGCATAAGTATTTGTTCCCCACATTTTTTTTATATGGAGTTACTACATATACAAGTTGGTGGCCAAATCATAGCTTGTAGGCAAAAAGAGAAAAACCGTCGAAGTTGGTTCTCTCTATTAGTTCTTTCTCGATGCCTGCACGTTCTAGCCCATACGATTCAATATGAATAAGTATTTTGCTTTGTCATACTCTCTATGTTAATTTTGGGACTCGGTGTGCATGAAATAAATCTTGCACATATGAGGTGGCATGGACATTTTTTGTGTTGAGATTTTTTCTTTTTTTCTCTTGCATGGAACTTTTTTGTGTTGAGATTTTTTTCTTTTTTTCTCTTGTACGACAGGGTGAAATATTTGGAAATGAGGTAGGTAGGATTTTTAGTTCTGCGATATCTTGAGTTAAATTTTCATTGAATGCAACAATGAAAGTGATGTTAGTGAGTGCGCAAGAGAGTTAGGACAGTTGTGATGGATGTTTTTTTGAGATTATTTTAAGACTGTTTGTGGTTAAAGAATGGCAAATAGTACATATAGTACATATTTGTTTGCGCAAG
This sequence comes from Eupeodes latifasciatus, assembly GCA_920104205.1. Taxonomy (NCBI): domain Eukaryota; kingdom Metazoa; phylum Arthropoda; class Insecta; order Diptera; family Syrphidae; genus Eupeodes; species Eupeodes latifasciatus. Next base: position 56,608,624 of record OV049927.1, read on the forward strand.
ATCAGATTACATTTTCTTGCTCCTGGTAACGTGCCCCCAGAATTCTGCGCCCTGTGCATTTGCACATCTTGCACATATGCTTTGTCCGGCCCTGCATGCAGTTGAGCAGCATCTGTAGTTGGTGGCAATCTAGCTAGGCTAAATTTGGTTTTAGCTGCAGCTTTAAGAAATGTTTGGTGCCGCAATTTCATCGAGGTTTTGAGTTGCTGGATCCCCTCCATACAAAGCAACAAGAACATTTTCCCCTGCTTCTGCTACTTGCTCTGTTGTTGCTTGAGAATTGAGGAATGATGCTGCTTTATTCAAAAGTTCTGGATGCTTAAAAAATAAACTAATAAATTTGTTTTTACCCTGGCCAAACAGCGCTGATGTGGTATCACACCCACTGATAGCATGAATAAACAAAAGTGCATTAGAAAATTTATGATTGAACGATGTGGTTGAGTAATAACTGTCTGGCGTTTTCCCTCTTTCACAATTTTGGAAAAAAAGATTACTGTGTTTTGATGCCAACGAAAATTTATGATTGAACGATGTGGTTGAGTAATAACTGTCTGGCGTTTTCCCTCTTTCACAATTTTGGAAAAAAAGATTACTGTGTCTTGACCAACCACACGCACAGATTCATACTTGGGAGCAACAGAAATGGCAGTGTTCACAATCATGAGGTCTTCGACTGTCTGGTGCACGCAGATATTAGCTTTCTGTAAAGTCTTTTTCAGCAGTTCAATAAAACGTTTCTTATTGCTTTCATTTCCAATCAGCTTTTCTTGTGTACTTTGTAACACTGTTTCCGCGTGAAACATTACATCAGGAGAAGAATGGGCCGCCCGTCGAAGTCGTTCACAATTTTTGGTGCTCTTTCTGTCATCATCAGGGTAACCATCAAAAATGACAGCTATATCTTGACCGCAATGGATTATGCAAGTATTGAACATAGCTATCAGCTATAGCTCCAAAAGAGGCTTGTCATCGCCACACAACTTTGTGTAGTAAATGGCCACCATCAACCACGACATAATGGGTATTTCATCCTCTGTAATAGGTGTGAATGATGTGAATAACGAAGATTTTGTCCCCTTAAGCAAACCCTTTTCTGTGAATAAAGACATAGGAAACGGTGACAATTCGAATTTTAAAAATGCTTTTAAATCATCGTCTGACTGCTTTGCTATGCATAACCTGTGAAAAAGCATAAGGGGATCTACAACAATGCTGATGTTCCCAATTTTGGCGGTATTTAGGGATGCCAGACGTCCCGCTACGTGCGGGACTGTCCCGGAAAACCGTCTTTGTCCCGCAAGTGTTCCGCCGCAAAGTTTTGTCCCGCCGAGAAGATAAATGTCCCGGAAATCCCGCGAAAATACCCTTAATTTTGTGCTGTTCAATACTTTTCTTTTTCATTTGGAGTGCGTGCAACATGACCTTTAATTTTTCATAAAGTCGAACGTTTTCTCATTCGGTTCACTGAACGCAACTATTGTTCGATATTCGAGAGTCGAAATTCTTAGTGAGAGAGACAGCGAATATTTTTCGTCGTTTACTTTTCCATTGCTTTTGTTTACAGTTTCAAGTTTTTCTTTCGTCAGCTTGTCGCGTTGGTTGTCGTGTTCTTTTCATAATTTGTTGGCTGTGATAAAAAGGTTCTTGCAATTTAAATTATGAATCACTAAATGCGTATTTCTATTTGCTTAATGTATACTTGTATTAAGCAAATCTTAATGTATACTTTTAGATAAATAAAATAAATGAATCCGAAAGCATTGTGGATGTGGATAGTATTTCTAATGACGACAAGATTTGTCCAGATAGTCCAGAATCAGAATCTGTTGCAAAAGCCAGTGTAAAAGACAAGATCAAGAAAGCACCAAGAAAAAAATTCAGGAGAAAAGTAAATTACAACAATAAATGGGAAAACAAATACGACTGGATATGCAAAAACAAAAGTTCAACACAATTTGCAGAGTGCAAGGTTTGTATTTGTAAATTCACCATATCTCATGGAGGAGAGAATGACGTTAAGCGACATCAACAAACGCAACGCCATAAAAATTCGATTTTAATGAGTGCAACCCCCAAAACAAACTTTGTCTCAAAGATACTAAAGAAAAAAGGGATGCAAGTGTAGTTGAGGCAACGATAGTATACCACACAGTAAAACACTCACACAGCTACAAATCGGCCGATTGTACCTTCAAACTTATGCCGTGTTTATTCAGCGATTCCAAGGTAGCATTGCAAATATCGTGCGGGAGGACAAAATGTACTAAAATTGCACAAAATATCTTGGCTCCTGCTTCCAAAAAGATGATTATTTTGGATTTGACGAAAGACTCAAATAAGCCATTTTCGATTGGCACTGATGCGTCCAATAAAGGAACCATTAAAACATTTCCGTTAATTGTAAGATATTTTAAAAGTAGTCATGGTGTCTGCACCAAGTTATTAAACTTTTATAATTTGGATTCTGAAAAATCAAAAGATATCGCAGAATCTCTAAAAAGAGCAATTATATCATCCAGTTTATGTGTTCAAAATATAACAGCATTTTCAGCTGATAACGCAAATGTAAATTTTGGCAAAAATCAATCCGTTTTCACGGAATTCAAAAAAGAAAATAGTTTATTATTCCAATGGGATGTAATTGTCATATTTTGAATAACACTTTAAAGAAAGCTCAGACCATGTTAAGATTCGATACCGAATCCATTATTTTAATGGTTTATAATGAATTTAGTTCAAGCACTAAAGACGTTTCCGAACTTAAAGAGTTTATGGAATGGTGCAATGAAGAATGGTCCGAGCTTTTGAGACATGTTCCTACTCGTTCGTTGTCGTTAGTTCCTGCCGTCGACAGGCTTCTTAAACATTACAGTTCAGTTAAATGATATTTTCTTTCACAAAAAAAGTTCGACCATATTTAAAGAAGTTTTTTGAATTCGAAATAGCCGAAGCTTATTTAGCTTTTTTATCCCATGTTGGTGGAATTTTTAATAGTGCAATAATAGTTCTTGAGAGCGAAGACACATCTATTGTTAATTTATATGAGATAATGAATGATCTAAGAAATTTACTAAAAAAAGAAAGAGAACATAAGTTTTTTGGAACCTTAGCTCGCTCTGTGTTACTGAAATGCAACAATGATCAAATTGTAAGACAATTTGTCAAAGAAATTGATGCATTTTATGAGAACGCTATCAAATATTTAGAGAATAAATTTGATTTTAGTTATAATATAAAATGTTTGTCAGGGTTAAGTTTTAAAAACAAACCCGATTTTGATAATTGCTTTAAAATTGTTGACTGCTTTAAACTGAAAAATATAGACGTTGATTTGCTTTTTCAGGAATTCATAAGTCTAGAATATTTTTATGAAAATGAATATGATAATGATGTTAATAGTATTGAAAAATCCGTCCATACTTGGGTAAACTTTTTTAAGAAAAATTTGTGATTTTGTCTTTTCTTTGCCTATTTCTAACGCAAGTTCTGAAAGAATTTTCAGTTTAATGAAAAATTCTTGGGGGGAAGAAAGAAATAAAATTTCAATATCTGTGTTAGAAGCAGAGCTTATGATAAAACAAAATTTCGATATGTCTTGTAAAGAATTCAAGGAATTCTGTTTAACGAAATACGGCTTAAACGAAATAATTTCTAAAATTACATCAGCCCAAATATATGTTTAAATTGTTGTTTTGTTATATTTTATAGTTTTACGTATAACTGTTTTTTTTCTGAAGAATGTTAAGTTTTTATTTATTTATTTAATTACACTAAGGAAGTAAATCAATATATGTTGAAATAAAAGAATGTTTTAAAACTAAAGAACAATTTTGTTTTTCATTCACTTAAATATTTTTTTGTCCCGCGCAGAAATTTTTCAAATCTGGCATCCCTAGCGGTATTGTTAATAGAAGCAAGCGTTACTACCTTGCTGAATTATAATTTGATTTGAGTTTTGACCAAGATAAGTTCTTACCATAATCAGATCCAGAAGGAACGGAAATTCTTGACAGAAATAAATTCCGTTTAATATTCTAGAAAAATTAGCTCTGATGAGAGTATGCAATACTCTGTCCGCAATGGGAGCCGAAACAACGAGGAACCCTTCCAAACGAATAAAAGTGTAAAGTTTTGGTTCAGCAAACACTTTTTTACATGAACGTTGCATAATATACATACATATATTAATAGAATTTGAACCTTCTTGTTTCTCAATAAATACATTGGTAAAAAAAAATCCTAAAAGCTACAAAAATATTTAAAAGATTATATCTCAGAGCCTATACGACCTAGCAGAACCAGTTTGGTCTTAAACTTTAGCTATTTATCTCTCCTACAAATGTTATCACATCAAACATTGGCGTAGGATTTACCATTTACTTGCTATCAAGCAAAAACAGACTAAAAATCTGTACTTTTCACATTTTTGAGAAAAATTCTCAAAATTCAAAGAGCTCTATCTCGGGAACTATTAGAGCTAGAAATTTCGTTTTAAACTCGAATTGTAGGTAATTTAATCTAGTTTAAAAAAAACTGTCAACTTTGTTTTTCTCAAAAGAATACTTTAGAAGATATTTTGAAAACACAGGAAAAAGTCAAAAAATTGAGCAGTTTTTTCAAAATGGCGGCGCTAGCAGTGGTGGGGGGAATTAGAAAACTTGGATTTTTCAACAACTTACCAACCCAAACAACATATCAAAAAATCGAAACTACCCTAATTTATGTAACCATTCGGGTTTTATGGTGACAATTTGACTGGACTAAAAAGAATATTCATATAATTTGATTTTAAAATTAATGTGACGAACGCACTTACCTTGAACTTGTACCTCTTCGTTGCCGATAATTTTTCGCTCCAGAATAGACATGTTGGCATTGGTGGCTTCCTTCAGGGAATTCCACTTCTTCTTTTGCAACATTCTCCATGGTTTCTTCTTTATCTGAGGATTAAATTAAGTACAAATTCATTATATATTTTTATTTAAATAAATTGATATTTTCCATTTAAATTGTTTTACCTTCATTTGCATTACTGGGAATGAATTTTGTTTTGTTTACATTTTGTGGAGTTGTCAAAATTCTCACTTCGTTGTTATTCTGTCAAAACTGGCCTTAACTCAAATTGGGCCACGTTTGCATTGCAGTTCTACAAAAAAAGTGAAGCTAGCGATGTGTTAAATGCTACAGGTTTGATCGAAATTCAAGTGTTACATATTTTTATTTTTATACATTGATTGGTGCTAAATAAACTAAGAATTACAATAATATAGTTTAAGTTCTTTTCCTAATTGCTTCGTGTTGCTTATCTCTCTTGGCAATGAATTCCAAATCCTTACTGAGTACACACAAAATTGGCGTTCGGATGTCAGGCAACGAAAACGGGGAATTCCAAGATCTAGAGATCTATTTGAATTAAGGCAGATTATTTTACTGTACAGATCCTCAGACTGACGGGTTAAAAGTATATCAGAAAACAAGGTAATTGTTCGGAACTTTAAGAAGTTTTCAAATGACATACCAAGAAATTGCTTTGAGTATTGAGAAACACTATCGTAGCGTCGTAGCCCGTAAACATATCGTATGGCACTATTAAAAGCAACTGTTAATTTTCTTTTACTTTCGTAATCTAAGTAGCAAAAGATTTCGCAACCGTATGTAATCAAAGGTAAAACCAGTGTTTTCACAAGTAAGGCTCTAACATGTCTTGGAATAAAGTGTTGACTATACCATAGCGTTCGAAGGACACCATACGATTTACCAATGGTGTTATTTACATGGTTCGTCCAGATAAGGCTGCGGTTAAAAACAACTCCTAAGTTTTTAGCGGAATCTACAAAAGAAATCGGACATTCATTTAACAAGATTGGGGGTGTAGTGATGCACACTAATGCACAGTAGTATGTATACAAAATGGGATTAAATACACCATTCTTCCTGAAGAAGATCAATTATCCACTCTTAGTTGTTTGTCTGCCGCCAAGCCATGAACATGTAAATTCACTGAAGTAATAAAGAACTAAGTATATTGAAGTACGCGTGTGTTTAATTCATTACAGTGGCGACGAGTGATAAAAAAAAAAAAACAGATATACCATATAGTGCAAATCGTATTGTTGAGTATTTTTTTTTTTAATATTCATTGCGAAGCTATACAAAATTGTATAGGTGCCTATAATGTCGAACTCTATTATTGGATCTGTCGAGAAATTTGATTTTCAACAAAACGATTGGAACGTGTTTAAGATCTAACTAGAACAGTTTTGTGTGGCAAATGATGTCACAGTAGCGGCGAAGAAAAAAGCAATTTTGATTAATGCTTTGTCTGAATTGTCATATAAATTGCTTATTAACTTGGTTCATCCAGTAAAAATCGATGATGCAACATATGAACAGTTAGTAGCGGCATTGAGCAAGCATTTCCAACCAACGGTATCGGGATTTGCTGAAAGGTTCAAATTCTACTCAGCGCAAAAAGAATATTCTGAGAGCATAAATCAGTGGGCTGCGCGGGTGAGAGCACTTTCTGTTTGTTGTGAGTTTAAAACGGAACTCGATACAGCGGTCAGAGATAAATTCGTGATGGGGCTGGAGCAAGGGGCAGCTAAAGACAAGCTGTTTTTAGAAAATGTGTCGACTTTGACATTTGATAGAGCAGTGGAGGTGGCGAATACGGTGGAGTGTGTAAGGCATCAATATGATGTTAATGTTAAGCAAGAGCCTGGTACTGAGGGAATTTATGCAATTGGGCATACGAAACAAACAAACAAAAATCACAGTAATCAAACAACCAAGGTAAGGGTACAGCAGCAGAGAGAGCAGCAACAACAAGGTAGTAGTAGCGGTGGTAGCAGAAGTAAATGTAAAGTTTGCGGTTCATCGAACCACACAGAAAACACATGTCGTTATAAAAATTATAGATATAAAGTATGTAAGAAGCGCGGACACCTGCAAACAATTTGTCCAAGTAAAACTAATTGTTTTAAAAATGATTTAAAATATATTAATAACTTTGATTTGTCCTTATATAATATTTTTTCGAATTTTGGTAAAAGTGAACCAATTAAAGTCAAAGTTTGGATAGATGGTATTCCTTTAGTCATGGAAATAGATACGGGTGCATCAATATCTGCGATTTCTTTACAAACTTATCATGATCTATTTTTGTGGCATAAGCTTGAAAAAACGAATTCAGTTTTTAGTAATTACAACGGCACATTAATTAAACCGTTTGGCTTTTGTGCAATGAAGGTGTGCTACAAAAACAAATGTGAAACAGTGGATGTTGTTGTCGTGGATAATGGTGGTCCACCCTTGCTCGGTAGAAATTTTTTGAATACATTTAATATCAGATTTGAAAACCTTAATTATGTTGAAACAAATGGCAAAACTGATATTACAGAAATTTTTCAAAAATTTAGCTGTCTGTTTGACGGGCAACTAGGCAAATTTAATAAAACTACAGTATCGTTGAAATTAAAAGATAATTACGTGCCAAAATTTTTTAAGCCACGCCCGATTCCCTTTGCGTTAAAAGAAAAAGTAAATGATGAAATAAATAAACTCGTTAAATTAGGTACCTATACTAGAACCGGTTGATTATAGTGAGTGGGGAACTCCCATTGTGCCAATTTTAAAAAAATCTGGTGAGGTTAGAATTTGCGGTGACTACAAGGTCACCGTTAACCCGCAATTGAGGGTGGCAAAGCATCCAATGCCTCGAACAGAGGAAATATTCTCCCAACTTCATGGTGGAGAAGAGTTCACGGTCTTAGATTTATCCACAGCATATCAACAGTTAGAGTTAGACGAGAAGTCTAAAGACATTACAACCATCTCTACTAGTCTAGGTCTCTTTCGTTATACTAGAGTAGTGTATGGACTGGCTCCGGCGCCAGCAGAATTTCAAAAGGCTTGGAGAAGTTGTTAGTGCGAATAGATGGGGTTGCCATATTTTTAGTTGACATTATAATGACGGCTAGAAATAGGAAGCTACATGTTAAAAAGGTTCATCAAGTACTTTCGGTGTTAAAAGATGCTGGTTTGAAGTTAAACAAGGATAAGTGTCGATTTTTTGCTAATTCAGTAACGTACTTAGGGCACGTAATCGACAAGGACGGGTTGCGCCCTTGTTCAGATAAATTGAAAGTTATTCAGGAAATTCAAAATCCAAATAATGCAAAAGAAGTACAGTCCTTTCTAGGAGTTGTTAACTTTTATAGGAAGTTTTTACCAAACATTTCTACTCTCTGTGCTCCACTTTATGATCTTCTTAAGAAAAATGTTGGGTTTAAGTGGACTAGTGTGCATTCTAAAGCAGTCAAAGACATTAAAAATGGATTAATGTCAGATAGAGCATTAGCTCATTTTGTGAAGTTAACAGTGGACGCCAGTCCTGTAGGTCTAGGTGCAGTTCTGTCACAGGTTTACAAAAATGGGCTGGAAAGACCTGTATAATTTGCATCTAGAAAGTTAACCTTGACTGAAACGAAATACTCTCAACTGGAGAGAGAAGCAATTGCCATACTTTTTGGGGTGAAAAAATTTCATCAATACCTATACGGTAGACAGTTTACGTTGGTTACGGACAATAGACCTCTTATGCACATACTAGGTTCTAAAAAAGGTATTCCCGTAATGGCTGCAAATCGCCTGCAACGTATAGCTTTAGTTTTGGCTAGGTATACATTTGATATTGAATGTGTTAAGTCGGAAGCAAATGTGGCTGATTATTTTTCGCGTTTTCCGTGTGCACAATATCAAGATGATGAAAACGATCAATTGCTGTCCGAAAATCTTTATATTAATTATGTTAAAGAAATAGGTAGAATGCCCGTTACGATAGAAGAGGTTGAGCGGGAGACGGAAAAAGATAGTGTGTTAGTCAGCATTCAAAACTTTTTACAAAATGGTTGGCTACATGACAAAATTAATGAACGAATCCGTCCTTTCTATTTAAGACGAAATGAATTGAGCGTGGAGGCCGGGTGCTTGTTTTGGGGCTACTGGATTGTTATTCCATTTGCGTTGCAAGAATACATTTTAAAAGAGTTACACAAAACTCACATGGGAATTGCTAAAATGAAGGCAATGGCAAGAGAATACTGCTGGTGGCCAAAACTAGACGCCGACCTAGAGCAAATGGTTAAATCTTGTGAACCCTGTCTATCTACAAGAAGTAATCCTCCAAAGGGAACGTTGTTGAATTGGGAATGGCCTGAGGAACCTTGGGTGCGGATTCATATTGATTTCTTGGGTCCGATTTATAAGAAATGGTTCATGGTTGTTGTTGATAGCCATAGTAAGTGGGCAGAGTGTTTGGATATGGGTACAAACACCACAAGTCGAGCAACAATTCAAAAGTTAAGACCCATATTTGCAGGGTTTGGTGTACCAAAAGTTTTGGTATCCGACAACGGAACAGCTTTTGTTTCACAGGAGTTCGAGAATTTTTTAAAAATTAATGGAGTCAAGCACAAAACGACTCCAGTTGGTAACCCAGCAACGAACGGTCAAGCCGAAAATTTCGTTAAGACGATTAAGAACGCTATGAAACGGGAAAGTTGTAGTGATGCACACTAATGCACAGTAGTATGTATACAAAATGGGATTAAATACACCATTCTTCCTGAAGAAGATCAATTATCCACTCTTAGTTGTTTGTCTGCCGCCAAGCCATGAACATGTAAATTCACTGAAGTAATAAAGAACTAAGTATATTGAAGAACGCGTGTGTTTAATTCATTACAGGGGGAAAGTAAGACAAATCAATTTTGCTTTTTGAAATCACAAGACACTTTGATTTATTTGGGTTCAGGATTAGACCGTTTTCAAGTGACCAGCGTTCTAATGTATACAAGTCTTCATTTATACAGGCTACATGGTTCAATAAGACCCAACGGGCAACTTAAGTAGAGTTGGGTATCATCAGCATACATACGTATTGAACAATGATTTAAGATCGAATGAAGTTCATTGACATATATTGAAAATAGCATAGGTCCCAGAATTGAACCTTGTGGGACGCCACTAACGACAGATACAAAATCAGATTGTAATTGTAATTGTAATTTATTTATTAGTTTAAAAAACTCTTAATTCTAATTTACAATTCAGTCTTTAAATTAAGTTATTATAAAGAAGATAGGTAATTTTTGATTTAAATACATTCAACATAGATATTATTTTCACATTACTAGGAAGCATATTGAAAAGTTGAAGACCTTTATATAGTAGGTTGTTTTGGGTCTGAGCTCTTCTGTACAGCGGAAGTCGGAAGTCACCAAGATTTCTCAACAAGTATCTACTGTTGGTTATGTACTCCACATTTCTCTGTAAATATACTGGATATATATTATGTTTGATTTTAAAAATCATGATAAGCGTATTGAATTTAAGACGCTGATCAACATTTAGCCATTTCAGAGATAGCAACATTTGATTAATTGGCGTCATTCTATCACATTTTAAAATTACTCGCATTGCTTTATTTTGCAAAATTTGAAGTTTATTTTGATTTCCAACACTACTCATATATATTATCGATGAACAGTAATTGAAATGAGGAAATACAATAGTATTGTAAACTGTCAAAGCACAATTTTGAGAAATATTTTTTCTTATTCTGGTCAAGAAACCTATTTTTTTTGAAATTTTGTTACAAAGTTTATTTAAATGAAAATCAAATTTAAGTTTACTGTCAATGAACACTCCTAAATATTTGACTGTGCTTACACTTTCAATTGTTTCACCATTTAAGGAAAGGGTTACATTTGACTCTAAGCTATTTATACACATGCACTTGGTTTTGTTGATATTTATTTTTAATTTGTTCTTGCACAACCAATTGTTCGCACCATTCATATCAAGCTGCATATTCTCCTCACAGAACTCTAAGTTGCGACCACATATATAAATAAGAGTATCGTCGGCAAATAAACATACTTTTGAACGTGTTAAACATCTTCCAAAATCATTAATATACAACAAATATAATAAAACTCCAAGTTCCGCTCCCTGGGGTACACCAATAGACACTTTTTGGGTACTGGAGGTAATATCATTAATCTTAACATTTTGAGTTCTGTCAGTTAAATAACTTTTAAACCACTTCATTTCATTTCCACGAATACCATATTTGTATAATTTTCTCAAAAGTATCTCCCTATCAATGGTTTCAAACGCACGTTTGAGGTCCAAGAAAACAGCCAGAACAGTGTTACCTTTTTCCTTTTCCTTTTTCCACTCATTAATGATCCAGCATATGGAGGTTTCACACGAATGACCACGCCTAAATCCTGATTGCTCTTCACATAAAAGTTTATTATTTTCTATAAAATTTGTAAGTTGGACACAAACTATATGTTCCAATACCTTTTCGTAGGTCGGTAGCATATTTATTGGTCTCCATTCTTCAGCTGTCTTAGCATTTTTGACTTTTTCAACAGGAATGATATCAGCATTCTTCCAACTCTCTGGGAACTCTCCATGGTATAAAGACAAATTTATTATTTTAAGCAGTGATGGAAGAATCACATCACTGCAATCTAATAAAATCTTGCAGTTCAAACCTGAGCAATCATTTTTCTTATTCATTTGTTTCACTGCTTCTATAAGATCATTTAAATTGATTTGATTAAACTGGAATATGTCTTCATAGATTGGGATTTCATCCGAATGAGTTAGTTTGGGAATACTTTCGTTAATGTTTACTATACTATCAATAAAATATTGGTTCAACGAGTTGGCTTTATCAATATCAGTTTTTATTTGAACACCATTTATCTCTAGGTCATTGACGACACTTTTTTCTTCTTTAAGAATATACCTACCTCTTCAAAGATTTCCAGAGACCTTTCTGATCACCTGCTTTTTCACTTATTTTCGCTTCTATCGGGTGATTTTTTTGAGGTTAGGATTTTCATGCATTAGTATTTGACAGATCACGCGGGATTTCAGACATGGTGTCAAAGAGAAAGATGCTCAGTATGCTTTGACATTTCATCATGAATAGACTTACTAACGAGCAACGCTTGCAAATCATTGAATTTTATTACCAAAATCAGTGTTCGGTTCGAAATGTGTTTCGCGCTTTACGCAAATTTTATGCGTTTTTTTTAAAAAAAAAGTTCTCAAGCTCTTAAAAAATCACCCATTATATTAAACAATGTCCTCTTTTCAATGGAGGACAATAAATTCATAATGGGTGATTTTTTAAGAGCTTGAGAACTTTTAAAAAAAAAAAAAACGCATAAAATTTGCGTAAAGCGCGAAACACATTTCGAACCGAACACTGACTTTGGTAATAAAATTCAATGATTTACAAGCGTTGCTCGTTAGTAAGTCTATTCATGATGAAATGTCAAAGCATACTGAGCATCTTTCTCTTTGACACCATGTCTGAAATCCCGCGTGATCTGTCAAATACTAATGCATGAGAATCCTTACCTCAAAAAAATCACCCGATATATACGCATTTTTTGTTTTTTTACACTGAGTTTTATAATAATTTTTTTTATTATAAAACTCAGCTTTGTTATATAAAATAACTTTATTATGTTTTAGATTAATTAATTCATTATTAAACCACTCTGCACATTTTTCATTCAAAGTATAACTTCTGGTTAAAGCCGACAGACTTTGTTTTATTGCACCTTCAAATAAGTTCGCACAAACATTTAGATCTTCGCTAGAGCACTCATTTTCAGTTATATATTTAGTATATTCATTAATAAAACAGTTTTTTACATACTTAATATACTTAATTTGTTTAGGTTCAAATTTAATGGATTGACTTGTAAAAATTTTTAAATGTATAGATTCATGATCTGAAATTTTACAATCTCTGTTAACTCTAGCATCAGCATTAAGGGCATAGAGGAAATATATTATCTAAAGTCCCGACCGGTACCCGTCCTACCTGAAACACCCTCAAATTTTATTCGAGGTGAACTCTCTCAAATTCGAGGTGAACTCTCTCAAATTCGCTATCGGTGAATACATGTGAGTGGGGAAAAAAAACAAAATGAAGGATTGGGCTAAAATAGAAACTTATGGAATTTTTGTGACCTGTCAAAAATGACAATCAATTTTGCAAAACAAAACAATGGATTTCGGATTTGAAGAGTAAGTTTTTGTTAATTGTTTTGATATTTAATATAATTTGATATTTTTCAGACCAAAATTCCTTATAATGAAGAAAGTATATACAAATTCAGTTCATTGAATAAAAAGTAAGTCAAATTGCAGTGAAGGAGGTGCAACAATAATCGATTTATTTTATAGTTTGTGTTTTCATTTTAGATACTGCCAATAATATACCACAATGCAGGAAGCAATTTCCCTGGAGAAATCTGGAAGACAAAGCAAACAAGGCGCTGATTTGCAGGCAAGTTTTAATATATTATATTTCTCTTAAGAAAATATAATCAATGTTTTTAACGACAGATACTGCCCATTGTGTTTGTATGCGTTGACGGTGGAGGTGTCACCATCTCTACCAATGGTCAAACGCATTCAATGCAACAAAACTAGCAGCAACAACGCCACCAAGTCAATGATGCAAGTGGAAGTTTTGCCATGCAATATTCGACCGCTAACGCCCTTCTCCCAGCAGCTGAGTGTTGGTGTTGGAACGACATACATAATAGCAGCAACTGCCAACTCGGCCTATTCATCAGCTGCCAAGAAATAAAATGCAAGCGGCTCAAAAAACGACACAAAAGCGCGCGGAGATAAATTGTGTAAGTACGAATCGAAACATTCATATCGTAGTCAACTCGCTTAATCTTCATCTTCTAGGTGTAAAGAGTACTACTAGTCGGTAGTTCTGCAAGAGAAGCAAGAAAAAGAAGACAACAATCGCAGGAAGACTCCAAAAAATTTCCAACCTTGACTGTAAATTAGGTGAATTCAAATTTTAAATCTAAAACTAATCCATTCATTTTGCTCCTAAGGATCGCACTGGCTTAACGGTGGCAATCATTCGGAGGCAAATGAGCTGGCCCGACAAGAATCCCCAAAAGGCCAAACAGATTCAGATCAGTCCCTCAGCAGCTACTGACGATGTCGGCGAGTTGAATCCATCGATTTTCACACAGAAAATCAACATCAAAAACAGTAAGTCAACTTCCATTTGAGATTTCCTTATATAATGAAAATTAATTTCTTTATAGTCACAACAATTCAGTGTGAACAACCTCTATCCGCAGCGGAAGTGTTTGTGGGTCAAGCGATCTCTGCGTTGTCGACAATGCGAACACAATGCCATCAAGCCGGAGTACCATTCAGGGTCAATCAAGTATCGCATTCAATTGTTCGCTAACTATCATGTGCCCGACGTTCTGCTTGTGCGTTGTGAAAAGCCACTGAAGCCTGGCACGTCCACTCAATCGATCCTCAAGCTAACTAACCCAACTATGCACGATATGACCACAACCATTATGGAGTTCCATGAAGTTGGAGTTGGCCCAGTACTGTGAGGTCGCTGCCTTCGCCCAGTTCGGTTCAGATTTGGATGCTGCCGCCCAACAATTGTTGAACCGTGGTGTTCGTCTTACTGAACTGTTGAAGCAAGGACAATATGTGCCAATGTCCATTGAAGATCAAGTGCGTTTTAATACATTTTTATTTGGAGTATCTTTTAAAATGTCTGATTTCTCCTTTCACAGGTTGCTGTCATCTACTGTGGTGTCCGTGGTCATTTGGACAAAATGGACCCCGCCAAGATCACCAAGTTCGAGAAGGAATTCTTGCAACACATCAAAACCAGCGAACAGAGCCTGCTCAACCAAATCGCCACTGAAGGTCAAATCTCCCCAACTGTCGATGGAAAACTCAAGGAAGTCGTATCGAAATTCTTGTCCACCTTCCAGGCTTAAAGTGTAATTGTTAATTTTCCACCATAGCGTATTAGTATCCCAATTAACATCTTCAAAGAGAAACTAAATGCAGCCTCACCTTAAAACCATCAATATGTGAGAGATTAATGAAAAAAGAAATTTAATTAATAAGAGTACGATATAAAAGTTAAAACAAAAAAATAGAAAACAAACAAATAAAAGAAAAACAAAAACTGTAATCGATATGTACGAATCATTTAAAGAAAAACAAAATAACCCTAGGTATGCGCTTAAACTCTTTACTTTGTTCTGAATAACCAAACGAAAACAAAACACACATGCATTTTTAAAATTTTATTTTAGAAAGCGTGCTTTTTGAAATGATTAAAAATTAAGATCGAGCGAGTCACTTTTGAAGAGCATTTCTTTCTTAAGTAATATTACATAAGAAAACTCAAAAACTGAAAAAAGAACTAGCAAACAATAAAAGAGAATAAAGTAAATCTTAAAAAAAACTACTAATACTACTTTTTGTTGTAATTTGGAATTCAATCAAAAACTGTCGGGAATAAAATTATTATGCTATTAAAAGAAAGGCCTTGTATAGGGTTGGGTAGAGGGCGGAATGAACAGCAAAAGGTAAACACTTCTGCATCGTAGCTTTGTCTTCTTACGATCCTCTTTCGAATTCATCAGCCGATTACCGATTTTCAGAAGAGGTATTCCACAGTCTAAGTGTCAATAAGCGGCTTGGAAGTTAGGAAGGCCGGTTGATAAACCAAAATAAAACCGCCACGACAGACAAAAGTGGAGGACAGACGTCGCAGTGCGCCATTTGGTTCCATTGTAGATTATGTTAGGTTAAAGTGGCTGTCCGTGATGGAATAGGACACACTTAGGCCAGTTTAATGGCCCATTGTGATACCACATGAATCTTGAGGCTTCCTCCTAAACTTAATGAAACCAGTTTGAGTCCCTTACGAAACGTGAAAGACTGATTATGTCAATATGATTGAGATCGTTATAGAAGAATTCTCCTAGGTAATTCTTTCGTTTTTGAGCTAGAGCAGGGCATGTACAGTACAGATAAGGTGAAAAACTGTTTCCTCCTCTTCCATTGTAAGTCGAGCATAATTTTGTTGATACCTTTCAATTAAATGGAAATCGGTTTGCAAGTGATTGTTATTTGACAATATTTAGTCAGTTTGATTTGAATTCGGATAGAGGAAACAAGCGAAAAATGAAGCTCAAATAATGTTTGTATTAGACTTGATTCGTGGAACGTTGCAGCTTTAACTTTTATTTCAGGCAACGGATAAATGACTTGAAATAATTTTTCAGCGCACCAAATTTTTTCTGAAATTTAATGTTCTTTTAAAAACATTCAAGACACGTTCAAAAGCTTTCGACTGTGCTTCGGTTCATAGCAACATCAAATCTTCCTAATTCGATTTTTGAAAATTGTCTTCCACTAAGAAACACAAAACTGCAGCTTTCTGTAATGCCAACAACAAGAATAGCGAATCCAGGGGTGGTGGTGGTGTCGTAAGGGTCTTGACCTCACACTGGGAGATAATTGTTGGTTATCGTATTGAGTTATTAAATATGACCCCTTGTATTTCAAATTATTTATTTATTATATATAAAAACTAAATTGTATTTTAGCGGTTTCGGTTTCCACTTTGTGGCTTAACAAACTGAAAACATGAAACTCGTCTTTAATCTCATCTTATTTTTTTGACGCACATACATAAAAGTGTGTTAAGTGTTTATTTCTTTTTAAATTGATTATCTATGAAATACGAAAACTTTTTAGATCTATACCAGATCTTTATGATTGAAGAAATCTACTTTTTAAGGTGAAATTGCTTTGGATGCTCTAGAACTAAGATTTAAATATGAATTTCAAGAGAATGAATCTCGCAAAAACAGTAAAAGTGACAATTTCGTTAAACTAATGCCTCTTATTGATCATATATATTAATTTAACATGAAAACTTAGGTTGTGAACTTTCAAGATAAATACAAGACGAGGCTACGATTTACGTCGTTTATTCGATCAGTCCAACTAGTAACTACTTTTTCCATTAAATTTTACCGTATGTCGTCAATGGTGGCTTGAATTTTGACTTCCAATGCTTCAAGAGTTGCTGGTTTCTTGGCTTACACCAATGGCCTAACATAATCCCATTCAAAGTAACCAGGAGTAGTTAAATCGCACTTCTGAAAATAAAGTTGTCATCAAATTGAGTCGAAATAAAAGATTTTTGGAAAGATGTCTGAGCGTGCGGGTGTACGTACGTTCGCGACGCTTTTTTCGTCGTCCATAGCTCAAGAACCAGAGGAGATATCGACTTCAAATAAATTTTGTTATACAAATAATAGTGCAGAAAGGGATCTCAAGAAAATTGCGTGGGTGGTTTTTTTTACCATAGCAGTTTAAAAAAAGGTGAACATTTTGGTTAACCCTAAATATCTCACGAATCAATAACGCTAGACACTTCAATTAAATTTTATGTTATACATATGTATATTGTGAAGTGATACTAAACAAATATATTTTTGGACAAAAATCCAATTAATCCAATAACAAAAATCCAATTAAAAATGGTTTTATCTCCAAAACAATTTTGTGCATCGAAGAATAACGTTTTTGATATCAGGTACAATTATGAGAAAAATCGAATTGACAGTTAAAAAAAATAAATACCTTAAAGGATTCAAATTAATTTTATTTTATAAAAAATATTGTTTTCAACATTCAGTAATTTTTGTTTATAAAAATCTAACAATCAGTTACCATTGATGGAGTAATTTTCGAGTCGGGTTTGAATTGAAGATGTTGACGGAATCGACAGCAATATATCATGAATTGGGAGGCATTTTATTAAAATTCAAGAGACCTTCAATTAAAAAGAGACAAATTTAGGATGGTTCTTATTTTATTATTTATACAAATATCCTTACCAGCTACATCACAGAATTCTGCAAAACATGTACAAGAAAGATACTCATCTGCAATTTTCTCGCAAATTGTATCGCTTGCGAATATATTGAAACAGAACGATTGGCCAATTCTCGGTGGATTGCAGATTAAATCATGAGGAATGGCTTGTACACATTGCAATTCTTGGCCTGTCGGTCGATGGCTGAAAGAAGTGCTTTGCATTGCACATGGTGACACATGATGTTCCATGCTTAAAAAAAAATTTAACAAACTTTTGTACCTTAAAAATTTTCACTTTTTTTTGTTATATAAACCTAAGAGCAATGGTGTAGTACTCTAGAGCACCATCCAAATCTTTTTCGCTACTTAAAATATCTCCTAGCACTGTGAAAAGCTTGCAACTGGGATAGCTGGCGGCTTGTTTTTTCGACAGTTTAATGGCCTCCTGTGTTTCTCCCTCAGATTAAAGAATCCCTGCCATCGCTGATACGGCCGGAAAGTAGAACTGGTCGATTTCTAAAGCCCGATTAAGGAAAGTCTTTGCTTGGCGTTTTGTAACGGTATTCGAAGAGTACAAAAGTGTACTGGCAAGTAGCTGTTTATATTTCATCGAAATTCATAGTAAGTTAAGGTAAAATGCAAATGAAAAATAACAACAAATTCTTACCACATAGCTCCTGGGGCAGTTCCTGAAATAGCGTGCAGCCAATGCACATATTGTCTGTGCATCTTTTAAGCACTTAAGTCCGATGTAACAACCCGCAAGACCTTTGTATATCTCAAAACGATAGTTAGCCAAACTCTGAACTGCCCTGTAATAATAAATTGCTTTCTTATATCGTTTCAATTGAAGAAATATCTTCCCACGCAAAAGATACGCTTCAACGTTTGTTGAATCAACTGAAATTGCTTTGTGGGTAACATAGGAAGCCTTTTCCATTTGCCGATAGACTCTCAGCTTTTCCAATTCTGCTAGATTATTATTCTGTTCTGTGCTATATGGACTTATCATGTGTGCTGTTTCTAGATACTGCTGCGCCTGAGCATGGTGCTCATTGTAGTAGAGAGCTTTTCCAATTAACGTTAGAATATGTATAATCGTTTTGATGAAGTTTTGTGTTGTCGTTAATAGATTGGAATGTTTTTGACGCATCCAGATGTTATGAACGTACATTTGAGCATGGCCTTTTATACACGAACTTAACCACTCAACATTCTTTGGAGCTGAACTCACTATAAAATTATAAAAGAAGCTTAAAACACAAAAAATATTTAAAATCATTGCTTGCTTACCATTCACCAACGAATTGACTTCAATTCCATCGACGCCGACTTGCAAGAGTGAACTTATAGCCTACATGGCCTTTGGCACGCAGTACATCTTTGTAAGAGGCAATAACCTCCAATGGATTTCTTGACTGTCGATGTTGTATCTTTGCTAGAAGCATGTTTATCTTTGGAAGTCTAGACTTACTCGGAATCGATTGCAATGTCGAAATAGCCAAATTGGAGTCATTCAGCTCACGATAGCAGATAGCTATACGATATTTGATTAAAAATGAGGATATAAGAATCCATCGGATTAGAGCGATGTAATTTTAACTAAAAAAACAAAATAATATTCATATAATTTGAGTTTAAAATTAACGTAATAAAAACACCTTGAATTTGTACCTCTTCACTCCAGAATAAATATGTACGTCGGCGTTGCTGGCTTCCTTCTCGGGAGATTCCACTTTTCCTGTTGCAACATTCTCCTTGGTTTCTTCTTTATCTGAGGATTAAATTAGGTGCAAATTTATTATATATTTTTATTTCAATAAATAAATATTTTGTATTTAAATTGTTTTACCTTCATTTGCATTTTTGGGAATTAATTTTGTTTACATTTTCGTAGAACTGTCAAAATACTCACCTTGCTGTTAATCTGTCAAAACTGGGTTAAACTCAAATTAGGCCACGTTCGCATTGTAGTTCTATGGTGCGCCTATACTTTCTGCATGATTTTTTCTGTTTTTATCAAAAATGTTCATAAAAATCATAGAATTTGTTTGCCAAAAGCAGTCAAATATTATTTTTAGTACAGTTTTCACTGAAAGGAAGTTGCAAAATTAATTTTTCTTTAAATATTGCATTAATTTTTCAATTTTTGAATTCAACGGATCTCTTTTTTGAACGGCTGAGTTCACCTTACAGTTTTTTCTCCCACGGCTGAGCAATATGGGCACAAATTCCATAACAACTACATTCATAATGGCTTTTTCCCATAAGAAATGCACGGGACAACTAACACATTCTTATCCTTATGGACAAAATCCTCTCAATTTAGCTTGTAGGCCGAAAGAGAGCAAACCCATTAAGTCGGGACTCTAGATAATATATTTCCTCTATGATTAAGGGTAAAATCACTAAGAACATAATCAATCAAAGTATTTGAAGTAGGTGTTATTCGCGTTGGTTCGTTTATTAACTGTTTAAGTCCAATATTGTAAAGAAAATTATTAACATAACTGATTTCATAATTATTAATATTACTAAAGTCAATATTAAAATCTCCAGCTATTATTGTGTGCTCTCTACTGCTGTCTATATTTCTTGGAACCCATTAATTTAATATATCGAAAAAATCACCTACCCTAAGCGATCTTGACCTATATAATAGTATAATATTCCATACTTCGTTTTTGTAAGTTATCTTAATTGCTTTAATCCATAGATTTTGTTGTTGTATAAAAGTGTTCTTAACAGATGTTTTTAGATTCTCTTTAACATATGCTGTGACTCCACCTGTATGTCTAGAACTAGACAAACAATCAAATCTTTTATAACCCACTACAAATATTTCACTATTGTGGACAGAATCGGTAAGATGTGTTTCAGTAAGTAATAAAAAGTCAAACTTATATTTTCCAACAACATCTTCTATTAGCTCGAAATTTCCAGTAAGTCCCTGAACATTAAGGAATAAGCCTTCAAGGCAAGATTTTAAATTTTCATTATAGCATTGTTTATTTAATTGCTAATACCAAATACGACTCCTCATAGCTGCCAGTTTTTTTACATAAACTGGGCAATTATAGTCGAACGTATTATGACTCACATCCAAATTTAAATTTAATCTATTATTTTGCAGTACACAGTTCACACATTCATTTTTAATTGGCTTTTCACAACTTCTTGAGTCACGATCTTCACAACATCTTCTGCAACAGTTTTTGTTGGTACAGTCTTTTGCCTCATGATTAAATCCTAAACATTTAAAGCATCTCTTTACTCTTATTTCCTCATAAACATTGCATCTGTCCCAACCAATGTTTACTTTACCAACATCGACTACCGCTTGAAAACTTTTTGAATCAACTTCTACAATTGAGTTCCAATATACATAATCTTTGCCATTTTTCTTTTTAAGAGCTTTTTTTACTTTTACACATTTTATTTCACTCTCTTTAAAGATTTGATTTTGTAATTTTAAACTCTTTTCAACCTGCTCTTCACTTATCTCTTCACTCATGCCAGTTATAAACAATTTTGGTTTTTTAAGTGACGGTACTTTAATGTCATATGATTCACCAAGCTTTTCTTGCACTGCACTTTTTATTTCATCTCTTTCCCCTTCACTCTCACAAATAATTTCAACCACGCCGTTACTTTTTTCTGCAATGCTACTGAACTTTAGATTAGTGGGATCAACTTTTTCCTTTAAATCTTGTTTTGTTTTTTCACCACATTGGGGAGCTTTTGGTTTGAGCACAACTGGCTGACCCTTTTTTAATTGACTTGCATATGTTTCTTCATTTTTATTTGCACTATGAATTTTTTGATTTCCATTTTTATTTAACACTTTTAATTTTTCAAGGATATCAATCATTACTTTTTCTTGTTTAAACAAATTTTGGTTATTATCACTGACTAATTTTAGCACTTCCTGCAAGTTATTATTAACAACATTGTCATTGTCCAAGCACTCATCACATATAAAAACGACATTTCTTTGTGTTGACACTGCATTTAATTCATATGCCGGTAAACTTGTGCACTTATCATGAAATAAGCCTTTGCAAAAACCAAAACATTTTATTTTAATCGCTTTAGATAAAAATCGCCCGGAACATTTTTTACAATTTTCTTCCATTTTCGCGCTTTTATGTAATTTATTATAAATTTCTTTTCAAATTATTCTGGACCAACTTCTAAACACGTCTTTAGCTCGATACATTTCAGATAGCGTGTTGTTAAGTGTTACTGCTTGAATTCGACTTGTAAGATACGAGAATAAGAGTTTCACCGCGTGCGTAGAAAAATTGAACAAATTGAGAAGCTGTTCACAAAGTATGTCGTGATTGACCATGTCAAAAGCTTTCGAAAAGTCGAGAAGTATTAAAAATGTAACATTATCCTCGTCAATAGCTTTCCTTATATCTTCAGAAACACTTAACAATGCCCTTATACAACTATTTTTCTTACGAAATCCTGATTGTTTAGATGTCAGTAAATAAGATAAATCAAGGAACTCGTTGATCTGTTTTTGAATGACCTTTTCAAAAACCTTCGATAGAAATGTTAGTATCGAGATTGGTCTAAATTCGTCTCCTTTAGAGGTCTTTGGAACAGGTACAATTTTCGCTATTTTCCATTGTTCAGGATATACACTTGTTGTTATGATGGTGTTGAATATATGTGTAATAAAGGGCAGAAGGGTTGGTAAAAGAATTTTTAAGAAAGATGGATGCATGTTATCAAGACCTATTGCTTTGGATTTGATAGAGAGTACCGCTTCAACCAGGTCCTCCGCTGTAATTGAAGAAAATTGAAAAGAATTCACATTTGAATTATTAGATGAAAATATTCTTTCGTTTAGTCGTAAATAGCCTGAAGAATTATTTCTTAGATTAACATTAGCAAAATTTAGCGAAATTTTTCATAAAAACCATAGAATTTGTATGCCAAAAGCGGTCAAATATTATTTTTAGCACAGTTTTCACTAAAAAGATGTTGCAAAATTTATTTTTCTTAAAATATTGCATTCATTTTTCAATTTTTGAATTCAACGGATCTCTTTTTTGAACGGCTGAGTTCACCTCACATTGTTTTCCCCCTAATTGTGCAAACTGAACCCAAAAGCACATAACAACTACATAGAATCTGGATTTTCCCATAAGAAATGCACGGGACAACTAACACATGCTTATGCTAATGGGCAAAATTCGATCAATTTAGTTTGTAGGCCGAAAGAGAGCAAACCCATTAAGTCGGGACTCTAGATAATATATTTCCTCTATGGTTGAGCAGTGTTGCCATAATCTCAAGTTTCATAATGCTAGATTTCAAATTTTATAATGCTAGATCGTATGGGAGCTCAAAAAACAAAATGCTAGATTTTAAAATCCATATAAAACGTTCATATCGATGATTAACAAACAAACATCTTAAAAAATGCAAAATAATATTTATTTTCACATACAAATACCTAACAAACATAGGTATATAACAAAAAAAACAAAACAAAACAAAATTTATTCAAAAATAACAAAACTTAAAGCTTTATATGTAAATAGGTATTAATAATGCCGTTATGGGAACACTGTGGTTGAGTGGCTCAGCAGGTGCATGCATTGGGCTAAGCTTTTTGTAAGCTCGCTCAATGGTGTGTATGTGGTGGTTCATTCAATTACATATGGATTGTAAATCACTGTTTTGATTGTTAGGGTCCGGACCAATTTAACGTCACAACTAAAGGCATAACACTAGTAGCACAGATAATAAATTTATACAGATGTCTCATCCCTGCAGGAAAAAATAAAACATTTTTTTCCCTTAACAGACAAGGAGCTTTTAAAAATAAAGCTGAGAAAGCTCTTTTTGCCTTGCATATATTTTTTTCTTTTTAGAAACTTTTCTCTTCTCTTTTGTCATTTTGTTTGCCAATGAATACAAAAACAAAGTTTGGTACATTGCAAACAAATGTAAACAACCCTATTTTTTACAAGGAAGTATATGGGAGTTGGTGTAGGTTATGTCTTATGTATCTTGTTTTGTATGCGCGTTTTGGTGCGTTAAAGAAGAAAGGGGTATTAATGTTGGATCTTTTTTGTGTTTATTTTTTTTGTGAATGAGATTGTTAGGTGTCCGGTAAGGAGAATAGAGAAAGTTGCTTGGTGTATTGATATATGAGAATTGTGTGGGCAAGTAGGGGCAAGTGAATGTGCACATGACTTGGTTTCTGTGTTTTCTATTTTTTCTTTGGCATTTGATTTGATTGCATTTCGCGCCTCTTTCAGGAATTTAAGGATTTTTGCAGATCGGAATTTCAGTTGGAAAGTGAATTCATTAAGATCAAGAGTTAGCTAAATATTATACCTGTACTTTTCTTTTTTTCCTTGCTTACATAAATATGGGGCAAGCACCGAGTATTACGGTGGAGTTTGAAAGGTGAGGTATAAATGGGGGTTTACTACCCCCCCCCCCGCCACCCCTTGCTTGCAATTATGCAATTTGGGGTAGGTGCGAGGTTGGGTGTATGCCACACCGAGGTGTGTGCAACCCCCTGCTTGGACTCACTATAGGATTTGGGGTGGGTGCAAGGTGGGGTGGGTTCAATGTGGGGTGGGTACAAGGTGGTGCATGCAAAGTCTCTTTTGCATTTAAATAAGCTGGATTTAAGAAAAATTAATTAAGCCTAGGTAGGTATATCTTAATCCATATTCGATTTTTGGTAATTTTCAATTTTCTCAAGAACTACCTAGAAGACATAAAATCATCTAGTTTTCAGTTTTTGATCAAAAACAAATAAAAGCAATTAATTCTAAAAAAAATAAACAAAAGAGGCTGGGATGCGACCCACACTGATAACTTCCCATCCCGTCTGTCGATTTGTCTTGCTTAAAAGTTTGCCTATATGTATCAATTTTTACCAAATTTGCGTACTATTTTTAATAGATTTTATTTTTTTATGAAAAAACTGACTGTTGGATTTTTATAAAAAAATTACTGAATATCGAAAACAATATTTTCTGTGAAATAAAATAAGTTTGAAGCCAATATTTTAAATTTTTGAAAAGCTATTTGAGTCGAAAGTAAATTTATACCAAGTTTTAGTATTGTTTTTTTTTTAGGTTTTTATTTTTTGTAAAAAAAATGTCAATTCGATTTTTCTCAAAATTTTATCGAATGTTGACAACAATATTTTTTGAAAGATAAAAGTAGTTTAAAGCCAATATCTCAAAGTTTTGAAAAGATATTTGGGCAAGAGTACGATAACTTAGGCGACAAGATATTATAACGGAATTTTTAATTTTTAAGAACAGTTAAAAACAAGCATTTTTTACTATGTTAGGGGGTCTATCTCCCCCCGTTTGGGCAGGAGGGGCAATTTAAAAAAATTATTATTTAAAATGGAAAAAAATTCTTAAAAAATAACGGTAATACTTACAATTAGGTATTATACATTTTTTTAAAGCCAACATTCTGTTCTATAAGTCAGTTTTTAAATCAAGTCAAAAGTATATGCATAGTTTTTGAAAAATTTAATTTTAAACTCAAATTTTGAGTAAAAAAAGTTAAAAAAAGGTTTAAAGTGTATTTATTCAATACTTCAAGATTATTTACTATTGCTTTTATTTTAGAATTTATTGCTCTTATTTGTTTTTGATCAAAAACTGAAAACTAGATGATTTTATGTCTATTAGTTTTTGAGAAAATTGAAAATAACCACAACGACTATTTAAATTTAATTATTTTTTTTTGTTTGAGTGGTCTTTTTTTGATAGTAATAATAGTAGGTGTGAGTTTGGGTGTATGCAACAGTGGGGTGTGTGCGAGTTTGGGTGTAGGCCACACCGAGGTGTGTATGGGGGTGCATGCTGCCCCCCTGCAACCCCCCTGCTTGGGCACACTATAGGATTTGGGGTGGGTGCGAGGTGGAGTGGTTGCAAGGTGGGGTGAGTGAAAGGTGCGGTGGGTAAAAGGTGCGGTGGGTGCAAGATGGGGTGCATGCAAAGTTTCTTTTGCATTTAAATAAGCTGGATTTAAGAAAAATTAATTTATCCTTGGTATATCTTAATCCATATTCGATTATTACTATCAAAATAAGACTACGTAATTACTCAAGCAAGGAAAAAATAATTTAATTAAAAGATTTTTTTTTGCTAATTTTTAATTTTCTCAAGAATTGGAAGACATAAAATCATCTAGTTTTCAGTTTTTGATCAAAAACAAATAAGAGCAATGAATTCTAAAAAAAACAGTAGTAGAAAATCTTAAGGTTTTGAAAAATTTCACCTTAAACCTTATTTTTAACTTTTTTTGTCCAAATTTTGAGTTTAAAACTATTTTTTTCAAAAACTATGTATAGTTTTGACTTGATTTAAAAAGCAGGGTAGTAGACTAAGGTGTTGGCTTTAAAAAAAGGTATAATACTTAATTGTAAGTATTACCGTTATTTTTTAATTATTTTTTCCATTTAATGTACATATTTTTTAAATTGCCCCTACCGCCTAAAGGGGGGAGATAGACCCCCCTCTCATAGTAAAAAATGCTTGTTTTTAACTGTTCTATGCAAATCCGTCATTAAACTCTGTCGCCTAAGTTATCGTACTCTCCCCGAAAAATGTACCTATTCTAGAGATTTTAGAAAATTGAAGAAAAAGATGAATTTATAAAAAAATCCACATGAATGCACTCAGCTAGCATTTACATATCCGATTATAAGAACTCGAGCTATAAAGACAACCTTGTCCTTGCTTGGTTTCTATTTCCAAAGACAACTGTTTTATGTTTAATGTTAAGGAAATAAAACTCTGGTTACAATTCTATAATAATTCAAGTTTTCTTTATTAATTAAAAATACGTCTTACTCTAAGCTGAGGTTGAAGGAGAAGAACAAGTCTGATCTATATGAAAATGGATGTCCATCGGAAATCTAAGTATTTGGTATAATTTCTAAGTTGTACCAACTTAAACAAATAAACGGCATTGCCATATAATTGATTAAATCTTAGTACAATTATAAATATTTAAATATACTACAATATTTCCCTTCTTTTAACAAAAGTTTTCTCCCAGAAAATTACATTCAATTATTGATGGATTTTAATCGT
This sequence comes from Eupeodes latifasciatus, assembly GCA_920104205.1. Lineage (NCBI taxonomy): Eukaryota > Metazoa > Arthropoda > Insecta > Diptera > Syrphidae > Eupeodes > Eupeodes latifasciatus. Next base: position 56,635,509 of record OV049927.1, read on the forward strand.
TCACATCTTCTAAGTCGCGATGGCCACTTCCATCTAGTACGGTCTCTTTGTTTGTAATTTGTTGAAAGAGAACTTTTTACATTTGTATTATTTTCTTTACACAATTGTTCTTCTTTACCTAAGGGGTCAACAACCCTTGGCAATGGATCCACCCTTGGGTGATGCTTCTCATTCAAATTTGATTTTCTTATTTAATTTGTATGAACAAGTTTGATAACATCATTTACTTTAATTAACATGGTTTTATAACTTAATATTTTCATTATAATTCCAGGAATCCATTTAATAAAATTATTACGAAAATGATTCAGAAATAAAATTTTATCTCCTATTTTATAACAATTTTTTGACTTTTGATTCTCATTTTTAAGTAGAGCCTTTGACTCATTAATCTTACAATTATTCTCCTTTTTTAAATTACAATTTTTATCAACAAAATTATTTTGTTTTTTGTCATTCGTAATATGCAACTTAGTTTTAGTTTTGTAAGAGAAAATCAATTCCGCAGGAGTTCTATTTGTCGGTGACGTTGGTTTGGTGTATTCCTTTGGTTGAACAAAAACTTGGAAATCATCGTGGAAATATCTATTTTTTCATTTTCCAAGTAAAATTTTTGCAAAGCTTTCTTAACCGTTTGTACATTTCTCTCAGCAGAACCATTACTCTGAGGGTGATAAGGTGGAGATTTCGTTACCTTTATGTCATTGACCCTACAAAATTTTAAAAATTCATATGCCCCAAAAGGAGGCCCATTATCAGACACAATTTCACACGGCAATCCAAAAATTGTAAACATCTTCTCTAACATACCTATTAAATTTGATGCATTCGTATTTTTCATCAGAACTACATCGACGAATTTTGAAAATGAGTCAACCACAATTAAAAACTTAAATTTTAAAAACTGAAAGAAGTCTAAATGAATCCTTTGAAATGGACAATCTGACTTTGGCCATGGACTAAAACTTCCCCTTGGAACATTTGCAGTTGACTGACATTGTGGGCATTGCTGTACTACCTTAGCAATATCTTCATCGATCATATGCCACCACACATAACCCCGAGCTAAACACTTCATTTTAACAACACCAGCATGATTCATTCCATGTATCATGTTAAGAACAGATCTTTGAAGTTGTAAAGGTATTACTACTCGGTTGCCATAAAATATACTTTGATTTTCTGTCGATAAACTATTTCGCTTTCGAAAATATGGTGCAATATCATCGCTTATAATTTTTGGCCAATCATTATGAAATACATATTCAAAGACTTTTTTAAGAAATGGATCTGCTTGCGTTTTCTTTGCTACTTCCCCGCTATTAATATTCAATTCTTCGGAGCAATTTTTTATCATATTTACCATTTTTGCTTCCTCTATACCAGTTGTACCTTCTAATGGAAGCCTTGAACATGCATCGGCATTTGCCATCAAGGAAGCTTTCCTGTATTCTACTCTGTAATCATACATTGAAAGTATAATTGCCCACCTTTGTAGCCTTGCAGCAGCAACACCTGACATACCCTTCTTTGAATTAAAAATTTCTCTTAGAGCTTGATGATCCGACACGATTAAAAATTCTTTACCGTAAAGATATTTATGAAATTTTTTGACAACAAACACTATTGCCAACGCCTCCTTTATGGAGTTGGGAGTAATTTTTCTCCGCAGAAGATAAAGTACTTGAAATAAACATCACCGGGTTTTCTACTCCATCACATATATGTGACATAACGGCACCCACTCCATAGGGGCTAGCATCTGTCGCTACCACAATAGGTTTTTTCGGATCATACAATTCTAAATTTTTGTTATTTGACAAAAGGTATTTTGACTTTTGAAATGCGTTCTGACATTCTGGGGACCATATAAACTCGCTTCCTTTCTTAAGAAAACCATATAATTCTTTCAATTGACTTGATAAGTTTGGTATAAACTTCCTATAATAATTTAACATACCAAGATATAACTGCAGCTGTTGCACGGTGTTTTCGGTGCTGGAGCATCAACAACTGCCTTTATTTTTTCGTTATTTTGAGAAATCGAGCCATTAGAGAGACTGTGACCTAAATAATCCACCGTTTCGACAAAAAATTTACACTTTTTTGGTTTAATTTGAACATTATGTTCACAGAGTTTATTTAATACTCTTAACAATTTTGCGTGGCAATCCTCCCGATCTACACCTCCTACTAAAATGTCATCTATAAAACAAAAAACATTCGGTAAACCTTTCAAAATTCGATCCATGACGGATTGGAAAGCTGATGGAGCATTCTTTAGCACTGCTGGACAACGCACAAATCTTAAAAGACCCATAAAAATATTTATTGTAAGCAATTCTACACAAGCCTTTGATACAATTAATTGTTGATACGCTCCAGAAAGATCTATTATGCAAAAAACTCTGCATTCAGACAGAGATGCAAAGATATCTTCAATTTTTGGAAGAGGATAATGTTGCGTGACTATATTTTTGTTCAAAGTTAACCTAAAATCAACACATATTCTAACCTCTCCAGACGACTTTGAAACACAAACAATTGGACTAGCCCATAAACTATACTTTACTGGCACCAGGGCTCCTATACTGATTAATCGATTTAATTCTTCCCTGACTTTGTCTTTAATACGAAAAGGCATCTCGTACGGCTTGTGAAATACTGGGACTACATTTTCTTTAAGAATAATGTCCATCTCGAACCCTTTGATTGACTGATTCGGCTGAGGATCAATTATGTTCTGAAAATCTTTTCTAATGACTTCTAGATATTTATCATTTGACACTTTTTTAACAACTTTTAACTCACTGTTATCCAGATTTCCAAATAATTTTGTTCTCCAGTCGGGCACCAAAACATCCAACCAACTTCTGCCTAATAGCGGCTTAAATTCTCGATTAGGTTCAATGACAATTAACTCCAATTCATACATTTTATCGTGACACTCCACTTGGACTTTGATTTTCCCTTTGCATGTTAATTTCTGACCTGTAACTGAACATAAATCTACACTACATGGTTCTAATTTAATTTTTGAGAACAAATTATTATACTCTCCTAATCCGATTAATGAAGAACAAGCTCCAGTATCCACCTCCATACACAGCAGCTGGTTCTCTACCTTGATCGAAAATAAAGCGTGCTCAGCTGACTTTACTGAATTGATCTGGTCCACATCAATGATCTGATCAACAACATTTATTTTGGACTGCGCTTTTGTTGTTTTATTCCTGCATACAGTTGACGTGTGCTCCATTCGATTACATGTAAAACATTTCCAATTGATTGCAGGGCAAGTGTTTGGATTATGCTGCCGTCCACAGCGATGACAATTTACTTTTTTGTGGGTATACTTTGCCTGATGATCCATGCGCTTTTCTTTTTTGTTTGAGTTTTTTTTGATGGAACCTGACGATGATGACTGCTGAAAGACTCTGTGACAATCTTCTGACGACTGATTTGGACGAATAGCATGTGCTTCTTTTCTTGACATTTCCATATTGAGCCCAAGTTCACAACACTCTTCGAAATTTAACTTTGAATTATTTAATAATTGCCGCTGAATATCTTCAGTCATGATTCCAGCAGTAAAACGATCGGTAAGAGCATCGTCTAAAGCTCTTGACTTAAGTTGAACCGGAGACATGATTTCGGGCTCTTGGAAATCTTTACAGCACTTTGCTGATGTTTTTACTACTAAAGGCAAATCCTCCAAAAAATTGCCAAAACCACATGTCGAAGCCAGCGATTTAAGACGAATGATAAATTCTGTGATGCTCTCTCCTTCACGTTGAAATGCTTTGTTAAACTTATAACGCTCAGCTCGTATGTTGACTCTTGGTGCGAAGTGGTCTCGCAATGCACTTACCAATTTATCAAATGAAATATCATTTGGCTTTTTTGGTTGGACTAAATTTTTTAGAATTGCATACGTATTTTTTCCTATTAGACTAAACAGAATAAGTGCCTTTCTTTCCTCTTTTATTGCATTTAGTTGAAAATATATTCGTAATCGATCTTCATACGATTCGAAGTCTTCACCAGGTTCATATTCCTCTAATTTTCCCAATGACTGAGATGACATTATGCACGTGTTTAATTTTTCAGTGTCTTGACAATTTGAAAAAAAAAAAAAGTTATTCTGTTTTGGCACTGAGTGAAACCCAAGTGAGTGAGGATTCCGATTCTAGGGAATTTTATACTAATGGGTATAGCTTGGTGCCATTATTCTTCTCCCACCATGGTCTCGCCATATATATTAGGAATGATGTTGCCTATCAACTTTTACCACAATGCGGTCCTTGTACCAACTCCTTCTTTAATTTCATGTGGTTAAAACTTTCATTCACTATTGTTTCCTTTATCGGAGCCCAAACCTGGACAGAGTTTCGACTTCTCAGGAATTTGATGCTCTGTCTGACTCCATTCAAAGAATTGTCTCCCTGTACCCTCACACTGAAATCGTTATTACGGGCGATTTCATTGTTCACAATTCTTCGTGGCTTCTCCATTCGGGCCAGACAACATCCAAAGGAATGTGTGCTGAGATTTTTGCTGAGTTCAACCATCTTACTCAGCTTGTCAATGAACCTACTGAATATCTGACGTTAATGGCCGAGCGAAAATACACTTGACTTGTTTCTTACTTCTGATCCTGATAAGTACATAATCAGTGTATTGACGCCTCTAGGCACATCGGACCATAGTGTCATACCTGCTAATTTTTCGTATCAAACAAAACCAGTTAAAGAAAGAGCTCCAAAGAGAACCATTTGGCAGTACGAGAAAGCCAACTGGGACGGTCTCAATAATTTCCTCAGGATCTTTAACTGGTCACTATGCTTCCTCGGTAGTGACGTAGACTCCAGTGCAGATATGATTAATAGTATGATTCGTTTGGGAATGGAAACCTTTATCCCGAATAGGGTTAAAAGTATTAAACCTAAGACTAAATCATGGTTCAATTCGAGGTGCAAAGAGGTTATCAAGGAGAAAGAGGTGAGCTTCCGGTGTTTTAGAGCCAACCCAAAGGCCTGCAACGCCCATATTCGAAGGACCAAATTTTTGCATGACCAAAAATTAAGGCAAAAAATACTGCAATGTCCCAAAGGCAGTAAAAATTTTTGGTCATTTGTAAAAAACATGAGGAATTCTTCCTCTTCCTCGGTTCCTACGCTTGTTGTCAATGACACCCCTTTAGTTAGCTCTATTGATAAAGCTAACTTGTTTGCAAGGCAGTTCGCCGAACATTCGACCTTACCAGATAGTGTCATGGCACCTCCAGTTCTTGAACGCGTAAATGAATCTATGGGACCAATCTATTTTCGTACTCGTACTGTGGCGAGAGCTCTAAAAGATCTCAACATTCATAAATCCGCTGGTCCGGATGGTATCCCCGCTATTATTCTGAAGAGGTGTTCTTCCACGCTAGCAAAACCACTGCGTAAGCTTTTCCATCTATCCCATTCTTCTGGGCTCGTTCCGAGTAGTTGAAAAACTGCATTTTTTCAGCCAATCCCAAAAAAAGGCGAATCTTCTTCTCCCGCAAATTATCGACCTATATCACTAACGTCCCTTCTTTCGAAGGTCATGGAAACGCTGATTAATTATTAGCTTAAGAAATATCTTGAGGAACGGAAGCAATAGGTCCACTGGTGATCTCATGGTTCATCTCACGGAAAAGTGGAACAAATCTTTACATCGTTTTGGAGAAAGTAAGATTATTGCACTTGATTATTGCTCTCTTATTGAAAATGCGTGCTTTCGGTATCGACGAATCTCTTCTTCGTTGGATTAGAAATTTTCTTTCGAACCGTTGAAACCGTTTTGGACGGATTCAAGTCTGAAACCCAAAAAATAAATACTGGTGTGGCCAAGGGCTCCGTTTTGTCTCCGACCCTCTTCCTCATTTTTGTATGCATAAAATGCTGCAAGATGTCTAGATTTTTTGAGACGTTGCAAGAAATTTTTCTCTCTGTCTGATCTGGCTACAATCTACAAAAAACGTCCGAAACTTGAATATAACTCTCATCTCTGGGCTGGTGATCCAGTAACTTATTTAAGCCTCTTGGACAGTATTCAAAGAAGACCTTTTAAAATGATTGGTGACATTAACATCATCAACTCGATTACGTCACTCGAACATCGACGCAAGGTTTCTTGTCTCACCCTTTTGTACCGTTATTTTAAAGGACTATGCTCTAGTGTAATAGCCAGTTGCATTCCTCCCGTAAAAAATTTAACCTTAATACCCGCGCTTCTGGGAATGCCCATCAGTTTACCCTTGAGCCCGACTTCGGCCGTACTATGAAGTACAGAGCTTCATTTTTTAGCCGTACTACACGAATGTGGAATGCCTTGCCACGCTCTATTTTTCCCTATCATTGCAATGTTCAGGAATTCAAAATCAATGTACACCGACATACACCTCCTATCCAACCCTTCCCTCTTTTCCTAATGCTCACACTGTGTCTTTGGCATATTAAAGGTATACAAAACCCTTTTAGTGTTCGCTAATTATAAAAAAAAAAAGGTTTGTGTAAATAAAGTTTTAAAAGTTCCTCATCCTATTTAAAAAATTCACTATCATTTAAAAAAGTTCCAAGTTAAAATTTCCTTGCATCGTACGGTAATAGGTAGGTTCACTATTTTTTAATGGTTAAACAAATTAGAGATCTCTCAAAATATTTTATTTTATTATAAGTTTTCAACAATTTTGTAACCAGCCTTTTAATTGATTAATACACAAATTTATTTATTAATAATTGAAAATTTAGAATGAAACAACAACAACTTGTGTGTGCTACCACCAAGTTCATAGGCTGGAGTTATAGCTATTTCACGGGGGCCAACCCGATCATCAGACTCCTTTAGTGGTGCTTAATCGCTTTATGTTCAATTTAATTTTTTGAAGAACTTTTGCCCGAGCTGGGCTTGAACAAGCGACCTAGCGTGTGAGGAGCTAGTGCACTACGCACTACGCCACCGCACCCACATGAAAGTTGTAAGCCAATTACAGGTTTTTTCGTTCTATCGAACTATACTGAACCGATTAGCATTTTTCTAAGTACACACAAGTAATTGTTGTTGTTTTATTCAGGTTCTTTCTATTATCTCCTCTCTTTTTCATAAGCCAACAATTCGATTGGATTCGTATGAGGAGGGAGATGAGGCGAAAGAGTTTGACGCTGGTCAAGATTTTTAATTTAACAATTCTGAGGGGTTTTGTATGAAATTTTTATACTTGCAGTTTAAGGCAGCTGCTTGCCGGATTTACAATTGAAAATTTAGAATGAAACAACAACAACTTGTGTGTGCTACCACCAAGTTCATAGGCTGGAGTTATAGCTATTTCACGGGGGCCAACCCGATCATCAGACTCCTTTAGTGGTGCTTAATCGCTTTATGTTCAATTTAATTTTTTGAAGAACTTTTGCCCGAGCTGGGCTTGAACAAGCGACCTAGCGTGTGAGGAGCTAGTGCACTACGCACTACGCCACCGCACCCACATGTTGTTGTTTCATTCTAAATTTTCAATTGTAAATCCGGCAAGCAGCTGCCTTAAACTGCAAGTATAAAAATTTCATACAAAACCCCTCAGAATTGTTAAATTAAAAATCTTGACCAGCGTCAAACTCTTTCGCCTCATCTCCCTCCTCATACGAATCCAATCGAATTGTTGGCTTATGAAAAAGAGAGGAGATAATAGAAAGAACCTGAATAAAACAACAACAATTACTTGTGTGTACTTAGAAAAATGCTAATCGGTTCAGTATAGTTCGATAGAACGAAAAAACCTGTAATTGGCTTACAACTTTCATGTGGGTGCGGTGGCGTAGTGCGTAGTGCACTAGCTCCTCACACGCTAGGTCGCTTGTTCAAGCCCAGCTCGGGCAAAAGTTCTTCAAAAAATTAAATTGAACATAAAGCGATTAAGCACCACTAAAGGAGTCTGATGATCGGGTTGGCCCCCGTGAAATAGCTATAACTCCAGCCTATGAACTTGGTGGTAGCACACACAAGTTGTTGTTGTTTCATTCTAAATTTTCAATTGTAAATCCGGCAAGCAGCTGCCTTAAACTGCAAGTATAAAAATTTCATACAAAACCCCTCAGAATTGTTAAATTAAAAATCTTGACCAGCGTCAAACTCTTTCGCCTCATCTCCCTCCTCATACGAATCCAATCGAATTGTTGGCTTATGAAAAAGAGAGGAGATAATAGAAAGAACCTGAATAAAACAACAACAATTACTTGTGTGTACTTAGAAAAATGCTAATCGGTTCAGTATAGTTCGATAGAACGAAAAAACCTGTAATTGGCTTACAACTTTCATGTGGGTGCGGTGGCGTAGTGCGTAGTGCACTAGCTCCTCACACGCTAGGTCGCTTGTTCAAGCCCAGCTCGGGCAAAAGTTCTTCAAAAAATTAAATTGAACATAAAGCGATTAAGCACCACTAAAGGAGTCTGATGATCGGGTTGGCCCCCGTGAAATAGCTATAACTCCAGCCTATGAACTTGGTGGTAGCACACACAAGTTGTTGTTGTTTCATTCTAAATTTTCAATTGTAAATCCGGCAAGCAGCTGCCTTAAACTGCAAGTATAAAAATTTCATACAAAACCCCTCAGAATTGTTAAATTAAAAATCTTGACCAGCGTCAAACTCTTTCGCCTCATCTCCCTCCTCATACGAATCCAATCGAATTGTTGGCTTATGAAAAAGAGAGGAGATAATAGAAAGAACCTGAATAAAACAACAACAATTACTTGTGTGTACTTAGAAAAATGCTAATCGGTTCAGTATAGTTCGATAGAACGAAAAAACCTGTAATTGGCTTACAACTTTCATGTGGGTGCGGTGGCGTAGTGCGTAGTGCACTAGCTCCTCACACGCTAGGTCGCTTGTTCAAGCCCAGCTCGGGCAAAAGTTCTTCAAAAAATTAAATTGAACATAAAGCGATTAAGCACCACTAAAGGAGTCTGATGATCGGGTTGGCCCCCGTGAAATAGCTATAACTCCAGCCTATGAACTTGGTGGTAGCACACACAAGTTGTTGTTGTTTCATTCTAAATTTTCAATTGTAAATCCGGCAAGCAGCTGCCTTAAACTGCAAGTATAAAAATTTCATACAAAACCCCTCAGAATTGTTAAATTAAAAATCTTGACCAGCGTCAAACTCTTTCGCCTCATCTCCCTCCTCATACGAATCCAATCGAATTGTTGGCTTATGAAAAAGAGAGGAGATAATAGAAAGAACCTGAATAAAACAACAACAATTACTTGTGTGTACTTAGAAAAATGCTAATCGGTTCAGTATAGTTCGATAGAACGAAAAAACCTGTAATTGGCTTACAACTTTCATGTGGGTGCGGTGGCGTAGTGCGTAGTGCACTAGCTCCTCACACGCTAGGTCGCTTGTTCAAGCCCAGCTCGGGCAAAAGTTCTTCAAAAAATTAAATTGAACATAAAGCGATTAAGCACCACTAAAGGAGTCTGATGATCGGGTTGGCCCCCGTGAAATAGCTATAACTCCAGCCTATGAACTTGGTGGTAGCACACACAAGTTGTTGTTGTTTCATTCTAAATTTTCAATTGTAAATCCGGCAAGCAGCTGCCTTAAACTGCAAGTATAAAAATTTCATACAAAACCCCTCAGAATTGTTAAATTAAAAATCTTGACCAGCGTCAAACTCTTTCGCCTCATCTCCCTCCTCATACGAATCCAATCGAATTGTTGGCTTATGAAAAAGAGAGGAGATAATAGAAAGAACCTGAATAAAACAACAACAATTACTTGTGTGTACTTAGAAAAATGCTAATCGGTTCAGTATAGTTCGATAGAACGAAAAAACCTGTAATTGGCTTACAACTTTCATGTGGGTGCGGTGGCGTAGTGCGTAGTGCACTAGCTCCTCACACGCTAGGTCGCTTGTTCAAGCCCAGCTCGGGCAAAAGTTCTTCAAAAAATTAAATTGAACATAAAGCGATTAAGCACCACTAAAGGAGTCTGATGATCGGGTTGGCCCCCGTGAAATAGCTATAACTCCAGCCTATGAACTTGGTGGTAGCACACACAAGTTGTTGTTGTTTCATTCTAAATTTTCAATTGTAAATCCGGCAAGCAGCTGCCTTAAACTGCAAGTATAAAAATTTCATACAAAACCCCTCAGAATTGTTAAATTAAAAATCTTGACCAGCGTCAAACTCTTTCGCCTCATCTCCCTCCTCATACGAATCCAATCGAATTGTTGGCTTATGAAAAAGAGAGGAGATAATAGAAAGAACCTGAATAAAACAACAACAATTACTTGTGTGTACTTAGAAAAATGCTAATCGGTTCAGTATAGTTCGATAGAACGAAAAAACCTGTAATTGGCTTACAACTTTCATGTGGGTGCGGTGGCGTAGTGCGTAGTGCACTAGCTCCTCACACGCTAGGTCGCTTGTTCAAGCCCAGCTCGGGCAAAAGTTCTTCAAAAAATTAAATTGAACATAAAGCGATTAAGCACCACTAAAGGAGTCTGATGATCGGGTTGGCCCCCGTGAAATAGCTATAACTCCAGCCTATGAACTTGGTGGTAGCACACACAAGTTGTTGTTGTTTCATTCTAAATTTTCAATTGTAAATCCGGCAAGCAGCTGCCTTAAACTGCAAGTATAAAAATTTCATACAAAACCCCTCAGAATTGTTAAATTAAAAATCTTGACCAGCGTCAAACTCTTTCGCCTCATCTCCCTCCTCATACGAATCCAATCGAATTGTTGGCTTATGAAAAAGAGAGGAGATAATAGAAAGAACCTGAATAAAACAACAACAATTACTTGTGTGTACTTAGAAAAATGCTAATCGGTTCAGTATAGTTCGATAGAACGAAAAAACCTGTAATTGGCTTACAACTTTCATGTGGGTGCGGTGGCGTAGTGCGTAGTGCACTAGCTCCTCACACGCTAGGTCGCTTGTTCAAGCCCAGCTCGGGCAAAAGTTCTTCAAAAAATTAAATTGAACATAAAGCGATTAAGCACCACTAAAGGAGTCTGATGATCGGGTTGGCCCCCGTGAAATAGCTATAACTCCAGCCTATGAACTTGGTGGTAGCACACACAAGTTGTTGTTGTTTCATTCTAAATTTTCAATTGTAAATCCGGCAAGCAGCTGCCTTAAACTGCAAGTATAAAAATTTCATACAAAACCCCTCAGAATTATTTATTAATAAAAAAACATCTTTCTATGACTTTGAAAATTTAAACTTCTTTATACTCACTTTGAAAACTAGTTGGTGATCAATTTTTTTAAATTTAATTAGCTAGCTATCTATTATTAGTACAAGAATGAAATACCTACCTACATACATACCTACATATTTACTTGCCTATAATAGTTCAAATTATAATTCCCTAATACAATCCTCAAATCATCAAAAATATAAAATCTCATCCAACAACACAAAATTCCTACACGAAATCGCAATTCACCTGCTTTTTTCTTATTATCTTTGTATAGGAAGACTACCGTTTTGCGTATGTAACCCAAAAAATATAACCAAACCAGAATACAAACACAAAGCAAATCCCCTTTATATTGTACTAGCTTTTACCCGCGACTTCGTCCGCATTAGATAGTTTTTTTTGATAGTAGTATGAAAAAACCTGAGCTGTACTTTTTTGTACGTACATATGTTTGAATTGTGCCGAGATGGGATGAGGCCATACTAAGTGTGATTGTCATAGGTTAGGTTATATTAATACATTTTAAGAAGAAGATAGGTTACTGCAATACATTTTTATATATGACGTTTTTTTGTTTTTCCTTCCTTGGCCAGAACGTAAAGATTTTGTGGGTTTGAGACTCGTGAGCACGCTTCATAATAATTGTCCATGGGAAAAACTGTTTCTTCCAAATTTACACCTGCAACTTTCAGCGTTTGCCGCCGAGCTTTATTTTTATTGCAAATGCTGCTTTCAGAGGAAACTGCACTCTTTTAAACTGAAACGGCAAATCGGTAGGAATTATCGGAATGCGGGGAATTAAAACATTTTTTCCTTTTGCTATCCAGTCATGAATATATGTAGCTTTTATAATATTTCGTCCTAGGTGAGTAATCTGTAACATAACTTTGATGCGTCAGGATTTCTCATTAACAGGACTGGAACACCAACCTTCAATCACAACTTATGAGAAGGGTTGGGAATGCGTTGTTTTCCCGTAATACCAATTTTATCCAAATATTATTCAAATATTTGGTAATTTAGGAGTGAAAGCGATCAAATTCCCCGGAAAGTAATGTTTCCCATGGGAATGCGTTGTTTTCCCGAGGTCAAAAGTAACTCATGTCCTTTCTTAAGTCTTAAACTTTCTCCTTACCAAATTTCATTTAAATCTGTTCAGTAGTTTAGGCGTAAAAGCGATCGGCCCACCTGAATTTTCCCATGGGAATGCGCCATTATCCCGGGGTAAAAAGTAGCCTATGTCCTTTCTCGGGTATCAAAATATCTCCATACCAAATTACATGCAAATTGGTTCAGTAGTTTAGGCGTGATTGAGTAACAAACAGACAGACAGAGTTACTTTCGCATTTATAATATTTGTATCGAACTGAAGCTCATGTATCGAGCTAAAAGCTGAATGAGCTTTGGTTAGATGTTTGAGACAGCTTTTGGGAATTTCCCTTCTTACAAAAGGGAAATTTACCTTTGAATAAATCAGTTGAAATGTAACCAGTGAAGCGATCGGTTTAATAAATAGTGATAGATAGTGGTTTTTTGGCATTGAGCCTTTTCCACTTTAAATCCGTGTTTTTTATTTATTATTATTAATATTAGTTATGTTTCATCTCCTGAGCTCGAATCATTTGGTCATTCGAGATGAATAGTTTCCAGCGGTGTTTTGCTTCAATTTTCTTAACCGTGATGTGCGTTTTTGAGAGATTAATTTTTTCCTTTTTGTGCTGTGAAAGTGAGAAAACAGAGAAGCGAAATGGAGAAAGAGTGCTGAATTCAATAATAATTCGCACAATATTTATTTGGTAAGAACATTCTTGATTAATTTTGTTTCAGAATTAAAAAAAAAGAAGAAATAATTAAATTTGGCTATGGGCAGACGGTCACGTACGCCAAAAGATAGGTACATTTCATTTTACATTTTATATAAGAATTCCCCTACGTGAATGGTAAGTCACCTTATATATTATATTTAACGAGAGAGTTGCGACGCGACGCAACGCAGCGAAAAGAACAATCAACCACCATGGTATATACACAGAGATAGACATGTCCCGAGTCCCGACAGGCAATGTTTCTATACACAACCCGAGAAGCGAAAGACACACACCACACAGTGTAGGTATGTATATAATCTGTGTGCGCAGCGACGGTGGATGAAAATTTTCCACTCGTTCTCATTCTGTGTGTGACATCCAAGGGACGAACTACAAATAACGTGGTTGTTTTATTTCAAAGAGAAAAAAAACAGCAAAACAAGGCATTTTAAAGTTTAATAAATCCACTTCATTAATTTGTGAAATTTTTATATAAATAGAGATTGCGAAAGGAAAATTGAGATTGTGAGAAGCGGCGAAAGGTTGAGATTGTTCGAACAATTATAATTATTGAGAAAGTTGAAGCGAATTGTATATACAGTCTACTCGCCGACCAGTTGTGCTATCAGTGTTGTTGTTGTGCGAAGCGATGGGAATTCGTTTGTGATAGAAGGAGTCCATGTACTGCCTCGGAAAATAAGAGATAGAATAGAATTCGCGAGAAAGAAGCGTTGTAAAAGATTAACGTGGAAATCGAGTATTTGTGTACGAATTTGTGCGAGGGATAAAAAAAAAAGGGAGAAATACAAAATTGAATTAGATTTTTTTCTTGCCACAGACAAAGCATAGGAAATATTTTGCTGGTCAGAACTATTTTCGTAAGAGTGTGTGACAGAAGGAGAATACTATTTGGTGGAGATAGTGAGCGTCTTGTGTAAATTAAAGACGAGGAAAATTGTGTATGAATGATTTTCAGAAAAGCATGTGTGTGCGTGTGTGTATAAGAATTTCAATAATATGTATTGGAGTAGCGTAACAATGAAGGGATAGTATCTCGTTGATTGTGTGATAGAGACAGGGAAAGGTTTGGAATTCTGTGGAATTTTTTAGATTCTATTTTGTGAGAGGGGAAAAGTAGACGAGTTTAGACATGAAGGTCTGGGCAGCTAGGAAAAAAAACACAAATATTCATGAGCAGCGAGAGAGCAAAACTCAAAGCATATAATGCGAGTTATTGCGTGAGAGAGAGAGAGAGAGCAAAACTCAAAGCATATAATGCGAGTTATTGCGTGAGAGAGAGAGAGAGCAAGACTATAAGCATATAATGCGAGTTATTGCGTGAGAGAGAGAGGGCAAGGCTCAAAGCATATAATGCGAGTTCGTTGCGTGATAGAGAGATAGAGCTTGCAAGCGGAAAGATACAAGAACAACAACACTGAGTACTACATACCACACTGCAACAAATTATATTATTTTCTTTATTTATTTTTATTTAAGAAGCCTTGATTCTCTCAGCAATGGGATCGAATCGGCAAAATTTAATATTTATTTTTATTTAGGAAGCCTTGATTCTCTCAGCAATGGGATCGAATCGGCAAAATTTGATTTTACTGGGATTGAGTCCAGGTTAAACTGTAGTGTAGATTTTTCTCGGGAAATTGGCACGGATGGAGGCTCTGGTTATAGAGAGCGAGTCCGAGCTGATGGATCGAGTGGTATGTTCCGACCTGACTGGCCTGCTCCGGAGATTCTCTTGGTTAATTAAGATGAGTCAAAGGGGGGGAGTCTTGGCGGGTGGTTCATATGTTGGCTTGTTAAAAGTAGACATGGCTCTCTCGTTATGTAGATCGAACCATTTAAATAAACTACGGACTCTCCTCGTTTGCATATTTTCTTTTTTTCAGGTTTTTCAGATTTTGAAATTTGGAATAATTGAAATTTCATTTTTTATAGATAAAGCAGAGAAAGAGAGATAGAACAGAGAAAGAATCAAAAAAGAGATAGAACAGAGAAAGAATCAAAAAAGAGAGATAGAACAGAGACAGCTTTATGACCCTAATGGCTACATATCACCTGTTACCATTTTAAGAAAGATTCTCATTCAAGATGTTTGGCGATCAAAACCAGATTGGGATGATGAGTTAGCGAAAGGTATTCTGGAGAGATGGAAAGAGCTATGGAGAGAGATAACTTGTTTAGAGCAATTTAGAATCGAGAGATGGATAGGCACATCCCCTGGTATACCGATACAGATACATGGGTTTTCAGACGCATCTGAAAAAGCCTATGGAGCAGTGATCTATGTCAGAACAGAACACCCAAATGGGGAAATCTGGTCAAAGCTACTGCAAGCCAAAACGAGAGTAGCACCATTGAAGACAGTGACGATACCGAGACTAGAGCTGGCTGCGGCAGAGCTGCTAGGGAGATTAGTTGAGAATGTGAAAGAGACCATGGAATGGAAAGAGATTGAATATACGCTTTGGACAGATTCAGTGGTGGTGCTACACTGGATAAACAAGCAGCCTTGCGAATTGAAAACGTTTGTGGCAAATAGAGTTGCATCAATACAAACGAACACAGAGATAGATAGATGGAGACATGTTGGAACGAAAGAAAATCCTGCTGACTTGTTGAGCAGGGGAATGAGAGCGTCGGAACTGGTAAAGAGCGAGTTATGGTTACATGGACCACAATGGCTAAGACAACCCCGTTCACAATGGAAATCTGAGAAGTTTGTGCCAAACGTTTCAGATGGGGGGAGGGATGAGATGAAAGTTATGACTGTCATCAGTGTTGATGAAGAATTGTCCATAGCTACGAGAAAGACAAGAGAGAGTGCCGGTACATGAGTACGTCAGCACATTAGAGAAAGCAATAAATGTGATAGGCTATGTATTCCGTTTTACGGAAGCGATTAAGAGAAAGGAATCGAATGACAAGAGAAAGAGACGTGGCAAGATGAAAAGGCAACCTGTACGTCAGAAGAGAAAGAGTGAGAGTAGACCAATCCAACTTACATCTGAGGAGAAAGAAAAAGCGATAAAATATTTGTTACGAAAAGAGCAGCAAAGATATTTTTCGAAAGAGATTGCTTCGATTAAAAGCAACAGTAATCTACCAGAGAGAAGTAAAATTGAATCACTGAAACCTATATTGGACGGAAAAGAAATCCTGAGAGTAGGAGGACGGTTGGAAAGATCAGAGCTAGAATATGGAAAGAAGCATCCTGCTATTGTGCCGAATGGCTCTCGGCTGACATGGCTTATTATAGACAGCGCTCATAGGGCGACGAAGCATGGAGCCGTCCAGATGATGCATCACATACGAGAGAGATTCTGGATTCCAAAATTGAGAAGCGAGTCGAGAAGATATTTACATAAATGCTTAGTTTGTGTGCGACATAATCATCAGTTTGAAACACAACTGATGGCTGATTTGCCGAGAGAAAGAGTGACCCCTGGGAAAGCGTTTCTTCATTCTGGCGTAGATTACGCTGGACCATTCGTGGTGAAGATGATAGATCAAGCTGGAGAACAAGTGACTAGACAGAAATGTTGGATTTCTGTGTTCGTGTGCCTCAAGACCAGAGCAGTACATATAGATTTGGTGTCGAGTTTGTCATCGATTGCCTTTATTACTTGCTATGAGAGATTTATTGCTCGTAGGGGCAGATGCGAAAGAATATATAGTGACAATGGCACAGCCTTTGTTGGAGCAGCGAAAGAGTTGCAAAAAGCGAAAGAGAGCTGGCATAGAAAGGAATCACTTGACTTCCTAGCAGCGAAAGGGACAAAATGGAGATTTATGACACCAGCAGCGCCACATCAGGGTGGCATATACGAGGCCGCTGTTAAGTCAATGAAATTTCATTTGACGAGAGTGAAAGGAGCGAAGATACTGACGTATGAACAACTTTTAACGCTGACCGCTGGAGTCGAGGCGATCCTGAACTCAAGACCGCTTCAAACGATTAGCGATGACCCTACTGACCTGCAGGCGTTAACGCCGGGACATTTTCTGGTAGGAGAGCCGCTGGTGCTCCCGCTGCCTTTTGTGACTGGAGAGATATCAAATTCTCATGGTGCGAGATTATGGAAAGAGAGAAAGACGATGCTTACGCATTTTTGGAATAGATGGAGAGAAGAGTACTTGGTGACTCTAATTGAGAGAAAGAAATGAAGAAGAGAGAAGCATGGGCTTCAAATTGGGCAACTGTGCATTATAAAGAGCGAGAACTTCCCACCGTCGGCATGGGCATTGGGACGAATCAAGAGACTTTTCAAAGGGAAAGATGGACTGGTGCGAAGCGTGGAAGTACAGACTGCGACCAATCAGCTGACAAGGCCGGTGCAGAAGATTTGTATCCCTCCGAATGGAGTATGAAATTAACAATTGTTTTTGTTATGTTGAATAATTCTAATTGTTATTATTTAATTAGAGAGTAGAAATAAAATGCGAAAGGGTGGAAAACCGTAGGTTTTCGCCGGGACTGTATCGAACTGAAGCTCATGTATCGAGCTAAAAGCTGAATGAGCTTTGGTTCGATGTTTGAGACAGCTTTTGGGAATTTCCCTTCTTACAAAAGGGAAATTTACCTTTGAATAAATCAGTTGAAATGTAACCAGTGAAGCGATCGGTTTAATAAATAGTGATAGATAGTGGTTTTTTGGCATTGAGCCTTTTCCACTTTAAATCCGTGTGTTTTATTTATTATTATTAATATTGGTTATGTTTCATCTCCTGAGCTCGAATCAATATTAGTGTAGATGTACATTGTCCTTGAAATAAATGTGTTTTCCTTATTCACTCCAGTCTTTCCCTATTTTCATCTGTTTTGAATTATCACATTCGTAAGCCTCCCGGCTGCAAATGGATTTCTCCACTAGACGTTCCACAACAAATATTTAGATGCCTCCCTATTCGACTCCCTTCATGATAGTACTATGGTTTTTATACATTGTATATGAGGGGTATAATTTCAAAACAAAACATTTCTATTCCACTTTTTTTCAAAAATGAGTTAAGTATGAGAAAGTGTTCTTTAGAAGAGCCCTCGTCTATGTGTTTAGCTAAAATGTATCAAAACTTGTTACTTCCTATACTTTTGAGTACTCAAAAAGTAAAGTTTTTTTTTTCAAAACTACACTATTCCACTTAGTCGTTTAATTCAAAACTCATTTATTCCCATACAAACCAAAATCCGCACCAAAACTCTTCTTTGCCTATGCAAATCAAAGTAGCCGCTTTCAAAACTCGTGTATTCCAATGACATTAAAAAGGCGAGAATCTTTGTTGTTTTGTGAGCATTCATGGGTTAAACTATTTAGTGTTGCAATAATTCTTGTTAAGAAAACATATTTGGTAAGTTCGCAGATAAAATAATGTTTTATAAGTAGATTTGTATTTAATAATTAAATATATTGTATTTATAGATCATGAAAAAAAGTTTACTTTCTTTTCAAAACTCCTCTATTCCTAAATAGGTTGAATCAAAACTCAACTATTCCAATCGTAATTTTCAAAACTCTTCTTTTCCAAATTAAATTGAATTTTTATAATTTTTAGATTCATCTTATAGGTTCAAAACCAAAAGAAATAGATAAAGATCATTCCAAACTTCAAATTTAGCCTTTCGACCAATCGCTAATGCCATTTTAGCAGCTTTTATCAGTTTTTTTTCATTTTACTTAAAATTCTCAAAATTGGAAAAGAAGAGTTTTGAAATTATACCCCTCATATATATTTACAAAAAATACAAAGACATTTTGTGATGATGCTCTTGTCGTCGGGGGTTAGTTGTGGGACATTCAGTCAAACCACACAAGTAAGCAGCTTTGCTGTGTTCTCAACTGCGTTCGTGCTGTCCGAGGACTACAGCGAATGTTGAATTGGCAACACAGTAAAGGGATGAAGAGAGAAAGAAAAGGAGAGGTAAAATGAAAAGACGATTTTTTAAAATTCAATCAATTAGATATAAAAATAATTTTATTAAGTCAAAATTTAAAGCTAAAATCTAAGTTACAAAGCAAAAATGGCAAGTATAAAACAAAAATGAATGGCAATTGGCAAGTGAAAAAATAGCAAGTAGAAATATATTTGGCAATTTAAATCCGCGCCGCGACCGCGATGTATAGCTTTTAGAAGCCTAAGGCTTCGGCCACGCAATGAGCGACGAGCGACTGAGCGACCGAGCGACGAGTCGCTGAGCGACCAATCTGAGCGATGGGTGGCCATTTTCTAAACGACACGTCGCTGAGCGATTAGTTGGAAAAAATAGATCTGTAATAAGATCGAGGTTCCGTAGATTTGGTGTACACCCCATAAATCGTGAAAGGGAAAATTATGGTGAATTTCATCATTTATTTCTGAATTTTCGCAGATTTCCAGATCGATTTTGCAATATTGTCGTATGTCAGTACCATCTTTTGAACAAAAAACACTATTTGTAATTAAAGATTAAATAAATAAAAACTTAACAAAACAATTACAAATTTGTCCAACTTTTTCCCACCCTTTATCGGTGACATTTTTATATTCCCATAGAAAGTAATCGGTCCGATTTGTCGAATTAAAAACTTTGACATTTCTCGACGTTTCAAGGTCCCTAGAGTCTAAATAAAAGATTTTAAGAGAGATGTCTGTGTGTGTACGTGCGTTTGTACGTCCGTACGTTCGCGACGTTTTTTTCGTCGTCCATAGCTAAAGAAATAGTAGAGATATCGACTCCAAATAAATTTTGTTATACAGATAATAATGCAGAAAGGGCTCTCAAGAAAATTGCGTGGGTGGTTTTCTTACCAAAGCAATTTAAAAAAAGGTGAACATTTTGGTTAACCCTCGAAATCAATTTTGTATTATTTATTGTAACGTAATACAAAACCAATACATTTTTGGAAAATATTTCAATAAACGGTTTTTTTTTAAATCAAAAAAAAAAAAAAAACTGAAAAAAAAATGTGTCACCTCGAAAATTTTACGAACAAAAAATGATTTTATCTTTTTATATAACGAAGAATAACGTTTTCAACATCTGGTAAAATTTTGAGAAAAATCGAACAGCTTTTGGACAGCTGAAATTAAACTTTCAGTGTTTATTGTACACATCTTTTTTCTACGTCGCTCAGCGATCGATTGAAAAATTAAAACAGATTTGATTACAGAGCGACGTCGCTCTGTCGCTTAATAAATCGCTCAGTCGCTTAGGGTTTATGTGGCCGCCTCCATACGATCTCATGTGTTCTAATTTTTTTGCGTCGCTCAGCGACTCGTCGCTCGGTCGCTCAGTCGCTCGTCGCTCATTGCGTGGCCGGACCCTAAGGGACGGTGGAAAGCCGACCGTCGCGTCGTCGCCCTTATGAGTTATGACCCAAAACCACAAAAAGCAGTATAAATGAAAAAGTATGCGAACTCTTGTTTGGATAGACTTTTGTTTGTAATATGTACATAATGATGCTGGGGTAACTCAACTTCGATACAATACAATACTGGAAATTCTATTAACCAAAAGTGTCGTGTCGTGTTGAGAGTTCTGATTTTGGCTCTAAGAATTAAAGTTCAAAATTCAGTAGAGTGCGATGGTGAAATTGGTTGCCAGTTGCCAACACGGTTGCCAGTTTGGTCATTTACGACCAAATTTGGTCTTAATTTTCTTACTTGGTCGCATGGTCATTTCTTATTTCATTTGGTCCCTTTTTTAAGAAATTGGAAAAAAAGTAACTCGACTCTATTCTCAAAAATAAAATGGAAGCCTAAAAGTACTTTTCATTTGTAAACAGTACATAAATTTACTTAATTGAACGCACCCCATAACAAATGCACGATCATTGAATGCACACGCTGAATGCATTCATTTCACAATTGATTGATGGCTCAACATCTCAAAATCATCACATCTCAAGATCATAATCTTACGGATAAAATGGACATGTCAGAATTATGAGAAAAGGTCGGTTATCATAAAAATGGTTTAAATGAATATTGTTTTCAAAATTTAAGTAAGTTCGTTTATAACTTGACGTTACTCAACTGCTGCTAAGTGGACATTTTTTAAAATTAACTTTGATTAAAACGAAAGGCAGGCTTAATTTTGATAACATTAATAATGTAATGCTGGCCAAAGAACTTGAGTTTGGTCTGCAAAAACATTTTTTTAAATAATTTTATATAAATTTTATTAGGCTGAAATAATGTTAACATATTGTGATCTTAAACAAAAAGGATGGAATGCGACCCACACTGATGACTTCCCATCCCGTGTGCCGATTTGTCTTGCTTAAATAGGCTTACGTGTTTTGTTAACAAAGTTGTCCGTTGAATTATTCTAAAAAAATTCAAAATTAACAACAATATTTCGAAAATGATGATATAGTTTGATTTCAAAATCTGTTTTTGTTAACGAGATTTTTAATCGAAAACCAATTTTTACCAATATTAGTACCATTTACGTACTATTTTTTGTAGATTTAATTTTTATATTTTATAAAAAAAACTATACTTTCGACTTTTAGTACCCGTGGCATGATGGTTAGTGCGTTGGACTGTCATGCGAGAGGTCTTGGGTTCGATCCCTGCCTGTGCCACCTAAAGTTTTTTTCACGGGTACTGCCTCTTGCGAGGAATTGACAAATTCTCCAAGAGTAATTCTTGTCATGAAAAGTGTTTTCTCGAATTAGCCGTTCGGAATCGGCATATAAACTGTATGTCCCCTCCATCCCTGCAATTACTCGCACACAGGAATGGTTGAGAGTTGTAAGTCACTAGGCCCTGGTTCTTCATGGACTGTTGCGCCACCTAATTTATTTATTTTATACATTCGACTTTTCTTAAATTTTTTCCAGATGTCAAAAACGTTATTCTTCGTTGCAAACAATTATTTAAGAGATCTAACAATTTTTGTTTGTTAAATATTCGAGGTGACAATTTTTTTTGTCAGTTTTTTTGATTTAAAAAAACTGTAAATTGGATTTTTTCCTAAAAAATACTCGTTTACTTTACAATATATTTTATGATATAAAATTTAATTCAAGTTCCTAGCGTCATTGGTTCGTGAGTTAATTTGGGTTTATCATTTTTTTTTAAATGCTGCGGTAAAAAACACGCACTCAATTTTTTTGAGAGTCCCTTCTGTATCTTTCTGCATTATTATCTGTATAACAACATTTATTTGAAGTCGAGATCTTTCCTGATTCTTGAGCTATGGACTACGAAAAAAAACTCCTGAACGTACGAATATACGCACGCACGCACGCACAGACATTTCACTAAAAATCTTTTATTTAGACTCTAGAAACCTTGAAACGTCGAGAAATGTCAAAATTATCAATTCGACAAATCAAACCGATTACAATAACTTAATAACAAGTTAAAAACCGTTGCGGACACAAATTATTTTGGTCATTTTTTGGTACGATTGGTCATTTTTATTTTCAGCTTTGGTCATGAACATTTTTTTCAAGTGGCAACCGTGGTTGCGGCAGGACTAATTGTTGGTTTTGTTTTTTTTTTTCTTCCTTGGTCGTCCTCGTCCACGGATGGAGCGAACAGGATTATCGTTGAAAGTCTTGGTTGGAATGTCAATTTGAAAACTGCAAATCCGGCATTCGCTTTCAGTATGGTTTTCGTCTTCGCAGGGTGGTCTTGAAAGCATATCTGCCACACTGTTCTGCCTTCCTGGGGTGTATTCGACTTTGAAATTGTAAGGTTGAAGCTGAAGTGCCCACCTTACTAGTCTGCCAGTAGGTGATTTAAATGTAAGAAGTATGACGGCTCCTCCTTCAATGTAATCGCGGAATTTGTTTATTGACCAAATAATGGCGAGAGCTTCTCGTTCAATGGTCGAATAATTTCTCTCAGCGGATGAGAGCAACCTGGATGCGTGTTCGATTGGGGGTTCTGATTCTTTCTCCCCCTGGACCAAAACTGCTCCCAAAGCGTAATTGCTTGCGTCTGTTTTTAGAATAAAAGGTTGATTGTCTCCAGTGTTTATTTTGTGCACTATGAATGGAGTTGGTTCGGCAGGTGCTTCGAACAACTGTGTTTCGCTTAGCAACATCTTGTTTAGCCGTTGTCGTTGATCTTTACTTAGATCACTCCTTTCATTTTCTCTGAGTTCTACTTCCATCATCATGATTTCCGTGAACCAGGATTCCGAGTCAATATCTGCCGCACATCTAACCAACGCCGGGAACAAACTATCAGTATCCCGCTTTCTATCAGGTGTTACTTCATTTCTCAATGAATCTTTAAAGATACTCGTACCCTGTATCGAGTGTGGGGAGTACTTGTCTTGAGGTGTATCGATGGTTTGTTTTATTTTGCGCTTCTTTGCAGACGTGGGCTTTGACGTAGCAACGGGTGCATTTGAGGTGGCGTCTTGGGATGTTGTGGTTAAAAGCGAGAACGTCTCGGCTGGCTTAAACTTTTTGAAGCAAGCTGTTGAAGATGACGCCGCACTCGGTTGAGTGGCGTTTTTCAATGGCCGAGAGTTTTGGGGTGGTCCCATTGAAGTGACCTCTTGAGGTGGTGTATTTCCAAATAACCTTTCAAAAACGTCTTCGAGTTTTGATTTGCGTACTTGTGTATTTGACGTATCGTAAAATTCAAATTTCTTCTCAGGTTGATCTGCAAAGTACCAAATTCGTTGACCCATATCAATAATAATGCCATTGTGCTCCAGAAAATCGACTCCGATGAGTGTGCGAATATCTGTTGCTTTTGGCAACGCTATAAATTTGATAGGTCTGAGTCTGTTGCCTATGACGATATTAGTCTCGCCAATGTAGACTTCGTGATCATTTGATTGACCATCTGCAAGGGTCATACACACGTCGGCTTTCGTAAACTTGGTGCCGTTTTTGAGTAAATGTATGAACAATTCTCTTCCTGCGGCGCTAGTACGTGCTGCCGTATCCAAGTATGCAATACCTTGTTCTCCATGGGATGCTAACGAAATTGTTGGCAGATCATTGCCAAGGGTTGTTTTTATGCAGTTGAAGGAAACTGTTGACGGTCCTTTTGGCAACTCTTTGCATGTTGGACAATTTGATCGCACGAAACCCGGGGTTTTGCATTTGTAGCAATGTATTTTTCTTTCTGATATTTCGGATAGGATTGGATTCTCTTGCCTTTCTTTCTTCCTACATTCCTCAATGGTGTGGCCTGGATGTCTGCAGAAGTTGCAGCGCTTTATAGTAAGCACTGTTCTTTTAAGGCACTCTCTAGGTGCGCTTTGCTGCTTTCTTTCCAAAATTGAGAATTCAACGGCTCTAACTCTGTTGAGAAGCGATTGGAAGGAGGAAAAACTATCTCTTGAAACTCCATCTCGGATTTTCAAGTGAAGCATGCCGTATACCATATCCAGCATCATTGTTTCTGTCGGCTTTGGCTCGGGAAGTTTTTCCAGAAGAGCTCGTTTCTCACAGCTAAAATCGTCTGTTACATCTGTTTCTTTCTGTTTCCTATCAAACAACTCCATATATACACGATAAGCTGGCACTTCAGGAGAGTACGCATTCCGGAGAAGAGTGATGACGTCTTTCCATTCCCTTACTTCGCTCTTAACGCCTTGCCACCAATTACTTGCAGCGTCTTGAAGAAGTAACGGAAACCCCTTTATGGCGTCTGCATCACTTATCCGTTCCACTTCTCTGTATACCTTTATAGTTGCGATAAAACTTTCGACGATTGAGCTGTCTCGCTCACCTTTGAAACGAGCCGTGCAATGGCTGAAACTGCCCTGTATTACTGACTGCTTCTTTACTGCCTCTATAAATTTTTTTAACTGTGCTTCGGAAAATTGAACCATTTTGCGTGTTTTGGCCAATCTAGCACTTCTTCGTCTTGCTTCCGTTGCGGAATGGGTTACCTTGGTAGTCTTTTTTGAAGTAGAGCGTTCAAGCTGAACACTGCTTTGAGCTCCTACTGAAACTGGATCTTGTGTGGAGATCTGGCCACTATGTTGGGCGCCAATTGTGACGGTGCTCTTGTCGTCGGGGGTTTCAGTCAAACCACAAAAGTAAGCAGCTTTACTGTGTTCTCAACCGCGTTCGTGCTGTCCGGGGACTACAGCGAACATTGAATTGGCAACACAGTAAAGGGATGAAGAGAGAAAGAAAAGGAGAGGTAAAATGAAAAGACGATTTTTTAAAATTTAATCAATTAGATATAAAAGTAATTTTATTAAGTCAAAATTTAAAGCTAAAATCTAAGTTACAAAGCAAAAATGGCAAGTATAAAACAAAAATGAATGGCAATTGGCAAGTGAAAAAATAGCAAGTAAAAATATATTTGGCAATTTAAATCCGCGCCGCGACCGCGATGTATAGCTTTTAGAAGCCTAAAGGTGGCCACAGACGACGAACATGCTCGTGCTCGCGCTAAATTCGTCGTCTGTGGGGATGTTCGCGAGCGGCTCGCTGTTGCCAAAAAATTTCGATTTCATCGTGTTCGCAAGTTTCAATGTTCGTCGTCTGTGGCGATGTTCGCGAGCAAAACTTCATTTTTATTCAGATTTTCGTAGAGTACACATCGCGGAAGAAAAACAATGGTGACAGTAAGCCGTGATTTCATTGATGAATTCATCCAAATTTTGCGCGGTGAAGATGCGATTTGGAATTGAGTGTGTGACAGTTATAAGAATAAAATTGAAAAAAAAACAAATCTTGGAACAATTTATTAAAAAAATATAAAGAAATAGACCAAAGTGCGACAATTGACAGTGTGAAAAAAATATAAATCCTTCATCCACGCTCTTGTTTTGCTTGATTTTCTTTTCCTTTCGTGTGAGTGTGTGTTACAATTTTACATTTTAGCAGAAGGCTAGTACATTGGGTATTCTCCATGTGACTGTGGTGATCATGTTGGCGTGTTACAATTTTGTATTTGCTGTGAGTACTTTTGTGAAAATTGAGTTAATTAATGTATTTGTAGATTTATGTTTGGTAATGCAGGCTATTTTGGTCAATTGATTTTAAATGCAAATAAAAAACTTTATTCCATCTTTTACCCAACGTTTCGTCGCTACTCACGACTTCTTCAGGGGTTTTATTATGATCTTTATTTAACATTATGAAAAAAAATTTTGTATTTATTATTTTATACAATTTGTCTAATTTAAAAAAAAAAAAAACTTACATGTTGTTTTTTGTTGTTGTATTTTACATTGTTTTGTTTTTTAAATCTTATTTAAATCTTATGAAAACGAAAAAAAAATTTAAACTATTTAATAAATTAACATTAAAAACAAGAGACTAATAAATTAAAAAGACAAACTTAAATTATCACAGTGTAGTTCAGGTACTTATTTTATTGCTAATGCGTAGCTTACAATGGTGTTGTCTCGATCTTCTTGAGTGTTCATCGTTCTTCTTATTTTTTGTTGTATGCGCAAGCTTTCAAGAGTATACCTCGTCGTCATTCTCTTCTCTTTGTCGAGTACTCTTACATCATCGAAATTTGGTATGTGGCCGCTATCAATTATATGTTGTGATAGCCCTGTTGATGGTTTCTTCTTTTTTATGTCCGCTTTGTGCTCCGTCATTCTTATACCCAGTTGTCTTTTTGTTGTTCCAATGTAAGTCAAATTGCACTTCTCCCCTTCTGTCCCCCCGCAGTTAATTAATACCGATCAAACATCGTTGCATATACCTAGGTATTAAAATAAATCTTAAATATCTATAGATTACTGCATACTTTTTCCACACAAATCTTACAACAGAATTACAGTACAGTCGATATAAAAGTTGATGATTAGCAACTATTAATTTCATGATCAATAAATAAACCAACAGATGTAAACTTTTTTAAATGTGGAAATTGTCTTTATTTACATATTATGTATGTGAATTTTTGGTAACATATACAATTTTTGAATTAACGACTTCTTCTTTCTCATAACTGTCTTGAATTTTGATTTAATGCAAAATTGCCATAAAGTTTCTCAGTTTTCACTAAAATCAATCTCTATACTAAAAATTTATCTGGTTTCTCTTATGGTAATAAGAACAAAGTGCCTTGGTATTTGAGATTAACTACTCCATATTCAATGCTTTCATGCCTTTCAGCTCTTTTAAACCTTTTAATAATTTGAAACTTCTGAAAGTTTGTTAAAAAAAGTTATCAGTTGAACTATTCTAAAAAATTTTTAAATTACCAACAATATTTTGCGTATGATGAAATATTTTAATTTCAAAATCTATTTTACCGAGATTTTAAGTCGAAAACCAATTTTTACCAATTTAAATTCTTAAAAGTTTTTTATTTCTTATATAAACAAATACAAATTGGATGAATTAAATTAATTTGACGTTAATATCTTCTATCGTTCACGAGATATCGAGAACCGACCATCATTTTTTACCAATGTTGCGTACTATTTTTTGTAGAAAAAACTGACTGTTGGATTTTTATAAAAAAAATGACTGAATGTCGAAACCAATATTTTCTGTGAGATAAAATTAGTTTGAAGCCAATATTTTTAATTTTTGTAAACATATTTGAGTCCAAAGTAAATTTGTACCAACTTTTTGTAATGTTTTTATATTTTGTAAGAAAACTGTTTACTTGATTTTTCTCAAAATTTAACTGATAACTTCCTATGGGTTAAAAATACCTGCTTCGACACTACATTTACGAAACTATACTTACTAATAGTTAATAAGTAAAAAAAACTTTCAATTGGATTTTTCTAAAAGTCACACATCTTAAAATAGACGAGCTGACAAAATTGTATTAGGTACCTACAACAGCAAACAAAATACATACATATATAGGTACATAGGTACCTACATAAATATAAACTACATTTGTATGTCCTGTAATGTGCCCTCTAAGGTGTATTGTTAACATTTATTTATTAAAAATGATACAATAAAAGTAGAATTGGAACATAAATAAAAGACACAAATTTCAATTATCAAATTATCTGGACCAACTTAAAGAATGCATTTTTGTTTTTATTTAAAACTACCTACATATTAATAAATACTGTACCTATGTACATACATACATACCTATCAACTAATCTCAAACAAAGTGCTAAGTGTACGGGTATTATCACTGTCCGGGTACTAGCATGAATTCCCTATGGTATTTCATGAAATACCTGCCTACCTACCAATACGTTTTATATTTAAAATTTGAATTCAAATCAAACCCACATCCTGATATTTATCTACAAAAAAAAAACTTTAAAGGGCAAAACAAATCTAATCTTCAAATATTGCAGAAAAACTTAATGCCAAATAAAATAGAAGCAAAATACCCACCAGCCAATTTTTATAAATAACTATAACCAAACTTATAACTACCCCTATATATTTCTTCTTCACAAAGATCTGCACGACAAAAATCGCATCGTAGCTTTGTATACATAACAAAAACACTACGTATCACCCTCCAAAACCCATTTGTTTACATTGTTGTATTTATAATGTGGACGAATTCAACGAGAAAAATTGACGTGTTTTTCACGCATACATAGAATCACTAACTAAGTTTTTAGGGGAAATTTAATAAAGTTAGAGGAGAAATCACACGCATACTTAAATGAGTTTTTTTTTTGGACTCAAGGCAAACCAATATGGCTACCGAGGATTTATATTGTAATGCGTATACACTCTTTATTTATTTTTATATCACGTTAAAAAACTGCGATATCTACTATGGTGACTGCTACCGAGAAAACCAACAGCGCTTATTTGGATGCGGCTTCGTCATTGGAGCCAGACTTAGGCAACAAGTCTTAAGCTATAGGTGCATCAACGAGCGCCTCATGACCATCCGCATCAAGGCTAAATTCGGCAACATTAGCCTGATATGCGCGCACGCCCCACAGATGAGAAGGATGACAACACCAAAGATATGTTCTTCGAGCTCTTAGACAAAACATACGAGCAGTGTCCTAGCTACAATATTAAAATTGTCCTGGGCGATTTTAATGCCAAGCTAGGAAGGGAAGACATCTTTGGTGGAATAATCGGGAAAAACAGCCTGCAGAACAACACTTCCGACAACGGATTCAGGCTCATAGATTTTGCTGGGGGGCGAAACGTCATGGTAGCCAGTACGCGTTTTCCACACCTCAACATCCACAAAGGAACTTGGAGATCTCCAGATCAATCTACCGTCAACCAGATTGACCATATTGCGATCGACGCCAGACACGCTTCCAGCATCATGGATGTCCGAACTTTCCGAGGAGCTAACATCGACTCGGACCACTACCTTGTTGTAGCCAAGGTAGCACTTCGGGTTTCCAGGCCCAAGGCAAAACAGGAAGATGTTGGGAGAAGGTACAACGTCGAACGGCTACAATCGCAAGAGATCGCCAAATCCTTCTCCGACCGAGTTACAAGTAACCTCTCTCGAAGTTCTGTGCCGCCAACACAATGTATAGAAAACCAGTGGCAACATTGCCAAGACGCACTCAGAGAAGCCGCCTCTGACGTGCTGGGTTTCAAGCGACCACCAACAAGGAACCCCTGGTTTGATGACGAATGTCGGCAGGCAAATGCAGCCAAACAACAGGTACGCAAGGCGGCGCTGCATAAAAGAACGAGAGCTGCTCATGAGCTCTATGAGCAGAAGAGGCGAGAGGAACACCGACTTCTCAGAAGGAAAAAGAGAGAGCATGAGAAGCGTGCGGTCGAAGATGTTGAGAGGTTTAAAAGCAGGAATGAAGTTCGAAAGTTTTATGAACAGGTGAAACGAAATTCACAAGTACATAAACCTAGAACCGAAAGCTGCAAAGACGAAAGTGGAAACATCATAGTGGAACCGCAGTCAATGCTGAGGATATGGAAGGACCACTTCTGCAGACTGTATAACGGCGACGACGAACCGAATTCCGCTGTCAGGCAGGATGATCCATTCAACATAGACGACGAAAGCCAACAATCCCGTCCTCCCGACTTAGACGAAGTAAAGATTGCTATATCTAAGCTGAAGTCTAACAAAGCCGCTGGAGTGGATGGCTTGAATGCCAAGCTCTTTAAAGCAGCTGGAAATAAGTTGGTTAGGAGCATGCACCAACTTATCTGTAAGATATGGTCGGAAGAAAGCATGCCCGATGAATGGAACCTCAGTATTGTTTGCCCGATCCTGAAAAAAGGAGACCCTCTTAACTGCACCAATTATAGAGGAATCAGTCTACTTAACATTGCTTATAAAATCTTCTCTGCCATAATATGTGAACGTCTAAAGCCCATCGTCAACAACCTGATAGGTCCTTATCAGTGTGGTTTTAGACCAGGAAAGTCCACAGTCGATCAAATATTCACATTACGGCAGATCCTGGAAAAAACCCAAGAACACCAAATCGACACCCACCATCTTTTCATCGATTTCAAGGCCGCATATGACAGTATCTACAGGGACGAACTGTATAGAGCCATGTCTAGTTTTGGCATCCCTGCCAAACTCGTCCGTTTGTGCAGGATGACCATGGAGAATTCACGCTGCTCCATAAAGGTTGGAAACAACTTAACTGAACCTTTCGATGTCAAAAAAGGTTTTAGACAAGGTGATGCGCTGTCATGTGATTTTTTAACATCGTACTTGAAAGAATAGTGCAAAGCTCACACGTCAACACCAGAGGCACTATCTTTCAAAAGTCTGTCCAATTACTAGCATATGCTGATGACATTGACATAATCGGAAGAACTCAGCGTGATGTCAATGGGGCTTTTGTGAGTATTGAGGCAGAGGCGGCAAAAATGGGTTTAACGGTTAATGAGGGCAAAACAAAGTACATGCTGTCATCAAGAAAGGACCTACAACACCGACGTCTTGGTCAAAACGTCACCATCGACAGACGTAACTTTGAGGTAGTCAAGGACTTCGTCTACCTAGGCTCCGCTGTAAACGCAGAAAACAACACCAGCGCTGAGATCAAACGAAGAATAACTCTTGCTAACCGCTGTTTCTTTGGGTTAAGAAAGCAATTGAGTGGAAAAATTCTCTCTCGAAGGACCAAAGTGTCGCTATATAAGACCCTTATCATCCCCCGTCCTGCTATACGGTGCAGAAGCATGGACTTTGACAAAAGCGGATGAAAGCACCTTGGGTCGTTTCGAGAGAAAGATTCTTCGTGTGATCTACGGTCCCGTATGCATCGAAGGGGAGTGGAGGAGAAGATGGAACGACGAGCTGTACGGGCTGTACAGCGACGTAGACTTAGCAAGAAGGGTAAAAGTCCAACGACTAAGATGGCTAGGTCACGTAGAGCGCATGGAAACCAATGCTCCGGCCCGGAAAGTCTTCGAATCCACACCCACAGGACAGCGCAGTAGAGGAAGACCGCGAATCAGGTGGCGCGCACAAGTGGAAGGTGACCTCACCCAACTCGGAGCGCGAAACTGGAGACATCTAGCTAGAGACCGAGCTAGATGGAGAAGTTTGTTGGGTGAGGCCCTAGTTCACACAGGACTGTAGCGCCACCTTAAGTAAGTAAGATTAATAGGAAAACTCCCCACGTTAAGCATCGAGAAACATCTAGTGGCTAAGAGGAGAACTAGCTTCGTTAAGCATCTAGTGATTAAGAGGAGAACTCGCTTCGTTAAGCATCGATAAACATCTAGTGGCTAAGAGGAGAACATTCAGCGCCTACAAGAACCTAGTAGTTACTTCTTGAACCAATTTGAGGTATATAAATAGGCGCTCGGAAGCGAAGCGGTTCATTATTGGTTGCGAACTGCGATAAAGTAAACACTGTGTTTAAAAAGTAATAATTGAAAGTAAAGACTGTATTTGAAAAGTAATAATTAAAAGTGTTCAATAAATAAGCTTGGAACAATTTAAATAAAGTAAAATTGTATTTTATTTACAAGTAGTGTGAATAAGTTTTAATTGTCGGACCAAGCCGAATATTACAATATCTTTACTATGTATTTTTGCTTTTTGGGTGGAAAATTAATTATCTCCCTTATTCTGCTGGCTGCTTATGGGAATGGAAATAATATTTTTCTCTCGCTTGCGCGGAATTTCTCCACTTTCGATACTAGCGCCAACGACTCGGCATCCGATCGCCCTAAAAGTTTCTGCTCATGAGAACCTAGTAGTTTCTTGAACCAATTTGAGGTATATAAATAGGCGCTCGGAAGCGAAGCGGTTCATTATTGGTTGCGAACTGCGATAAAGTAAACACTGTGTTTAAAAAGTAATAATTGAAAGTAAAGACTGTATTTGAAAAGTAATAATTGAAAGTGTTCAATAAATAAGCTTGGAACAATTTAAATAAAGTAAAATTGTATTTTATTTACAAGTAGTGTGAATAAGTTTTAATTGTCGGACCAAGCCGAATATTACAATATCTTTACTATGTATTTTTGCTTTTTGGGTGGAAAATTAATTATCTCCCTTATTCTGCTGGCTGCTTATGGGAATGGAAATAATATTTTTCTCTCGCTTGCGCGGAATTTCTCCACTTTCGATACTAGCGCCAACGACTCGGCATCCGGTCGCCCTAAAAGTTTCTGCTCATGAGAGTACTATAGTTTTCATATACAAAGGTCTAAGGCCCCAGCCATTTATGCCAAGAGTAAGATTAGCAGAATCATCCATGAGTGCTTTTCGAAATTCTTGAGTTATTTGAAGAAGCCAATTTCCCACACGGGATTAGTTGGCCAACACTGGATATACAGCAACAAGCTGTACGAACGCGTGGAGTTGGAGTAAGATGCGCTGGCCTCGTTTCACCATCGCCCTAGCGAGAGAACTTCGTTCAAGTGACATAGCCCCACCAAACAACAGAAACCTGACAAATACAGAAATTGACCAACATTTACAACAGATGGACGAAACAATAAAACGAACGATGGAACGGACAATACCAAAGTACAAAGAACGGGACCAAATGGACGTTTACAGAAACGCGACTATTGACGCACTACGTAAGCACAAGAGTGGTTAAATGACAAGACTCAAAAACTTGCACAGACGACTTACAGATCCACACGACTTGGAGGTTAGGACACTGAAGTCGTCAATAAAAAATGTCAATCTGTTGATTAAGGACAACTACAGGTTATCAATTAACAAGTTCTGGGACCGTAAGATCCGGTCAGTTAATTCCAGTGACCCTAGTATGTTCCCTAAAATCAACGAGATATTCAGAAAAAAGAACGATAAGAGAACAGGGACGTACTCAGGACAGCGCAAATAGATCCAGAAGAAGCCATCTTTGACGATGACTTTTACATAATTGAAGATACGAAGGAAAAAGTGGAGGCGGTGGGAGCTGCTTTCCAGCAAGTGTACAAGGTGAATGTTAGCATTCGCCCCAACCACGACCTGGAAAACAGAGCCCTACTTAATAACTTTTACCTCCGAAATGATATGACACAATGGCGATCTGAGAACCGCGGTTTCATGCGGTTCGATGACGATTCCTTGGCAAATGCCATAATCGCTGAGCAAACGGGAGCAAGTCCCTTTTTAGTGACGAAGGTTGAGCTTCAGCTCATCTTCAACTCAATAAAAAATAAAAAGTCAGCAGGTGTCGATGGTATATCCAACGTTGTACTAAGACATTTACCGATGGAAGCAATTGACATTTACACCACACTCTTCAATAATGCACTGAATAATGCATATTATCCAGTGCATTGGAAGACCGCTGTGGTTCATCTCCTCCCGAAAAAAGGGAAAGGACAACTCCAACCCGTCAAATCTTCGGTCGATAAGTCTTCTTCCGAGCATCAGCAAAGTTTTCGAAAACATCATTAATAGGGCTCTGACTAAGTGGGCTGCGGACAACAAAATAATTCCGGACAAACAGTTCGGGTTCAAGGCGGGTCATGACACAATTCATGCTGCGTCTAAACTCGTTTCTGATATCCAATGGAATAAAACAAAACAACAATGCACAGGTGCTGTTCTGGTTGATTTGGAAAAGGCCTTTGACACCGTATGGTTAGAGGGTCTTTACCTAAAACTGAGCAGGCTTGGCATAAGCAAGCCATTGTGGTATATACTTTGTGATATGCTTAACGGTAGAAAGTTTGTTGTCAAAAGTGGCAATGTAACTTCTACCACAACATTCTTAATTAAAAATGGTCTTCAACAGGGAGCGGTGAATTCGCCGATTCTCTTCAGCATTTACACCAGCGATCTGATAGGTAGTCTTACAAAGGCAATTGCGTACGCCGACGATCTTATTGCGTACAGAACGGCCCGAAAGGTTTAGGTTATTAGAATTCTCTTGCAGCGTGATTTCGACAAGATTCAGCGATATTGCAACGACTGGAAACTGAAAATAAATGTCCAGAAATCGGAGACAATTCTGTTCCGGACTCCGTTGGCTAAGGCCACGAGGGATACGTGCAAAAATTGGCGCAAGATGGTCATCGTTGATTTTCACGGGCAGCCATTGGCGAGCAAAAGTGTAGTGAAGTACCTCGGTATCTGGTTAGATCAGTATTTATATTTCGACAGTCATATAAATGCTACTCTGACCAGGGCCAGAGGAGCCTTCGCTCTGACGAAACGGCTGTTTTACAGCAGTCGGCTTGACCCCAGAGTGAAGGTAATTTGCTACATGGCCCTCCTGTCCTGTGTGGTTCAACGTTGCCCCTTCCCAGATGGAGAAGTTTCGGGTGTTCGAGCGGCAGTGATTACGACGCTGTACCGGCTTATATCGAACAGCCGAATCTTCTTACGTGCACTAGTATTCCAACGAGGTCCTATACAACGGGGCTCGAATCAACAGAATTGACAATTTCGTGATAAAACTCGTTCGAGGTCACATTGCAAGAGGTATGTCTTCGACCAACAATTTAATTTTCGGGGCGTTCTATCCGAACGACGAGTATTTTGAAAGTGCACGCTTGAGCGGCTTCATTCCACCAGAGGCATTCCTCTTTTTAGATATATGTGGTCTGATACAGGATAGATTGGCAGTTCCGCTAATCTACCACGTCAGACGACGAACCGTGGATAGGCGACTCCTGTACAATCGGGACGTCATGGCACAAGGCGGAGCAGAGCTCCTTCGGTTCAGTAGGGCTGTGTCCGAACGGGACCGAACTGATAATGTGAAGCAGGAGAACCAGAACCAGGACAACAAAATATGAAAACAAGAAATGTTAGATAGTTAGATTTGCTGCTGTGGTTGTTCTAGTTTTAAGTAATTTATAGGTAGAATAGGTAGTTTAAGTTAGTTTAAGTTTTATTTTAAGGACCTTATTTTAAGTAGTTTTAAGTAAAAAAAAAAGGATATTGATATTAGTTTTTTCTAAATTTTCTAATGAATAAAAAAATAAATAAAATGGAATTGAAGTTAAATAGATCTTAGGGCCGAAAAGCATTAGCATTAAGTGTCGTGAACTACGACAGAATCTCCGCACTGAGTAAAATAGTTTTAATGAAAAACAAAACAGTTCGGGATTGGTTATTTATTAATAGCTTAAATGTTTTTTGTTAATAAACGAAGAAATAATTACATTAAATTCAATTTACTTTTAAGTGGAAAAAAGTGTTCGCTTTCGTCTTCTTTTTTTTCTTCGAATGAAAATTGATTTGAAATTCCCGCCACGCTAGCTGCAATGCCACCTCCCGTCTCTGCAGGAACTATTTGTTCTGTTTGTTTATAGATTCGATGTCGGAACTAATTTGTTCTGTTCGTCTTCACATTTATCCATGACATACCGGCCCCCGTGAAATTCCCTCGGTGTTTCACCACTTTCGACATCGAGAACAGCTAATTTTGATGTAGGTCTTCGTAGTATACCGCCATTCGTTCGAACATCTGCAACCCGAATGTGGCCGTCCTTTCCTGGATATGTCGCAGAAATGATTCCTCTTCGCCATTTACTCCTAGGAAGATCTGTATCGCAAATCAAAACTAAATCTCCAAGGTTAAGAGCTGCCTCTCGGCGGAACCACTTGGTGCGGCGCGTCAGAGTTGGCAAATATTCTAACATCCACCGTTTCCAGAAGCTGTTTTTCAATTGTAGGGCTATTTGATGTTGCTTACGAAGGCCAACACGATGGTCATCGGCAGGAGTTTGAGTAGAATTCATTGTCCCTAGCAAGAAATGGATTGGTGTGAGAGGCTCCTCTTCTTCTGATGAAACTGGCAAATGCGTCAGAGGCCTGGAATTTATTATGTTCTCGGCCTCAATGAGTAAACTTTGTAACGTTTCCGGACGTGGTGCTTCCTGCTTCAGTGTTTGTCCTAAGATTTTTTTCACAGACTGGACCAGCCGCTCCCAGCAACCACCCGCACTAGGATTAGGGGGACAGTTAAATAACCACTCAATACCCTTGGATGACATCTCGGCTTGGATAACATCTTAGTCGAATTGGTGTTGATTCTTCTGTAACTCTTTATTGACACCTACAAAATTTGTGCCGTTGTCGCTGCGAATGCGCACAGGCACTCCTCTTCGATTAACAAAGTTTCTGATGCATACTAAACATGCATCCGTTGACAGCCAATACAATGTGGATGGCACGTACGGTTAGGCAAGTGAAGAGTGCTGCCCATCTCTTCACACGGCTACGTCCAATCGTCACTTCCATTGGCCTAAAGTAATCGAGGCCAAAATAACTAAACGGTCTGACAAACGGAGTCAAGCGATCAATAGGCAGTTGTCCCACCGTCGAATCGTGAACCCAAATTCATCACAAGAGGTTTCCCAGTTAGGTTAGGTTAGGTTGAAGTGGCTGTCCAAGATGGAAACGGACACACTTAGGCCAGTTTGATGGCCCATTGTGATACCACATGAATCTTGAGGTTTCTTCCTAAGCTCAATGGAACCAGTTTGAGTCTCTTACGAAACGTGAGAGGCTGCTTATGCCGATATGATTTAGATCGTTTAGATCGTTAAAGAAGAATTCTCCTAGGTAATTCTTGCGTTTTCGAGCCAGAGCAGGGCATGTGCAGAGAAGATGAAGAACTGTTTCTTTTTCTTCCTCGTCCATACAGCTTCTGCAGAAGTCATTTGAGAATACGCCTAATCTCATGGCGTGCTTTCCTATTAGACAGTGTCCGGTTATGACACCTATTATCGAGCTTATATGCGATCTGCTTAGAGAGAGCAAGCACCTTGAACGTTTTAAATCCAGTGTTGACCAGATGTTTTTTGTGACTTGACACGTGGTGATGTTGTTCCACCTGGTGCCTGCCCTCCTCACAGCATCTTGCAACAGTTTACAAGTAGCGATTGGTATGCCAGTACGTGCCAAACGTGGTAGAATGGGCTGTACTGTACCGTTCCTGGCGAGTTCATCTACCTTACAGTTACCTGGAATGTCTCTATGGTCCGGCACCCAGCAAAGGTGAATATTAAACTGTTGTGCCATCTCCATTAGAGATGATCGACAGTTCTGGACTGTTATAGAGTTTGTAGAGACAGAATCCAGAGATTTAATAGCGGCCTGACTATCTGAGAAAATAAGGATATCAGATGTCGATATCACGTTTTCTTTAAGCTAGGACAAGACTTCTTTTATCGCCAAAAGTTCCGCCTGGAACACGCTACAATGATTGGGAAGGCGGAATGAGAGACTTAATTTTAGTCGTTCAGAGTACACACCTCCACCAACCCCTTCTTTTGTTTTTGACCCATCTGTATAGAAGTGGATTGACTCGTCTTCCAGGAATGTCCTATCCTCCCGAAAAGATCTGGGAGGTATAGAAATCTGGAAATTTCTGTCGAATTGTAGTTGGGGGATGGTGTAGTATGTGTGCTTTGGGATTGATTCTAAATAACTAAGAATAACGGAGTGGCCAATGTTGTTGTTAGTCCACTGCGACGAAGCTTTGAGGCGAATAGCAGAACTTGCAGCTATTTGTTTGCTAAAGATGTCAAGAGGCGTTAGGTAGAGTAAGGTGTCCAGTGCCGCAGATGGGGTCGTGCGAAGCGATCCGCTTATACATAGGCAAGCTGAACGTTGGACTTTATTTACTTTATCTCGGTTTATACCTTTTTCTAAAGCAGTCCACCATACTGCCACACCGTACATTAAAATCGGTCTGATTACCAATGTGTATAGCCAATGCGTGATTCTGGGTTGCAAGCCCCATTTATTACCGATAGCTTTTTTGCAAAAAAAGAGAGCTACAGTAGCTTTTTTGACTCTTTCCTCTACGTTGCGTTTCCAATTTAGTTTTTTATCTAAGACAAGACCCAGGTATTTAGCCTCGTCTGAGAATTTTAATTGGATTCCTTTAATATGGGGAGGGTTGACAAATGGAATTTTGTATCTCCTCGAAAATAAGACCAAATCGGTTTTGTGTGGGTTAACACCACCCAGTCCACACCGATCAGCCCAAAGTATTAGTCTATCTAAGGCATTTTGTAAGAGTTCTTTTAACGTGTTAAGATGCTTTCCTGAAACTGCTATAGCAACGTCGTCCGCATAGGCTATCACTCTGAAACCCTCCGCATCCAGACCAGTTAGGATTTCATTCACCACTAGGTTCCAGAGGAGAGGGGATAGAACACCACCTTGCGGTGTCCCTCTACCAACGAATCGTCTGCCAGAAGAGTTGCCCAGTTTTGAGTTAATTATTCTGCTAGTAAGCATTAAATAAATTAACTCCCGAAGCGAACTCTCTACATTTAGAGATGTTAGTACAGATGTGATTGCAGATGTGTCCACGTTGTTAAAGGCACCTTCGTTGTCAAGGAAAGCAACCATAGCGAACTCTTTATGATGGAGGGAATATTCGACGGTGCGTACTTAGGTGTGTAGCGCTGTTTCCACCGATTTACCTTTACAGTAGGCGTGTTGAGACGAAGACAGAAGTCTTGTATCAATACTTGCCCTTAAATGGATATCAATCAATCTTTCCAAGGTCTTAAGAAGGAATGATGATAGACTTATAGGTCGTAGATCTTTAGGGTTGACTTGCGAGCATTTACCTGCCTTGGGTATAAAAACAACTTTAACTTCTCGCCATGCCGAGGGAACATGGACCAGGTAAAGACAGCTGGTAAAAATTGCCTCAAGGATTGGTGCAATTATATCAGAAGTCTTCTGTAGCTCGGCTGGTGTTATTCCATCTGGTCCTGCAGATTTAAATGGTTTGAAGCTGTTGAGAGCCCATTGTAGCTTGTGCCTTGTAATCAGACCTTGTGGATATGTAGTATTGGGACTTGAACGTATATAACCGTTGCAAGTCTCGGTAAGAGAACTTCTAGGAAAATGAGTATCCAGTAGTAAGTTCAGCTATTCATTACTTGAATTTGTCCAGGAGCCGTCTGCATTTTTCAAGCAGCTTGGCATCGCTGGATTAGTTGAAAGAATTTTCCGTAACCTAGAGGCTTCAGAAGTTTCTTCTATCGTGCCACAGAAGGATCGCCAAGAAGATCGTTTAGATTTCCTTAGTGCCTTCTTGTAAATTCTTAGGGATTCTTTGTAAGAATCCCAGTGAGAGGCTAGTCTTGCGGCTTTGTCTCGGTTAAACAGTTTCCTGCATTCTTTCCTGAGCGAGTCAAGCTCTGAGGCCCACCATTGTGGTTTCCTCTTTCCTCTTATGTGTATAAGTGGACAAGCAATTTCTAGCGATCTGTTCATAGCTGAGGTAAGGTCATTGACTTTATTGTCAAGTTCATTAGCGTTAGAGGAAGGACAAGATAGTCCAGGTTTTAGTAAACTCTGTAATGAGTTCCTGTATGAGGCCCAATCAGTTTTCCGATAATTTCTAAAAGTCAATGCACTCGGGTTATCATCCACATTGATATTGAACTGGATATATCTATGATCAGAGAACGAGTGTTCTTTGGATACTTTCCAGTCCAAGATCATATGGTGTATAGTATCTGAGACAAGAGTTATGTCTAGGACTTCTTGTCGAGTTTTTTGTTATGAAGGTTGGCTCATTCCCAACATTACTTACTAAGAGGTTAGTACCAAGAATATAATCAAAAAAAAACTCACCTCTGTCGTTGATATTGGTACTTCCCCATATCGTATGATGAGCGTTGACATCGCTCCCAATAATTAGGCGGATCCTTTGCCTTTCCGCTTCAGCGACGATCTTGTCCAGGGTTTTTCCAGGGAGAGGGTCAAGGTGGTCATGGCCAAGATCACCGACACTATCCAGAAACTTACCTTGGTTGTTTCCAGCCTAGCTACGGTGGTATCTTTGTCACTGAAATGATGGAGTAAAAATACATTAATGCTACGTTTCACTAGTATGCAAGATCTAGGTTCACCTCTATCTGTCACACACAGTGTGTAGTATCCAGGAGTCCTGAGTCCACGAACAACGGATCTCACAATCCATGGCTCTTGGATCAGGACAATGTCTTCCCCCTTTCTCGCCAGCCGGAGAAGAAGTGAGGCCGAGGCCTTTACGGAGTGCTGGAGATTAATCTGTACTAACTACAGCATTTTGGCTACAATTAGGCAGATCAACCTCCACCACAGTTTTGTTCTGATCCTCTGAGTCTGAGGATGAACCCAAGAGTTTTTCCTCACTCAAAAGGATCATGTTGAGGTCGTCCTCAGTCTCCATTAAGGATGGACTGTCTACGACTTTTGTAGAGGGTGGGGTCGCTATTGGAGAGGGCATTGGTGCATCGTCACCTTCAGTTAAGAGAGAAGACGATGTCCCAGGCCCACCAACCGCTAGTTCACCCTCGGTTGTTTTTGGAGGCCCGCTTTCCGCGTTAACCTCATCTTTTTATAGACTCGAATTTTAATGGTTTCGAAGCCATAGTTTATCGAACCCTCGTTTATGGCTAGAGGAGCCAAAGATTCCTTATTGAGTACCAAAATGGCGCTCCTATAAAGATTCTTTACCTCCTCTAGCTTGGCTATCTTCAAGTTGTGCGTCGGAAGGGACGGGTTACAAACTCTGATCATCTCGAGAATTTCATCGATACCGGCAGGTTCCATTGGGATCCATATGCGGGCTCTAGGTCTGCTAGGAATGTCTTCCTTAGCGACAACCTCGAGCTTCGCACCTGGCCAAACTTCACCTAACCGGCTGACAGCGAGCTTATACAAGTCACAAGACCTCTGATCGCCACAAACCATGCGTTTTACGTGGCCTTGATGCCAACCCCCATCGCTTATGGAAGGAAGTGGTCCTGGAAGCTCCCTCAAAATGCTTAAAAAGCCACCCGAAAGCTTAACCTTGACCTACTGCCAACGATCAGCCGATATTGTTCCATCATCATCACTCCTGTCAATGACCGCAACCACGACTTTGCCCTTCGCGACGTCACTGAAACTGGCTTTCTTGATGGGATTGAGGGGAGTGCTGGTGTTGTGCACCCGAGGCCGTTTTGGTGTCGGTACGGCCCCCTCGAGAGACCTTTCTCGTTTGGACGTAGAGTCCATACTGGTCTTAGTTGTAGCAAGTATGCTTTTTGCCCATTCGACGCTAGCGGTTTGCTGCGGTGTCCTTTCAGCCCCCGATGATGCACCAGAGGCCTTCAGGATTTTCGCCGCTTGCCGCCTTTGCCTATATTGGCTTTTCGAGAGTTTCCCCTTTCTCTCATTAGTAGTGGTAGGGCCATTTTTCACAACCCTGCCACTACTGAAATTAGGTATCACTACCTTCCTATCCTCGTTGCTGCCAGCTGCAGAGGAGGGTCCATGGTTAGCCACTACTCCCTTCTCTGTGCTGGCCGCAAGAGATACGGCAACAGGCTTTGACGCCAAATTGCCGCCCGGTCCTGAAGAGATACCGGTCTCATCATCCTTTAAATTTTTGTTTTTGTTTTTTTTTTTGTTTTTTCCATCTTAATCCCGCGAGTTGCGAAGAAAAGAGGTCCGTCTGCACAGAGATTCGCATGTACAGATAAGGCTAGTTAATCCGGAGGTCGCCAGGTATCCGGATACTCCGTTAGAGACTGGGCTATTTTTGAATTGGGCCCCCAGCCAGGCTGATCATCGGCACGGGTCGTTTAACACCTTAGATCCAGCCCAATAAAGATAAGAGGTGGTAGGGAAGGAAGAGATAGGGTTAGGAATCAGTTGATGTTAATTCATCATTCTGATATGGGAGGAAAAGATTGGGATTCGGTAACAGCAATTCAGCTAATTTACCTAGAGTGAGAAGGAGCATAGGAGATAGGAGCCCTGTCTAGCTTTTTCGCCATTACAACGTGGAAGGTGGGATGGGAGTTGGTGACATAAACGTTGGCTGGTATGCCTTGTTTATGTGGGAATGGATGATGATTTTGGGAAAGGTAGAGGGATAAGAACGTCCATTAGTTTCAGGACTCATCTGGAGAAAATTCTCGAGAATCATTGACCCTACTCAGCTTCTACAACTCGACAAGTTCGACGTTCAGAGTAGAAGAGGTTTCCCAGTACATACCCAAAATTTTTTCCGCTGTCATTGAAGGTTCTTTGTCTAATTCCAAACATTTGTTCACGCTATTCGTCACATCACTGTTGAGCTCACGTTCCACAGACTTTGAATAGGAGATAAATCCTCGCAGTTCAAATCCAGCGCCTCGATGGATTTCCCTAACAGCCTTGCTCACGTCAATAGCTTCATCCTCATCTCGAAAGCTGGCGACGAAATCATCAACGTAATGTTGGTCGGTTATGTACTTAACTGCAATTGTATGGGTTTCTTCAAACTTTAGGGCGTTTTGATTCTTAACGAACTGGGCGCTGCAAGGGGAACACGAAGTACCAAACGTCATAGACTGCATGACGTAGGTCTCAATTGGCTTTGAAGGGTCACCGTGTCTCCAGAAAAAGCGCTGAGCATCCTGGTCTTCTTGTCGAATCTGAATCTGGCTAAACATCTCTTTAATGTCGGCACAGACTGCCACCGCACCTTCTCGAAATTTAAAAAGTACGACTGGTAATGGCTGATTTAAGTCTGGCCCCTTCAACAGGACAGAATTTAATGAAGTTCCTTAAACGGTAGCAGCGGCATCGAAGACGATCCGAAGTTTTTCCGGTTTATGGGGATTTCTCACCCCAAAGTGAGGTAAGTACCAAGTTCTTGCTCCAATTCTGTTCACTTCATCTGTCTGCA
Organism: Eupeodes latifasciatus; assembly: GCA_920104205.1. Taxonomy (NCBI): domain Eukaryota; kingdom Metazoa; phylum Arthropoda; class Insecta; order Diptera; family Syrphidae; genus Eupeodes; species Eupeodes latifasciatus. The sequence continues at coordinate 56,678,503 of OV049927.1, forward strand.
TTCTTCTCGCATAGCCCTTCTCAACGTAATTCATTAAATTACCTTCATATTCTTCAGCAAATTGAGTATCACCTTTCATCTTCCGTTCAATACCTTCCAGTCGTCGAAGGGCCATTGAATAACTACTTGGCAACACCACGGAATCCTCAATCCACAATAAGCCAGTTTCAAACCTATTGGAATCAAATCAGCGAGTAGTAGAGTCGAGGATCTCACGAGCTCTTACAATATCAGCTGACTCAACCAAATTTTCAGGTCGTTTTGTACCATACTCGTCGCCTTTAAAGTGGTCTTCAACCAGATCATGTAGCACCTGAAGACTGTTATGAGTTATATGGAACACTCTCTTTCTGTTTGCGATGTCATCTTCGGTCGGTCCATATACAACCCATCCCATCTTTGTTTTTGCAGCCACTGGTCCTCTCTGTCGGCTGACAGTTCTGTGTGGAACTCCTAAACAGCAATTATTGATTCCAATCAGCACTCTTGGTGTCGCTCTTACGTAGTCATACACTGGAAGGTTACGTAAGTGTTTATATTTAGCTTGTAAATCTTTAAGTTGAAGAGTCTGAGTCGGCAAAGACAACTTCTTTAAGGTTCGAGCATGTTTCAGTTTATATTTACGATTTTTGTTGTTCCAGGAACTGATCTTAACATCAACGAGATAGGATCGTTCGTTTGTAGTTTTTTTTTTTTTTTTTTTTTCACTTCAGAATTTCAGAAAGTAGTAAGCTTATAGCAAGCGTCAAACTACGATCAGAGGCTCATCATAAGTGCATGTGTTAGTTGTTAGTAAAAAAATAATACAATTATAGCCTAACACACGCACAAAATACAAAACATAATTAACATTTAACTATTACAGAACAAAAAATAAAATGAGAACGTTTACGATAGTGGAGCACTGGTTCTAAACAATGATTTTAATCCCACCTTATTCAAATTTAAATCTATCAATGAACAGTTTAAGTTATATAAAATGCTCATTCGACTTAAAGCTTTATTCGTTCCATAGTTAGTTCTATGGAAGTCAATATGTATTAAATCAAATGTACGCAGGTGATGAGTTCCGCCTCGGTAATTCAAATGTACACAAGATAGCAAATAAGGTGCATCAATTTCACCATTAATGAGTTGATGAAAAAATACTAAGTCATTATTAACACGCCTTTGATGAAGAGATTGCATTTGAAGAAGCAGAATACGATGCTCATAGGGAGGCAGATCATAAGGATCATCCCAAGGAAGACCCTTTAGGGCAAAGCGAATGAAGTTATGTTGAATTGATTCGATACGTTTTCTATGAATTTCGTAATAGGGAGTCCATACCTGCGAAGCATATTCAAGATGAGGACGAACATGGCAATTATACAAAGAAAGAGTAACATATGGATCATTGAACTCCTTTGCCCAGCGTTTTATAAAACCAAGCATAGAACTTGCTTTATTAACAATCAAATTAATGTGATGTGTAAATTCTAAGTTGGAACAGAGATGAACACCTAAATCTTTAAATGTGGAGACGCGAAAGAGTTTTTGCTGTGATATACAATAATCAAATACACTACCGATTCGTTTTTTAGTAAAAGTTATCGTCTGGCATTTTAAAGGGTTGAGTGAAAGGCTATTTTTCCCACACCAAAATGTGAAACTATCAATGTCGGCTTGTAAAAGAATACGATCATGGGTGGACTTTATTATTTTAAAAATCTTCATGTCGTCAGCAAAAATGAGTACTTCACTTGAGCGTAGACATGACGATACATCGTTAATAGACAGGATAAACAGAAAAGGGCCAAGATGGCTTCCCTGGGGAACACCAGATTGAGCAACAAAAGGTTCAGAAAGACAATTTCTAAATTTTACCTCATAGGATCTGTTTTCAAGGTATGATTTGATCCAAGCTAAGAAAAATGGTGGAAAACCAAGAGCTTTAAGTTTAAATAAAATAATTCCGTGGCTAAGTTGGTCAAAAGCTTTGGAAAAGTCAGTGTATATAGAGTCAACTTCATAACCTTGTTCTAAAGCGTTTGAACATATGTTTGAGAATGTGAGGAGATTAGTAACGGTTGATCTTTTTTTCACAAAACCATGTTGCTGTTCGCAAATGAGATTCTTACTAAAAAATGCTACACTTTCACATACAACTTGTCCAAACACTTTAGGAATGCAAGAAAGCTTTGCAATGGGCCTGTAGTTGCTTATATCCGCCTTGTTACCTTTCTTGAAAATTGGTGTTAGAAATGACTCCTTCCATATATTGGGAAATTTGCCTGTTTTTAGAGAAAGTTTAAATAAGAACGTAAGGGGTTCAACTAAAGCATTACTACACTTTTTTAATACTATCGGGGGAATACCATCGGGGCCGGCTGAGCAGTCATCATTCAACGCGGATAAAAGATCAAGGACCGTACTCTGTAGCACAGGGATGTGACTACAGCTAGTTTGTGAAAAGGAGTGAAGATTATGAAAATATACTTCATCAACTTCTTGAGGGCTATTAACAAATGACTCTCGGAAATTTGTCGCGAAATCGTTACAGATATCAACAGTTTTATCTAACGAAAGGTTCTTGTAAGTGAAGTTAACTGGAAAGCCATCTGATTTTTTCCTTAAGTTTACAAAATTCCAAAATTTTTTAGGATTCTCTTTCAAAGAGGAGCCCATATCAGTAACATAACAAGCATATAAAAAATTAGAAAGAGACTTAAATTGGTTAAAGAGTTGGACATAAAAAGAGAAGTTGATTGGAGACAGAGTTTTAAGATACGTTTTCCATGCCTTATTTCTTTTGTTACGCAGTGAACGCAATTCTTTCGTGTACCAAGGATGGCTAAAGTTTGTATTTCTTGATTTCTTTAAAGGTACATTTTTTTCTAAACAATAATTAAGGATCTTATAAAAAGTTGATCTTATAAAAAGTTGAAACTGCTTCGTCAATGTTAGAAAATGCTAATGTATCAGCAATTCCAGAAATGGTTAAATCTTCAGACAACTGCTGGAAATTAGCTTTTCTAAAATCAAAATTATATAAGCAATCAAAGGAATTACTGTGTTCAGTAAGGTGATTACTTAAGTCAAAAAAAATGTCCAAGGGGGGGTGATATTTATCAATATTAGTAATTCCTGATCTAGATTCTAGAACAAGAGTACTAATAGCGTCAGAAGAAAAGACTAAATCGAGAATTCGATTTTTTGAGTTTTTAATACAGCTTGTTTGCTGTAAGTCAGTAAGAAGGACTTTATCGAGAAGAGATAGTTCCAATTGTGAAGAAGAAGGAGAGGCTTCAAGGCAGGATTCGTCTTCGGATGGAATCCAGTCAATGTGAGGTAAATTAAAATCACCTAGAAGTAAAATATTGGTGTCAGAGCTGGACAAATTTATAATATAGTCTAATGCCAAGGAGAGATCGTTATAAACAGACTCCAAACTTTTTGGAGGAATGTAGACGTTTAAAATGAAAATAGTTTTAATCTGTATCATTATCTTTACACATACCAGTTCAATTGATAATTCAAATGGAAAAGATACAGAAGAAGAGAAATATGTATTTTTTACCGCTATGAGAACACCTCCACCTAAATCCCTTGCATTACCAACATGACGATCGTTCCTGTAAACTTCGAACTCTTGACTGAAAAGTTCTGTGTCGGAAAAGCTTGAATTAAGCCACGTTTCTGTCAAAACGAATACGTCGTGTGGAAATGATTGGGAGTTAAGAAAAATGTCAGCAGTCTTGCTACGAAGTCCCCTTACGTTTTGGTAAATGCAGCGTCAGTGAGTCTTCAGTACCAACAGCTCCCAATTCCATCGCCAAATCTTCCTCCAACAATGTAACGGATGAGCCCTCATCCAGTAAAGCATACGTCTCGACCTCCCCTTTTGGACCATGGAGTCTTATTGGAACAATTCTAAAAAGACAGACTGATTCAATGGACTTACATCAACTGACAAACAAGACAGACTGATTCAATGGACTTACATCAACTGACAAACTCTTTAATTTCTTCGTTTGGTTTCTTGTAATTCGTCGGCGCCACCTCGTTTGACTTGCACTTGCTTCTACCTTCAGTCCATCGTGCAACATACGGTGATGTAAGCATTGGCAGTCATTAATGCCGCACTTCTTTCTGTTCCGGCATTGGAGTGTTGTATGCCCAAGGCGGAGGCAAAAGAAACACAGTTTATTTTGTTTTGCCAAACCCCATTTTTCTTGAGCGGACATACTTTTGAACTGCGAACATTCTACTAGACGATGATTTATTTTGCATTTTGGACAGTTATCGTCAGGAGCAATATGCAACAGTGGTTTGTTCTTACCTTCCTTAAAGGTATCGATGAACCTGGAACCTCTGTGCTTGTAGTAATTGGTAAAATGGTGGCAATGAGCCTGGCATTTTCATTTGCCCACTGCGCTAAAAGTTCAACAGTCGGATATGGTCCAGCGCCTGAAGAAAATCGTGCCCATTCTAGTCTTTTACTGAGAGGAAGTTTCTGCACCAACTCTTCCAAAAGAGTCGGATTGTTTAGGTGTGGTTGCGCTCCAGCTGACTTCAAGAAAGCCACTAAATTTTGAATCTGTATAGCAAACGGGATTAACTGGTGAACTTCCGATTCATTTATGATTGGTAGTGCTTTGACTTTCAGTATTTGGCTTCGTACTAAGCATTCCGGTCGCCCAAACATAAATGATAATTGTTTTATGACATGCGGAACATTGCTGGAGTGAATCAAGAGAGATTCTACTACGTCTCTCACTTCTCCCTTGAGATATTTTTGAAGACGAATGGTGTTTTCTAAGTTGGTATATCCATACGCAACTGTTGATTCATCAAAGGTCGACATAAAGAGCGGCCATTCCTCAGGACGCCCGCTAAACTCTGGTAGATCGTAGAGTTTCCTTTGACTGACATTGTTGGGATACACATTTCATCATTTGATGCAGTCATCCAATTGTTCAAATGTGGCTGTGGCGCCACACCTGATGTTGTCGCTTGACTCTCTGAGGTTATATATATTATGTGACGCGTTATTTACCATCATTGGCCATGGCGCTTGAGAGGGCAAAGCATACCCCCCTTGAGAACCAGACGCAATTGTCATCAATGGAACCTGCTGCAGATTCGTTGTTATTTGCGACACAAGTGGTTTGTTATATACCCCTTGATAATCCGTAGAAGAACACAGCCTGGAAGTTTCCATTGCTCTCCTATGTGGCAAAGTAGTTGACACAACCGACTGCATTGGCAAAGTGTATTTGAGCTGGTGTGTTTCAGATAAACTATTTGAAGTTGGCAAGTTCGCAGTTGATGTAGTTTGAGTGACAGACGTGTTTTGCTGAACCAATTCCTTGATGTCATGGCAAGAATCAAGTTGACGTTGTAGATACTTAGACTTCTGTTCACTCTCAACCAACTGTGCCTGGGTTTCGTTGTACGTCCTTTCCAATGCAGCCAATCGCTTTGATAAGTCGTCTACCACAGCTTTACTTCTCCGCACGTCAGGTTTTATGGTTTCATCTAGGTTAATTTCTTCTTCTGATTCCGAATTTTGTGCCATCTTCGATTGGTAAACAAAAAATCTTTAATTTTACTTGGTGTAGATCCTTTTGTTTTACGTGAACTTCTTCTGTTCATATATTTATTTGAGTAAATTATATAGGTACTTGAAGAAGCACGCAAAGGGAAAACTTTTGTGGCAACGATACATATATGTAGTTCGTTTAAAAGTAAAAATGTCGTGAACTACGACAGAATCTTCCCACTGAGTAAAATAGTTTTAATGAAAAACAAAACAGTTCGGGATTGGTTATTTATTAATAGCTTAAATGTTTTTTGTTTTTAAACGAAGAAATAATTACATTAAATTCAATTTACTTTTAAGTGGAAAAAAGTGTTCCCTTTCGTCTTCTTTTTCTTTTTCGAATGAAAATTGATTTGAAATTCGCGCCAAGCCAGCTGCAACGCCACCTCCCGTCTCTGCAGGAACTATTTGTTCTGTTTGTTTATAGATTCGATGTCGGAAATAATTTGTTCTGTTCGTCTTCACATTTATCCATGACATTAAGTATTATTGTTTAACTTAGAGTGTCCGTATGGGACCAGTAAGTTAGTTGTAAGTTATGGTTAATTAGGCTAGTTTTATGAATTTTTGTCTAGCTTTAAGATAGGTTTAAGATTGAAGTAATAAAAATGAATTTGAGAAAAAAAAACAACAACAAGCTGTATTAACAAAAGCTGCCGGGAAATTTTGGATGTAAAGGCTGTTTTTTAGTTTGCGGTTTTCAAGAAGAAATAAAACGCACATTATTTAATTTAATAGCAACAAACTTAGATTTATTATATCGATATTATATCTTACAGATTATTTTGTTCAATTAGCCACCGCAGTTGGCTCGAATAAATTCCAGCTGATAGACCAAATCTTCGACCGCTTTTTGCTGTAGGGGGCAATTTTGAGACCGTATTTCAGCAGTCTCAGCATGTCTCGGTTTATGTGCCCAGACAAGCGACTTCACATGTCAAAAAAAAAATAGCTCAGCGGCGTTAAATCGAATGATCTTGGAGGCCACACCAAAAGTTTCCTTTAATACGAGTAACAAGATGCATCGCGCCAACCGAACTATTATTTTTGTATCTAATACATTTGCAAGATTTGAAAACATTTTTTTTAATACTTTTTATGCATTTTATCGATAGATAATGATAAATTTTCTTACAGGTATGCGACCATCAACTGAGAAGCCCATTAATATATGCTATGCATCCAAGAACTCGTAGCGATTCCTTTACATCAATATGGTTTACAATCCAAAATTTAGAATAATCATATTTGCAGAATGACATTGGTCTGGCAACGGTGACGTTAATATGACTTACATCGTTGGCGACCCCGTCGTCATTCGGTCCATGCATCGTGTTTTTCGGAGAAAGGTTTTTCTTATTATTTGATTACGAGTTGTTTTTTAATTTTAAATTAATGTTCTTTATTTTAAAACTTTACAATCAAATCCATAAACGATGTTTCAATTTCTATCAATGGGGCAGAAGTACTTTATTGTCAAATACCTTGGATTGACTTTGAATGCAGAGCTTTAATGGAAAGAGCACATCAGAACGAAGAGTTAAGATTGAAGTAAACATGAATCTTACGGTTACTAGTAAATAACTGCTTCTTATATGAATATCCAGAACATACTAATGTTATATAAGTATTGAAACCCGTTTGGACTTTTGCATCCAAGTATGGAACTGTTAAAAATTGAAACTCGGAATACAATTATGGAAAAAAATACTGAATTCCAAAACTAAGTCCTTTGTTAAATAAAGTTGTCAACAGACCCAAAAACATTAGAAAGCAAATATATTATCCACAATGGAATGTGAACCTAGCAGGCAAAAATCTTTCGCTCCTCCGAAGATGTTTCAAAACTATAATTCCGAACAATCTACAAAAAATTACTTAGATGCAAACAGAGCATACAAAGCTTTATACAGCTTTCCAAAACTGTGATATAACACTCGTTGAAGTAATGTTAAAAATATGAAAACCAAAAGAGAACATAGCACCTGGCTGTGATCAGATACGAGTAATAATATTTAAATCAGGTGACTTTTGAATATCCAATTTTTTCAATTCACAAGTTATCTACAGACTTATGCCCTAAGAATTTTTTAAATAAAAAATTCGCAACTATGCTTAACAAAACAAAAATAAAAGTAAGTGTTCCAACTAAACCTTCACTTTTCTTTGCATAAGTGTGATTTCCAGTTCTTCCAGCTCAGCTATTATCTGATTTCAGCTTTCCTTAATTTCTTTATTTGATGATTGTGTCATCTCTGTTATTTTATTTGCTCTTTTTTGATATTGAATGCTATTTGATTGTTTCATCACTACGATACCTTCATAAACAAATTCCTTTTTGGCTTACAGTTTGTCCATAAGAACTTGCTGCGTGCTTACTCTTTCAGTCCTCTTTTTTACCATCCTGTTGTTTTATTTAGAGCAGTGTAACTATTGTCTATAATTTGAGATTGAACAGGTGGTGGAGCTCAAACAGTGGCAATCTCCACGATTTCTTCCGTCTATAACTTGTAATAAAATAATCCTAACTTTAATCTTTACTCCGTAAACACATGTACTGCCAACCATTTTTCAAATTCTGACCCCACTCTGTTGGATTTATTTCTTGTGACCGATCAAAGCAAAGTGATTCTTTACGATCAGTTGTCTGCGGCAGCTTTTTCAAAGCATGATTTAATTTTTTTAACTTTTGACTTTCAAGTAGAGATTCATATTCGTTCCATCGAATACCGTGATTTCAAACAAATCAACTATGCTTCACTTGAAATGGATCTTAGAAGCATAAACTGGAATAATGTCTTGGAAATCCGATCCCCCAGCGAGCAGGTAGATTTTCTGAATAGCAGGGTGAATAGATTATTTGAGAGCCATGTACCCTTAAAAACCAAAAGCTGCGCTCCTCACAACAAACCATGGTTCACAAATGACATACGTTCTTTGATGAGACAGCGTGACCTAGCCTATAGACGGTGGAAACTCTTTCGTCTTGACAGCTTTCACCAAAAATTTACCTCTTTGCGCAACAAAACTGTTCAAAAAATTCGTAAGGCAAAATCCGCTTTGTATGCAACTCGCATCAACGCGTCTTTAGGAAGTAAGCAAATTTGGAAAAATTTGAAGAATATCGGTGTTGGAAAAGTATCTTGTGGTTTGGCTGAAGACATAGACATCAACGCTCTTAACAAATCTTTCGTTTCTAACCCAATTATTAACCACCAATCGTTAGATCCCCTACAATATTTTGAAGAGATTTTTTCATCGCATATCTCAAACTCAAATTCATTTATGTTTTCTGCAATAACTGCGGAGGATGTTGTAGAAGCACTCCTCTCTATTAAGTCCAATGCTATAGGCCTTGATAATATGCACCCTTCGTTTTTGAAAATTATTTTACCAACGCTCTTGCCCGTTATTACCCATATTTTTAACTCCATTTTGATACAAAATGAATTCCCAACACAATGGAAAAGGGCAAAAGTTTTACCCATTCCAAAAACTTCAAAAGGAGACGAATTTAGGCCAATCTCAATATTGCCATTTTTATCAAAAGTTTTTGAGAAAATTATACAAAAACAAATGAATGAGTTTCTTAATCTGTTCAGTCTATTAACCCCCAAGCAATCAGGCTTTCGAAAGAAAAACAGCTGCATTACAGCTTTGTTAAGTGTCTCGGAAGATATAAGGAAAGCTATAGACTAGGATAATGTCACATTTTTAATACTCCTCGATTTCTCAAAAGCGTTTGACATGGTAAATCACATGGTACTTTGCGGGAAACTCTTACGTCATTTTAACTTTTCTTCCTCCACAGTCAGGCTCTTATTTTCATACCTTACTGATCGAGTGCAAGCAGTAGAGGTTAACAGAACTCTTTCCAACTTCCTACCTGTCGTTAGGGGTGTTCCGCAAGGTTCGATTCTTGGCCCGTTGTTGTTTTCAATCTATGTTAACGAACTTCCTTCAATTGTAAGACAATGTTCAATACGCCTGTATGCTGATGACACCCAACTCTATTTGAGCTGCCCATTGGGACGTATTGAACACTCTGCAGCTTGTATAAATGAGGACTTAAGCTTGATTGAGCGTTGGTCGGTTAATAACTGCTTACTTCTTAACCCAAAGAAATCAAAGTGTCTCGTGGTTTCAAAAAACAAAATTGATGTCTTACTTTCCAGCAATCCTTTTGAATAACTGTCCTATTGCTTACGTCGACTCAGCTAAAAATTTAGGTGTAGTTTTTAACCGCAGCCTTACCTGGACACATCATATAAACAACACAATTGGGAAATCGTATGGTGTCCTACGCATGCTATGGTCAACACAGCACTTTATTCCTTTAACAATTAGAATTCTGCTAGTGAAAACGCTGATTTTACCTCTGCTTACTTACGGCTGTGAAATTTTTTGTAAGTTAGACTTCGAGAGTAAAAGGAAATTAACGGTTGCATTTAATAGCGCAATAAGATATATACACGGGCTGCGACGTTACGATAGAGTTTCGCAGCATACATCCCAACTTCTTGGGAAGTCGTTTGAGAATCTTATAAAATTCCGCACAATAACCTTGTTCTCTGACATACTTCTAACCCGCCAACCTGTGGATCTTTACAATGAATTAAACTTTTTCAACTCTAATAGATGTCGTGATCTAGTAATTCCGCGTTTTCAGTGTCTAACATCTGAACGTCAGTTCTTTGTCAACTCAGTAAGAATTTGGAATTCATTGCCGCGAGATATAAAAAGTATTAATAACACGAAACAAATGGGAAAGGAACTTAAACTTTACTTTAAATGCATAGATTAAGTTATATTCGCAAAAAAATAAAAAAAAATATAAATATGTAAAACTTGAATTAAAATCAATTATGTATGTAGCTACTGTACATTTTACAAGCTACACTATAAATAAGATATTGTATCTTAAAGTGTAAGCTAATCAAGAAATAAATAAATACTAAATACTAAATACTTTTTTTTTGGCCGGCCACCCAGCATTAAGGAACTAAAATATTATAAAACACTTTCAAAGCATTCTCATCTTATCATTGTTTGCAAAGAGTCTAAACAAAAATCTTCATCTTCAAATAAATAAAAACTTGATGGTGTAGTTATATACTTAAGTTTATTTCCAAGAACATTATTTAGGGAATTTTAATTTTTTTTCAATCAAGAACATTATTATGTTAATTCAATCATCAATGCATAATCATTATCAATCAGAATGTATAACTTTTTTTTTGCAACTCAAGTTGTGCTTGTCATAAGTAATTAACTGATTTATTTAAATTCTTTCTCTTCAAATTAATTAGTATTTTAAAAAGTTGCAGGGTATAATATAAATTTCTCCCAATAATTTTGTTTAAGTTACCGACATTTGTAAGATTTGCAAAACTGGATTCGCTGTGTAGTTCATTATTTCCTATCTTGCACCTATCATAAAAAAAAGAGATAATCTACTGCGAATCGCTTCGGATCTAATATTGTGTTTTTTTTTTTGTAATCAACACATTTAAATTCTATCGATAAAAATTGAAAATGTATCATTATATGACATTTAAGAAATTTTGTTTTACTCAGATTCCATGAATTTAATCAGAACGAAACCATACAATGTTAAGCTTATTTTTACTAGGAAAATATTTATTTTACTTAAAGAATTTAATCATAGAAAATATGATAAAAGACAAACTGTTGTATTCCAAAATTAAAAAAAGGTACAGTTTTGTAGACTTTAAGAAGTATCCAATATTCTATTATACATATTTTACTTTTAATTATGTTTTGTTAAATTCTATAAGTTGAATAAATGTTTCAAAATCATGTAAAACAATTTATGATAAAAAAAAGCCAAAAAAGTATTGATAATAATAACTGAAGTACATCGTCCTTAAGGAAACTTATATCATATTAGGTTTTTGATCCTGCACGTCTGTATTTGATGTATTATTTTTTCGTGGCCAACTCTGATGATTTCCCTGTAAATAAAATTGTTTAGTTAGACTGTTTTTAATAATATTTTTTTAAAGAATGTATTCAAATTGAATTTTAAAGTCAAATAATAAAAAAATAATGTTTTGTAACATGCATACAAAATAAAATAAATATCATGCAGAAACTGTTCTTGGTGCTTTCAGTGGGGCATTAATCGCTCGATCTTGGAGGCCACGCTACAGGCCCTAGGCGTGAGATAATGCGCCAACAAAAATGTCCGTCAATTGATTGTTTCGTTGCGTCGTGCGAACCGAACCATTATTTTTGTAATAAATTTGCACGATTTGCAAACGTTGTTTAGGATTAAGTCTATTCATTATGAAATGGCAAACCAAACCGGGCCACATATAAAAGGTATAATATTAAATATATATGTATGTACATATGTATGTACCTATGTATATGTATGTAAATGAAATTAAAAAAAGATTCAAGTATGTTTTCTTTCTTATTTCGATCGATATGTTCAATTCTATCAGAAGAAGTAGGTGTGGATGCAAGTTTATGTATCTACATAATAGAGAAAAGCTTATAAGTGCAAAGATATTTAGATTTCTAGTTTTGGCAGCTAATAACATTTCTTCGGTAATTTTTTTGTATGGGGATGAGACATTTGTATATGATTATCATCAATCCATTGACTAAAACGTCTATATGTTTAAAGTTACTGAACCGCTTCTTATAAATGAAATGCTTTCAGGAAATTAAATTTGCCATAAATAATATTCAAGCAAAAATGTATACAAATGTGGTTAATTCACTAAGTAGCTAATATCATTCTTATTTTTTGATTGCACTTCAATTTTATTATCTTCTATCTATCTTATATATTATATCTATACATATAAAACTGAAATCAAACAAAAGAGGAAATCTTTGTTACGGTTTGGCTTCGAAACTTCTTATACAATTGTCATGCAGTTTTTTTTTAAATGAAAGAGGATATCACGGAGCAGGTTTTAGGCATAAATAATGTCCGATAATGTTAGTCAATAATTAGTTATCTATACATACAAGAGCGTCCATTTTGTAGTATCTCGAAACAAGCTCACTAGCTAAAGTGCTTAAAGAAACGACGTTTATTGTGTGGGACGAATCGACTATGGTAAATAAAGGTGGGCCTGAAGCTCTGGATCGTACACTTTTTTTTTTTTTTTTTTTTATATAATAAGCACACACTCAAGGGGATATTACTACCCTTATTATGCAGATGCACAGTGTGAGCACTAGGAAGAGGAGAGAGGGTTTAAAAGGAGATGTCGGTGCACATTGGTTTTGAATTTCTGAATATTGCAATGACTAGGAAAGACAGAGTGTGGTAAGGCATTCCACATTCGCGTAGTACGGCTAAAGAACGAATCTCTGTATTTGACAGTACGGCCGAAGTTGGGCTCGAGGGTATACTGATGAGCATTCCTAGAAGCGCGAGAATTACGGTTGAACTGTTTAAGGGGAGGAATGCAACTGGCTATTTCACTAGAGCATAAGCCGTTAAAATAACGGTAAAAAAGGGTCAGACAAGAGACCTTACGACGATGTTCAAGCGAAGTAAATGAACTTATGATGATATTATCATCTATCAATTTAAATGCTCTACGTTCAATACTATCCAAGAGGCTTAAGTAAGTTGCAGGAGCACCAGCCCAGAGATGGGAGTTATACTCAAGCTTTGGACGTATGTAAGTCTTGTAGATAACAGCCAGATCAGAAGGGGTGAAATATTTCTTGCATCGCCTAAGGAAACCCAAACACCTTGCGGCATTTTTGGCGACATCGCGTATGTGATCATTCCACAAGAGGTGGTTGGTGACACACATACCGAGAATATCGAGGTGTTCAGTCTCATTGATGCAAGTTCCATCCATGGATAATGGCAATGGGGGTATATCTCGCTTTAACGATACAAGACAGCATTGCGTTTTCGAAGCATTAAATTCCACGCGGTTTTTTAATCCCCATTGAACAATGCTGTTTAGGTCGGAATTTAATGAGCATATCATATTTTGTCGTTGCAGTTCCACATCCGAAGAAGAGGGATGTGAGTCTAAAAACGAATATGAAAAGCTAAGAGTACTATCGTCAGCGAAACAATGTATTGGATTAGATGTTGCAGACAGGAGATCATTAATAAAAATGAGAAAGAGTGTTGGAGATAGAACAGAGCCCTGGGGCACACCAGCATTTATTTTATGGTTTTCAGACTTGAATCCATCTAATACTACTTGTATTGAACGATCCGAAAGGTAATTACTAATCCAATGAAGCAGGGATTCATGAAAACCGAAAGCACGCATTTTCGATAAGAGAGCCTGATGCCAAACCCTATCAAATGCTTTTGAAATATCAAGTGCAATAATCTTACTTTCTCCAAAGCGATGTAAAGATTTGCTCCACTGTTCGGTGAGATGAACCATGAGATCACCAGTGGACCTATTGCTGCGAAAGCCGTACTGCCGGTCATTAAGAAGCTTTCGGTCTTCGAGATATTTCTTAAGCTGATAATTTACCAGCGTTTCCATGACCTTGGAAAGAAGGGACGTAAGTGCAATCGGTCGATAATTAGAGGGTGAAGAAGATTCGCCTTTTTTGGGAATAGGCTGGACAAATGCAGTTTTCCATCCGCTCGGAACGAGACCAGAGGAGTAGGACAGATGAAAAAGCTTACGCAGTGGTTTTGCCAGCGTTGAAGAACACCTCTTCAGAACAATAGCGGGGATACCATCCGGACCAGCGGATTTATGTGTGTTTAGATCTCTAAGGACTCTTGCCACAGTACGAGTGCGAAAAAAGATTGGTCCCATAGAATCACTAACTCGCTCAAGTACAGGCGGAGTCATAACACTCACTGGCAGCGTAGAATTGGCGGCGAACTGCCTAGCAAAGAGATTAGCTTTCTCTAAAGAGCTAACAAATGGAGTGTCATTGACAACGAGTGTAGGAACCGAGGAAGAGGAAGAATTCCTCATGTTTTTTACAAATGACCAAAAATTTTTACTGCCTTTGGGACATTGCAGTATTTTTTGCCGTAATTTTTGGTCATGTAAAAATTTGGTCCGTCGAATATGGGCGTTACAGGCCTTCCTGGCTTGTTTGAACTTTTTCCGGCTTTCCTCAGTACGGTTGGCTTTATAGCAACGGAAACTTACCTCTTTGGCCCTAATAACCTCTTTACAGCTCGCATCAAACCATGCGTTTTCCTTAGGTCTGATGCTTTTAACCCTATTCGGGATAAAAGTTCTCATTCCCAGGAGAATCAAACTTGTGATCATATCAGCGCTGGCGTCAACGTCACTATCGAGGAAGCATAGTGACCAGTTAAAGATGCTAAAATAATTATTGAGACCGTCCCAGTTGGCTTTCTCGTATTGCCAAACGGTTCTCTTAGGAGCTCTTTCTTTAACTGGAGAGTTTTGACACGAGAAATTTGCTGATATGACACAATGGTCAGATGAGCCTAGAGGAGACAGAACACTAACAGTGTACTTATCAGGGTCAGAGGTAAGAAACAAGTCAAGTGTTTTCTGCTCGACCTTCAACGTCCGATATTCGGGTGGGCTCGTTGACCAGCTGAGTTAGGTGGTTCAACTCAGCGAAGATTTCTGCACACACTCCATCGGGTGTTGTCTGGCCGGAATGTTGAAGCCATGCAGAATTGTGTACATTGAAATCGCCCGTAACAACGATTTCAGTGCGAGGATAGGACGAAACAATTCTTTGGATGGAGTCAGACAAAGCATCAAATTCACGAGAAGTTGATACTCTGTCTAAATTTGGGCTTCGATAAAGGAAGCAGTAGTGAATGATTTGTTTATTTTTTTTTTTTTTTTTTTTTTTTTATAATTCACAAGCACTCAAGGGGTTATTAGTACCCTTTATATGTTTATATTTAAACACAGTGCGAGCGTTAGGAAAATAGGGAAGGATTTAAAAGGAGATACCGGTGCACATTGGTCTTAAAGTTCTGAACATCAAAATGGGAGGGAAAAACAGAGTTGGCCAAAGCATTCCACATTCTCGATGTGCGATTTAAGAAAGAATCTCTATACTTGACAGTACGCCCGAAATTGAGCTCAAGGGTAAACTGATGAGCATTCCTAGAAGTGCGAGTATTACGGCTGAATAGTTTAAGGGGTGGAATACTACTGGCTAATTCGACAGAACATTGTTTGTAAAAATATCGATAAAACAACGAAAGGCATGAAACATTGCGGCGGTGTTCTAGTGATGTAAATGTTTCGATTATAGTTCTGTCGCCTATCATTTTTAAAGCCCTTTTTTGAATTCTATCCAAGAGATTTAAACTTGTTTTAGGGGCACCTGCCCAGATATGCGAATTATATTCAAGCTTTGGACGGATGAAGGCTTTGTAAATTACAGCCAGATCAGAAGGGGTGAAAAATTTCTTGCATCGTCAGAGAAATCCTAAGCACCTAGCAGCATTTTTGGCGATGTCGAATATGTGATCATTCCATAAAAGGTGATCTGTGATACACATACCGAGTACTGACAGTTGATTAGTTTCCTGGATGCAAGTGCCACTCATAGATAGCGGCATCGGGGGTATGTTACGCTTTAACGACAGGAGACAGCATTGAGTTTTCGAAGCATTAAATTCTACACGGTTTTTGATTCCCCATTGGACAATGCTGTCAAGATCAGAATTTAATGAGCTTATGATACGCTGCCGTTGAAGTTCCACATCCGAAGGACAAGGATGTGAATCTAAAAACGAGTATGAAAAGCTGAGGGTACTGTCGTCGGCGAAACAGTTTAATGGATTAGAAGTGGCAGACAAGAGATCATTTATGAATAAAAGGAAGAGAGTCGGAGACAAAACGGAGCCCTGGGGGACACCAGCATTTATTTTATGAATTTCAGACTTGAAACCATCCAATACAACTTGTATTGAACGGTTAGAAAGGTAATTTCTAATCCAACGAAGAAAAGATTCATCAATACCAAAGGCACGCATTTTCGATAAGAGAGCTTGGTGCCAAACTCTATCAAATGCTTTTGAAATATCAAGTGCAATAATCTTACTTTCTCCAAAACGATGTAAAGACTTGTTCTACTGTTCGGTGAGATGAACCATGAGATCACCAGTGGACCTATTGCTACGAAAGCCATACTGTCGGTCATTAAGAAGCTTCCGTTCTTCAAGATATTTCTTAAGCTGATAATTAATCAGCGTTTCCATGACCTTGGAAAGAAGGGACGTAAGTGCAATTGGACGATAGTTTGAGGGGGAGGAGGATTCGCCTTTTTTAGGGACAGGCTGAACAAATGCAGTTTTCCATCCACTCGGGAAGAGACCTGTAGAGTAGGACAGATGGAAAAGCTTACGCAGTGGTTTTGCCAGCGTTGAAGAACACCTCTTCAGAACAATTGGGGGAATACTATCCGGGCCAGCGGATTTGTGTATGTCTAGGTCTTTCAGTACTCTTGCGACTGCACGAGTGCGAAAGAAGATTCGTCCCATAGAATCGTTTACGCTCTCAAGAACAGGAGGACTCATGACACTTTCCGATAGCGTCGAATTAACAGCAAACTGTGCTGCAAGCAAATTTGCTTTATCAATCGAGCTTACATAGAGAGTGTCATTGTGGACGAGCGTTGGAACCGAGGATGACGTGGTGTTTCGTACGTTTTTTACAAATGACCAGAAATTTTTACTACCTTTGGGACATTGTAGTATTTTTTGCCTTAATTTCTGATCATGCAAAAATTTGGTTCGTCGAATATGACCATTACAGGTCTTTCTAGCTTGTTTGAACTTATTCCGGTTTTCCTCAGTCGGGTTGGCTTTATAACAACGGAAACTTACATCTCTGAACCTAATAACCTCTTTACAGCTCGAATCAAACCATGAGTTCTCTTTGGGTTTGATAGATTTCACCCTATTCGGGATAAAATTTCTCATTCCACAAAGAATTAAATTTGTTACCATATCTGCGCTGGAATCCACGTCACTATCGAGGAAGCATAGTGACCAGTTAAAGTTCCTGAAGAATTCATTGAGACCGTCCCAGTTGGCTTTCTCATATTGCCAAACGGTTCTCGTAGGAGTTTTTTCTTTAACTGGGTTTTTTTGACATGAGAATTTTGCAGATACGATACAATGGTCTGATGTGCCTAGAGGCGGTAATACACTGATTGTGTATTTATTAGGGTCAGAGGTAAGAAACAAGTCTAGGGTGTTGGCGGATTGACCTGCAACGTCAGGGATTCGAGTTGGCTCATCGACAAGCTGAGTTAATTGATTTAACTCAGCAAAGATCTCAACATACCTTCCTTCCGGTGTTGACTGGCCAGAATAACGAAGCCAAGAAGAATTGTGTACATTGAAATCGCCCGCAATGACGATTTCAGTGTGAGGATAATGGGCAACAATTCTTTGAATGGAGTCAGACAGAGCATCAAATTCGTTAAAAGTTGAATTTCTGTCCAGATTTGGACTTCGATATAAAAAACATGTGTGGATGATGTGCTTATTTACCGTGAATTTTAACCACATAAAGTTAGTTTGTGTTAGAGCACAAACCATATTGTGGCTGAAGTTGGTATGCAACATCATTTCTTATATACACGGCTAATCCATGATGAGGAAAAAATAATGGCACTAAGCTATACCCATTTAGATTGAATTCCGAATGATCAGAATCTTCACCTATTTGAGTTTCACTCAATGCCAAAACAGCTGGCCTGTTTGATGCAGTGTGGACATATGTGGCATAGGAGTTCTTTCTTAAACCACGAATGTTGCTAAAATCCACCCTGAATTCACCCAACATTCTAATGTTCAAAACTAATTAAACACAATTCGGACAATTAACTATAATATATGTTTTATCTAGAATCCAATTTGAACTTTTCAGTTACAGGTTTCCACTAGTGTTATGCCTTAGTGAAAATCTGCATACTGATCCGGCCCTGGTTAACTAGATATCACACATACTAATCTATCCGAAAACACATCAACTCAATCCATGTATACACTGTATATAGCTATAAAAGAACCGTATGCAATGTCTACATCGATTGAGATAATATGACTGTGAGGGATGGAGGGAAGGGAGAGAATTGATTACCCATTGCACTGTGTTATCATTATCATTATACTTTTGCCGTTTCGTAATTGATTATTGATTTATGTTGGAGCACTAGTTTTAGGTATTGTTTTTTGTTGTTGTTTGGCTTTGGACACTGCACTTGGAAAGAAATTGTTGACACGGCGCGGGATTTATTTTATTATTAGATTATTGATTTTAATTATGACTGAAGAAAACACATATGGGCTGGACTGTTAATTGATTTTTTTTGTTTTTACGTATCGGGTTTTTATTATAAGTATTATATTTTTTTTTTTTTTTAATTTAAACAGACAACAAATATGAACAAAGGTAGACAACTAGGTACAATGAGGACAAGACTCTCACGACGCGTGCGCTGCGGGTGGGATGCAGATCGGCACTTTACGGAGAATTTAAACCACATATAATTAAAAAAGGAATTGGTGCAAAGACCATATTGTGGTAAGAGCTGATAAGCAACATCATTCCTAATGTATATGGCGAGGCCATGGTGGGAAAAGAATAAAGGCACCAAGCTATACCCATGAATAAAAAATTCAGCAGGATCGGAATCCTCACCTACTTGGGTTTCACTTAGTGCCAAAACAGCTGGCCTGTATGAAACAGTATGGCGGTATGCCAGCAAAAAATTTGCCCTTAGCCCACGAATATTACAATAATCTACTCTGAATTGTCCAGTCATTGCAAATAAAAAAAAATGTCTAAAACCAATACAGATAGAGATGAAAAATAAAATTCACTCAATTGAAACACAGAATAATTATCAATTCACTGCTAGTGTTATGCCTTAGCAGTGACGAGAACCGATCCGACCCTGTGATGCAAAACAGTAAATTCAATTCAAATAATCTGCTGAAACACAGATTAGCATATGCACCAATTCCAATTGCAATTGATACATAAACTAGGCTGTGAAACTGTGGAAGAAGGGGAAAGTAAGGATGGGATGGTACTCACTGTGATGTGCTGTGCTGAGTGGCTTATCATTTTTTTTGTTATTGGTGTTTTTTGTTGTTCTTGAGTGGCGTGATTTCTTTATTGTTGTTTTATTTGGGGGTGCACTATTGTTATTGTTTTTTTTTTGGAACCACACTTATTAATTAATGTGTGATTTTTTGTTGTGACAAATTATTGTTTTTTTTGTTTGTTTTTGTAACTTTTTCGTGTATATGTATAATTATAATTCAGTTGAGGATACAAAATAAACTGCTCCACGACACGATTTACAAACAATACAAAAATAAAAAAAAGAACGAGCACAGACAGAACGGAGACGCACAACACAGGGGCAACCTTCCCCAACAAAGGTTCACTGACAACTTGAGATTTTAGAGCTGATGAACGTCCGATGGGAGGTGTTGTGATACTGTTCACTGGTGATTTTCGGCAAATATTGCCAGTTGCGCCAAGAGGTACAAAAAGTGATGAAATAAATGCTTGCCTAAAATCGTCGTTTCTGTGGGCTTCTGTCAAACTTTTAAGATTGACCACAAATATGAGCGTACATTTGGGTGGTGATAATAATGCAGCGCAATTTTCAAGAACTCTTTTGGATGTAGGAAATGGAAATATTTTAAATAATGATGGTGAAGTACTAATAGATCCAACATTTGCAACTAGCGTCACTGGACAAGACGAATGAATAGCTAATGTTTACCCGCAAGTCGCCCAAATTTCAGAGAAAACGGATGATTGGTTACACGAACGAGTGATTTCAGAACCTAAAGCTAAAATTCTTTCCGGCTCAGCCCAACGTCAAGTTGTTTTCATTCCCAGGATACCGATAATTACTATTGAATACCCGTTCGAATTTAAACGAGTACAATTTCCTATAAAGCTTTGTTTTGCTATGCCTATCAATAAGGCACAGGGACAGACACTGAAGGTTGCAAGCCTTGACATCACAAATCCCTGTTATACCCACGGACAATTTTATGTTGTTTGCTCCCGTTTCAGCTCGGCAAAAAATCTATATGTGTATGCGCCTCACCAAAGAACAAAAAATATTGTATTATAACATTAATAGAAATATGTACAGAGATAATATATAAATTAATAAATAAAAAAGGTACAATATAAGAAAATAGTAGTTTTTTCATCCTCCCGCATGAAGCCGGGTAAACCAGCTAGTATATACATATATATAAGTCGTTTTAGTTACACTAAATAAGATGTTCAAATGGTAGACATGTGCATTCAAGAGGACACAAGCGTCCACAGGTTTTTCTCAAAACCAACCTCTGTCTATCAACTCCTACTCTCACCTCCCCGTGGTGAACATCGGGTGCCTAGTACCTCAACTGGAGATTGGGTTCCAACCCCAGTGGAAAGTTGTTGGGGGCAGCAAACGAGAGAGAGGGGGAGAGGTGCGTCCACTAAGGCACCTCTCCTTATCCAGACGGCAGCGGAGGAATTCCCGAGATGGAATCAACGGTGGCGTCTACAGTTCCAGTAAGTCTGAACTACTTAGTGAACACCTTATAGGGCTTCTACGGCTTATTCGGAGCCCAGGCCTATAAGGAGCGGTTTATCCGGCTCCCCGTCCTTGGAGTTATACTAAGGATCTGGCCCTCCAGGTTGGGGGTTGTGCCGTCAGGGTGACTTCCTGACCACTTAAAAATCTTATAGTTGCGAAGCACCAACAAGCCTCGGATACGGACGGATTTACTGCTGACAACCAACGCAAACGAATTAAGGACAACGAACTTCGGATATGCACGTGGAATGTTAGGTCCCTTAACAGACCACGTGCAGCCGAAGAATTAGCGGAGGCCCTAGACAGCTATACAGCAGACATCACCGCCATCCAGGAAATACGATGGGATGGGCCGGGCAAAAAGAGGATGAAAAACTGCGATATCTACTATGGTGACTGCTACCGGCTTCGTCATTGCAGCCAGACTTAGGCAACAAGTCTTAAGCTATAGGTACATCAACGAGCGCCTCATGACCATCCGCATCAAGGCTAAATTCGGCAACATTAGCCTGATATGCGCGCACGCCCCCACAGATGAGAAGGATGACAACACCAAAGATATGTTCTTCGAGCTCTTAGACAAAACATACGAGCAGTGTCCTAGCTACGATATTAAAATTGTCCTGGGCGATTTTAATGCCAAACTAGGAAGGGAAGACATCTTTGGTGGAATAATCGGGAAAAACAGCCTGCACGACAACACTTCCGACAACGGATTCAGGCTCATAGATTTTGCTGCGGGGCGAAACGTCATGGTAGCCAGTACGCGTTTTCCACACCTCAACATCCGCAAAGGAACTTGGAGATCTCCAGATCAATCTACCGTCAACCAGATTGACCATATTGCGATCGACGCCAGACACGCTTCCAGCATCATGGATGTCCGAACTTTCCGAGGAGCTAACATCGACTCGGACCACTACCTTGTTGTAGCCAAGGTAGCACTTCGGGTTCCCAGGCCCAAGGCAAAACAGGGAGATGTTGGGAGAAGGTACAACGTCGAACGGCTACAATCGCAAGAGATCGCCAAATCCTTCTCCGACCGAGTTACAAGTAACCTCTCTCGAAGTTCTGTGCCGCCAACACAATGTATAGAAAACCAGTGGCAACATTGCCAAGACGCACTCAGAGAAGCCGCCTCTGACGTGCTGGGTTTCAAGCGACCACCAACAAGGAACCCCTGGTTTGATGACGAATGTCGGCAGGCAAATGCAGCCAAACAACAGGTACGCAAGGCGGCGCTGCATAAAAGAACGAGAGCTGCTCATGAGCTCTATGAGCAGAAGAGGCGAGAGGAACACCGACTTCTCAGAAGGAAAAAGAGAGAGCATGAGAAGCGTGCGGTCGAAGATGTTGAGAGGTTTAAAAGCAGGAATGAAGTTCGAAAGTTTTATGAACAGGTGAAACGAAATTCACAAGTACATAAACCTAGAACCGAAAGCTGCAAAGACGAAAGTGGAAACATCATAGTGGAACCGCAGTCAATGCTGAGGATATGGAAGGACCACTTCTGCAGACTGTATAACGGCGACGACGAACCGAATTCCGCTGTCAGGCAGGATGATCCATTCAACATAGACGACGAAAGCCAACAATCCCGTCCTCCCGACTTAGACGAAGTAAAGATTGCTATATCTAAGCTGAAGTCTAACAAAGCCGCTGGAGCGGATGGCTTGAATGCCAAGCTCTTTAAAGCAGCTGGAAATAAGTTGGTTAGGAGCATGCACCAACTTATCTGTAAGATATGGTCGGAAGAAAGCATGCCCGATGAATGGAACCTCAGTATTGTTTGCCCGATCCTGAAAAAAGGAGACCCTCTAAACAGCACCAATTATAGAGGAATCAGTCTACTTAACATTGCTTATAAAATCTTCTCTGCCATAATATGTGAACGTCTAAAGCCCATCGTCAACAACCTGATAGGTCCTTATCAGTGTGGTTTTAGACCAGGAAAGTCCACAGTCGATCAAATATTCACATTACGGCAGATCCTGGAAAAAACCCAAGAACACCAAATCGACACCCACCATCTTTTCATCGATTTCAAGGCCGCATATGACAGTATCTACAGGGACGAACTGTATAGAGCCATGTCTAGTTTTGGCATCCCTGCCAAACTCGTCCGTTTGTGCAGGATGACCATGGAGAATTCACGCTGCTCCATAAAGGTTGGAAACAACTTAACTGAACCTTTCGATGTCAAAAAAGGTTTTAGACAAGGTGATGCGCTGTCATGTGATTTTTTTAACATCGTACTTGAAAGAATAGTGCAAAGCTCACACGTCAACACCAGAGGCACTATCTTTCAAAAGTCTGTCCAATTACTAGCATATGCTGATGACATTGACATAATCGGAAGAACTCAGCGTGATGTCAATGGGGCTTTTGTGAGTATTGAGGCAGAGGCGGCAAAAATGGGTTTAACGGTTAATGAGGGCAAAACAAAGTACATGCTGTCATCAAGAAAGGACCTACAACACCGACGTCTTGGTCAAAACGTCACCATCGACAGACGTAACTTTGAGGTAGTCAAGGACTTCGTCTACCTAGGCTCCGCTGTAAACGCAGAAAACAACACCAGCGCTGAGATCAAACGAAGAATAACTCTTGCTAACCGCTGTTTCTTTGGGTGTCGCTATATAAGACCCTTATCATCCCCCGTCCTGCTATACGGTGCAGAAGCATGGACTTTGACAAAAGCGGATGAAAGCACCTTGGGTCGTTTCGAGAGAAAGATTCTTCGTGTGATCTACGGTCCCGTATGCATCGAAGGGGAGTGGAGGAGAAGATGGAACGACGAGCTGTACGGGCTGTACAGCGACGTAGACTTAGCAAGAAGGGTAAAAGTCCAACGACTAAGATGGCTAGGTCACGTAGAGCGCATGGAAACCAATGCTCCGGCCCGGAAAGTCTTCGAATCCACACCCACAGGACAGCGCAGTAGAGGAAGACCGCGAATCAGGTGGCGCGCACAAGTGGAAGGTGACCTCACCCAACTCGGAGCGCGAAACTGGAGACATCTAGCTAGAGACCGAGCTAGATGGAGAAGTTTGTTGGGTGAGGCCCTAGTTCACACAGGACTGTAGCGCCACCTTAAGTAAGTAAGTAAGTAAACGAAATACAGTGAATTTTACTATTTAAATTTTTGGTGTTAGCATAGTCGGCCACGTGTTACTTAGACTGAAGCTTATTATAGTGGATATAGTACAAGCAAATACGCAATGCAATAAACTGCCAGCCTATTATTATTATTATTATAACTTTATTAACAGGGAATAAATTACACAAATTAATAATAATATTATTCGACACAAGCTACCAGGACTTCGGCCAATAAGGGTAGTTATTTGAATATTATTATATGTTGTTAGGTTTTGAGTTTAACTTTAATATAGTTATATTTAATATAAATATAATAGTTAAATTAAAGTTTGAAGTTTAATTGCAGTTAATATTTTAAAAACGTCTTTAATGTTTCGTTCAGTAGGGAAGGTTAAAAGGTTTAACAGAGTGCTTGTTGTATTGACTCTTTTGGACATGAGTTTGACATGCTCGCAAACAAATGGTGAGGGGAATATTTTTGTTACAATGGTGACAAAGTGGTTGTTGTTCTTTTGTTATGCAGTGGCTATTAGTAATGTTAAAGTGGCCGAGTCTTAGTCTAATAACGCACCTTAGCATATTTTGGGATACATATATTTGTCGGGTATATAGTTTTTTGAGCTTGAGGGTTGATTCGGGAATAATGATAGAGATATTCTTTCCAATCGTTTTTTTTTAGATCACTTTTTTCTTTATTAAAAATGTTGAACTTTAAAAGCGGTTCATTCAATGCTGCTTTTGCCGTTTTGTCTCCCATCTCATTTCCAGGTATGCCGGCATGTCCAGGCAGCCAGATGATTTTAAGATTTGTATTTCCTATTATTTTATCCCTCAATTGATCGATTATTTCAGTTTTGTTATTTAATTTTTTTTTAGTGCGGGGATTGTAGACAGGTTGTCGAAGAAGATTGCAGTTTTTGTAAACATTGTAGCTTTGAGGATTGCAAAGGCTTCCGCAGTAAAGATGGATGTGGAATGTGCTGGGAGGCCTTTGATTTTTATGTTTCCGGTTTCTTTTCTTGTATTTCGTTTTTTGAGCCTAAAACAAGTTTTTTTGAATTGATAGCACGGCGTTCTAACAGCTAGGTATGTAAGGACTATAGGATTTAAAGTGGGTGCGAGTTTGGGTATATGCAAAGTACCTTTTGCATTTGAGCACTTTAGGAAATCCAACAAAACATGGAAGAAACGTCAAAATCAACCATTTTTGCGTGTTGTATGTCAAAAAGTGAATTTTGAAAATTAATTCAAAATATAAATAAATGTTTCTTCGCTCTTGTTCTTGTTATGATAAACACTGAATTTATATCCTAGTTTCCCCAACTCTGTCAAATAATTTTGTGCAGTACAGAAAGATAGTACGTCTGTATCTCGCTTTAACTATCAACAAATTTATCTAAGTGTGAAAGGAACAATTGTCTAGGCATCCGTACTCCATATTATCTTCTATATATGTACATAAAAGAAAGTCGTGTTAGTTACACTATTTATAACTCAAGAAAGGCTGTTCCGATATGGCTGAAAATTGGTGGGTAGATACATAGCTCAGAGCTCAAATACTGTTTATCCCGTTCGACAGCGTTCCGGTGTGACTTGACATAAAACCTCAGTCACTATAAAACGTGGTATAACAAAAAAGAATCAGACTTGGAATAACAAAACGCAAATGACAGCTATGTAATGGACGTACATCTCAATTTATGACCACAAATTATTTGTCTATTATTTGACAGTCACAATTATCTGTTAGCTTCAAACGATTCTAACAGATGGCAACATCTGTTGACTGGATTGAGTTAGTATTCAACAGATGGCGCTATGTCATCTTCCAAACGTTTCATATAAGCTACAATTTAATATCATAACCACCACATGTTGCTGATGCTAAAGTATATGTTAAATTTATTTTGTAGCAAACGAAATACAGTGAATTTTACTTTTTCAATTGTTGGTGCGAACTGCAAACAAATACTGCCAGCCAATTTTAACACTGTTCTTCAGGAAAAAAATATATCGATTGAGAGTATTTTTCCAGATATACAAAGTAATTACTTGAATCATAACTGGCTCAGTCATCGGGCTATATTGACAGCCAAAAATGTTGACGAAATTAACTGCCAGACACAACAGTTTTTACCAGGCGAGCTGATGTCTTTTAAATCAATCGATATTATTGTTAATATAAATGATAGTGTACGTTTTCCAATTGAATTTTTAAATTCACTTGATATACCTGGAATGCCACCAGGTATTCTCCTGCATGATTTGAATCCACTTTAGTTATTCAATGGTTCACTATTGGTCATCAAAAATATCACCGGAAATATTCATCATTGTATATATATTTCTTATAGTACTCTTATGCAGAGGAACGATCGAAGCGACATCTGAGCGGCGTGGAGATGATTGAATTTGATTTCTTTTTTTTTATACCCCTCAATAGATGGGAAGAGTTGAGAATGAGGGAAAATTCAACAATAATTAAAGAATAGAAAATAGAGAAGAACATATGCAAATGTAGTAGGAGATCGAGGGAGACAATAGAAACAACCTTTTGACATTTTATGTGTGTATGCATATTATACTTGAAGAGCAATGATTTTACGGTTATGCCATTGTATATATATTTACTATAGTACTATTATGAGACGAAATTTGTACTAAAGAAAGAATGAGAAAAAAAATGTGTTTAAGTTTCATAAGCATTAAAATGTTTCAAAATACAAATGTCAAACCAAGAAGGAATAATATTTGTTTAAATTTTTTTTGCTTTCACGTGTGACTGTAGAGGAGATGTGCTTGTGCATATGCATACATTTGTTTATAGCTATGTATACTTTAACGTTGTAGGTATTTTGAATTTAAAAATTCTCGTTTGATTTTAAATTTTCAATTTTTGTGAAAAATGAAATGTTGCCATATACAAATACATATGTTTGTAGCTATGTATACTTTAACGTTGTAGGTATTTTGAATTTAATAATTCTCGTTTGATTCTAAATTTTCAATTTTCAATTTTTGTGAAAAATGAAATGTTGCCATATTTGGCATATGATGCATTGAAGATTTTTAAATATATTCAATTATTTTGTTGTTGTTATTATTGCGTATTATTTGTTATTTGTACGTATCAAGTACAAACACAATCAAAAATTAAAAGGTAGGTATTCAAAACTATGTCGATTTTTGTTTTTAACGGCTAAATAGGGTGTACTGCATTGAAATTTTAATTTTCATATAAAAACATACCTATAAATAAATAAATATAATATAATATAAAACTACGTTGAAAAATTAACCTTACAAGAGTGTCAGTGCCTAAATTGGAAAGGTATAAGCACAGATAAGAAACTATACAGATGTCTCATCCCCATAGAAGAAAATGTAGCATATTTTGTTCGGTGGAGTGCCATAACCCCCGCGGCATTAACCCCCGCGGGGGTTAATTCCCAAATGAATGGGAATTAACACCCGCGGGGGTTAATTCCTTTTTCAAGTGGCATTAATCCCCACAAGAAAAAGGAAATAACCCCCGCGGGTATTAATTCCCATTCAGAAATGGCTTTAACCCCCATTTTTTCTTTTGTTTTAGCTTTGCTGTACAATAGTAAACAAATAAAGGAAAAATAAATAATTATATAGGTATAAAATGCGGTGCAGGGAATTAACTTCACGGGAACTACCTTCACATGGGAACTAACTTCACCACTAGTGGGAATTAATTTCACTTTTTTTTGGTGAAGTTATTTCCCACTGAAGGCGGGAAATAATTTCATCATAGGTATGTAAGGGGGGCATGCTGCCCCCCTGCAACCCCCCTGCTTGGGATCACTATAGGATTTGGGGTGGGTGCGAGTTTGGGTATATGCAAAGAACTTTTGCATTTGAGCACTAAAATCAAAGAAATTCCCAACAAAAAAAAAGGAAGTATGGCTCACAGTTATGAAAGAATCACAACGCATTCGTGTTCGTTGCATATACCCAAACTCGCACCCACCCCAAATCCTATAGTGATCCCAAGCAGGGGGGTTGCAGGGGGGCAGCATGCCCCCCCTTACATACCTAGCTGTTAGTACGCCGTGGTATCAATTCAAAAAAAACTTGTTTTAGGCTCCAATTTCAAAAATTTCAATCGAGCAACTAGTATCTGTCATTTTTCAACTTCAATTTATGTTAACTTCACATGAAAGTGAAATTGATTCCCACAAAAAAGTGAAATTATCTCCCACCTTCAGTGGGAAATAACTTCACCAAAAAAAAGTGAAATTAATTCCCACTAGTGGTGAAGTTAGTTCCCGTGAAGTTAATTCCCTGCACCATAAAATGCACAACAAAGTTGCGATCTTGTTCCTTGAGTTGAAGTTTAAAATAATGTATTTTGGAAAATAATTCTTATTTTGTTTTACCCATTTTTAAATGTACTTAAACCTTTAACTTAAACAGAAATAAAGTACATATCTATTCTTTTTAGAAATGGTGAGTTTTCAAAATGGAGTTGAGAAAGCTATGACATACCTTCCTATAACAAATAAACAAAAAATACGGGTGACGTGAAATAGTACCAAATGAAATAACACCAAATTACAAATTTGGCCTTATTTCGTTGTTCAAAACGAAATAAAACCAATTCGGCTTTATTTCGATTTATAAAAAGAAATAAGGCCAACAAATAAAGGAAACAACGCCGAATATTTTAAAATTCATAAACTTTAATAAAAAAAATTTAAAGTTCACTTTTTTACATACAATACACGCAAAAATGGTTGATTTATTGTCTAGAATAGCTACTTTTGCTAAAAAGTTTTTTTGAATTGATAGGACGGCGGAGTACTAACAGCTTGGTATGTAAGGGGGGGTATGCTGCCCCCCTGCAACCCCCCTGCTTGGGATCACTATAGGATTTGGGGTGAGTGCGAGTTTGGGTATATGCAAAGAACACGAATGCGTTGTGATTCTTTCATAACTGTGAGCCATACTTGCTTTTTTTTTGTTGGGAATTTCTTTGATTTTAGTGCTCAAATGCAAGAGTGTTTTGCATATACCCAAACTCGCACCCACCCCAAATCCTATAGTGATCCCAAGCAGGGGGGTTGCAGGGGGGCAGCATGCCCCCCCTTACATACCAAGCTGTTAGTACGCCGCCGTGCTATCAATTCAAAATGATTAAGATACATTTTTTTTATTGTTGAAGTTGTTATTTTATTTTTAAAATTTTTGTTTTATTTTGAAAAATAAATGAAGAAATAATTTTGTTCCTTTATGTTTGTTGTTTTTTTATTAACGTGGGGCTTATTTCCAGTTATAATTGGGCATTAACCCCCACATAAAAAGGGAATTAACCCCCGCGGGGATTAATGCCATTTGAAAAAGGAATTAACCCCCGCGGGGGTTAATTCCCAATTGAATGGGAACTAACCCCCGCGGGGGTTAATGCCGCGGGGGTTATGGCACTCCACCATTTTGTTCACTACTCCTTGGTTTTTTCTCTCAAGTCAATGTCCATAGAGACAAAGAAGAACAGAAACTGTTTTGGTTTCGATGATGTTTTGGTCCGGATGTTACCATATTTCAGTTGCTATTGTTCAAGCGATGTAGGTATTTTATGCTATTTATTATTGAATATGAAAATAAAAACCATAGTTATTAATTTTTCCATGTTATAATTTACTATATCAAATAAAACAATATATGTACATATGTTGAAAATACATTTAAGAAAGGAAGAGAAGATGAGTTAGGTGCAAGACATTTTAAAAATAATTTGTATGGATTCCTATGGTAACACTGATGCAAATGTACGTGCGCCGCTGGTGCGCGTATGAGGCTTAGTTTTGGTTGCCTTTCTTATTTTGATTTTTTTTTATACATATATTGAACGCATGTGTGTATGTCATGTATCCATAGATATACATACATATATGACAAAAGGGTAAAGCTAGCCACAGACGATGAACATGTTGGTGTGATTTGTTGGGCAGCGGTTCGCCATACACGGGCCAACATGTTTATGAACTTCATTTTTTGTGTGACTGTCGTGAAGTCAAGATGTGCGATAGAAGTGCGGATGATGCAATAGCATGTTCGATAATTGATGGATTTGCATACATCGAGCTATGGGAGTGCTACAAGGGATGCAAAAAACATCAGGAACAAATTTAGCAACTATTTTAACACTGTCGGCGCTGTACCGTGGCAAAACAATTTTGTTTAAATACATATTTTTATTTCGCATCATAATATGTATTAACATTTAAAAAATAAAATAAAAATAAAGTACAAATTTACTTACATTTTCTATTTCAAATGATTCATCAAATGTTACAATGCTCTCCAATTGTGTTTCCTGGTCTCTTATAAAACCAAATTGGTCGTAATACCATAATTTTATCGTTTCAATGAAGTTTTCAATGAATATTTTGCATTGCGACGACATGTTAACTCATTGAAAATAACAACACAAATGACGAATTGTTGTCGCACAACGCCATACACGACGAACATGTTGATAAACTTCAAAACGTGTTGTAAACTTGCCCATACACAGCCAACATGTTAGCCCCAACTTCACGGTTTACAAAATATTTCATAAACCGTCGATTTGTTGGCCAACGTGCCCATACACGAATGATTTTCAGCCCAACACCAACAAATCACACCAACATGTTCATCGTCTGTGGCTAGCTTAAGTTTCAATTTCGGTCTTTTTGTTGTTTGTTGATTGTTTCTTTGTTGTCCTATGCAAAACGTAAGTTGCGTATTTTGTGAATTTAAACAGGTGTATGTAGGTTAGGTAGGTACTCATGTAAATAATTTCGATACAAAAAAGAGGCTCGGATGTGACCCACACTGATAACTTACTATTGATGCCCACTTAAATTTTTCAAAAATTATTTTTTTTATTTGGAAAAATCGTATTAGTAAGTAAGTATGCAAAAATATACATTTAAGCTGTTTTCTGTGGAAATAGATGTATCGAAAAGTTAAATTAATATATTATGAAAGAAGTTTGGTTTCTCTAAAATAAACATTGTCTTTTAAAATGTTACAAAACATTAACAACAATATTTCTATGGGATGAAACAACTTTAAAGTCAATATCTTTCTTTATTCAATTTAATTTATAAATTCAACTAGCGGCCCGTCCCGGCTTCGCACGGGTAGACATAAATTGGTACAGATATTTAAGTTATAAGCATGCTAATTAAAACGTCCATGAATCACTAAATTAGAAAACATTTTGTTGTCCTATCATTAATACTCTTCGCAGCGTAGGCGATAAAAGACATTTTATTGCTAATTTTTTTTACACCTTCGGTTGGTTTTACACAAAAACGTTTTAGAGGAGATAGAAAAAATTACCTCAAAATTGGCAACAAAAGAGAAAGAAGTGGTTCTAATTTTTGATGAAATGAGCCTTCAGACAAGTTTAACCTACAATGAATACAAAGATGTAATTGAAGGTTTTGTAGATTATTTCAAAAACCAAAGATCTGATATAAATGCTAAGTCAGCCTGCGTTTTTATGATACGTAGTTTATGCGGCAACTTTAAACAAGTTTTGTAACATGTCATTTGCCCAAGTAATATCCCTTCGCAACAACTTGAGGTAGAAGTGCATAACTGTTTGGATGTGTATATGCGAAGAATTAAAATTAAATATACGAGCTATTTGCTGCGATCAAGGGCCTACAAATAGAAGTTTGTTTAGTAAATTATGTCTAGATGACAAAAGTTGTAACTTTGTTTACAAACAACAAAAAATATATGGTATGTATGATATTCCTCATCTTTTGAAAAGCATTAGGAATAATTTATTGAAAGATTAAATGCAACAAAAATTTGTCCAAAATTAACATCGGCACATATCGACCCAACAGAATTTCAAAAAATGAATGTAAAGTTGGCGGCACAAGTTCTAAGTAGATCTGTAGCTTGTGGAATTGAAGCTTTATTAAATCTAAATAAATTTCCCATAAATATAGCGCATTTTGCAAAGCCAACAGCTAATTTTATAAACAAAATAAACCGACTTTTCGACCTTTTAAATGGAAAACCAGCTATTAAAAAAAATGATCAAAATCTAATATTCATAAGAGAAATGAAAACATATATTCTCAACATTCAGCCTATTAATTCAAGAAGCAAAGCGTTTTGTTTCAAAGGTTTTGCCTTAAGTATTGAGAGCATTTTGCAAAAACAAAAAGCATTATATATAGACCATAATGATTTATATTATTTAAATATTAACAAATTTAACCAAGATCCCTTAGAAAATTTATTTGGAAAGATAAGAGCAAGAAATGTTAATAAAAGTAATCCGAATGCTGCTGAATTTGGCTCCCTTCTAGCAAAAGTTATAGCTATGAAATTTGTATTCAAATCTAAATGTTCAAACTGTGAAGAAGACGATACAGAATATCTTAAAGTTATTAAAGCAATTTTACAAACCAATGCTAAGGAACAAATATCGATTTCGTATGAGCTACCGGAAAGTGAATCATTTGAGAATATAGTAAAGGTTCGTGTTTTATTAAACACAATTAAACAACAAAGTTTAAAATCATGAAGTTATTTTATTAAATTTAAATTACTTTAATATTTATCGTACAAATAATACATTTTTCAAAACATAACTTGGACGTCTTAATGAAGAGTGAGTTGGACGAGAAGTGAGCTTGGACAACCAGACCACTTAAAAACGAGATGTTCAAGATAGAATATCAACTATCATTGGTCAATCGATAAGCGTCGGTTCGTTGCTAGGCTGATAAGAAGGCTTACATTAATTATTGGTTGTTCTTCAGGTACATATTCAAAGAAGATGAACTGAAGAAAAACCAAATGATAATAAATACAGTGTCACACTAAAGTATTTGTCTTGCAAGTACAAAGTATGGTGAAAAGCTATTTTATAGTATGTTCGTCAGGCAAATCGTGGGAGAACATTGAAGACACAATATTGATAAAGGTGCCGGAAATCGCCTTTTTAAATCGATGAAAAAAATGAATAGTATCTGTGAAAACTGTATTCAACAAATGTCAAAAGATAAGCTTCAATTTGATTTAACGGAAATATTAATTAAATTGAGAGAATACGAAACCTCAAAAGAAAATACGGTTCTTATATGGCCTTCTGAAAATGTTTTCCAAGTTTGTAGTCTTCACGTAAAAATATTTACAACTTTCTTCAAAAAAACATCTTTTATACCGAGATTAAAAGAAATCATTGTAAGAGAACGTATAAACGCAACAAACAGACAATATCCAAGGTGGTTCGATGATTCCGATGAATGCTATGCACATAAAATTGACAACATACATTTTTTAATAAAAGTCTTACTTTGGAAAAATTGTTAATGGGTAATTGACACAAAAGATAAAAGGTAAATCCGCCGCAATGTTTCATGCCTTTCGTTGTTTTATCGATATTTTTACAAACAATGTTCTGTCGAATTAGCCAGTTGCATTCCACCCCTTAAACTATTCAGCCGTAATACTCGCACTTCTAGGAATGGGTGGGGATCGATATTCTGCCACGTCCCCGTTCGTGACCCCTGGAAACTATTTAAACAAAGGTAATTTTATAAAAGATCAATAATAAAATAAATAATTATAAATACTTACGATATTTTATTTTTAATTGTCAAGGCCAAAAATTGTCTCTTAAACTTTTTATAAAACCATCTTTGCTTAAATAGGCTAAGTGATATATTAAACATAAAAAAACTTCTAAAAAAAACTTAACAGACCTATTTTAACATCCCAATTTACTATTTTTTTTTAGAAAAAAACCTACAGAAAACTACTAAAAGCTGGTAAAAATAGTTTCTACTAAAGCATCTTGAAAACAGAGAAAGATATTGACTTCAAACTTATTTAATTTAAAACAAAAAATGTTGAAAATATAGTTTAAAATAAAAAGTTAATCAACCGATAGTTTTTTCCTTTAATTTAAACCTAAAAAAACGTGAAGTTGATTCTTAAACTGAAATATCGGGTAAAGGAGAAAGAAAAAAGAAAGAAAGAATTGTTTTGATTTCGTACAAATTGTTGTTATTAACAACAATTTTTTATTTTGCAGAAAACTAAAAACC
Organism: Eupeodes latifasciatus; assembly: GCA_920104205.1. NCBI lineage: Eukaryota > Metazoa > Arthropoda > Insecta > Diptera > Syrphidae > Eupeodes > Eupeodes latifasciatus. The sequence continues at coordinate 56,712,841 of OV049927.1, forward strand.
TTAAGCAAAAAAAAAAATATTAACCCAATTGAATTTATAAATTAAATTGAATAAAGAAAGATATTGACTTTAAAGTTGTTTCATCCCATAGAAATATTGTTGTTAATGTTTTGTAACATTTTAAGACAATGTTTATTTTAGAGAAACCAAACTTCTTTCATAATATATTAATTTAACTTTTCGATACATATATTTCCACAGAAAACAGCTTAAATGTATATTTTTGCATACTTACTTACTAATACAATTTTTCCAAATAAAAAAAATAATTTTTGAAAAATTTAAGTGGGCATCAATAGTAAGTTATCAGTGTGGGTCACATCCGAGCCTCTTTTTGTATCGAAATTATTTACATGAGTACCTACCTAACCTACATACACCTGTTTAAATTCACAAAATACGCAACTTACGTTTTGCATAGGACAACAAAGAAACAATCAACAAACAACAAAAAGACCGAAATTGAAACTTACCCTTTTGTCATATATGTATGTATATCTATGGATACATGACATACACACATGCGTTCAATATATGTATCAAAAAAAATCAAAATAAGAAAGGCAACCAAAACTAAGCCTCATACGCGCACCAGCGGTGCACGTACATTTGCATCAGTGTTACCATAGGAATCCATACAAATTATTTTTAAAATGTCTTGCACCTAACTCATCTTCTCTTCCTTTCTTAAATGTATTTTCAACATATGTACATATATTGTTTTATTTGATATAGTAAATTATAACATGGAAAAATTAATAACTATGGTTTTTATTTTCATATTCAATAATAAATAGCATAAAATACCTACATCGCTTGAACAATAGCAACTGAAATATGGTAACATCCGGACCAAAACATCATCGAAACCAAAACAGTTTCTGTTCTTCTTTGTCTCTATGGACATTGACTTGAGAGAAAACTTTAGAATTTTTTATAGTTAGACACATAGCTTTGAACAAGCATACTGGCAAGCCAATATGTGAAATCAAAAACAGCTTTTTGTGCTTGACGATCAACCGACAAAAAGCTTTTTGTCGGTTGATAGCCAAGGAGTAGTGAACAAAATATGGGATATTTTCTTCTATGGGGATGAGACATCTGTATAGTTTCTTATCTGTGGTATAAGCTTAATATACATATGTATAAGGTATTATGATGACATGGTAGTAATTTGGACAGAATGGAAGTGTTTCTTGTGTGGAGATATCATTATGATAACATTAATTGCTTCTGTGAGACTCTTCGATTCATTTAGTCCAGACCATTTTACTTTTTTCGGTTTTAATCTTTTGAGGTCTTTTCTGTAAAAGATTCAAACATAATTGTTAGAGCATTGTATGCCAAGTTTGTACCTTGTTTCAAGAGTGTCTTGCTTACAACATTAACATGACCATGCTTCCACATTAGTTTGATATCAGAGCACATTTTTATTAGCATGTCTCGGAATTTAGCAACAAAAAAGTCTCAAAAATGGATATCTTATTAGAACTTATAGCCCATTTGACTATAGTACATGAGAACTTACCAAGGAATTCGTAGATAGTTTCAGGTTTAGCTGCAAGTATTGACGCAATCAAAATTCATGGTTAAATTATAGACCAAACTGAAGATGTTTGACAGTGAAACAAAACACGAAACGTGCGTCAGTTGTTTAAACCAGTGTTGCCAAAAAGATAATAGCTTAAAAATCACCCTTTACTTTAAAAGGGACTCTTTTGTTTTTAAAAGGATTTTTTTCTTGATAAGCTATTCGTTAATAATTTTGATTGCGTCAATACTTGCAGCTAAAATGAAACTATCTACGAATTCCTTGGTAAGTTCTCATGTACTAGAGTCAAATGGGCTATAAGTTCTAATAAGATATCCATTTTTGAGACTTTTTTGTTGCTAAATTCCGAGACATGCTAATAAAAATGCCCTCTGATATCAAACTAATGTGGAAGCATGGTCATGTTAATGTTGTAAGTAAGACACTCTTGAAACAAGGTGCAAACTGGGCATACAATGCTCTAACAATTATGTTTGAATCTTTTACAGAAAAGACCTCAAAAGATTAAAACCGAAAAAGTAAAATGGTCTGGACTAAATGAATCGAAGAGTCTCAAAGAAGCAATTAATGTTATCATAATGATATCTCCACACAAGAAACACTTCCATTCTGTCCAAATTACTTCCATGTCATCATAATACCTCATACATATGTATGTATATTAAGCTTATACCTTTCCAATTTAGGCACTGACACTCTTGTAAGGTTAATTTTTCAACGTAGTTTTATATTATATTATATTTATTTATTTATAGGTATGTTTTTATATGAAAATTAAAATTTCAATGCAGTACACCCTATTTAGCCGTTAAAAACAAAAATCGACCTAGTTTTGAATACAGTTAACACCTCGCGCCAACACGCGCGACCATGCCAGATCAGCATAACGGCATTAAACCATAAGTTCCCACGATTGGTGGGTATCATATTGCGGTGCATTGAGGTGAATGCACGAATACCATCAAGGTTGCTGACGAAGCAAATCAACGGTGCACGCCGTTAGGTGTAATGTTAGGGAATTAATTATAAGTAAATCAGTTCAAGTTTAGGACTAGGCGAGTACGGTTAAAATAAATATTATAACGTTTAAAGAAAAAAGTCTTTTATTTAAACAGTAAGTCGAACCGTTGGGCCAACCCCTCAGGGGTTGGCGTTCGCTTTTTTTTGATATACGAATCCGCGATTCGTTAATTGGCGCCCGAGCAGGGACCCTGTTGCAAAACTGTGTCCTTCTTGCCTGTAGATCGTAGTGCATTACCAATACGCTCTATCTGAGTGAACGTCGCTGTTACCATGGGAACACAGTAGACCATTTTGGATAATGACACACAATTTTCCGAATAACCATGGGAACATGCGGATATCTTTAAAGGCTAAGGGATACGACGGTGATGGTGATCGTTCCATTAGTAGGCTGCTTGCGGCTAAACGGGACCAAAACGACACCTCCCACGCAACACGGTTCCTTGGAAACCCTATTAATCGGTCGGTTTTGGGGAGTACTAAAAATAAATTTTTGTTTTCGCAGATTTTTCCAACAAAAAAGAAGTAACAAAAAAGGAACAAGATAAAAAAACATGCTCATTGTGTGAGTGACGAAAAATTGTTCATAAAAAAAAAAGAAAAGTGACATCAAAATTTCTCTGTTTGTTAAAGAAAATATTAATAATTGTTAATTTAACTTCAAAAATAGAAGGTTTCCACCTTGAAGAAAGAAAATATATTAATCTGGATTGGTGTATTTGAAAAAATTTCATATATAAAAATAAAAGGTTTTCACCTTGAAGAAAGGAAATATATTAATCTAAATTGGTGTATGTGAAAAAAAGAAGCAAATTTTTCATATATAAAAATAAAGGGTTTTTACCTAGAGAAAAAAAAGAATTTCAAAAATTGTAAATTGTAAAAAATTCATACATATTGTGCTGTGTGTAAGTGCGGGCGTGCAAAAGGTAAACCAAATTATTGAATTAAAATATATATATAAAAAAAAGGAAGAAGAAAAATAAAAAGAAAAATAATTTCCTTTTACTAAAAAATTGTTTCTGTGTGCCTGGTGCCTGTTGAGGTTAGTCTTTTTTAATATATATCTTCAAATAAAACTAGAAAGAAAAGATTGTTTGACATGGACCAAATTGCTCAACAAATTGTTGAATTGTCCGGAGCGGTCAGCAGCTTGATAGCTCAACTGAAGGGGTTCGAGAGGAGAGTCCAAGTTGTGGAAGAGAAAGCAACTTCGACAGCCTCCCCGACCGTACCTTCTGTAGCTAACTATCTCGAGCTCAGTCCTCCACAAACAGAGGCTGATCTCAGGGAAATAAGCAAGCTGCCTGACTGCGTGAAAGAACTTCAGGTCTTTGATGGGAATCCCACGCAGTATGTATCGTGGATATTTGCTGTAGAGGGGATCTTGAAGGACTATGACATAGTCAAGACGAAACCCCTCTATAGGGCTATACTCCAGCACATAAGGGGTAAGATAAGGGGTCCAGCTGACGCCGCTCTAGTTAGTTATAATATCTTTGATGGTGACTGGAGTGAGATAAAGACTTGCTTATCTCTACATTATGCAGATAAGCGAGACCTTCGAACTCTGGAGCACCACCTCAACCAGCTTGCTCAAAAGGGCAGCAAGCTGGATGAATTCTATGCGGCTGTTAACCATCAATTGTCATTGATGGTTAATAAAATTAAAACTGAGACATATAGTGAAGAGACCATAAGAGCTCTTGTGGAAACGTACAGGAATAGGGCTCTGGATGTGTTTGTGCGTGGCCTTAACGGCGATATATCACGAATGCTCATAATTCAGAGGCCTAGAACCCTACCGGAAGCGTATTCCGCTTGTTTAGAGATTCAAAATCTCAACTATAGGAATAATTCCCTGCATAATTATTCCTATTCCAATACTATTACGGCTCCGCTTAATCAAAACTTCAAAAGTTTGGAGTTTAAGCCCTATATGCCTCCGAGAAGGCCACAATATAATTCTGCGGGAAAAAATAATAAATTCTGGAGTTCTCACCAAGATAACGGTCCTCCACCTAAAACTGGGCCAAAGCCATTGGAAAAATTGGATACTGACCGAAGCATACAAAGCAAACAGGTCAATTACGTAAATCGCCCAAAACCAAATCCATTCAAGCGTAGGGCGGCTTCCGACAATTTTCCTAATAAGCAGCAACGTCTATACAATATAGAGGCAGAGGATGAAGTGGAATTAGATGAATACTCCGCTGCTGCCGAAGATGCTGCTTGTGAGGAAATAAATTTTATGACAAGGGGCCATCCAGCGTACCATACATAGAGTACGCAACTAAGGATGGAGCCTTGTTGAAATTTCTTGTTGACACGGGGGCCAACAAGAATTTTGTTAGCTCTAAAATAAATCAGCCCACCGTATTACTAGAAAAACCATTTAACGTGCAGTCTGCCGCGGGAAAAATTAGAATATCAAGTTATGTCAAGGGAAGGTTCTTTGCAGAAGCGGGCAATAATACACTGATCAGATTTTTTGTCCTACCGGGACTTGATTCCTTCGATGGGATTATCGGAGATGACACGCTAAAAGAGCTTGAGGCTGTTATCGATAGGAAAAATAATTTGCTGACGATAAAGCCTAATATTAAAATCCCATTAAAGGAAAAAACATCGCACCAGGTAAACATTGTCTTTAGCGAAGACCTTTCCCAAGAGGTTAGGCAGGGTTTACAATCATTAATCGGAAAGTACGGATCCCTCTTTGGACCAATTGACGTCAATGAAATAATTGACACTTCAATTCAGGCCGAAATCAAAACAAATACAGATGAACCTATATATACAAAGAGCTATCCGTACCCGTCATCTTTAAGAGAAGTTGTTAAGGAAGAAATAAGTAAACTTCTAGACGAAGGGATAATAAGGCCTTCCAGAAGTCCTTATAATTCACCAATTTGGGTTGTGCCCAAAAAACCTAAGGCGAATGGCGAGAAGCAATTCAGAATGGTCATCGACTACAAAAGACTTAACAGCGTGACAATTTCTGATGCATATTCAATACCGGATATAAATGCCACTCTTGCTAGCCTAGGGAACGCTCGATACTTCACAACCCTAGACTTGAATTCGGGATTTCACCAAATTCCCATGAAACCCTCGGATATTCCTAAAACAGCTTTTTCCACTATGAATGGCAAATACGAGTTTTTGAGGCTGCCATTCGGGCTCAAAAACGCTCCAGCTATTTTTCAACGCACAATTGACGATGTGCTCAAGTAATTCATAGGGAAAATATGTTACGTTTATATCGACGATATAATCGTTTTCAGTGAGAATGAGGAAAAGCACTTAGAAAATCTTGACATGGTTTTGAAAAGGCTTAGTGAAGCGCACTTGAAAGTCAACCTTGAAAAAACCCACTTTATGGATACAACTGTAGAATTCCTTGGATACGTCATAACTGCTGATGGTGTACGACCAGATATTACGAAAATCGAGGCAATCCAGAATATACAGCCTCCTACTAACCTTAAGGAACTAAAATCATTCCTCGGGCTTACTTCCTACTATAGGAAATTTATTCGTGACTATGCCAAGATCGCCAAGCCCTTGACTAACTTAATTAGGGGAGAAAATGCCCAAGTTAAAGCCAACCAGTCAAGGAAAATCCCAATTAGATTAGATGAGTGTGCGCTAAAAGCTTTCAATAATCTAAAAGTACTCCTTACCTCTGCCGAAGTCCTGGCATTCCCCGACTTTAATAAGCCGTTCATTCTCACGACGGACGCTTCAAATATAGCAATTGGTGCAGTTTTGTCGCAAGGTGAAACAGGCAAGGAAAGACCCATTGCCTTCATTTCAAGGTCTTTGAGTGGTAGTGAAGAAAATTACGCCACGAACGAGAAGGAAATGTTGGCGATAGATAGATAGATAGATAGATAGATAAATTCTTTATTTGTTTTTTTTACATCATAAGATTTTACAATATAATTTCCTAAGAATAAGGACATGGCATTGACTGCCGTCTGCCTGAATTGACATTTCATAAGTGATAAAAAAAAAAAATATAGAAATTAAAAAGAAAATGTAAAATTATTTAAATAAAAATATTAGAATAATTCGAACAATTTTTACGTGATTTGAAACACAAAATTACAATTTATAAAAATAATACAATTTTTTGAATAGTAGGCTTTACTCAAAATAAAGTTTTGACAATTTTTACGTGATTTGAAACACAAAAAAGACAATTTTGTATGATTTGCAACATAAAATAAGAAAGGCTAAAAATTAATTAAGTGAAACTGTTCCGGTAGTTAAGAGCTTGTCGACAAAATTTGAATACATTTAGCCAACCCAGTGCTCCATTTAGGATTTCGTAAAATTCTTGCATTGTTAAAATACTTTTCCGAAAGTGCAATCTACGAATTTCTTGTAAAATTGGGCAAATAGCTAAAAAGTGGTAGATATCTTCGATTTCTCTTCTGTTGCACAGATCACATAGCTGCGGCAAATCACTTCGGTGTGGTATAAAGTTTAACTTTAAGATTTCGACTCTGGCTTTAAAAATAGTACTTATCTGAGCAACTGAGTAATCATTTCTGAAGTAGTTCATGTCTGAATTCAATTGATGATTTAAGTTTCTATAGTCTGGGCCTTAGACAACCTCAGGTCTTATCTTTACGGAGCGAAAAAAATCCGAATATTCACCGACCATCAACCGCTGACTTACGCCCTAGGTAACCGCAACTACAATGCGAAATTGAAGCGTAGGAAGTCGAGGATTGAAGAATACAATTGCGAACTGATTTACACGCCCGGTAAATCTAATGTCGTAGCGGATGCACTCTCTAGACTTAAAATTGATAACGAACACTCAGCCGTCTCAGCTAAAGTTGACACGGAATGCCAAGTGAATACGTTACATAGTGATTCCTCAACGGAAACTGCCTCTGAAAAACAATCTTTAATAGATGACAACAGATCCCAAACTGATACAGCCTTGGAGCATGTCTCTTCCACGGAACCTTCCAATGACGAAGCAGCTTCCACTGAATCAGCCAACGAAACAGTGCACAGTGCAGAGCAGGACTCAACAGATCTGATTCCTCATGTTGAAGCGCCTTTGAATGTTTTTCGAAACCAAATAATTATCAAGGTTTCAGATAACAAGGTTGATTCGATGGAGGAACCACATCCCGGTTACACAAGACACTACTTTTCAACCTCATACTTAGATAACGTTGCCCTAACAGCCGTCCTCAAGGCCAAACTAAGACCCAATATAGTTAATGGTATAAAAATTCCAGAACTCTGTATGGAACTGCTTCAGAAGGTCTACTTGGAAACGTTTTCAGGATATAAGATAAGGCTGACACAAAGAATGGTGGAAGATGTCACGGACGAGAATAGAGTGTGGGAACTCATTAGTAAGGAGCATAGGCGAGCACATAGAAATGCTCGAGAGAACAAGGACCAACTCCTTGAAAAGTACTACTTCCCAAAAATGAATAACTTAGTAACAAGCTATATAAAGTCCTGTGACATTTGCCTTACCAATAAGTACGATCGACATCCGGCTACTCCAATGTTTCAGCCTACTCCTATTCCCTCTTATCCTTGTGAAATATTGCACATGGATATTATGGAAATCCAGGGTGAAAAATTTATATCTTGTATCGACAAGTTTTCCAAGTTTGCCAAATTATTCCAAATTAAAAACAAATCCTCTCTATATCTAAGGGACAAAGTGATGAAAGTACTTCACTATTTTACCGTCCCAAGGATATTAGTTACAGACAATGAGAAAAGTTTTCTCAGCCCTATAATGATTAACTTTATTAAAATGCTCGATATAAAAATGTACCAAACACCCGTTAATAGAAGCGAGGTTAACGGCCAAGTTGAAAGATTTCATTCAACAATTTTAGAAATTTTTCGATGTTTAAGAGCTGAGTATAAAGAACTCAAACTAAGGGAGTTGATACATATATCTGTGGATCGATACAATAATACGATTCACTCTGTCATTGGAAGAAAACCTTCTGACGCGTTTTTTAACAGAAGTTCCAGGGTTAATTATCAGAAAATGTCCAATTATAGAATAAAGGTAAATCAGGAGCTTAGAGAGAAGATAGAAAAAAATCAAAATATCAAAAACCAATGGCATAATAAGAAAAAATCTATCCCGAAAAAGTTCAAAAAAGGTGACATAGTCTACACATCCTTCAAAAGGATTCAGGGTAAACATAAGCCACTGTATCGGAAGGAGGTGGTAGCCAAAGATAACAAGGTCACCATTATCACAGACACAGGTAGAAAAATTCACAAATCTCAATTAAAAAACATATAATTATGAAACACACACCTGCACAGAAAAGCACGCATCAAGAAAAAATGCACATACATACCTACATACTTACTTGCTTAATGCAATCTCATGTAATGTAAACGTAAAACAGATACGAAACAAGATAAAATAATGAAATACTTAATGTGAAAAATCAATACAGATCATATGCATACCACGAATGTGGAAGTAAATACAGAAATTGTATATTTGTATATGTGTAAAATATGTAACAAAAATCTATTTACTGATGAAAAATACATACGATTAAATTGTAAAAAAAAAAAAAAAAGTCAATGGCACCACGCATAAACTAAACTAATATATGTATTAAATAATAACCATTTCTCTTTACAGAATGTATTAATTTTTCTTAAATACTTTAATTAAAATTATAATTTTTATATTTTTTTTTATTAACATATAGATATATACACATATACTTTACCTATTTTCTTAAGTTACATTTAATCTTATATCATATTTATATTTAACCATTGTTACAAATTTAAAATACTATATAGCTTATTGTCTCTAACGGCCGTGCAAGGTTTCACTATCTTCGAGTACCAGTCCCCAATGGTAACAATAAAAGAAGGACCAGGGTGGATTATCGATGGGCACTTCAAATTAGTGCATATGATCCGGCTAGATTAATTTGAGGATCTGCTCAACAAAATGGCTTTAGCTGTCCAAGCTGTAATCAAGCAGCCTGAAAAGAAAATCGTCGCACGTCATCACCTTACCCAGCTACACGAACGAATCGACATGCTCAAAGGTAACATCCATAGAAGGCAAAGGTCGATCAATTGGATTGGTTCTGCATGGAAGTGGTTGGCCGGTAACCCAGACGCAGCAGATTGGGATGAAGTGCTTAGAAACGAGAAGGACATAGTCGAAAACAATAATCATCAATACAAGGTTAACGAGAGAATCCTTAGAATAACAAAGGAGATCACCCAAAAGACCAACCAGGTTATTAACAGTACCGCAATCCAAACGTCATCGTCTAATAGGGCTATCCACGAGCAAAGCATTATGGACGAATTGTTAGTCGTCAAAGAGGACGTAAACGAAATTGTTCGTGCCTGCCAGATGGCGAGAAGCGGAATCGTAAACACCAACCTCTTGGATCATGAAGAGGTTAACAGGCTCATCAGCGAAGTTGAGACCCTTCCATATGCAAACGTGGTAGAGGCCTTACAATTTGGCAAACCATCAGTCTATACCAACGATTCCATCCTACTGTATGTACTCTCTATGCCTAAAGTCAGCAGGACTGAGTATAATTTGCTACTGACCAGAGCATCAATTCTCGGAGGAAAGCAAGTTGACCTACCCTATTCCAGGATTTTAGCAAACCACGAAGATACCTATGGGATAATATCCAACTGCCTTAGTATGGGTAACATGACGACTTGTGATGAGAGTTCTTTAGAAAAATTGGATGAAGATGGATGCGTAGTTCGGTTGCTTAAAGGAGGGCACGCTAACTGTGCGATTCGTACCAATACAGCCACGATTACGGAACTGATCAAAGAAGACACGATATTCGTAACAAACTTCCAAGGAAAACTAGTTAGCAAGAACATATCAAAGGACCTCTCCGGTACATATCTGATCCAGCTCTACAATGAATCAATTCGACTAAATAACAGAACATTTGTTAGCCTAACGACAACTTCACTTCAAGCGCTTCCACCGGTGTTAACCAACACCTCGATGATGGAAAACAAAGTCGACATAGAATACCTTCACGACATGAGCATGAAGAACATCAAGATCCTGAGTGGCCTATCATACCGGTTAAACACCTATACTACTACGGATGCGACGATCCTCCTGATATTGGTAATCGTTGTATTGATGATATGGCGTAAGCTGCACAGGAAGATTGACTTACCTAAGATTCAAATACTACCACCACCGGTGATGCCTACCCCTAGCATCTCATCTTAAAATATTGATCTACGGGACGTAGATTTTCAAAGGGGGAGGAGTTAACACCTCGCGCCAACACGCGCGACCATGATTTGCCAGATCAGCATAACGGCATTAAACCATAAGTTCCCACGATTGGTGGGTATCATATTGCGGTGCATTGAGGTGAATGCACGAATACCATCAAGGTTGCTGACGAAGCAAATCAACGGTGCACGCCGTTAGGTGTAATGTTAGGGAATTAATTATAAGTAAATCAGTTCAAGTTTAGGACTAGGCGAGTACGGTTAAAAATAAATATTATAACGTTTAAAGAAAAAAGTCTTTTATTTAAACAGTAAGTCGAACCGTTGGGCCAACCCCTCAGGGGTTGGCGTTCGCTTTTTTTTTATATACGAATCCGCGATTCGTTAATTAATACCTACCTTTTAATTTTTGATTGTGTTTGTACTTGATGCGTACAAATAACAAATAATACGCAATAATAACAACAACAAAATAATTGAATATATTTAAAATCTTCAATGCATCATATGCCAAATATGGCAACATTTCATTTTTCACAAAAATTGAAAATTTAAAATCAAACGAGAATTATTAAATTCAAAATACCTACAACGAGTATACATAGCTACAAACATATGTATTTGTATATGCCAAATATGGCAACATTTCATTTTTCACAAAAATTTAAAATCAAACGAGAATTTTTAAATTCAAAATACCTACAACGTTTAAATATACATAGCTACAAACATATGTATTTGTATGTATATGCCAACATTTCGTTTTTCACAAAAATTGAAAATTTAAAATCAAACGAGAATTTTTAAATTCAAAATACCTACAACGTTAAAGTATACATAGGTACAAACATATGTAATTAGGTATATATGTATGTACATATCTTTTCTGCATTGCCACGTGGAAGCAAAAAAAATGTAAACAAAAATTATTCCTTCTTGGTTTGACATTTGTAATTTGGCTATCTCCCTCGAACATATTAATGCTTATGTAACTTAAACAAATTTACTTTTTTCATTCTTTCTTTAGTAATTTTCTCCTCATTATTAATTCCCTACCAAATATTTTGATACACGCAGCGCCCTCAAGGCGTTGTGGAGATGAAATAAAAAAATTCGTCTCATAATAGTACTATAGTAAATATATATACAATGTATTCATGAAGCAACCATTTTAATTGAAAAGTTCAAAGGATAAGTGGTCCAGTTGCCACGTATTCCAATGATACCGTAGACCATACCCTTTAGAAGGTTACAGTTTTTAATTCGTTTAGCTTTTGCCTCAAGGCCAAACAATGTCTATTTGTGGTTTAGTTTTGGAAAACCCATGTTTTCTCATGAGCAGCTATATGTCGCATGTTGACGTGTAGGAAAACCGTCGAACCTATTTGTGATAGCGAAAGACAGGTTAACCAAAAATATTTTACACTGATTAGTATTTAATTAAATTGAAATTAAAAGTATTTATAATTCAAAATAATAAATATTATTGTTAGAAGATTTTATACTATCGGCCTACCTACATACCTCATTTATAAGTTTAACTGTCACATTTTATTTACTAAAAACTTTGTTATATTCTCATTTGTTACAAACTTTAATATATAAGTTATAATACATTTGAAATTTAATTCTTTTGTATTGATTTTTGATTGTACGACCATTTTGATCAAATGTGTTCAAAGTCCTTCCCCTTCAAATTTCATACCAGTAAATTTGTATAAAAGCTTTAACGACTCCGTCTTTGTTCGTAAATAATAGTTTCGTAAGGGTAAAGGTAGTAGAAAATTAGTCATGAAGGTCGCCAGTGTTTTTACAAATGGCATATACATATGTATAAAAGCATGTTGGTGCCCATTTCTAATGTTCTCGTAACGACCCCCTTAAATAATGTAATATGTCGAAAAACGTTAGACACAGCAACGCGTGGCCGGGTCTACTAGTATATTATATTTTAAATAAAAGTAGTCGAGTCCTTAATGGGAAACCTCTTTTAGACGACTATTAACCAACCAAAGTTTTAAATCGTGTTTTGTCTGTATTTAAAACATTATCTTTTTTTTTTCTAACACAAAAGTTGTGTATATGCTTTAAGGTATAACAGCATTGTATTCTTTACAATATCCTTTTTCCCTTTCAATTATATATTTGGAAATAAGGAAAAGGCCTATTGAGGATTTGGAAAAGGTTACATTCAATATGACGCACCTTTCATTTAATACCAAACTCATACCTCCTGATATAGGATGATAGACATTCTCTTTCTTTCATGAAAAAGTACAAACACTTATTTAAGTGCAAACAATTTGTGAGTTGTTTCTTTGTAATTAGCTATTTTTGAAATGTATTTGTAATTTGTATCGAGAAAATTTAGTTTTTTTATTTTTGGGTAAAATCCTATATTTTGGAAATAGTAAATAGTTATGTCTAGATGTTATTAAATTAGATTTGAAAAATAAATTGTCTTAAGCCGAATTTCCACTGGACACCTTATTATCTACAGATATTTTTTGAATAATAATACAACGAAATACATTTAAAATATATCTTGCTGATAAAATAAATATGGTAAAAGATAGTTACATTATAATTCATTAGATGACGTTTCTGCTTCTTACCTGCTGCGTATCGTTACTAACAGCAGCAGTCGTTGAGCTTTGTCCGCTACTACTATTTCCACCACCACCTTGTGTCATCCATGATAAAAAACTACCTTGATTTCCAGCCCCACTCTGACTATTCTGCCCACCACCACCGCCAAATCCCTATTAAAAAATTCACACATTAACTTTATATTTTCTTAAAATATGTTCACCAGATTGCAACGATAGATGTTCTTATTTTTATGCTTACTTCATGAACTATCTAAGTTATGTATGATATCAAAATATTCAATTTGGTTTGCATTTCATCATACATCGAATCGAATGGAGAAACTATCAAAATAGATATGAAAATTTGACTCAGTTACTAAAATTCAAGGTTAATTTCGTTATGATTACTTCAGAGCGGAATCAGTTCGTCACACTGTTGTGAACTTGAGTACCCTCTTTTTTGAGTGGCACTTAAACGCTAAATTAACTTTCAATTTTGGTATTACTCAAATGGGATTATAAGCCGCAAAAATAAAATTGGATGCACCGACCTTGGGACTTAACACCACTTGATATTTTTTTTTGCGCCCAGTCCAATTCTTAATCTTAGCTTTGGACAACATCGGGGCAAGCACATGAGGCGCTATTGTCCTAATAATGCCTCACATAATAGACTGATTCGAAACCGACGCTGTTATTTCAATGAAGTGCTATTCCAAACACAATTACTTGAAAGAAAATTCATAACAAAACCATTAATTAATTTTATATTGCGTATCAACGAAGTTTTTCTATTTTTCATCTATCGTTCTTATCTGGTCACTTTTTATATTTATAAAGTAATTACTTGGTCTTGTGACTGATTCTGTAGGTTGCCAATTAGACCCCATTGATTAAGAGCAGCTGCAACTATAGCTGGATTCATGGAAATCTGATTCAAATTTAATCCGACTCCAAGGGGATTATTAAGACTTTGCCCTTGATTAGATGGATTTTGACCTTGAGGATTTATTCCCAAGGCTTGCAAATTGGGCATGTCCAAGTTGCCACGGTTTTGATTATTCCATCCTCCATTGTGTTGTTGTGGTGGTATAGCTTGACCTTGCATATAAACATTACCAGCACCACTACCACGAATTGGTGGGTTGTATGCTTGTAAAGCGTTATCTTGTCTACTTGATGTTGGATTTGATGTTGCAACTAAGCCGCCCCCATTTGTACCACCACCAATGGAACCATTTCCCAGGCCAGACATGCCGATGTTAGAGCCATTAAGTCCATTTCCCATCATACCGCCGTTATTTGAACCCCCAAGACCATGACCAGCCCCCAAACTGCTGCCTCCGTTCATATTACTTCCATAGCCATTATTGTGACTGCCACGTTGTCCCTGTTGTGTTAAGCCATGAACATTGGCTGCTCCATGGTTGCCATTCCCACCATATTTATTGTAGTTGTTATAATTGTTGGGATTTCCACCACTATTATTTCGAATTTGTTCAGTTTTCGGTGCTGCATTTGAAACATGCACAGATATACCTATAATTAAAACCATTAAACATTATTACTTACATATTTCCAGTTTTCACTGTATTTTTTTTACCTTTTACGATATGGTCTTCTCCGCATAAGGATTGAGCAACATCTGGATCCAAAAAAGTTACAAAGCTAAATGCTCGAAACGGCTTTGGTATAAAAACATCTGTTACTTCGCCAAACTTTGAAAAATATTCACGTAAATCCTCGGCGGTCATGTCTTCAGTGCAACGCCCAACGAATACTTTACAAGGTACTTGATGCACCATTCCTTGCTGTTTTGGTTTGTTTTTTTTTTGTATCGGAAAAGACAAAACATTTTAAATAATTACAAACCTTATAATTTCTGAATTTTACTTGTTGCTTAGTGTTATGTTATTTTTACTTTTTTAATAATAGTCAATAAAATTGTAATATACGGAAAAATTAATCTTGAAAAAATAAACTTGACTTTGCAGGGCATCAACTCCTTTGATGAAGGCTGTCTATAAATTTGTCACCCGGTCCGCGATACCATCAGGAATTTTGTTTGCGATAAAAAAAAACGATTTTTTTAAGTGTTTTTTTTTTTTTTTTTAAACAAGTAATTTTGGTGAACAATTTTTAAATGAACATCGAAAATCAAGGCATGTATAATATTTTAAATACAAAATCATTTGTATTTGCAAGCCTACATATTTCCATACGGAGGAGTTGAAGCACACATATGTATGTATGTATAAGCAATTTTCACTTTTTTAAACATTAGTGTTTTAAAATATGCGCAACACAACGTTAAACTTTAGGGTAAGTATAACAATATTGCATTTCAAAAAAACTCCTTAAAAACGACCCTTACTGAATAATATTTAAATTATTTCAGATGACTCTAATTCCTTCTTTTTTATGACCAGAAAACATCTCTGGTTGGTGAAAATCTGAAGATTTAGATACAAAAAAAAAAGTGTCCCATTATTGTGAAAAAAAAATTTCTCAAAAGCACAAATCCATTCTTGCAGTTACTTTATCAAAAATGTTGCTCTTGTACATAGTATCAGAAAAAAAATAATAAATTTAAACCTCAAGGTTAAAAAAAAAAACATACAAATTATTAAATTTCGACAAAAAAAAATGTCTTTCCCATTTCTTTGTCATTGAATACTATTTTTATTTTTAGTAATTAATGTTCTTGTTAATTATTCATTAAACACCTAAAATTTAAATATAAAAATACATTTAAGTCTGAAAAAATTGGACAATTACATCTATACTACAATATGTAATTTTTTAGTCAAGTGTCTTTTCTCTGGACAGAAAAGCCTTTTCCGAAAATCCGTTGGGTCCACATTTTTTTCTAGGAGCTTATGGCAGGTTTTAGGTTTTCGATCACGAGGTCTGAACTTAACATGGCAAAAAATCGACAAAACCGCGATGTTAGGCCAACATCATAAACAAGTAACAAAAAATCAGAAATACCGGATTTAACGCAAGGTCTTCTTCCATTCAAATGACAGTTACTTGACTGCTCGCTTTTGGTGGCAAATATTATATCCAAAGCTAGTAAGAGTCAAACTTTTTTGAATGCACAATTATGTATAAAAGAAAATTATAGACCGTCACCGATTTTATTTTGGGTGAGCATTGAAAACGATATTTGGCTAAAAGCTTTGTCTCACCTTCGAATTAGGTACTTTAACTTCACACCATCTGCCATCAATCAAATGACGAGTCGATAAAACACGTTTCTGTGCTTCATAGTAAGCAAATCGAACAAAACCAAATCCTTTAGATTGACCCGAATCAACGTCTTTTTTGACTTGAGCCATTAAAACATCACCGAACTCTTCAAAATGTTCACGTAGACTATCTTCTGTAGTTTTCCATGGCAATCCAAGCACAATCAAGTCTGTGCAACGTGCTCGCGATTCAACGCGTTTTGTTTTTGCTGTTGAATTTTCTAAGTTATCATCACTTTTTCGTTTGTTCTCTAGTTAAATGTAAAAATGATCAATATATTGAATGGGTTTATCAAAAATAATGTTACCTTTAGGAAAAACACAGAAAAAGATTTGAGTACCCCATCCACCATCCGTAGTTGGTGGAAAGAAACGTCCTTCATTCAAGCGAACTCCGCGGACAGCTTTCGTATCTTCATTGCGATATTTGAGTCCACACGATCCCGGATATTGGGCCTGTACAGTTGATTGTAATAAAGTGCCATCTTCCTCTGTTGGGAGCTCAATTGGTTCATCTCCTTCATCCTCTGCAACTTGTACAAAATCCATTGTTGATTCTTCTTTTTTTTACTGCGCTTGAGAACTAATAACAAAAATAAGAACATTGTTAAACACAGGAAAAACAGATTTCTTTTATAAGAAACTTGAAAAAAAATTTAAAACACTCTTTGAACACACGTTTAGCAAAATGAAATAATATACTTATATCCCATTGCAAAGCATATACGAACATCAAACAAAGTTTTCCAAGAATCATACCAAGAAAATATTTTGTATATATGTATGTATATCACAACAATCAAGAGGAAAGAATAGTTTCAGAACATACAGTTGAGGTCTAAAATGTAGCAGTGATTTTTCACACATATTGACTTTTTATCTGCATTTATTATTATACTTGTTTTTATTTTGATTTCTACCGAACAGTAACAATATTGTCTTGTAAGGTTATTACTTGGTACCATCATTTGTTTTCAAGATATTCGAATCGAAAATAATTTTTTTCTATTTTTTAGTAGTATTTTCTAAAGGTTTTTACTTTTTATAAGAAACCGCCAATTCGGTTTTTTTTTTGTAGAGGGGTCAAAAACAAGCATTTTTTACTATTGAAGCGGGAATCTATCTTGCCCCGTTTAGGAGGTAGGGGCAAAAACAACGCCAATATTTATAATAAAGTAATATAACGGTTTTGAAAGATAGGAGTCCGTTCTAAATTCCAAAATTTAAATTGATTGTTTTATGTCAGTAATTTTATAAAATTTTGCATGCAAATAAAATTTATGTTTAGACCCAGGTTTTTCGAAATTGGGAAATTAAGTTTCCTAGTGTGCTTAAAAAATAAAAATAGTTTATGCAATAAATTAAGTCTTTGATAATTAATTAATTAAACTTTCCAATTAAAATGGTTGCTTCAAGAAAATTCAAGTTGATCTATTTGATGACGAAACGTGTACCGTTGCATAATTAATGTGGATTCAAATCACGCAGGAGAATAATAGGTGAACCAATGTTTAATCGAAGATTAAATGGTGACATTCGAGGTATCTACCAGTCTACTTAACATCGCTTATAAAATCTTCTCTGCCGTAATATGTGAACGTCTAAAGCCCATCGTCAACAACCTGATAGGTCCTTATCAGTGTGGTTTTAGACCAGGAAAGTCCACAGTCGATCAAATATTCACATTACGGCAGATCCTGGAAAAAACCCAAGAACACCAAATCGACACCCACCATCTTTTCATCGATTTCAAGGCCGCATATGACAGTATCTACAGGGACGAACTGTATAGAGCCATGTCTAGTTTTGGCATCCCTGCCAAACTCGTCCGTTTGTGCAGGATGACCATGGAGAATTCACGCTGCTCCATAAAGGTTGGAAACAACTTAACTGAACCTTTCGATGTCAAAAAAGGTTTTAGACAAGGTGATGCGCTGTCATGTGATTTTTTTAACATCGTACTTGAAAGAATAGTGCAAAGCTCACACGTCAACACCAGAGGCACTATCTTTCAAAAGTCTGTCCAATTACTAGCATATGCTGATGACATTGACATAATCGGAAGAACTCAGCGTGATGTCAATGGGGCTTTTGTGAGTATTGAGGCAGAGGCGGCAAAAATGGGTTTAACGGTTAATGAGGGCAAAACAAAGTACATGCTGTCATCAAGAAAGGACCTACAACACCGACGTCTTGGTCAAAACGTCACCATCGACAGACGTAACTTTGAGGTAGTCAAGGACTTCGTCTACCTAGGCTCCGCTGTAAACGCAGAAAACAACACCAGCGCTGAGATCAAACGAAGAATAACTCTTGCTAACCGCTGTTTCTTTGGGTTAAGAAAGCAATTGAGTGGAAAAATTCTCTCTCGAAGGACCAAAGTGTCGCTATATAAGACCCTTATCATCCCCGTCCTGCTATACGGTGCAGAAGCATGGACTTTGACAAAAGCGGATGAAAGCACCTTGGGTCGTTTCGAGAGAAAGATTCTTCGTGTGATCTACGGTCCCGTATGCATCGAAGGGGAGTGGAGGAGAAGATGGAACGACGAGCTGTACGGGCTGTACAGCGACGTAGACTTAGCAAGAAGGGTAAAAGTCCAACGACTAAGATGGCTAGGTCACGTAGAGCGCATGGAAACCAATGCTCCGGCCCGGAAAGTCTTCGAATCCACACCCACAGGACAGCGCAGTAGAGGAAGACCGCGAATCAGGTGGCGCGCACAAGTGGAAGGTGACCTCACCCAACTCGGAGCGCGAAACTGGAGACATCTAGCTAGGGACCGAGCTAGATGGAGAAGTTTGTTGGGTGAGGCCCTAGTTCACACAGGACTGTAGCGCCACCTTAAGTAAGTACGTATTCGAGGTATGTCTACTCTGTATATCCATTAACAACAGTATCGATTGATTTAAAAGACATCAGATCGCCTGTTAAAAACTGTTGTAAGTTAATTTGGTCAACATCAACATTTTTGGTTGCCAAAATAGCCCGATGACTGAGCCAGTTATACCAGAAATATACATACATACATACATATGGGTGATTTTACAAAAGTTGGGTAACTCGATGTCATCAACCAATATATACAAAGTCTGATTATATTTTATTGAGATTGCAATTTATTTTAAAAGAATGGAAAGACCTTTATTTAGTCACCCAATTTCGGTTCTTCATTTTGAATACAAGTTATTAAAAAAACACAATTAGTTCTTAAAACGTCAGTCCTCTGGCATGTCACAACCCTGAAAACCAACCATTAAGTGACTGTCTATTAAACATTATCATTGATTTGAGAAAACTTATTAATTTCCCATTCATAAACAAGGCAATAAAACTGAAATTAACAATTATAGACCTATTGCGAAACTTTCATGCATCCCAAAACTTTTTGAAAGCCTAGTTTATGATTCCGTTTATTTCCATTGCAAGTCCTTATTCTCCCCCGCTCAACATGGTTTTCTTAAATGTAGATCCACTACGACTAACTTAATTGAGTTTATATCAAAAGTTTTGTCAGCCCTTGAGAATGGTAATGAAGTTGATGTTGTATACACTGATTACAGTAAAGCCTTTGATAAAATATCCCATAAAATAATTTATCTCAAACTTAGAGCCCTAGGCTTTCCATCTATGTTTATAAACTGGATAGGCTCCTACCTTGCCAATAGAACTTATAGAGTCCTCTTCCGTAACCCAGTTTCCAGTCCCATACATGCAACTTCTGGCGTCCCACAAGGTAGTCACCTTGGCCCCCTTCTCTTCGTCTTATCTGTTAACGATGTCTGTCTTAAATTAAAAAACTCAGATATCCTAATGTTTGCGGATGATAAAAAAATTTTTAAGATTATCTCAACTCCATCTGATTCCTTACTTTTACAAAATGATCTTAATATCTTTTTTGTTTGGTGCATGCATAATTTCCTAGAGTTAAATGTAGGTAAATGTAAACAAATGACCTTTTCGCGCAAACAAATCCCATCTCATAGAGTATACTTCTTCCTTAATGACGCCGTCAACGAAGTCGATTCTATTAGAGATCTTGGTATTATGTGTGACAAACACCTCAATTTCCATTCCCATTTTGACCAAATTATTAATAAAGCTAATAGATCTCTCGGTTTTATTAAGAGATGGTCAAAAGAATTTTCCAACCCCTATGTAACTAAAGCGCTTTACATTTCCCTAGTCCGTCCTCATCTTGAATATGCATGCCAAGTATGGTCTCCCTTTTATGAAAACCATTCCCTCAGAATTGAAAATGTTCAAAGACGTTTCGTTCGATTTGCCTTACGTGGCCTCCCCTGGGATGATACATCCAACTTGCCTCCTTATGCCGATCGACTAAAACCTTTGTATATGAAAACTATAGTACTCTAATGGGAAGAATTTTTTTGGTGAAGCGGATGCCGTCGTTGGCAGTAGAATCGAAATTGGAGAGACCTCGGGGGAAAGAGAGAAAAATATTATTTCCATTCCCATAAGCAGCCAGCAGAATAAGGAGCTCAGTTAATTTAGCAACCAAAAAGTCGACACAATTTCCTTCATTATATTTGAGTTTATCCTTGTAAAGGGTATCCCAAAATTAACGCGTTAATTTCAAACAAGTTGATATACATATTTATTTAGAAACGAAATCTCATCAAATGGTAACCTTTTTGGATTGATTAAGTGTTTAAAAAAATACTTGTCTTTATAAAGGGTGTCCCAAAATTAACGCAAGAAATCTTGCGTTAATTTTGGGACACCTAAAATTAACGCAAGAAATCTTGCGTTAATTTTGGGACACCCTATATATGTTTCCATATACTAAGCTTCCATATGAAGGGCGATGAATTTCTTTTTGTAATTTCTTTATATCAATGCATTTTTATATGAAAAACGTCAATGGCTCAATATTGTGTCTAATAAGGGGATGAATGAAGTTTTTGTATGCTTACATCAGCTGTTCAGTATTTTGTACGGATTTTTGTTTTTATTTACATTCATAAGTCTGTTTCTCCTTGCGTACGATCTTTGTATATGAAAAATGGTTTGTATTATGTATACAAAGCTACGATGGGATTTTTGTCGTGCAGATCTTTGTGATGAAGAAGAATATGAAGGTAGTTATACGTTTGGTTATAGTTATGTATATTTTGGCTGGTGGGTAGGTATTTTGCTTTTATTTGGCATTAAGTTTTTCTTCAATAGTTGAAGATTAGATTTGTTTGAACTTTAAAGGTTTTTTTTTTTTGGTAGATAGATATCAATTGGTAGGTGATTTTTTTTCAGGTTGTATGTGGGTTTGATTTTAAATTCAAATTTTAAATATAAAAGGTATTGGTAGGTAGGCAGGTATTTCATGAAATACCATAGGGAATTCATGCTAGTATCAGGACACTGATAATATCCGTACACTTTGCACTTTGTTTGAGATTAGTTGATAGGTTAGGTATGTAAGTACAGTATTTATAAATATGTACCTACATAGTTTAAAATACAAAGAAAAATGCATTCTTTATGTTGGTCCAGATAATTTAAATAGTTTGATAATTGAAATTTGTGTCTTATTTATGTTCCAATCCTACTTTTATTGTATCCCTTATAATAAATAAGTGTTAACTATACACCTTAGCGGGCACATTACAGGACATAAAAATGTAGTTTATATTTAGGTAGGTAGGTACCTATGTACCTATATACGTTGTTTGTTGTTGTAGGTACCTTTAATACAATTTTGTCAGCTCGTCTATTTTAAGATGTGTGACTTTTAGGAAAATCCAATTGAAAGTTTTTTTTAACTTATTAACTATTAGCACAGATAAGGAACTATATATGTAAACTTAACTATAGTTTCTTATCTGTGCTATTAGTAAGTATAGTTTCGTAAATGTAGTGTCGAAGTAGTTTTTGTATTGATTTGAAATTTTCTTTTATACGATTTCGAAGTTTTTTTGTGCCACTCACCAACCAACATTAAACGCAAAATTATGCCAATGATAATTACTCATGTTATTTCACAACCTTGGTGTTATAACCTTGTTAAGATGAAGGATTCTTCAGATATTTAAAGTCAATTTAAGACTTAATTTCACAATTTAGAAAATCATGGTCTGAAATTATTTTTTTTTACTTGCGTCATATTATGTAGGTAGGCAAGTTTTGCATTCGTAAACAATTTCGAACTCAAGATTTTAATCAAAAATGACATTTCGATGGTAGAAAAGTGGAAGTGGGTCCCCTGATTCCGTCCTGGCCCGTACCTTCACCCCAAGGCATTAGGTTGATCGACCTAAAATTTGGAAATTAAAGGTAAGAGCCGATTCGCGTTAAGCGTTCTTAAATTCCCATAGGAAGTTATTGTAATCGGTCCGATTTCTCGACGTTTCAAGGTAGGTACCTAGAGTCGAAATAAAAGATTTTTAGAGAGATGTCTGTGCGTGCGTGTTTTTTTCGTCGTCCATATCGACTTCAAATAAATTTTGTTATACAGATAATAATGCAGAAAGATGCAAAAAGGACTCTAAAAGAAATTGAGTGGGTGGTAAAATTTTTAGAAAAATTGAATTGACAGTTTTTTTTACAAAAATTAAAAACCCAAAAAAAAAATAATAAAAGTTGTTAAAAATTGGTTTTCGACCTTAATATCTTTTCAAAACTTTAAGATATTGGCTTTAAACTAATTTTATCTTTTAAAAAATATTTTTGTCAACATTCAGGTTAATTTTAATAATAAATAAATAATAATTAATAATAAATAAAAATTGATTTTTGACTTAAATATCTTTTTAAAACTTTGAGATATTGGGGCATATTCATAGATGTTTGCTAAACTCTTGCTAACTTGTTATTAAGCAAGTCCAGAGTTTAGGCTATTTATAAAAATAAACTTAAACCTAAGTTTAGGGCTAAACCTGTGGTCTAACTATAAACATAGGAAATGCTGTGTGTAAGTATTTATTATCACAGCCAAATGTCATATTTGATTTTTGTTTGTAAATTGAAAAAACGAAAAATTAAATAATAACAAATACAGATCTATCTCTGACTGCGGTCAGTTTTCAAGCCGTTCACGTTCTATATTTTCTTTGATGAACATCTAAAATATAGAACGTTGTTAGTTACTTTTTTTGATTTTCTATTAAATTAGTTTTGTGGGGAGAGTACGATAACTTTCCATTTTAAGTAATAATTTTTTTAAATTGCCCCTCCTGCCTAAACGGGGGGAGATAGACTGTTGCTCTCTCACTTTGATAAGTCAAGTTCATAGTCGCTGCTAAATATAATTTAAATTTGAATTGTTTTCATTAAAATTAATTAATGAAACTTTTACAATATTGAAATTGGAAGCATTAAAACAATAAATAAATTGAAGTTTTTCCGTTTAAAGTGTTCGTTTGTTCGTGAAACGAAAAATGAGTTTCGACTGCGTCGACTGTAGTCGACCGGTAAAAACGGGAGATAAATCTCTAGTGTGTAGTGGCTCTTGCGGTGCATTTTATCATTTAAAGTGTCTTAAATTGAAGCAGTATGATCATGATCTGATAAACGAAAGGCCAGATATTCATTTCATATGTGAAAAGTGTTTAAAAGATTTTAAATCGCTTGACAAAATTGTGAAAGAGTTAAAAGAATCTGTTGAACTCTTAAAGAAAATAACTGAAGAAAAAAACATAGAAAAAGGTGTTGAAATACAAAAACAAAAGTCGTATGCAGAAGCCGCGAAGTCTACTGTTATCGTGAAGCCAAAAGAGAAGCAAGACATAAACAAAACAAAAAGTGACGTCAAAGATAATATAAAACCTTCTGAGTTGTCAATAAATTTTAATAATATTAGTGAGAAGAAAGATGGATCGATATCGATTATTTGTTCGGATGAAAAATCTCGTGAAAATTTATGCAAAGAAGTGAATTCAAAATTAAATGAAAAATATATTATTGATAGCCCAAAGCTCACAGTGCCGCAAATTCTTTTAACGGGTATGAGTGAAATGTATGAAACAAGTGAGATAGAAGCAGCTTTGAAAAGCCAAAACAATTTGAAAGGAGAGGTAAAATGTGTGAAGTGTTACCGTGGTATAAAAAATACGAAAGTATTCAACGCAATTATTGTACTAGAAGAAGAAGACTATATAAAAGTTATGAAAGAAGGAAAAGTGTGTGTAAATTGGGATAGATGTAGAATTTTTGAATACATTTCAATACGAAAGTGTTATAATTGCTGGGGCTTTAAACATATTGCAAGCAAGTGTAAAAATGAAGTCGCATGTGCGAAATGTGGTCAAAATCACGATACCAAAGAATGCAAATCAGAAGAAGTGAAGTGTGTAAATTGTGTTAGGTCAAATAAGTTGTATGGCTTAAAATATGATGGCAATCACGATTGTAGGGACACGGTTTGTCCAGTTTATTTAAAACAAATTGAAATTGAGAAAAAACGGGCTTCTTATTAGCAACCAAAGTTTTTGAATTGTGCCTACTTTAATATTCAAGGATTAACAGGTAACTTTTGTGAACTTGAAACTATTTTGTGTGAACAAAAATTTGATTTAGTGGCACTATCGGAAACACACCTCACCGACCAAATCGAAACAAGTGAATTAAACATTAACAATTATGAACTTTTAAGATGTGACAGTATCTCTAGATACACAGGTGGTGTTAGTATCTATATGAAGAAAGGAATACGATTTGATACTCCGAAGCTAATGCAGTTTCAATACGAACATTGGTGGATGAGTGTAAATATAACTGCCAAGGGTTTTCCAATCACAATCATAGTTTTATATAACTCACCAAGTGCATCGTGTCGAGTATTTTGTGATAGATTTGCAGATATGCTAGAAGAGTTAAATGAAAACGCGAAAGACTTTATTATTGTCGGTGATTTTAATATAGATTGGTTAGATAAAAACTTTACCTATCAAAAAGAAATTCAAAGAATTATTTATGAAAATACAGCTTCACAAATCGAACATAGCCCTACTCGAATAACTCCAAGTTCTAAAACGTTAATAGATTATGTAGTTACAAATTCGTGCTTAGTTTCCACAGAAAGGAATAGTGAATTAAAAATTACTGATCATGAAACAATAATAGTGAAATTGAAATCGAAAGAAAAAAATAAAGTTAAATTGCCACAAAAAACCTTTAAGTTCATGAAGTACAACAAAGATGCGTTTATAAATGACATCAGACAAAGTCAGTTAAGAAACATATGTTTTCCACTCGTTGATGTACATTATTTAAGTAATCTTTTTTCAAGTGAAATGTTAAGAATCGTAAATAACTATGTTGAGACAAAAGTGGTTAACGAAAACTCGGTAGAGTGGTTTAATGATAATTTGAGAAACTTAAAAAGAGAAAAGATAGCTTGTTACCATAGAGCCTTACTAACAGAAGAAATTAGTGATTGGGAGTCTTATAAGCGGACGCGAAATCGGTATAAAAAAGAATTAGTAAAAAGCAAAGGACTTTTCGTTCAAAATAAAATTCTTATGCAATCGGACCAAAAAGCTATGTGGAGAACCTTAAAAAAATACGTGTTGGGATCAACAAGAGTTGAAATTGAAGAGAACATTATTTTTAATGGAGTAGTGATTAATAATTCAAAAGTGATCGCGGATGAATTCAATACTTTTTTTATTAATAGTGTATCAGAAATAAATCAGTCAATTGAGGTTATTCAATATGTTAATCAAATTGATGAATATCCGTGTCGCTTTAAATTCAGTCCTGTGAACAATTCTGATTTATCTGAAGTATTGACATCAATGAAACAGAAAAAAGATTTTAATTATATGAGTCCAAAGATGTTTTTGGATGCATTTGGAGAAATAGAGGACGTTCTTACGGAAATTGTAAATAAATCTTTACTCTCAGGATGTTTTCCAAGCTCATGGAAGGAATCGCTGGTCTCACCAATACAAAAAGTGAAAGGCTCAAGGCGGTGTGAAGAATATCGACCAGTAAACGCATTGCCATTGTACGAAAAACTTATAGAAAAAATTGTTAAAATTCAACTGCAAAAATACATAGACAACAACAATATCTTAATCGAAAGTCAGTTTGGATTTAGAAGTCACCATTCCTGTGAATCTGCATTAAACTATGTTCTCATAAATTGGAAAGAGGATATGGCAGCAGGATCTACAATTATTGCAGTGTTCTTGGACCTAAAGCGGGCTTTTGAAACGATCGACAGAGGTATATTAATACAAAAGTTGAAGCAGTATGGTATCCGAGAAAAAGAAATTCAGTGGTTCAAATCATACCTTGATCAGAGAACTCAGAGAACATCAGTGAATGGGAAACTTTCGGAGATAACTCAAACGCTTTTGGGAGTGCCTCAGGGCTCAATACTTGGGCCAGTTTTGTTCCTACTATACATAAATGATGTATGCAAAGTTTTGAAGCATTGTAAAATAGTCATGTTTGCCGATGATGCCCTAATATACATCGTGGGTAGAGATGTGTCAGCTTTAACTCAGCAACTACAAGAAGATCTCGACAGCATAAGCATCTGGTTCAAAGCTAACAAGCTGAAGACAAATGTTCAAAAAACGAAGGCGATGATATTTAAAACGCAGTGCAATATAGACTTAAGTATAGACAATGAAAACATAGAACAAGTAGATCAAATAAAATACTTAGGTGTGATAATAGATCAGAATTTAAAGTTCGATAAACATGTGGACTATATTGTTAAAAAAATATCCAAAAAAGTGCAATTTTTTCGAAGAATCAAAAGTAAATTAGATTTCAATGCATCTATTAGAGTATATAATGTTATAATAAAACCACATTTTGAATATTGTTCATCTATATTATTTCTGTTAAGTCAAAGTAACATATATAGACTACAAAAACTCCAAAACAAATCAATGCGAATAATATTAAATTGTAATCGTTATACAAGTATTTTAAATATGTTAAATCGACTAGAGTGGTTAAGCGTCAAACAACAGTTAGTAGTAGATGTTCTATTGTTTGTTCAAAAAATGAGAATGGGAGATTTGCCTAGCTATTTTAATGATTTAGTTAGATATGTGGGTGAAGTCCAACCATATCAATTGCGAAATGTAAATAATTTGCGACTTCCTAATTATAGAAACACAATAACACAAAACAGTGTAATATACAAAGGCTTTCAAATTTTTAATTCCTTGCCAGAACATGTTAAACTGGAAACAAATTTTAATATATATAAGCGCAATGTAAATGAATTTGTCAAAACTAATTTTTAAGATATATAATAATTGTATTATAAAGTAGCTTAATTTATATTTACTATAAATGCTAAATAAATCAAATCAATCAATCAATAGACCCCCCCTCTCATAGTAAAAAATGCTTATTTTTAACTGTTCTAAAAAATTCCGTTATAACATCTTGTCGCCTAAGTTATCGTACTCTTGCCAGTTTTGTTGTATACTTACTTTTTTCGACATCCAATTTGAGGAATGACAGCAAAAAATAAAAATATTGAAAATATAACAGTATTTTTTTGCTTTGACCTGTCATTTGAAGTATAATTGTAGTAGAATACAACCTTAACCTGGGGTTTTACTAAACAAAGCAGAACAATTGACTATGAATAAGAGCTGTGTTTATTTAACCAACAAGCCTTAAACTATAGATCAAGAAATCGCGACTTTAGTTAGAAAAATGAAAATAATTATAAACTAAATTCAAAGAAAAATAAATAATTTTAATGGCAATGGGTTTGGCAAAACATAATTCTAATCTGAGGCAAAGGTTACTAAAAGGTTATTTAAGAATTGAGAAGGGGGTCTTAAATTACTCTCATATCTTGCCCAACTTAAAAAAAATATTATGGTCATAACATGAGCGCAGCAGCCAACCGTTCTTGGACCTAATTAGGCAATTGCAATAACATTGTTCAATCGCTTCTCTGCCTGTTGATTATTATTATATAAAATGTAAACAAAATATACTCTCTGGCTTATATGCCTGCTCTGAATCCTACCACGTAATAATTTAGCATATCTTGTTGAGGGTAAACCTTCTGGGAGACTGCTGGTTGGGTCCATGTTTATTTCTATAAGATATGAGCCATCATTTCGGATAGCTCCCCGTAATAAGATCGCGCTTGTTTCAATTGATAGGTTCCACAACTAAACAAAATAAGGTCATTATAACTTAAGCGTGGGAAAGAAACATTATTTGTGTTTATATCTATATTAGTAAAATAAATTCGTCTTCTGTTAAACTAATTATGTTGAATTAATTTAATTTTGTTTTGTCGATATTGTGATAACAACTTTTTTTTTATTCTAATATTTCCACCACTTTAATAAGAATTATTTATTTTTTGTTTTAATTTTTCCACTATTACTATAAGAATTTTTTTTTTTTTTTGTGTTAAGTATAAGATTTTTTTAGTATTTTGCGAGCATATTTTTGAATTATTATTGTCAAAATGAATAAATTGTTGAAGAAACCCTAAAGAATTATATATGAAAATAAAGGCTGTGAACTAACTAAGCCAAAAAAAATAAATGTTATCATCAAATTTTAAAAGATATTATTGTATAAAAGTTTGCCTAAAAAATGCTGTTATTCAAAGGTTTGATTAAAAATAACTCAAAATATATAAATCATAGAAATGTAATTTTAGCTTCATTTGAAATAAATTTTTGACACCTTTATTTTAATACCGTTTTGATTTTCCTAGCTTTTCTGTATCCAAAGATATTAGCATTTATGTCGAAAAAGTGCTGATTTTTAATGGTTGAAAATTTCGAACTTCAATCTCAAATATCTCGGATCTCCCATGAGTTATCGACAAAATATTTTTGCAGAGATATCCGGCTTAGAACAACCTTTAATTTGATACCAAATCAATTGGATTTGGTAGAATTTAGATATCTTAAGACTTAGACAAAGGCATCAAATTTATGTAAGTACAATTACAAAGTCATAATAGGTACTTTTCTAAAAATAAAAATCCAAATAAAGTCTTGTACCTTATTAAAAGTAAACATTTGCTTATCCCCTTGATCATTCAAAATTGTTGATAGGAAGGTCCTTCTTTTAATAAATACCTAAATAGGTATATCATAAGAACTTACAGGCAAAAGTATGTTTCAAAATTTGTCCTTGAAATACTTTTTTGACCGGAAGTTATAACTACCTACTTTATAAACTGAAAGATAGGTAGGTACCTATGTGTTAATTTTTAAAGCAAAAAAATTTAAAAGTTCCTCATCCCATTTAAAAAATTCACTACCATTAAAAAACGTCAACAAATTAAATATCCATCTTTTCATAATACCTATGTTGTCAACAATTTTGTAACCAGCTTTTAAATAATTGTATTAGGTACAATTAACAAATTTATTTATTAAAAAAAATCATCTTTCTAAGACTTTGAAAATTTAAACTTCTTTATGCTCGATATGAAAACAAATTGTAAGAAAGGTTTAGGTGATCAAATTTTTTAAATTTATTTAGCTAGCTATGTATCTATTATTGGATAAGAATACAATACCTACATATTTACTTGCCTATAAAAGTTCAAATTATAATTTCCTTATACAATCCTCAAATCAAATCATCAAAAATATAAAATCTCAACCAAGAATATAAAATTCCTACACGAAATCGCAATTCACCTGCTTTTGTCTTATCATCTTTGTATAGAAAGACTACCGTTTTGCGTAAACCTTTGTATATGAAAAAGTTTTCATATACAAAGATGTAACCTAAAAATATAACCACAACAAAATACAAACACAAAGAAACAAATGTGTTTTCCTCCTCACTCAGACTTTCGTTAATTCTCTATAGTCTTTCTCTATTTCAAATTATAATATTTTTAAATCTCCAAAGTCTCCCGACTGCAAATCCATTTCTCCATGAATGTCTTGACTAGACGTTCCACAAAAAATATCTAGATGCCGCCCTATTCGACTTCCACCATGAGAGTACTATAGTTTTCATATACAAAGCTAAAACTGATAGGTTTGCAACCCTTATATATTAGACGCAAAAACGCTGATATATTATTTGCTCGCCAATTGTTAATGGGCAATATAGATTCCCCGGCACTCCTGAGTAATATTCATCTTAACACCAACCCTCGAAATCTGCGATCTGTCTCCCTTTTCTATATCCCTCATCACCGCACTAATTACGGGCACTTTGAACCAAAGTCCAGAATTCTTCGTCACTGCAACGCTGCTATGCTAGCCTTCGACTTTAACATTTCCAAATCCCATCTGAGAGATACCCTTTACTTTTTCCCATTTTGAGTCCGAACTCCTCGTCCCTTTTAATTTTGAGTCTAATAAAATCAATTCAATTTCAATTTCTTTCTTTATTGTAAACAATACACTAAGACAATGTCTTTTATAGTATTTGTACTTTGGTTGAACAATTAAAGTGCTGTTTGATTCTATATACAATAAGATAATACTTAGGCTGCTAAAAATATTTTTTTTTTTTTTTTTAATATACTTTAATTTAATAATACATATAAGACTTTTCCTCTCTTCTTCTTTCCTATTTCCCCCTTAACATCCTAGTTGTTCGAAAAATGTTTAAAAACCTCGGTCTTGAAACTTACTGCATCCGTTATCCTCTTAATGCTAACCGGCAAAGAGTTAAAAAGGCGAATGCTGTGAACGAAGAACAACCGTGAGGAATTTAGATATCTAAAAGTTGGAATAACTAGATTATTTGTTCTTGACGATGTACAGAACTCAATTTTTTCATAAAGGTACTCAGGTGTTCTTGTGCGAATAATTCTGTGTAGAAAGATACAATTACGGAAATTTACGTATTCGACCATAGTGCACTTAAGAATTTTTTTGCTGAAAGCAGAGATATGGTCATATCGGCGAATACCATAAACGTAGCGAGTCATGTCATTAAGCGCCACACGTAGTTTGTATTCAGATAAAGAATCCAGTTTCGGATACACGACTTCAGAAAAGGAAATGATTGGTACGAGTAGAGTTCTCATAAGACGAAGTTTTGTTTCTTGAGGAGTAAAAGAATTAGATACCCATAGTTTTCTTAAAGTTCCGTAAATACGTGCAATGACAGAATTTATATGGTCTTTGCAAGAGAGATCCCTAGAGATTTTGAATCCAAGACTGGTCACAGAATCTACAAAACTAACATGGGCACTATTCAAAGTAATCGAAGGTAGATCTCTATGGTTGTATGTCTTCTTAGAAATTAGTAGGGCTTGACTTTTATTGGGATTGAGCACTAGACCATTTTCCTTAGCCCAGTTAGAAATTCTCTCAAGATCTTCATTAACGCGAAAGACAAGATCCTCTATTAAACCAATTCTACGTGAGAGATAAATTTGTATATCATCTGCATACAGATGAAAAGAGACGTGCTCACAAACCGAAGGCAAATCGTTGATAAAGGCACAAAACAAAATTGGCCCCAGAATAGAGCCTTGTGGCACGCCCATCTTCAAGTACGTATGTGCTGAAAAATTGTTTCCAACACATACACGCTGAGTTCTGTTACACAAATAACTACCAATGAGACGAACAGCTGAATTCAAAAAACCAAAGTAGTGCTCAAGTTTTTGACAAAGAACTCGATGATCAACTTTGTCAAAAGCCTTCGAGAAGTCCAATAGGCACAGTACTGAGATATTGTCTTTATCGTATTCGAGTCTTATATCCTCTAAGATCTTTACCATTGCTGTAGCTCTAAATCCAGATTGGTATGGAGACAGCAATCTTTTGGACGTAAAATGGTCAATAATTTGTTTAGTAAGGATTTTTTCGAGAACTTTGGACATGCAAGGTAAAATGCTTACTGGCCGGTAGTCGGCGAGTTCGGAAGGTGTGGGCTTTTTCGGAACAGGAGTTATACTGGCTGCTTTCCACGCAATAGGAAACGTAGAAGTGACAATCTTTGTATATAAATTGAATAGTATTATCATGAAGGTGAAACGTCGGCAATAAAACTACTTGCCGACTTCCCAAACGTTAGTTCCACGTGTTTGACGTGTGGAATGTATTGCGGTGAGGGGAGAATGAGCGAGAATTGCAAAATTAAATAATAATTTTCCAGATAATTGAAGAAAAGAAGATAGAGAAGAATGTATACAAATTTAGCGATAGTTGGAGGGACTCACTGAAAAGACATTTTTGTTATTATTTTTCAATGCATATTCTATACAAATATGTATAATGTGTTTTTTTTGCTTGGTAGGTATTGAGGAATATTGAAAAATATCAACAAGGCAAAAAAAGGATTGAATGAGTACAAAATGTTTCCGGTTCCCAATTTGAAACTTTAAGTAGGTACTTCTTTTTTTAAATTCAAGTATGAATAAGAATGAATGAGAAATTCAATTAGAAATTCAATGAATGAAATGAATAAGAAAATTAATATAATGCTCATAATGGTCAGATATTTATTGTTTGTTTTTTATAAGGATAAATATAGGTAGATAGATATTATATCACCTTTACAATGTTGGATATTTTTAGAAATATAACGAACAAATGTAGATTAATGTTTTCTATTTCTTAAGCATAGTAAATACGCAATTATGTAGGTACAAATTACAGTATTAATTTATTTTATTTTTAAAATGCATTTATATCCATATGAAGTTGTTAACATAGTTCTTACGTTCAAAAGTGGCAGCCCTGTCCTATTTCTTTCGAATGCAAATTGTAGCGTTTTTTGATGAATGAAATTAATTTTGATGAATGAAATTAAATTAGGTTTTTATTTTTTGTAAGAAAACTGTCAATTCGATTTTTCTCAAAATTTGTTCGAATGTTGAAAACAATATTTTTTATAAAATTAGTTGGAAGCCACAATCTCAAATTTTGTATCACGTGTCAATATATAATACTATAAAATTTAATTCAAGTCTCGAGCGTCAATGGTTCGTGAGATATTGAGGGTTAACCAACATTTCCACTGTTTTTTAAATTGCTATGGTAAAAAAACCACCCACTCAATTTTTTTGAGAGTCCTTTCTGCTTCTTTCTGCTTTATTACCTTTATAACAAAATTTATTTGAAGTCGATATCTACTGGTTTTTGAGCAATGGACGACAAAAAAACGTCGCGAACGTACGGACGTGCAAACGTACGTACATACGCACGCACAGACATCTTTCTAAAATCTTTTATTTCGACTCTCGACGTCGAGAAATGTCAAAATTTTCAATTCGACAAATCGGACCCATTACAATAACTTCCTATGGGAAGTTAATAAATAAATAAAGTTTCATTTATTTATTTTATTATTTTTGGCTTCATTGTTTAGAACCAGTATTTAAAAAAAGTTATTCCACCGCCTAGCACAACATGCCAATCTCCTTAGATACTACTTACATATCCACCATCTACCTACATATACCTACATTGTAGAAATATAAACATTAAAAAATCTATGTATACACATACTTCTATACCCCATATTCAAAATATGGCAACAATGAATCCTACAGAGAATGAAATTTGCAAACGTTGCATTTAAATTTTCAAATTTCTCAAAAACTGAAAATCTAAAATCAAATGAATATAATTTTCTTCAAGCAAAATACCTACTGCTAAAAGCATACAATTCATATGTATATGTATAGCTCCTTTACATTGATAGGTAGACAGAGGCACAAAAAAATCCAAGGTAACTATGGCAACGAACTGTTTTTGTGTTCTTGCTTTCACATTTTCTCATTTTTTTTTTAAATAAACAGCTGATTCAACTGACTCCCTCACACATCTTAATACTTATGAGGACAAAATAATATACTCCTTTCATTCCCACTCTTGCTTTAAAAATTTTATTTTCCAGTCGCTTTTAGATTCCACACCAAATTTCCGTACACACTGCGCCCTCATCCTCCGCCTTTCGTAACACAATTTTCTCGTTCATGATAGTACTATTCAGTTTTATATACAAAGGTGACAATACAGTGATTAAAAACATGAGTGAGAGCGTTAATCAAGCAGGGTAGGACAAGTTTCAAAAATCTTAGCGGAATACCGTCTTCGCCTATAGCTTCGGACCTCAAGGATTTAAAAGTGCGTATAATTTCGTCTTCAGTTACCGTCTCAAAGCAAAAATCGTTAACTCCATCATAAAGTAAGCCAGCCTTGGGCTCAAAGCTAGTAGCTAATTGATTTGTTTGAGTAAACTGAGTGTTGAGGTCATTAGGATCAAGTTCACACTTAGAAATTGGCTTTTTACCAATACCAATGTCACGAAGATTTTTCCAGAGCTGTTTAGAAGAAAGATTTGTATTGAGTTTCGAGGTTGCTTGATTACGAAAGTAGCAGTATTGTCGCCAAGTTGTAGGATTTGGAGAAAGCCGCCACTTGAGGTAGTATTTTCTGCGACTTTTAATCGCATTCTTTACTTCAAAGTTGTACCATGGACATTTCTCGTTTTGAATTCTTACCGTTTTTAGAGGAACATGCGTTTCGAACAATCTCTTCACATGGTTGTAGGTGAAGTTTAGTTTGTTATCTACATGCACCCTATCATTCCGTATTAGGGTGTAGTTACTTAAATTACGAATTTCAGGATCAACCCAGGTCTCACTCACACAAATAACATCTACTTTTGTACCATCGAAAACAGTTTTTATGTAGTCAAATTTTTGATCATTCAAACTTCTAGCATTAAAGTGGCATAACTTAAAACCAGACCTCGCTTTAGATAAATAATTCAACACTAGTTGTGCGGATTTGAACTCAGCATTGCCATATACAGCATCATAAAACTGTGACATTAAATTTTAAAATAACATTTAGAGTAAACAGAAAGCACCAAACAAGAGAACAGTAGCAGCAAATAACAACCGAAGTAGGGAAATTCCCGGAAATAAACAATAAATAAATGGAAAACTGAATAAGAAGAAAAGAAGAAAAGTTTACACAATAGATAAAAAATAAGTAATTATATAATACAATAATGAAAATATGTAGTAAATATGCAATTAAAGAAAAAAATACAAGTGTAAATATAAATAACAAGTGGGAGCACTGGTAGGCTCTCTTTATAAAGTGCATGTTTTTATTTGTTTTGATCGTTGTTCATAATAATATTAGCTGCGCTATGATTCAAGGTCAGAGATGTTGTTGCTTAGTCGTGCTGAGGCGATTTCATTTAGTTCAGGTAAACTTCTGATGCAGATCGCTCCCTCGTTTTTGCTAATCAAAATATTTACTAGTCCACGCATCGTGAAGGCAGTATAAATAAGACGTTTTCTTTTCATGTCAATTGCGGTGCGTAGAATCTCTCGGTTCTCAGTCGTTAAGCTTTCGTGTATGAAAATTGGTGTGTCTGAGTTTAGATTCGGGTCGATATCATTAAGACTTAAGTTCCGGGAAGACAATTTTCGAAAATCAGAAAGTGCTTTTGTGGTTTTAATTTTGTCGGTTGCACTAAGGAATTTAATTATTATGACGGAGTTGGTTTTTACTTTTGATCTGAATATTGCAGAAATATGCGGAGGTTGGTAATTAATGCAATGACAAATTAAGTTGAAAGTGTTTTTAAGTTGTTCATTCGGAGTGTACGGTATGCCTATTAAGATAGCATCAGCTGCAATGTTATTGATCGCGATTGTTTGGAGTGTAGTTTTAAGCTGCCTATTTCTGTATGTATGTGCTCAGTTTCGTTGTCATCTATTGAAGCAAGTTGGAGACGGTCAACATTTGATGCGGTGTTGTTTACTTTCTCTCGAATCTCAACTATTTCTGTGCAGTTATTCTCGAGTTGTTTTACCCGCTCTTCCAAGTTTA
Organism: Eupeodes latifasciatus; assembly: GCA_920104205.1. NCBI lineage: Eukaryota > Metazoa > Arthropoda > Insecta > Diptera > Syrphidae > Eupeodes > Eupeodes latifasciatus. The sequence goes on from OV049927.1 coordinate 56,749,280, forward strand.
TAAGATCGCGAGATAATTTGTCAATTTTGTTGGACATATTTGTTTCAATGTTATCCATTCGACTGGTTAAATTTAATTCAAGAGTGGATAATCTACCCAGTATGGACTCACCTTGTTCTTTTAATTTTAAAAGAAGTTCAGTTTGAGAAGGCAAGTTTGGCTGATCAAGAAGAGAGTCAGTGACGACATTCACATCATTTACTGGGATGACAACAGCAGGGGCAGAAGCAGCAGAAACGGCGGAGGCGACGGTGATTGAATTTGCAGAGGGAGAAAAGCAAATAGTGACCTCACCAGGAGGTTTATTGGAGGTATTGGTGGACTTTTGTGCGGGATAATTTATACTGTCACTTTTGTTTACATGAGATGGTGAGTTTTTCATTATGTGAGAATTAGTTGGATTACTCTTGATTAAAGGGCTAAAGAGTTGTGGTTTTTTTGAGCGGGTTTTATTAAATTGATCCATTGTCAATGGTCTAGTCTGAATATATTTAATTTAGTTTTTTGTAATTTTTGTAATTAGTTGTGAAAAACACTTTTTATTCAAATATTTATTTGAGTCAACAAAAAACACTGTTTTCAGATATATCTCGCACGTATTTTAAAACTCAAAAAGCACAGTTGGGGTTATTAAAATCTTAGGCAGCAAATTATTTGACGTCTGTTCTCTACCACATGGGACAACTTAATTTCAAAATTGTTAGTTCTTGTACATTAAAGAGCTTTTATGTGGGCCTTAGGGCCCACATGAATTAATGTTGAAAACTGATAACAAGAACAAGAACAAAAAAAAAAAAAATAGTGTTAAGTTAAGTTAAGTTATGTTAAGTTATAGCTTGTATTAAGCTGAATAAATAAAAATTAATACAATCTGCGATGTATATAGTTTAATATATACTACAACTTTCATAGTGCAGTGTTCTCCACTTTATTTAAAAAAATAAGAAATTTTGTGTTCAGTTTTATTCGTCAGTTTCTTGTGTGTTATTTAAATTTAAAATTCCTGCGAAATATCGCCGACTCAACGTCAAATCCTACTTTGAATTTTAATGTTGGTAATAAAGTAAGTTGCGGGTCGCACAATTTAACGGCCACCATAACTCTACCACAGTTTGGGTTATGTTTGTTGTCTATACACGTGCTTAGCCAGTCAACACGTCAGTTTTATGGTGAGTCGTTATTTTTTAGTCCAGATTATAATCTCAAATTTCGTCTTTTTCGTCAGTAGTGTGGCGTCAGTTCTGTGTCAGGTAAATGGTTATTGTTCTTCATTTCTTGATCATTAGTACTTTTAAGATGAATATTGTTAGATTTTGTTTGTTGATTACTTTGAAATATTTAGTAAAACTATGTGAAAGTAGTAAAAGATAAGTGAATAACGTTACGTTAAATGTCAAAAGTCTGTTTTGAAAACTGATGTAGTATTTTCTCCTAGTATTACATATAAATAATTATTTTTAATTGTTTCTAAGTGATTTCAAGTGATCATTATTAAATTTTTACTAATTTGATTTAATTTCATTATAATACTTTCAAAACTGTGTATACTCATCAATCCTCTGGCAGTCAAATTCTGAAATTTTTAAATATCTTACAATGTACTCAAAAAAGTGACTGGCCCGGTTGGGAACAATATATTAATTAGATTAGCTATCATATACACCCCAATTTATAGAAGTTTGATTTAAAAACTATCGTAAACAAAATATCCTCAAAAGTTACCCAACTTTTGTATAATCACCCATATGTACTTTGAATCAATTCATTTTTTTTCCTGAAGATCAGTGCAAAAATTGTCTGGCAGTTTGATGCATTGCGTATTTGTTTGCAGTTCTATTTTGCCGTTCCCAATATCTAGTAATTGTTCGACTATTGCTAACTCCAACAATTGAAAAAGTAAAATTAACTGTATTTAGTTTGGTTCAAAAGAGACAAATAATAGACAAATAATTTGCAATACAATAATATTGCGATCATAAATTGAGATGTACGTCCATTACATAGCTGTCATTTGCGTTTTGTTATTCCAAGTCTGATTCTTTTTTGTTATACCACGTTTTATAATGACTGAGGTTTTATGTCAAGTCACACCGGAACGCTGTCGAACGGGATAAACAGTATCTGAGCTCTGAGCTATGTATCTACCCACCAATTTTCAGCCATATCGGAACAGCCTTTCTTGAGTTATAAATAGTGTAACTAACACGACTTTCTTTTATGTATATAGAAGATAATATGGAGTACGGATGCCTAGACAATTGTTTCTTTCACACTTAGATAAATTTGTTGATAGTTAAAGCGAGATACAGACGTACTATCTTTCTGTACTGCACAAAATTTTTTGAAAAAGTTGGGGAAACTAGGATATAAATTCAGTGTTTATCATAACAAGAACGCCGTACTATCAATTCAAAAAAAAACTTGTTTTAGGTCAAAAAAAGAAAATATTTTTATTTATGACTTAAATGTGTTTCCTCGCCTTAATATTCAAAACATATTTGAGGAGAGTACGATAACTTAGGCGACAAAGTTTTATGACGGATTTGTATAGAACAGTTAAAAATAAGCATTTTTTACTATGCGAGGGGGGGTCTATCTCCCCCCGTTTAGGCAGGAGGGGCAATTAAAAAAATTATTACTTAAAATGGGGAAAAAATAGTTAAAAAATAACGGTAATACTTACAATTAAGTATTATACCTTTTTTTAAAGCCAACACTTTTGTCTATTAGCTTGTTTTTAAATCAAGTCAAAACTATGCATAGTTCTTGAAAAATTTTTTTTTTAACTCAAAATTTGGTAAAAAAAAGTTAAAAATATGGTTTAAAGTGTAATTTTCAAAACCTTAACATTATTTACTATTTTTTTTAGAATTCATTGCTCTTATTTGTTTGTGATCAAAAACTGAAAACTAGATGATTTTATGTCTACTAGTTCTCGAGAAAATTGAAGATTACTAAAAATCGAATATGGATTAAGATATACCTAGGCTAAATTAAATTTTCAATTTTCTCAAAAACTAAAAGACATCTAGTTTTCAGTTTTTGATTAATAATTAATAAAAGCAACAAATTATTAAAAAGAAACATATTTATGAACAAATTGTTTTGAAATATTGAAGTTGACATTTTTTTTTAACTTAAATTTTGAGTTTAAAATTACGTTTTTCAAAAACTGTGCATAGATTTGACTTGATTTAAAAAGTGGCTAATAGATCAGAATGTTGGCTTTAAAACAACGTATAAAACTTAACTGTAAGTATTACCGTATTACCGTTATTTTTTAACTATTTTTTTCCATTTTAAGTAATAATTTTTTTAAATTGCCCCTCTCGCCTAAACGGGGGGAGATAGACCCCCCCTCGCATAGTAGAAATGAAATTAAATAAATTTTTAATTTTAATTTTGAATTAAATAAATTTTTAACTGTTCTATACAAATCCGTCATAAAACTTTGTCGCCTAAGTTATCGTACTCTCCTCAAACTTTTTTTACTTAGGTACCTAATTAATTTTTTATTTAAAAAATTAAAAAAAAAATCGCGTATGACACATAATAAACAATCATAAAAATGTCTGGCAATAATAAATGCATATTTAGGAGACCTATTTAAAGGTGGAAAATTGAAAATTAAGCTTTAAAAAAATCTTTTAAAATTCAAAATTATCACCTGTGCAGGTAGGTTGCGCACTAACAAACGCAACCGCTACCGCCAGCCAGACTGCCCAGACTTTAACCGAAAAAGCAAGTAAGACAACATATCAAAAAATTGACTGATCTAAAATTCTCGCTCGAAAACGTTAAAAAAGTTTTAATAATTTGTTGCCCTTATTAATTATTAATCAAAAACTGAAAACTAGATGGTTTTATGTCTTTTAGTTTTTGAGAAAATTGAAAATAACCACAACTACTATTTTAATTAAATTATAATTTTTTTTTTTGCTTGAGTGGTCTTATTTTGATAGTAATAATGGTAGGTGCGAGTTTAGGAGTATGCAACAGTGAAGTGTGTGTGTGTGTGCAACACCCCTGCTTGGACTCACTATAGGATTTGGGTTGGGTGCAAGGTGGGGTGTGTTCAAGGTGGGGTTGGTGCTAGGGTGCATGCAAAGTCTCTTTTGCATTTAAATAAGCTGGATTTAAGAAAAATGAATTTAGCCTTATTCGATTTTTAGTAATCTTCAATTTTCTCGGGAACTAGTAGACATAAAATCATCTAGTTTTCAGTTTTTGATCACAAACAAATAAGAGCAATAAATTCTAAGAAAAAAATAGTAAATAATCTTAAGGTTTTGAAAAATTACACTTTAAACCATATTTTTAACTTTTTTTTTACCAAATTTTGAGTTTAAAAATTTTTTTTCAAAAACTATGCATAGTTTTGACTTGATTTAAAAACAAGCTAATAGACATATAGTTGGCATTAAAAAAAGGTATAATACTTAATTGTAAGTATTACCGTTATTTTTTAACTATTTTTTCCCCATTTTAAGTAATAATTTTTTTAAATTGCCCCCTCCCCCTAAACGCAACCGCTTCCGCCAGCCAGACTGCTCAGACTCTAACCGAAAAAGCAGGTAAGACAACATATCAAAAAATTGACTGACCTAAAATTCTTGTTTTCCAAACGTTGCTAGCTCCCGGACTAATGTGCTTGTGTGTATGCATACATTTGTTTATAGCTATGTATACTTTAACGTTGTAGGTATTTTGAATTTAATAATTCTCGTTTGATTCTAAATTTTCAATTTTTGTGAAAAATGAAATGTTGCCATATTTGGCATATGATGCATTGAAGATTTTAAATATGTATATTCAATTATTTTGTTGTTGTTATTATTGCGTATTATTTGTTATTTGTACGTATCAAGTACAAACACTATCAAAATTGCATACATTTAAAGGTATTCAAAACTAGGTCGTTTTTGTTTTTTAACGGCTTAACAGGATGTACTGCATCGAATTTTTAATTTTCATATAAAAACATGTAAATAATAATAATATGATAATTTTAATTGCTTCTGTGAGACTCTTCGATTCATATACATAGTCCAGACCATTTTACTTTTTTCGGTTTTAATCCTTTGAGGTCTTTTCTTATAAAAGTTTCAAACATAATTGTTAGAGCATTGTATGCCGTGTTTGCACCTTGTTTCAAGAGTTTCTTACTTACAACATTAACATGACCATGCTTCCATATTAGTTTGATATCGGCGGGCATTTTAATTAGCATGTCTCGGAATTTAGCACCAAAAAAGTATCAAAAATGGATATCTTATTAGAACTTATAGCTCATTTGACTTTAGTACATGAGAACTTACCAAGGAATTCGTAGATAGTTTGAGGTTTAGCTGCAAGTATTGACGCAATCAAAATTATTAACTAATAGCTTATCAAGAAAAAAATCCTTTTGAAAACAAAAGAGTCCCTTTTAAAGTAAAGGGTGATTTTTAGCTATTTTTGGAAACACTGGTTTAAACAGCTGACGCATGTTTCGTGTTTTGTTTTACTGTCAAACATCTTCAGGTTGGACTATAATTTAACCATGAATCGTCTTACAAACGAACAACGCTTGCATTTATTCGTGAGATACCGGCCGAAATGTTGGAAAGAGTATGCCAAAATTTGACTAAGCGCATGGACCATTTGAGGCAAGGTCAACATTTGCATAAATAATCTTCAAACATTAAATTATATGGACCGTACTACCTATCGATTCAAATAAAGATTTCATGCATTTTTCTGAATTTTATGTGTTTTTTTTTTAAAGACTTTCCTATAGCTTTTCATCCTTTATATACATAAACCTACATATAAATATAAAACGGACAAACTAAAGGAATTATATCACACTAAATTTTTGGTATAAAATAGATAAAATATAATTTTTTTGTAATTTAAGAGTCATATCAAAAATAAAGACCATTATCAGGAACACCCTATTGAATTGAAAAAAAAAAACATATTAAAACATATATTATATTAACTACCAACCGCAAAAAGTACTCTTGCAGAACTTTTTCGCTTTGTTATTGTATTTCTTATACTTTTTCTATTTCTTGCCAAAGCATAACCGTAAAATCATTCTCCTTCAAGTATAATATGCATACACATACACACATCTAATGTCAAAAGGTTGTTTTTATTGTCTCCCTCGATCTTCTTCTACATTTGCATATATTCTTCTCTATTTTCTATTCTTTAATTATTGTTGAATTTTCCCTCATTCTCAACTCTTCCCATCTATTGTGGGGTATAAAAAAAAGATCAAATTCAATCATCTACACGCCTCTCAGATGTCGCTTCGATCGTTCCTCTTCATGAGAGTACTATAAGAAATATATATACAATGCTACTTCAAACCTTTTAACACACAAACAAGATGGTGACTTATGATATAAATATGGAGGACCTGATCCAGCATTGTAAAGGGTGTCCCAAAATTAACGCAAGATTTGAATTAAATAGAAAATGCCGTTTTAAGTCTTTTGATAGTTATATTTTTATTGACTCGTAAAGTACATAGGATAGGGTTATGTATGGAATAACACATCGGACAAATGGCCTCCACGGCTTTGCATGCACATGCGCACTCTTTTGTTGAAATTTTCCATGACCATTCTGCATAAATGTGGCTGAATTTCGTTGATGCAGCGTTGAATCTCCTCCTTTAATGCACGGGTGGTTGTGGGCTTGTTGGCATAGACTTGTGATTTCAAATAACTCCATAAAAAGAAGTCTAATGGTGTTAAATCACACGATCTAGGAGGCCAATTTCCCCCTCACGGTTTTCGCCTTGTTGTGGCGAGGGGGCTTACGTCTAACTCTTCAGCAATCCAGCTGCGGAGTAAGACAACTAAGAAAACCACAAAAAGCAGAGATGCTTATCTAATAAATATGAACAAAAGTTTACAAAATGAAGTAAATCGAACGGGGATATACGTTCAAGTGTCGGCAGAAGTCACGGCTGCCGGCGAGGGCTTGGCTTCGCAAGAAGCTAAGTCGCCAGTGACAAATGTAAACTTGGAGAAAGGAAAACGAGAGCTAAAAAGACAACCGGTCATTCTCTCAGTGGATCTCCTCCCCGACTTAGATGGTCTAACTATCAAAGGTACGGAGACCTCGGACAGACCTCCTTCCATAGGCAGTCAAACCGAGGACGAGCTACTGATGGAACCGAGTCAAGAAGAGACTATGCTGAAGTCTGCTGCACCCCTCAAAGCTACGAGGCAACGCAGCAACTACAGATCCTCCAAAAGATTCGTGAAAATGACCGAGTTGAAAGACCCTGCGACGCTCAGTTCGAGAGACAAGGCTCTCTTAAAAAAGCATAAGAAGCTAGTTAGGAACTTTGAGCGGCAGCTGGCAGAGACTGTCACTGCACCCAGGGAAATAGCGAAGGAAGTGAATACCAAAGAGTCGGAGAGCAAAGGAGTAGATGCTGCCAAATCTAGGTCTGTCCCTAAAAAGGCAAATCGTGAACAGGCTGGCAATAACTCGACCGCTCGGAACGACAAAGGTAAAGTTCAGGCGACTTCCAGTAAGAAACAGCAAGCCAACGCTAGGAAAGACCAAGCACCGGCAAGCACCTCTTCTGGAACGAAGCCAGGAACGTCCAAGAGACAAAGATCGGAGGAGGCGGTCAAGCAAGATGATGCTAAAAAACAGAAAACCAGCAGCTTCGACACCACCCCGATTGACCTACAAATTGCCATAATAAGCCGTGACGACCCAGATGGGAAAATCTCGGCAAAAAACTGGCTCCTTGTGGAAAACGAGATCCTCAAAGCCATGATGGAGGCATCGGAGAACGATAGTTCGGAAGACTATGTCTTTGATGGTGCCGGATGGCGGCGAGGAGTTAAAGTGGTCTGCTGCGGTGACCAGAAATCACGGGAGTTTCTGAACCGTACAATCGCCAACATTGGCGAACTATGGGAAGGTTCCTCCCTTGAGATTCTACCCGCCGCAGCTCTACCACTCCGCCAGCAGTTTAGCATATGGATCCCCCCTCCTGCAGAACATGAGGACGCAGCCATTATAAAGTTGCTGGCGAAACAGAACAAAGAGCTTCCCATTTTAGAATGGAAGCTCCAACACTCAAGAAAGAGTCATGGAGGCGAAGGGAAGGACCTCTTGTTTGTGGCAGACAAGAAATCTGACCTTCTGCTCAAAGGTAAAAAAGACGTGTTGAGGTATGGTCTCGGAACCGTAAAGGTTAAGAGGCATGAAGGCAAAGGGGAGTCAAAAGCTGCAAGTGGTGCAAATAAACCTGCACCACGCTAAAGCAGCAACGTACGACCTTACGCTCTACATGTCTCACGAGAACGTGGATGTGGCCTTGATCCAGGAACCATGGTTAGGCAAAAACCGAATCCGTGGGTTGAGGTCAAAGCACTACAACCTTTTCCACTCCACGTCAGATGTAAGTAATATTAGAAGTTGCATCCTAGTGAAAAAATCAATTAACGCTTTCTTCCTATCTAGGTACAGCAACAAGGACAACACGGCAATCAGCGTCGAATCAAATGAAGGAAACTTCATTCTAGCGTCGACGTACATGCCGTATGAGGAGGAGAGCCCACCATCAAAAACTGTCCGTGATCTTGTGGTCCATGCCACAGCAAGCGGCACACCTTTGGTGGTAGGATGTGATGCCAACGCTCACCACACTCAATGGGGCTCAAAGGATATCAACAAAAGGGGTGAGTCAATTTTTGAATATACTCTGTTCTAATTTATCGATATGTAATAGGGGCAATCACCCTACTTTTCGAAACAAAAACAGGGAGGAAATCATAGATTTGACCCTTATTAGCAATAATAGTAAAATTTCAGTTGAAGACTGGAGAGTCTCACCTAAAGAATCTTTTTCGGATCACTTTAGGATACTCTTCTCTATAGACAGGAACTTTACTGAAAAGAAACCTTACAGGAACCCAACTAGAACGAATTGGACAGAGTACGAAAAATGGCTGAAAGACTGTATTGATCCACCAGAGGACAATACAAGTCTAAGTACTTCAACCATTGACACTGTTGTCCAAAACTTGTCTAGCAAAATGAGAATGTCTTTTGAAAAACACTGCCCTTTATCTCGTTCTAATAACCCCACTAACCCACCCTGGTGGAATGGGGTACTGAAGAAACGTAGAACAGAGGTTAGAAAACTTTTCAATAAAGCTAAACTGAGTAAATTAGACGAGGACTTAAAGTCTTATAGAGCCGCACTTAACACTTACACCAAAGAGTTAAGGAAGGCCAAAAAGGATTCGTGGGCTAAACATTGTGAATCCATTGAAAAAACAAGCGAGGCGGCAAGGCTCCGTAGAACCCTGGCCCTTAATCCCACGATCCCGGGGTACATTAAACACCCTGATGGATCATGGTCGAACTCGAGCCTGGAAACGCTTGAACTCTTCATGGAAACTCATTTCCCCGGTTGTAAAAACCCAGAAAGTTCGGATTGCTTGCAATCGAACACGCTGGATTTTACTCACACGGAATCAAAGTTAGAACTAAATCAGGTTATTACTGAGCAGAAGATTATTTGGGCAATAAACTCGTTCAAACCCTATAAATCAGCGGGACCAGACGAGATTTTTCCAGCTCTTCTCCAAAATGCTCTCAAAGTAATAACTCCGTGGCTTAGGGTAATCTTCATAAGTTGTATCAAACTTAGATACGTCCCTAATAGCTGGAAAAAGGTTAAGGTAGTCTTTATCCCAAAAGCAGGGAAACCGACTCACTCGACCGCTCAGGATTATAGACCAATAAGTCTCTCTTCGTTTCTCCTTAAGACACTAGAGAGGATAATTGATCTACATGTTCGAGAACTTCTCAACGAAAACAACTTGTGCAACTACCAACACGCTTACCTTAAAGGTAAATCAGTGGAGACTGCTTTGCATGAAGTAGTTTCACATATTGAGAAAAGTCTTGAACAGAAAGAATATACCCTGGCAGCATTTCTTGATATCGAGGGTGCGTTTAATAACGTTAAAACGGAATCGATCAAGACTGCCTTAGTTGAAGTTGGGGTTGAATCTGTCATTGTCGATTGGATCTTCACCATGTTAAATGGCAGAATTATCAACTCTCAAATAGGAGTTAGTACTATTGAGAAAACAGTTACTAGAGGCACACCACAGGGAGGAGTCATCTCACCCCTGCTCTGGATCCTCGTAGTCAACAAAATTCTCACAAAGTTCAAAGATCAGGGCATTAAAATAGTAGCATATGCAGATGACATAGTGGTTTTGGTATCAGGCAAGTTTCTTACCATCATCGAAAACATTATGGAAAATGCATTAAAGGATTTATCTTCTTGGGCAACTAAGAACGGTCTCGGGGTCAACCCCACCAAGACAGAGCTAGTTTTGTTCACGAAGAAAAGGAAACTGGAGGGCTTCAACCCTCCCAAACTAAATGGCATTCCTCTAAAACCTTCTAAGGAAGCTAAATTTCTAGGAGTAATCCTTGACTCCAAGCTTACATGGAAGCGTAATACGGAGGAAAGAATGAAAAAAGCACTATGTGCATTCTACACATGCAAAAAGACCTTCGGTGTACGTTGGGGTATGCGACCGCAAGTCATCCAATGGATGTACACAGCGATAGTCAGACCCATTCTTACCTATGGATCTATTGTATGGTGGAAAGTGGTGGAAAAATCAAGCTATCTCAAGAACCTGAATAAGGTACAGAGACTAGCCTGTGTAGGAATAACAGGGGCTCAAAGATCCACACCACAAGCTGGATTGGAAATGATCTTGGACCTCCCGGCTCTGGATGAGTTCATAAAGTGCACGGCAGCCAAAACTGCAATTCGTTTAAGAGAACTGAGCTTTTGGAGGTACAGCACTTATGGCCACGGGTCAATCTTACAAAGATATGACACGATTCCAGGACTGAGAGAGACCACCGATTACATCCCCCCTTTACTGGATTTCGACAGGAAATTTTCTATTTTAATACCAGAAAGACAGGGTTGGGATCCTAATTCACTTATAAGTAAACAGGGTATCCCTTTCTACACTGATGGTTCAAAAATGGAATCAGGAACAGGTGCTGGAGTGTTTTGCCAATCTCTGAACATCAGAGCGTCATATACACTCCCGGCTGACTGTAGTGTCTTTCAGGCCGAGATCTTTGCCATTGCAAAAGCAGCTGAATTGGCACACCAAGAAAATCTAAGCTCTTCGGAGATTACTTTTTTCGTGGACAGCCAGGCTGCTATCAAAGCCTTAGCCAGTGAGACCATAAGATCAAAAGCAGTTTTAAACTGTAGGAAGAAATTAAACAAAATCTGCCACACTAACCAGGTAAAGCTCTGCTGGGTTCCCGGACATAGCAATATAGAAGGGAATGATATAGTAGATGAACTAGCCAGGAAAGGGTCAGAAGCAGACATAAGTAGTAGCGACCACTCAGTTGGGGGACCCCTCGTCCCGATTGGGGTACTCAAGAGGAAGATAGACCTTAAGCTAAAAGAGAAAATCAACATCTCCTGGAAATCCAGGGATGATTGTGTAATCTCTAGAAGTTTATGGCCTAACACAAATGAAAAGGAAACTCGGTATATTCTATCGCTGAGTAAAAAGAATATTAAAATCTTGACAGGTGTACTAACAGGTCATTGCGCCATTGGCACAATGGCTAACAGAATAGGTGCATTTGCACCCGATTTTTGTAGGAGCTGTCAGGATGAGGAGGAAATGGAAACCATTAAACACCTGCTCTGCGACTGTCCGAATCTCCAAACCAGCCGACTCCGTCATTTCGGAAACAGGTTTGTTGGAGAACTGGATGATCTAGCACAGGTTTCAATGGCAAGCATGAGGAAATTTATAGATAGCACAGGTTGGTTCGTTAACGAGCCAGTCTACGCTAATCGACAGATTTGAGGAGCATCGATGCTAAATTTTTACTTTTACAGGGGATCACAATGGACCAATAGGCCCCCGTGTACGCAACAGCTTCATGCTGTGCACACCCCTTGCAACCTAACCTAACCTAACCTAGGAGGCCAATTTTGATCACCGAAACGAGAGAGTACACGACCTGGAAATGTCTCATGTAGTAAATGAATTGTTTCACGGGCTGTATGACATGTGGCACCGTCTTGTTGAAACCACATATTGGACACATCAATATCATCCAATTTTGGCAGAAAGAACTGTGTAATCATGTCGCGATATCGAGCACCAGTAACAGTCACTGCTTGACCAGCATCATTTTCAAAAAAATATGGCCCAATTATGCCTCCAGCCCAAAATCCACACCATACAGTCACGCGTTGTGGATGCATTTGTTTTTCAACAATCACATGTGGGTTCTCCGAACCCCAAATGCGGCAATTTTGGCGATTGACAAAGCCATCAAGATGAAAATGTGCTTCATCGCTTAGGATGATTTTGCTCGAAAAATCAGGGTCCATTTGTTTATATTCAATAATCCATTCTTTAATAATGAAGACACGTTGTTCTATCGTATAACGCTCCATTTTTAATAACCCTATACTGTTAGCTGTCAAATTGCTTTTTTTCAGGGTTGCCAACACTTCACTGCACAAATGGCGGCAAATTCAAATCTTGCGTTAATTTTGGGACACCCTTTATATATATTTCTTATAGTACTCTTATGAAGAGGAACGATCGAAGCGACATCTAAGAGGCGTGGAGATGATTGAATTTGATTCCTTTTTTTATACCCCTCAATAGATGGGAAGAGTTGAGAATGAGGGAAAATTCAACAATAATTAAAGAATAGAAAATAGAGAAGAACATATGCAAATGTAGAAGAAGATCGAGGGAGACAATAGAAACAACCTTTTGACATTATATGTGTGTATGCATATTATACTGGAAGAGGAATGATTTTACGGTTATGCTTTGGCAAGAAATAGAAAAAGTATAAGAAAAACAATAACAAAGCAAAAAAGTTCTGCAAGAGTACTTTTTGCGGTTGGTAGTTAATATAATATATTTTTTAATATGTTTTTTTTTTCAATTCAATAGGGTGTTCCTGATAATAGCCTTTATTTTTGATATGACGCATTAAAAAAATTATATTTTATCTTTTTTATATCCAAAATTTAGTGTGCGTTAATTCCTTTAGTTTGTCCGTTTTATATGTACATATAAGTATGCATATGTATATACATATATAGGGTGTCCCAAAATTAACGCAAGATTTCTAGGGTGTCCCAAAATTAACGCAAGATTTCTTGCGTTAATTTTGGGACGCCCTATATAATATAAAATTTAATTGCTTAATTTAATTTTTTCGTAAGATATTTGGGGTCAAACAAAATGCGACCCACACTGATCTGTATATCAACTTGTTTCAAATTAACGCAAGATTTCTTGCGTTAATTTTGGGACACCCTAGAAATCTTGCGTTAATTTTGGGACACCCTATATATATGTACATATAGGAAAGTTATTAAAAAAAAAAAACATAAAATTCAGAAAAATGCATGAAATATTTATTTGAATCAATAGTACGGTCCATATAATTTAATGTTTGAAGATTATTTCATGCAAATGTTGACCTTGACTGCGCCTCAAATGATCCATCCGATTAGTCCAATTTTGGCACAAAAAATAGTCTAAAGGCTAAATCGCACGATCTAGGCGGCCAATTGACCGGTCTCGAACGTGAAATAAAATGTTCATTGAACTCGCCTCTCAATAAGTCCATTGTTGCGCGTGCTGTGTGGCATGTGGCACCGTCTTGTTGAAACCACATGTCATGCAAGTCAAGCTCTTGCATTTTGGGCAAAAAAAAGTTGGATATCATCTCACGTAGCGCTCACCATTCACAGTTACGTTACGATTCGCATCATCTTTGAAGAAGTACGGTGCAATGATGCCGCCAGCCGATAAACTGCATCAAACTGTGACTTTTCTGGATGCATGATGGAAGCTCTTGCAATGCTTCTGGCTGATATTCAATCCAAAATCGACAATTCTGCTTATTTACGTACCCATTGCTGGAAGAAGCGCGCGATTAACTTTCTCAACAGTGCACGTATTTTGATAGTAAAATTCAATAATTTGCAAGCGTTGTTTGTTTGTAGGACGATTCATGGTTAAATTATAGACCAAACTGAAGATGTTTGACAATGAAACAAAACACGAAACGTGCGTTAGCTGTTTAAACCAGTGTTGCCAAAAAGATAATAGCTACAAAATCATTCTTTACTTTAAAAGGGAATCTTTTGTTTTCAAAAAGATTTTTTTCTTGATAAGCTATTCGTTAATAATTTTGATTGCGTCAATACTTGCAGCTAAACCTCAGACTATCTACGAATTCCTTTCTTCTCATGTTCTCACGTACTAGAGTCAAATGGGCTATATGTTCTAATAAGATATCCATTTTTGAGACTTTTTTGTTGCTAAATTCCGAGACATGCTAATTAAAATGCCCGCCGATATCAAACTAATATGGAAGCATGGTCATGTTAATGTTGTAAGTAAGAAACTCTTGAAACAAGGTGCAAACTTGACATACAATGCTCTAACAATTATGTTTCAATCTTTTACAAGGAAAGACCTCAAAAGATTAAAACCGAAAAAAGTAAAATGGTTTGGACCTTTGTATATATATTGAATAGTACTATCATGAAGGTGAAACGTCGGCAATAAAACTACTTGCCGACTTCCCAAACGTTAGTTCCACGTGTTTGACGTGTGGAATGTATTGCGATGAGGGGAGAATGAGCGAGAATTGCAAAATTAAATAATAATTTTCCAGATAATTGAAGAAAAGAAGATAGAGAAGAATGTATACAAATTTAGCGATAGTTGGAGGGACTCACTGAAAAGACATTTTTGTTATTATTTTTCAATGCATATTCTATACAAATATGTATAATGTGTTTTTTTTGCTTGGTAGGTATTGAGGAATATTGAAAAATATCAACAAGGCAAAAAAAGGATTGAATGAGTACAAAATGTTTCCGGTTCCCAATTTGAAACTTTAGGTAGGTACTTCTTTTTTTAAATTCAAGTATGAATAAGAATGAATGAGAAATTCAATTAGAAATTCAATGAATGAAATGAATAAGAAAATTAATATAATGCTCATAATGGTCAGATATTTATTGTTTGTTTTTTATAAGGATAAATATAGGTAGATAGATATTATATCACCTTTACAATGTTGGATATTTTTAGAAATATAACGAACAAATGTAGATTAATGTTTTCTATTTCTTAAGCATAGTAAATACGCAATTATGTAGGTACAAATTACAGTATTAATTTATTAACTTTTTTATTTTTAAAATGCAGTTAACCTATATCCATATGAAGTTGTTAACATAGTTCTTACGTTCAAAAGTGGCAGCCCTGTCCTATTTCTTTCGAATGCAAATTGTAGCGTTTTTTGATGAATGAAATTAATTTTGATGAATGAAATTAAATTAGGTTTTCATTTTTTGTAAGAAAACTGTCAATTCGATTTTTCTCAAAATTTGTTCGAATGTTGAAAACAATATTTTTTATAAAATTAGTTGGAAGCCACAATCTCAAATTTTGTATCACGTGTCAATATATAATATAAAATTTAATTCAAGTCTCTAGCGTCAATGGTTCTTGTGATATTGAGGGTTAACCAACATTTCCACTGTTTTTTAAATTGCTATGGTAAAAAAAACCACCCACTCAATTTTTTTGAGAGTCCTTTCTGCATCTTTCTGCTTTATTACCTTTATAACAAAATTTATTTGAAGTCGATATCTACTGGTTTTTGAGCAATGGACGAAAAAAAACGTCGCGAACGTACGGACGTACAAACGTACGTACATACGCACGCACAGACATCTTTCTAAAATCTTTTATTTCGACTCTCGACGTCGAGAAATGTCAAAATTTTCAATTCGACAAATCGGACCCATTACAATAACTTCCTATGGGAAGTTAATAAATAAATAAAGTTTCATTTATTTATTTTATTATTTTTGGCTTCATTGTTTAGAACCAGTATTTAAAAAAAGTTATTCCACCGCCTAGCACAACATGCCAATCTCCTTAGATACTACTTACATATCCACCATCTACCTACATTGTAGAAATATAAACATTAAAAAATCTATGTATACACATACTTCTATACCCCATATTCAAAATATGGCAACAATGAATCCTACAGAGAATGAAATTTGCAAACGTTGCATTTAAATTTTCAAATTTCTCAAAAACTGAAAATCTAAAATCAAATGAATATAATTTTCTTCAAGCAAAATACCTACTGCTGAAAGCATACAATTCATAGCTATAACGATATGTATATGCATAGCTCCTTTACATTGATAGGTAGACAGAGGCACAAAAAAATCCAAGGTAACTATGGCAACGAAACGAACTGTTTTTGTGTTTTTGCTTTCACATTTTCTCATTTTTTTTAAATAAACAGCTGATTCAACTGACTCCCTCACACATCTTAATACTTATGAGGACAAAATAATATACTCCTTTCATTCCCACTCTTGCTTTAAAAATTCTATTTTCCAGTCGCTTTTAGATTCCACACCAAATTTCCGTACACACACCGCCCTCATAGTCCGACTTTCGTAACAAAATTTTCTCGTTCATAATAATACTATTCAGTTGTATAACAAAGGTTTGGACTATATGAATCGAAAAGTCTCACAGAAGCAATTAATGGGGGAGAGTACTATAACTTTGGCGACAAAGTTTAATGACGAATTTGTATAGAACAGTTAAAAACAAGCATTTTTTACTATGGGAGGGGGGTCTATCTCCCCCCGTTTAGGCGGTAGGGGCAATTTAAAAAAATATGTACATTAAATGGAAAAAAATAATTAAAAAATAACGGTAATACTTACAACTAAGTATTATACTTTTTTTTAAAGCCAATATTTTTGTCTATTAGCCAGTTTTTAAATCAAGTCAAAACTATGCATAGTTTTTGAAAAAAATTGTTTTAAACTAAAAATGTATGCAATAAAATTTAAAAAAAAAGGTTTAAAGTGTAGTTTTTCAAAACTTTCAAATTATCTACTGTTTTTTTTAGAATTCATTGCTTTTATTTGTTTTGATCAAAAACTGAAAACTAGATGACTTTATGTCTTCTAGTTCTTGAGAAAATTGAAAATTACCAAAAAAAATATTTTAATTAAATTACTTTTTCCTTGCTTAAGTATTAACGTAGTCTTATTTTAATAGTAATAATCGAATATGAATTAAGATACACCTAGGGTAAATTATTTTTTCTTAAATCCAGCTTATTTAAATGCAAAAGAAACTTTGCATGCACCCCATCTTGCACCCACCGAACCTTGCCCCCTCCCCACCCTGCACGCACTCCAACTTGCACCCACCCCAAATCCTATAGTGTTCCCAAGCAGGGGGGTTGCAGATCCCACTGTTGCATACACCCAAACTCGCACACACCTTACTGTTGCATACACCCAAACTCGCACCTACCATATTGTTACTATCAAAATAAGACCACTCATGCAAAAAAAAAGAATTAAATTAAAATAGTAGTTGTGGTTATTTTCAATTTTCTCAAAAACTAAAAGACATAAAATCATCTAGTTTTCAGTTTTTGATCAAAAACAAATAAGAGCAATAAATTCTGAAATAAAAACAATGGTAGATAATATTGAAGTATTGAAAAATTACACTTTAAACCTTTTTTTTTTTTAATTTTTTACTCAAATTTTGAGTTTAAAATTAAATTTTTCAAAAACTACGCATAGTTTTGACTTGAATATAAAACAGAATGTTGGCTTTAAAAAATGTATAAAACTTAATTGTAAGTATCACCGTTATTTTTTAATTATTTTTTTCCATTTTAAATAATAATTTTTTTAAATTGCCCCTACCGCCTAAACGGGGGGAGGTAGACCCCCTCCCATAGTAAAAAATGCTTGTATTAAGCCCCTCTACCAAAAACCGTTATTATATCTTGGCGCCAAGGTTATCGTACTCGTGCCAATTAATGTTATCATAATGATATCTCCACACAAGAAACACTTCCATTCTGTCCAAATTACTACCATGTCATCATGATACCTCATAATATATTAAGCTTATACCTTTCCAATTTAGGCATTGACACTTGTAAGGTTAATTTTTCAACGTAGTTTTATATTATATTATATTTATTTATTTACATGTTTTTATATGAAAATTAAAAATTCAATGCAATACATCCTGTTAAGCCATTAAAAAAAAAAAAACGACCTAGTTTTAAATACCTTTAAATGTATGCAATTTTGATTGTGTTTGTAGTTGATACATACAAATAATACGCAATAATAACAACAACAAAATAGGTAATTGAATATATTTAAAATCTTCAATGCATCATATGCCAAATATGGCAACATTTCATTATTCACAAAAATACCTACAACGTTAAAGTATACATAGCTATAAACAAATGTATGCATTTTTTTTTTTTTTTTTTTCAATTCATTTTTATTAATTCAATCTTAAATCTATCTTAAAGCTAGACAAAAATTCATAAAACTAGCCTAATTAACCATAACTTACAACTAACTTACTGGTCCCATACGGACACTCTAAGTTAAACAATAATACTTAATGCTAATGCCTTTCGGCCCTAAGATCTATTTTAACTTCAATTCAATTTTATTTATTTTTGTATTCATTAGAAAATTTAAAAAAACTAATGTCAATATCCTTTTTTATTTTTACTTAAAAACTACTTAAAATAAGGTCCTTAATATAAAACTTAAAGCTAACTAAACTACCTATAACCTACTTAAAACTAGAACAACCACAGCAGCAAATCTAACTATCTAACGTTTTTTGTTTTTCATATTTTGTCTTTTTTTGTATTTTTTTTTTTTTTTATTATTCCATGTTTTTTTTTTTTTATTTTTATTTTTTTATTTTATTTTTTTTTTTGTATTTTTTGTATTTTTTTTGTGTGTTTTTTTTTTGTTTTTTGTGCCACCATGCCTATTCTACTTAAAACTAAACCCTAAAACTATAAAACAAGTATGTAAGCCGGCCAAGGCTTAAAACCCCATCCCGACTACTCACTATCAAGTGCCGATTGAAGCCACCAAAACTGGTTCTCCTGCTTCACCCTATCAGTTCGGTCCCGTTCGGACACAGCCCTACTGAACCGAAGGAGCTCTGCTCCGCCTTGTGCCATGACGTCCCGATTGTACAGGAGTCGCCTATCCACGGTTCGTCGTCTGACGTGGTAGATTAACGGAACTGCCAATCTATCCTGTATCAGACCGCATCTATCTAAAAAGAGGAATGCCTCTGGTGGAATGAAGCCGCTCAAGCGTGCACTTTCAAAATATTCGTCGTTCGGGTAGAACGCCCCGAAAATTAAATTGTTGTTCGAAGACATAGCTCTTGCAATGTGACCTCGAACGAGTTTTATCACGAAATTGTCAATTCTGTTGATTCGAGCCCCGTTGTATAGGACCTCGTTGGAATAGTAGTGCACGTAAGAAGATTCGGCTGTTCGATATAAGCCGGTACAGCGTCGTAAACACTGCCGCTCGAACACCCGAAACTTCTCCATCTGGGAAGGGGCAACGTTGAACCACACAGGACAACCATAAACGATCATCGGCCGTATGAGGGCCATGTAGCAAATTACCTTCACTCTGGGGTCAAGCCGACTGCTAAAAAACAGCCGTTTCGTCAGAGCGAAGGCTCCTCTGGCCCTGGTCAGAGCAGCATTTATATGTCTGTCGAAATATAAATACTGATCTAACCAGATACCGAGGTACTTCACTACACTTTTGCTCGCTAATGGCTGCCCGTGAAGATCAACGATAACCATCTTGCGCCAATTCTTGCACGTATCCCTCGTGGCCATAGCCAACGGAGTCCGGAACAGAATTGTCTCCGACTTATGGACATTTATTTTCAGTTTCCAGTCGTCGCAATATCGCTGAATCTTGTCGAAATCACGCTGCAAGAGAATTCTAATAACCTCAACCTTTCGGGCCGTTCTGTACGCAATAAGATCGTCGGCGTACGCAATTGCCTTTGTAAGACTACCTATCAGATCGCTGGTGTAAATGCTGAAGAGAATCGGCGAATTCACCGCTCCCTGTTGAAGACCATTTTTAATTAAGAATGTTTTGGTAGAAGTTACATTGCCACTTTTGACAACAAACTTTCTACCGTTAAGCATATCATAAAGTATATACAACAATGGCTTGCTTATGCCAAGCCTGCTCAGTTTTAGGTAAAGACCCTCTAACCATACGGTGTCAAAGGCCTTTTCCAAATCAACCAGAACAGCACCTGTGCATTGTTGTTTTGTTTTATTCCATTGGATATCAGAAACGAGTTTAGACGCAGCATGAATTGTGTCATGGCCCGCCTTGAACCCGAACTGGTTATCCGGAATTATTTTGTTGTCCGCAGCCCACTTAGTCAGAGCCCTATTAATGATTTTTTCGAAAACTTTGCTGATGCTCGGAAGAAGACTTATCGACCGAAGATTTGACGGGTTGGAGTTGTCCTTTCCCTTTTTCGGGAGAGGATGAACCACAGCGGTCTTCCAATGCACTGGATAATATGCATTATTCAGTGCATTATTGAAGAGTGTGGTGTAAATGTCAATTGCTTCCATCGGTAAATGTCTTAGTACAACGTTGGATATACCATCGACACCTGCTGACTTTTTATTTTTTATTGAGTTGAAGATGAGCTGAAGCTCAATCTTCGTCACTAACAGGGGACTTGGTCCCGTTTGCTCGGCGATTATGGCATTTGCCAAGGAATCGTCATCGAACCGCATAAAACCGCGGTTCTCAGATCGCCAATGTGTTATATCATTTCGAAGGTAAAAGTGATTAAGTAGGGCTCTGTTTTCCAGGTCGTGGTTGGGGCGAATGCTAACATTCACCTTGTACACTTGCTGGAAAGCAGCTCCCACCGCCTCCACTTTTTCCTTCGGATCTTCAATTATATAAAAGTCATCGTCAAAGATGGCTTCTTCTGGATCTATTTGCGCTGTCATGAGTACGTCTCTGTTCTCTTCAGTTCTTTGGAGTTTCAGACACGGAAGGTCATTGTCGTTCTTTTTCCTGAATATCTTGTTGATTTTCGGGAACATACTAGGGTCACTGGAATTAACTGACCGGATCTTGCGGTCCCAGTACTTGTTAATTGATAACCTGTAGTTCTCCTTAATCAACAGATTGACATTTTTTATTGACGACTTCAGTGTCCTAACCTCCAAGTCGTGTGGGTCTGTAAGTCGTCTGTACAAGTTTTTGAGTCTTGTCAGTAAGCCACTCTTGTGCTTACGTAGTGCGTCAATAGTCGCGTTTCTGTAAGCGTCCATTTGGTCCCGTTCTTTGTACTTTGGTATTGTCCGTTCCATTGTTCGTTTTATTATTTCGTCCATCTTTTGTAAATGTTGGTCAATTTCTGTATTTGTCAGGTTTCTGTTGTTTGGTGGGGCTATGTCACTCGAACGAAGTTCTCTCGCTAGGGCGTTGGTGAAACGAGGCCAGCGCATCTTACTGTAATTGTAAGAATGCGTTGCTACGTATTCCTCCAACTCCACGCGTTCGTTCGGAATCTGCATTACAGCAGCCAGTCCGCAGTGATCACTGTCGTACTCGATTGTCTGTAAGCAGTTTCGAGGGTGATTACCCACTTTGTCTGTAACTGTCAGTCTTGTGTCGTACAGCAAAAGATCCAGAAAGGAGTCGCTTCTTGGATACGATGGCTTTTCAGTAGCCAGCAGGTCGACGCCATATTCAACGCTGTAAAGATTCATCAAATTAAAAAGATGGTTACCTCTGGGATTACTATGTTGATTTCCCCAATCTTCATGTTTTGCGTTCAAATCACCGGCCAAGATGAAATAGTTTTCTTCCAAGCTCAGTTTCAGTTCCCTAAAAAGAATCTCGAGTTCTGAAGCAAAGTAAGTAACCTGCGGAGCTCCAGCCGCATAAGCCGCAATCATATACATCCGCTTCCCTTGAGTGAGAGAGATGCATACAACGCAAACTTCTAGCGTCTTGAGCTTTCGCAATTCATTGTTGTATATGACTTTATAATTAATGCCTTTTCGTATAAAGAGAGCGACACCACCCCCTTGAGTGGAGTCGGGCCGGTCTCTTCTTACGATATTGTAATTTTTATGAGTCAGTTTATGTTTGTGGTTTAGCTTAGTTTCGCTAGCCATAAACACATCGGGACTGTAATCTTTCAACAATTGGAACATATTGGCTCTTCGTTCAATCCTAATCAGTGAATTTACATTCACAGCTAGGACTTTTAGGCGCGTCTCCGGCAGCGCGCCCATTATGGTCTAAATTGTGCCAGGCCAGGCAACAAAGAGTAGAGATGATCTACCCTTTTGCCTTGCTCCTTTATCTGACTTTGCAGCCCTGTAAGTTGACCTTGAATGCTCAACAACAAGGCTACAATGTCAGGCTGCACCTCTGGTGCCTTAGGCACAGGGGCCTTTGGGGCAACCGTTGGTGGAGCCTGTCTCGTGTTCCCATTCCCTGACACCATTTGGGCGTAAGAGAATTTGGGATCCACGAATTTTTGTGTTGGAGCCTGTCGAACTGTTCGACTTCCTTCGGCTTTTTGACTGGCCTGTTTTTGTTTCATTTGCTGGACCTTAGGGCAACCCCTATAGTTAGCCGGGTGCCCTTGGTTTCCACAAAGGACACACTTTAGCTGGGTCAAATCCTCAACCCGCTCATTCCCCAGCTTGCACTCTCCTTCGTTGTGGGTTTCTGAACACCTGACGCAGCGCAACTGCATATTGCAGTTGGCTCCGGCATGGCCGAACCTCTGGCACTTCGTACATTGTAAAATGTCGTCGTGCCTTTTTAATGTCTCCCAGTGTATGGCTTGATAGTCGAGGCATTTGATTTCCCTCAGACTCTCAAAACTACTTTGGGGCGATAATGTTACGAGGAACATTGGCAGCCTGTAACCCCCTCGCCAGGACTTCACCGTAGTGAAAGGCTTGACCCCGATAAAATCGAGATCATCATTGGCATTTTCACGGAGCTCAGCTAAGAGCGCCTCCGGTTCCGTGCAGGAACTTATGCCCTTCAGAAGGACCGTCTTAAATTTTTCACTTTTAGGCGTGTAGCTGAAGAACTCAGCTGTGGCCTCTTTTAATAACCCTTTTACTAACTTGTATTCGGCCAGTGAGAAACACTGGACCGAATAATTCTTTTCTTTTTCGTTTAAAATTTTTATGACAAATTTGCCCTTAGTGGCCGACTTACATACCTGTTTTATGTCGTCCAGGTCAACTCTGTGTGTCCTTATTGGTGGCACCTTCTCCTTCTTGGGCTGTGGTTGTTTCTGGTGTTGCTGCTGTTGCTGCTGCTTCTGCTGCTGCTGTTTCTGCTGCTCCTGCTGCCTTGGTAGTAGCTGTTGTTGTTGCTGCTGCTTGGCCTTAGCCGAAGTCGATGGGCCCTCAGCAATTGGGCCTGTCGCTGCTGCTGTCGTCTTCTTATTTTGCTCCGCTCCTGTTTTTGGGAGCGGGCTTGGGTTGTGGTTGTTTTTGCTGCTGTGGTTGTTGTTGCTGTTGTTTTTGCTGCTGTTGCTTTTGCTGTTGTTGTTTTTGTTGCAGTTGCTTTTGCGCTGCCTCTTGCTTTCGGCGCGCCTCTTGTTTTATCTTTAGCTGACTGAGGAGGGGCTCTATTTTCTCCTTGAGCTTATTGAGGCTTTGCTCGAACTGGTTGATGGCTGCCTGTTTGGCTTGCAGGGCCTGTACCAGTTCTGTTTCTTGGAGGTCCGCCTCTACCTCCAGAGCCTTCCTTGTCGGCGGGACTGGCTCTGGCTCCGACAGGATTAAATCACTATTCGGAGGCCTGAAGAGCCCCTCTCCACCTTCGGAAATGTATTCCGTTTTCTCAGACTCGGCGTAGTCTGAGTACTCACTTTCAGTGGTAAAGCCCCCTTTACCACTCCCTTGCATTTTTTTTTTGTTAGCCTGCCGCTTAGCCGAGTTGGTTCTTTCAACCTTATTTGGGCTTTGTTTTTTTAACTTTCTTTTTGGTCTGGCCGTTGACTGGTCAGATGCCTGACCTGATGTTGTTGCGGTTGTTTTCGGTACCGCTGCTGGCACCACCGCAACATCGCCCGATATGTTGGCAGAGGTATCTTTCGATACCCCTGCTCTTTTCTCCTTCTCCATTTCTTTTTGCTCCCAACTAATAAAATCCACAATTTCTGTTATGAAAAAAAGCTGATAGATTTTTCGTCGACTCCGGCTGGGACTCGAACCCGCGACCCTTGGTTCTGTTTCCGGACGCCACCTCCACTGGGCCACCGATTACTCGTTAGTGCTAGTGGCAAACTGCCGACTTAAAGGCAAAACCCTACAAATGCACTTAACTTTAATTTTAAATTTTAAATTAACTATCAATCACTTGTCAACACTTGCTATCTCTTTGAAAGTCAAAGAACGACTGACAAATGTATGCATATGCACAAGCACATCTCCTCTACAGTCACACGTGAATGCAAAAAAAATGTAAACAAATATTATTCCTTCTTGGTTTGACATTTGTATTTTGGCTATCTTCCTCGAACATATTAATCAAAAACACTCCATTACCAAGACCGGAATCTTTCGTACGTTTCACTCTCCAAAACCCGTTTGTTTACATTGTTGTATTTGTAATTTTGACAATTAATCCATGAATATATGTGAGCACAAACAAAAAAAAAACGATGCCGTGGGCTAGCGGCATTTTGCACAGCAAAAACAAAATGGAGGG
Source organism: Eupeodes latifasciatus (assembly GCA_920104205.1). NCBI lineage: Eukaryota > Metazoa > Arthropoda > Insecta > Diptera > Syrphidae > Eupeodes > Eupeodes latifasciatus. Next base: position 56,774,028 of record OV049927.1, read on the forward strand.
GTTAATAAGTTTTTTTCAGGTTTTTCTTTTTACTTTTTTTCGATGAAGAAGTCAGTTTTAAGCTTTAATTTTGCAGTCATTTTGTTGATAGCGAACCAATGTACATTTTTGTCTTCAAAAAACATGTTCACTAGGCCGGAGTGAATTTAAACTTTTTTTTTTTAATTTTCGTATGCCTATGGTACTAAAAGTTGAATTTGGTTTTTTCTTAACGATACCACAAGTTTTTAGCAAAAAAAAAATTATGTCCTAAGGTTCCTCTATTCGCAAACAAAAATGCCCTTTCAATTGTATATTCCTTACTATTAAAACAGACAATTTGTATTATATGCTTAAAAAAAATCACATTTTAATAAAGAACAAATCTTAAGATTACATTTTGAATGAAAAAAAAATAAATTACATGTTTTAGTAAAAAAAAAAATACATTTTCCAAATTAATCCCCTGAAAATAATAATTTAAAACATTATTAAAATTGAATTGATGATGGAAAAAATTCTAAATTTACCTTACACTATTATACCAATAGGTGTTCTATTCAATTCATGTTTTGGGTGTGGGGTTGAGGTTACAAATCGTTTTTAATCTAGAATAACATTTTTATCAAGTAAAGAAATAATTCAAGTTCAAAAATTTAATTTACCAAATAAATAAAAAAAGATGGATCATTTTTCTAAAGCCTTAGCAAATTCCTTCTTCGTTTCAAATTTTGGCAACAGCTTTCGAGATGAGATTCTTGCTTTTATAAATCCATCTCTTGACTCTCGGCCACACACTGAAGCTGAAGCTTCTGTTACCAGCTTAATGCATCTTTCTACGGCTTGAGTGTGATATGGATATTTGGATAGCTCTATATTTTCAGGAACATTTTGAACCATTGTGCGTAAGTCGTCATCTGATATTTTTCTAGTTAAAGGTGGTTCGGTGATCTTAACTGTAGCCCATTTTATTAGATCGATGTAATCATCGGCATCAAAATTTATTTTTGGGATCTTAAACTGTCGGATTTCATTCATTTTCCTACCTTGTATATCCGCTCTGCTTTTCAAAATCCTTCTAAGGCCTAATTCCCGGGCATGGCTTCGGCTATCAGCTAACATAGCAAGTAAAATATTTTCTGGTTGGCAAAAATATGCATTACGCTCTATTACAGGATGAACCTTGCCTTAAGGTTTTTGGGTAGATATTTTGACGCTTTTATTAGTGCTAAAATGTGTTTTGGTCCATCTAAACAAGATGGTTTTGTTTTGATTTGAAACCAAACAAACGCATACAGTTTTATTATGTACGTAGCCAGAACCAATAACTCCTTTGAAGGTTTTTCAGTTGCTACATAGAGTCGTAGAATCCTGTTAGCTGTTGTAAGCCACCTTGAATGAGACATTCTTCCTGGCTGTCGGTTTGCAAGCTCTAAAGCTACTGTTCGGTCAATCACCATTGACCTCGAGATTTGGTGGTCAACGTACGCGCTGATGCAGCAGAAAGTACTTAGTACCTCACTACACCCACCACCATCATCAGCCGGGCAGCATCATATCACACATTCCATACTGCCTCGCTATATGAGCAGTCGATTGACATCAAAATGTGTCGAATTAAATGTGCCATTGATTTGTGCTTCATTTCTGTGCCAGCCAAAGCAGATACCTACCCACAGCACAGGCACAATGCACATATCTAAGTATACATAGAGCTATAGGTGGTGTCGTCATCCACCGTATAGCAGATACACAGCGCATACCATGGGTATGCCATAGTAGAGCGGACACATAGCACACACCATGGGTATGCATTAGCATGGCAGATACCTACAATATGCTATGGTTATGGATACGTTGAAGCGGCTCGTAGTGTCGCTCACTCAACGACTGGACTGTGACATTCGACTCTTATTGTCGCCAGTCAATCATCGCTGCCCTATATTTATCTTGGATAAATACAGCAGAGTGCTGAGGGTTGCAAGACAGTTCTAGGAAGAACAAATAAACAACACCACGACGATGGCTTACCCTCAGATGACGCTCCCACGGATCTTCGCTATTGTTGCTGGCGTTGGCACATTCTTGGTTGTGTGTCGTTGGGTATCCAAGGCATGGGCCTGGTACCAAATTCTGGACTCGCTTAACTTGTGGGCGTTTTGGTGACGCTGCACTCTCGAACAACGGACTGGTGGTGGCTTGGTGACCGACTTGGTCAGTCTAGTTCTGTTCTCTTCGATACCTCAACACGGTCGGTTGACTGCTGCGCTATTCTCTATTATTAGTTATCACATATAATTTATAGTAGGCAAATAAATCAATTATCTTAGAAAATTTGGTGTTCGGCAAAGTGCCTTTTTAAATATTGAATCAAGGATCTCTCCCCCTTTTTCGTTGGAAGTTTAATTCCCCAACATTTTGGTGCCTCCTGTGAGGAATTGTTTGTGCGAATTCAAGTGACATTTAGAACGGTTTGTCGTGTCCCTCGTGAACCTGGTGAATGTGCGTTTGTGGATCTTGGCATCCAAGCTATATTGAATTCGCGATCGTCGTCTTTGTGTGGAGTGTAGTTGCGCTACTGTGGTACGCGGCCATAACCCTATCGTTGGGATAGACTCAGTGCTCGTGAACATAAAATTTAAACCCTATTTATCAATTTGTGAACATGGCTCATCTAACGAAAAGGTCAGCAGCATGCACCGCCTTGAAGCGGCTGCATACCAACATCGTGTCCGCGGACATGACCAGCTGGGATGTGGCCCGGATCGAGAGCGAACAACGCTCTCTCGATCAACAATACGAGCGCTTCCGGAGCGCACACGAAGTAGCTCTGCTGGATGTCGGCGACACTGACGAGTCCGACCTCCTCGCGCACGATGCACTGTTGCACATCGTGGAGGCACAGTACAAAGAGGCATCGGTGAGTTTGAGGCGGCACCTCGAGAAGCTGCAACCTCAAACAAAGGAGATTCGGCTGGGTCCCTCAACAGATCCCCAGAAGAGTCGCATCCAATTGCTGCGACGAACAACGGCGTGCCAGGCACTCAAGAACCACCACACCACAATACTGACGGCTGATCTAAACGGATGGGACCTTACCCGCATCTACCTGGAAGAGAAGGATTTGGAGTTACAATACCAGCGGTTCCAGGCGGCCCATGACGCAATACTTGAGGAGGTAACAGACGAGGACATAGAGGAGCACGGATTGCTGCAGCAGACGGTGACGCAGCAGTACATCGAAGCATCGTCAGCTTTGAAACGGCGGGTAGCAGTCCTGGACGTGCCCAAAGAGGTCTTGGTGCCGACAATCCCTTCCACATCAACGGCGAAGCTAGAGATGAAGCTGGAGTCGATCCGGATCCCCACCTTCACTGGGGAACTCCAGAAGTGGCTGGAGTTCAAAGACGCCTTCGAGACGATGGTGCACAACGCCGATCTGCCCGTGCCCTACAAGCTGCAGAAGCTTCGGGACTCAGTGAAAGTGACAGACGTGGGTCTCGTCGGGAGTGTTTACTCAGGAGGTTACGAGGAACTATGGGCGGCACTCAAGGAGCGCTTCGATAACCCCAGACTGCTAGCAGAGGCTCACGTATCCCGGTTTCTGGGGGTAGCGGTTGCCACAGAGGAGTCACCCCGCGAGCTGATGCGTATCAGGGACACAGTAGGTGAGTCTCTACGCTCACTCAGGGTCATGGGAGAACCAGTCGACAGCTGGGACACGTTGACGTTGCATATCGTCCTCACGAAGCTTCCCCCGAAGACACAACATCTCTGGAGTATGCATTGTCCTCCTAAGAAAACGGCATCACTGGCGTCATTATTAGAGTTCGTGGAACTCCGTGCCCACAGTCTTGGTGCTGAGATAGCTAGGCGACCATTTGGCAGTCATTCGGATGCTGCAAGTCGGTCTGCTCCACGTCCCTCGACCCGGGCTAAACCGGTCGCTCGGACACATGCCGCAGCAGCCATGAAGAAGCAGAATAACCGGTGTGTAGCTTGCAACGGAAACCACACCCTCAACCGCTGCAGCGAGTTCGGTGGATGGGATGCTAGCACGAAGCTCAACTTCCTCCGAGCAGAGGACCTGTGCTTCAATTGCCTGAAGTCTGGACACCGCTCGGATAGGTGCCCATCCGCATTTAATTGCCGCCATTGCAATCAGCGACATAACACGCTCCTGTGCAAGAGTCAGCCGCAATCACCAAAGAAGCCGTCAGCGGATCCTGCTGCGCAACAAGGCAAACCTTCAGGATCCAAACAGCGGTTACCAGAACCGTCCAACTGGGTTCCGTACCAGGAACGGAACCATGGACCACCTGACAGATTCCAGGAGGATTCGAATTGACTTCTCAACCCCAGTTCGACTGTACTATTGGCGACAGCATTAGTCTATACGTACAGTCAAACAGCGGAGCGGCACTTGGTGCGCGCCCTCTGCGATCCAGGATCGCAGGTAAGTTTTGCTAAAACCTCTCTAGTCGACAGGCTTAAACTCCCCAGGTCTCCAGTGGACATCGCCGTGCAAGGCATTGGCGCATTGAAGCATGCGCCTGTACAGGAACAAGTGACGTTGTCACTTCGGTCGACCCGTTCCTCTTTCACCATCCAACTCAAGGCTCTGGTGATCCCGACAATTACGTCAGTCATCCCTGACTCCTACGTCGATACTACGCAGTGGACCCACTTGGTGGGTCTACCATTGGCTGATAAACACCTGGGAACCCCTGGTGCCATTGATGTTTTACTCGGTGCAGATGTATGGGGATACATAGTCCAGAGCGAGGTTATTCATGGTCAATTTCACGAACCACATGCACAATGTACCCGGCTTGGTTGGGTGGTCTTTGGTCCAGCTGCTCTGGCACCACCGCAGCCCATCGCACGAGCTCACAACGCCCGGATGACTGCGGAATCATCTTCAGACTTTACCTTAGACGAATTGGTAAAGAACTTCTGGAAGCTAGAAGAAGTTCCTCTCGACGAATCCAGAGAGGATGAGTGCAGTCGCCATTTCGATTCGACACACTCACGCACACCTGATGGTCGGTACATGGTTCAGATACCATTTCGACACGATGCCCCGAAGCTAAGCGCATCCTACCGCTCAGCCGTACGCCAGTTCTATTGTCTAGAGAGAAGACTCTACAACAATCCCGAACTCCGCGAGAAGTACACAACATTCATGCGTGAATATGAAGCTATGGGACACATGGAACGGGTGGGTCAACATGGCGACCGCCCCAACTCGTACTACATCCCGCATCATGCGGTAATCCCTAAATTCCGTGTGGTATTCAATGCGTCAGCCAAAACCACTACTGGAGTCTCACTCAATGATGTCCAGCTGGTGGGTCCGACGATCCAAGATTCACTCATCAACGTGATCTTGAGGTTCCGGAGATACCCCATTGCTTTGACAGCCGATGTCGAGAAGATGTTCCGTCAGGTCCTGGTAGCACCTGAACATCGTGATTTCCAGCGGATTCTCTGGAGAGAGTCACCGTCAGACGAGCTCAATGTCTTTCGGTTAACCATCGTTACATATGGTATGGCATCTAGTCCATACACTTCAGTGCGATCGATGATCCAGTGTGCGCACGATAATCAGAGTTTGGTCGCAGATCCAGTACGTGCCCGAGCGGCAATTGAGACGATTGAGAAGGCCTTTTACGTGGATGACCTCCTCACTAGCTGCAACAGTGCAGTCGAAGCAGTACGCCTGGCAGGAGACGTCAATAAGGTTCTCTTGGCTGGACATTTTGCACTCCGCAAATGGAACTCGAATAGCATACAGGTAATGTCGAGGTTAACTAATCAAGCTTCCTTTTCTTCTTCTTCCACAGAGCTTGTCATTGACTGCCCAACGGCAACAGTACTTGGTCTACGTTGGGACCCAACAGCTGACGAGCTCTTCTTTCGCGTGGAACTAGAAGTGCCACGCCCTCCTGCAACAAAGAGGCGTGTACTGAGTGAAGTGGCTCAGCTATTTGACCCCACCGGTCTTCTTGCTCCTGTGGTAATCGTCGGAAAGGTGTTCATCCAGACACTCTGGTCCGCAGGCATCACTTGGGATGCCCCCCTCACTGATGAGTTGCAGCATACTTGGCAGACATTCCGGGACGACTTGGTCAACCTCAATCAGGTTCGGGTCCCACGCTGGCTAGGCATGCACAATCAGCACCCCACCACAATTCATGGTTTCTGTGATGCCAGCTCCCGAGCCTACGCAGCAGTGGTCTACCTAAGAACCACCTACCCTGATGAACGAGTGCAGATCTCCCTGGTGACTGCACGTACGAAGGTAGCCCCCATCAAGGGCGCCACTATACCTCGTTTAGAACTTTGTGCCGCCCACCTATTGGCCATCACCCTGATGAACATCCGTACAGCTCTTGGACTAGTCACAGCACCATACTACTTATGGTCAGATTCCAGCATCGTGTTATGTTGGTTAAGGAAGGAGCCTTCAACATTGAAGCCATACGTCGCGAATCGAGTCCGACAAATACAAGAGCTCACCTCACCTGAACGGTGGCATCACGTACGCTCTGCTCAGAACCCTGCTGACTGCGCGAGTCGAGGTATTGGTGCCTCAGAGCTCGTCAATCACAACTTATGGTGGCAAGGCCCAGACTGGTTGAAGGTCGGTCCGCTCCCTCTTGGCCCAGCCGGGCAGCCTGATGATAAAGACCTGGTTACTATCGCAGCTGAAGTCAAACCATCGGTCATTACCGGTGTCACCACGCAACCCGCATCACACCCACTGACTACTCGATGCAGAGACGGCACAGTCATCCCCTTGGTGGAACGATATAGCCGGATGCGGAAACTTCTACGCGTTGTTGCCTACATGACGAGGTGGCTGAAAACACATAGACATCGTATCCAGGAACCCGTGATCGGAGCGGATGAGCTCGATGACGCCCTAAAACGCCTTATACGAATAGAGCAAGCGATGTGCTTCTCTCAAGACATCCAGCAACTACACAAGAAAGCTCCACTGGGGAGCGGAAGCCCGTTACTATCACTAAATCCTTACTTAGACGACAAGGATCTACTTCGAGTCGGAGGCCGGCTCACTTACTCTTCGCTGCCACATGAGCAGAAATTCCCGCTCGTCCTACCGAAGACAGGACATCTCGTCGTGTTGCTGTTGAACCACACTCACGAGATCACCATGCATGGTGGAGCACAACTGATGCTCCAGACACTACGCCATAAGTATTGGATACTTCAGGGCCGACAAGCGGTTAGAACATTCGTTCACAAATGCGTCATCTGTCGAAGACATCGTGGGACGTTAATAAAGCAACAGATGGCCTCACTGCCCAGTCAACGAGTCAATGAGGCAAGACCCTTCCTATCGTCCGGGGTAGATTACTGTAGACCATTCACACTACGTGTGGGAACCAAACGATCCCGCACCACTACAAAGGGATACCTGGCGATATTTGTATGCATGGCTACCAAAGCCGTGCACTTAGAGGTCATAGAGGACCTCTCTTCACAAGCCTTCTTGGATGCTTTCACCCGTTTCACCGGCAGGCGTGGACCCTGCCCCGATCTCTACAGCGATAATGGGACTGCCTTCGTGGGGGCCAACCGGCTCATGAAGGAAGACCTGGCTCTTTTTGAGTCTCATTACAATCAGCAAGCCTTGGCGCATGCAGGTACGAGATGGCACTTCATCACGCCAGGCGCTCCACATCAAGGTGGCTTATGGGAAGCCGCCGTCAAATCCGCCAAACACCACTTGATCCGCCTGGTGGGATCTCAGCCGCTTTGGCATCATCAACTGCACACCTTGGCAGTTCGTATCGAAGCATGTCTTAACTCTCGTCCATTGGTTCCCCTACATGACGGTCCTGAGGACAAACTGGCCCTCACTCCTGGAGACTTCCTGATCGGAGCACCACTGATAGCAGTACCAGAGCCCCGCATCGATGATATACCAATCAACCGACTGAAACAGTACCAGTGGCTGCGCAAAGTTCACCAAGACTTTTGGCACAGATGGAGCGAGGAATATTTGTGCACCTTGCAAACTCGCAACAAATGGGAGAAACGAGAGCCGAATCTTCGAGTAGATGACATAGTTCTTGTGCGAAACGAGAATCTACCTCCTACCCATTGGCGACTCGGGCGAGTCACAGCGGTTCACCTGGGCAATGATGGATTGGCCCGCAACGCAACCATTCGGACTGCCGCCGGCGAGTGTCGCCGCCCCGTCCAGAAACTTTGTCGATTAATCGACTAACAACCTCCTAACTTACCTGACTAATTGAAGCACATGTAGGTCATTTTGTATGAGCATAACCTACCTCAACACGGCCAGCTGGCCCACACTCCTTAACATTTCGAACGCGAGGTTCGACCGGGCAGGATGTTCGGTCAATCACCATTGACCTCGAGATTTGGTGGTCAACGTACGCGCTGATGCAGCAGAAAGTACTTAGTACCTCACTACACCCACCACCGTCATCAGCCGGGCAGCATCATATCACACATTCCATACTGCCTCGCTATATGAGCAGTCGATTGACATCAAAATGTGTCGAATTAAATGTGCCATTGATTTGTGCTTCATTTCTGTGCCAGCCAAAGCAGATACCTACCCACAGCACAGGCACAATGCACATATCTAAGTATACATAGAGCTATAGGTGGTGTCGTCATCCACCGTATAGCAGATACACAGCGCATACCATGGGTATGCCATAGTAGAGCGGACACATAGCACACACCATGGGTATGCATTAGCATGGCAGATACCTACAATATGCTATGGTTATGGATACGTTGAAGGGGCTCGTAGTGTTGCTCACTCAACGACTGGACTGTGACATTCGACTCTTATTGTCGCCAGTCAATCATCGCTGCCCTATATTTATCTTGGATAAATACAGCAGAGTGCTGAGGGTTGCAAGACAGTTCTAGGAAGAACAAATAAACAACACCACGACGATGGCTTACCCTCAGATGACGCTCCCACGGATCTTCGCTATTGTTGCTGGCGTTGGCACATTCTTGGTTGTGTGTCGTTGGGTATCCAAGGCATGGGCCTGGTACCAAATTCTGGACTCGCTTAACTTGTGGGCGTTTTGGTGACGCTGCACTCTCGAACAACGGACTGGTGGTGGCTTGGTGACTGACTTGGTCAGTCTAGTTCTGTTCTCTTCGATACCTCAACACGGTCGGTTGACTGCTGCGCTATTCTCTATTATTAGTTATCACATATAATTTATAGTAAGCAAATAAATCAATTATCTTAGAAAATTTGGTGTTCGGCAAAGTGCCTTTTTAAATATTGAATCAAGGATATCTCCCCCTTTTTCGTTGGAAGTTTAATTCCCCAACAGCTACATTACCATTAGAAACTGCTTCACACATTTCATACAGATATTTCTGATCCGTGCTTAAATGTTCTATATTTATCGGAGGCAGTTCTACCATTATCTTTTCAAAACCTTGAATTGGTAAACTATCACAGCTCTCAAGAGCTTTTCCCAGTACTCCAGAAAAGCCTTTTGGGTCATTGGTTTTTCCATCAACATGTGCCATTAAATGACGAAGTGGGAGTTCATTTAGATGGAGTAAACAAATAAACCAATGTACTGGCTTACCAATGGCTGCTTCGAGCTGACATACAATACCATTTTTGGATCCAGTGTTCACAATAGTTCCATCGCATCCAACCGCTGTAATTTCTTCCATATTAACACACAGGATGTTTTTTACAAAATCAATTATGCTTGAAAATATTGTTTTAGCATTCCCACAGGATGGAGTTACATGTCCCAGATACTGTCCTTCTGGCTCAGAAACAATTACAATGTGTTCTTCCACTGAAATCTTCCGATGTGTTCTGGCCCCAATTGTTTCCAAAATCATTGTTTTGTCTTTTCGTCCGTCAAAGTATAAGCCTGTTATATTTTCAATTTTACATTGAAGATTTTGACGTAATTTTTGTTTTTCTCGTCTTATTTTGCTTCTGTCAATTACTTTTGAAGAATCTAGCTTGGAAACGACACCAATGTCTTGTAAAAGAGAACTTACAAGAATTGATGCTGACCTGTCGGATACTCCTGTTCTGTCGCAGGTTGATGCTAAATTCGTTAAATTTATCCTAGCTTGTAATTTTGGAATTGACGAACTTCTGCTGGGTAATATCGGAACATCGCTGTCGACATCGCCCTCGTCATAACTTAAAACACGGATCATCCCCACTTTCATCAGAAATTTGAAGATCATTTTTGAGTCTCTTAGATTCTTTCATCTCTTCATACCTTTTTCGTTTTAGATCCTCTTGAATTTTGGGATCATTCTTTTTTTTAATCTTTTTCGTCAACTCAGAGTCAACACTACCAATCACCATACTCCTTCACTGTCTTTGGTCAAGTAAAAAACAGCGTTCTGCTTGAGGAACTTTTATTGGGCAAGGACACAATGAAAAGTCATTACATTTACAATTTGATAAATCAAAAAGTATATTGCTGGTCGATTTAAATAAATTAAGTTTTTCAATAAATGAGCTTTTCTTTGATTTTATATTTTTTTATTGCTTTGTATTTTTCATTGTGTTTTAATTTTATGTAAAATCTGTTGATCTGACACAATAGGCAGAGATGCTTTTAGCCAAACACTTTTTAAATCGATCAATAATTTCGAACACACTTCAAAAGCACTTGGGTCATATCCTTTCTGTTTTTCCTTCAATGCATTTCTGATGAACAAATACGCTTTCATAACATCACGATAAGTTGGAAGAACATTGGTTTTAAGCTCGGAGGGTGCTCCAAAAACTTCACACTCGATTTCACTTCGCGTTTTTGGCATTTTCACAATTTAAAATAAAACAACCGGCACTCACAAATAAGAATATAAATAGAATGCCGATTCAAATGGAAAAAAGTCAAAACGAGAAAATAAAAGTTTAAAAAAAATGAGAAACGGCCCAAGGAGAACTAGATTAAAATTAAAATAATAACGACCACTTTTAGTTCCACCTTCATTCAAATCGCTATTGCCTCAGTTTAGATGCAATATTTTAAGTTCTGTCGTGGGCGTCCGGAGAGATGACAAAGGGGACATTGCCCCCCCCCCACATTGGCACTGGAAAATACTACCCTACCACCCTTCCAACATAAATATTATGTATTTGAAAATGTTTTCCATGGACTTTTCACCAATACCTACTAATTTTTTTTGTCGGATCCATGATTTGCCCCCTCCCCCTATGTGAACTTACCCCCGCCCCCTTGGAAAAATTTATGCCGGTGCATATGACTAGGTACTATAAGTATAAACTCTATATACAATTACATTAATTAATTTTTTTTTTAAGTAGGTATGTCAAAAAATCCAAAACAATGACGTCATGAAGGAACCCTAGGATGATGTCACACATTGACCAAATTTTGCACCCAACCTTTGGGTCCCCAAATTCAACTTTTCCGCATATAGGCCTTAAAGATTTCCGGAAAAAAAAATTTCACTCCACCCTAATGTTCACCATCAGTTTATTATAATTAATTCACTAATTTACAAAAATCACTACGAAATTCTTCAAATTTCAAAATTAACCTCGGATTTTTGTATCAAAGATGCGTTCGAAGAACCATCAAGTTAAGGGTGCGAGCGCAATTTTTGTATTGAATTCTAATAAATTTTCGTTAATGAACGGCCCAAATATTTTTTTTGCAAGTAATTAAAATCTGTATCAATTTAATTAATCCAAATGTATTTATAGTTTGTTTTTAATGATTTAAGCTTGCAACTATTTTTGAATTCCATTTTGATTAATAAATATTATATTTAAAAAATAGTTATAATCGAAAAATATCTTATCCATAACATTCTTGATTGATGGAAGCATACATGTATTTGCTATCAAAAAAAACTATGCATCAAAGGAACACCAATGTTTTAAAAAAGTAATCAGAACGATTTTTTTTTTAAATCAACTCAATTAGAACGATTATAGCGAATCTGTTGAATAAATGCAGAGCAAATAAAATGCAAATTTTGACATACAGCTGCGAGCAAAAAAATAGCAGTGCATGGAAAATTATTTTAAATAAAACATAAAAAGAGCTTTGATGCTGGAAATATTTTTAAGTAAAACTCCTTAAGATTCATTAAAATTTAATTTTTAGTAATAATGGAATTTCATTTATTGCTAATTAGCTAAGCAGTAAATCCACAAACAAAATACACCTCAAAATAAAGCGAGCAAAATAATAGCAGTGATTTTCTTTTTCTGTTAAATTTAAATAAAACAAGAACACAAAAAGTTCTTTTCAACGGTATTTTATTTAATAAAAACTAGTATTTGTTAACATGATCATTATTTTTTAAAACTGCTTCACAACGACGTTTCATTGAGCCCACAAATCCCTGACATTTTAATGGTGTTATTGATTGCCGAGCCTGCTCAGCAACGCTCCATAGCTCTGTGTTATTTTTTGTTATTGCCTTAAATACTTCTTTTTTAATGTCTGCCCAAAGATTCTCGATGGGATTGAGGTCAGTACACTGCGCAGGCCATTCCATGACCTCAATCCTATTATCTTGAAACCATTGCCTGGCTGCGCGGCTGGTATGATTTGGGTCGTTATCCTGCTGGAAGACCCATTTGAGGGGCAATTCGTATTCGGCATATGGCAGCATAGTGTTTTGCAGGATATCCACGTAAGAGTTCTGGTTCATAATGCTTTTAATGCAGTATATTGGGCCAACTCCATAATAGGAGAAGCATCTCCAAACCATTATACTGGATCCCCCATGCTTAATAGTTTTTGTAGTGTATCTAGGGTTATATTTTATGTTCAGGGGTCTTATCACAAACTTCCGAGATCCTTTACCACCATAGAGAGCCACCTTGCTTTCATCGGTCCAAAGAATGTTTCTCCACTTTTCGAGAGCCTATCCAAAATGTTAACGAGCAAACTTTACCCTTTTAACTACAAGGTGTTTCTTTAAAAGTGGAACCTTTCTTGGACTGCGAACATTTAAGTTATGCTCCCTTAATGTTCTCCTCACCGTATGCACACCGCACGGCACCTCAAGCTTGTCCGCAATTTCTGTAACTGCTTCTGTAGGATTATTCCTTGAAAAGCGGACCACACGTTTTATATAAGATGGTGTAAGAGATTGTTTCCGTCTATCGTTTCTGCCCTTCTTTCAAAGGTTAGGCGTTCCTTAGCATCTTCGCTGAACAGCCAAGAAGTTCATGAACCTTTTTATAAGTTTTGCCTTCAAAAATGAGCTTTATTATAAATTCCCGCTTCTCCAGTGTGTAGTGTTTACCTAAACCCACTTTAAATTATTAAATTCAATAATTTTATTACAATTTTAACGGAAATATAAAATAGAATAACAGGACTTGTTTTTATAACTTTTGAAATCAAAATTTTAATTAAAACACAATTATTTAAATTAATTTTGTCAATCACTGCTATTATTTTGCTCGCCTAAAATAATGAATCACACTACACAAAGCGACATTTAAACAAAGTAATGACAATTTACCGTTAAATTATCAATTGCACCTTTAAAGATAATTACTCTGAGTACCAAAATTAAGTAAAGTTGCGAAAAAGTTTCTGTGTTATCGATTTATGAAAAATTATAGCTTGTTGCCTATTACACTGCTATTATTTTGCTGCCACTGTATATCACAAAATAAAAACGTCTTAAAATCGTTCTGAATTCATGCACAACTAATTCAATAGAACATGTAATCGTCATGAATGTTTATTGTTGACGTACAGAAGTTTTTTTTAGTGAGTTTCCACAGTTTAACGCAAAATATAATTTTCATTCATTTCTTAAACAGGACTTGTTTTTATAACTTTTGAAATCAAAATTTTAATTAAAACACAATTATTTAAATTAATTTTGTCAATCACTGCTATTATTTTGCTCGCCTAAAATAATGAATCACACTACACAAAGCGACATTTAAACAAAGTAATGACAATTTACCGTTAAATTATCAATTGCACCTTTAAAGATAATTACTCTGAGTACCAAAATTAAGTAAAGTTGCGAAAAAGTTTCTGTGTTATTGATTTATGAAAAATTATAGCTTGTTGCCTATTACACTGCTATTATTTTGCTGCCACTGTATATCACAAAATAAAAACGTCTTAAAATCGTTCTGAATTCATGCACAACTAATTCAATAGAACATGTAATCGTCATGAATGTTTATTGTTGACGTACAGAAGTTTTTTTTAGTGAGTTTCCACAGTTTAACGCAAAATATAATTTTCATTCATTTCTTAAAAATGTTAAGTTACCAAAGTTCAAGTTTACTTATTATTGTTTGAAGGGTATGTTTAGTAAAAGTGCTGCTAAAAATGAAACAAATGAATGAGTTTTACGTACATGTTTTTCTTAATATAGTAAATACTTCCATAGATTATATTTCATAAATGCAGAACATGGAAGAAAATATACATAAACAATAGTTTCAGGTATAAAACAGAGGTTAGTGTAGAAAAATATTTTTGAGAAAGCCAATAATATTTTAGGTAAAATAGAATAACAGGACTTGTTTTTTTATAACTTTTGAAATCAAAATTTTAATTAAAACACAATTATTTAAATTAATTTTGTCAATCACTGCTATTATTTTGCTCGCCTAAAATAATGAATCACACTACACAAAGCGACATTTAAACAAAGTAATGACAATTTACCGTTAAATTATCAATTGCACCTTTAAAGATAATTACTCTGAGTACCAAAATTAAGTAAAGTTGCGAAAAAGTTTCTGTGTTATTGATTTATGAAAAATTATAGCTTGTTGCCTATTACACTGCTATTATTTTGCTGCCACTGTATATCACAAAATAAAAACGTCTTAAAATCGTTCTGAATTCATGCACAACTAATTCAATAGAACATGTAATCGTCATGAATGTTTATTGTTGACGTACAGAAGTTTTTTTTAGTGAGTTTCCACAGTTTAACGCAAAATATAATTTTCATTCATTTCTTAAACAGGACTTGTTTTTATAACTTTTGAAATCAAAATTTTAATTAAAACACAATTATTTAAATTAATTTTGTCAATCACTGCTATTATTTTGCTCGCCTAAAATAATGAATCACACTACACAAAGCGACATTTAAACAAAGTAATGACAATTTACCGTTAAATTATCAATTGCACCTTTAAAGATAATTACTCTGAGTACCAAAATTAAGTAAAGTTGCGAAAAAGTTTCTGTGTTATTGATTTATGAAAAATTATAGCTTGTTGCCTATTACACTGCTATTATTTTGCTGCCACTGTATATCACAAAATAAAAACGTCTTAAAATCGTTCTGAATTCATGCACAACTAATTCAATAGAACATGTAATCGTCATGAATGTTTATTGTTGACGTACAGAAGTTTTTTTTAGTGAGTTTCCACAGTTTAACGCAAAATATAATTTTCATTCATTTCTTAAAAATGTTAAGTTACCAAAGTTCAAGTTTACTTATTATTGTTTGAAGGGTATGTTTAGTAAAAGTGCTGCTAAAAATGAAACAAATGAATGAGTTTTACGTACATGTTTTTCTTAATATAGTAAATACTTCCATAGATTACATTTCATAAATGCAGAACATGGAAGAAAATATACATAAACAATAGTTTCAGGTATAAAACAGAGGTTAGTGTAGAAAAATATTTTTGAGAAAGCCAATAATATTTTAGGTATGTTCATTAAAGAAATTTCCGCTTCGGCTAACCTTCATCAACTTTTTAGAAAAAAAATTAGTATTAATAGCAGCCAATTATTTCATAGCATAATTAATTTTTCAGATTGTAAAATGTCTAGAAATTTTCATACGCTACAAAACTCGTAATTTTATGCGTAAACATAGAAGATAACATTATTTAGTTAAGAAGTATGGATTTTGGCGCGTATACCGGTTTTTTTCTATTGGGTGTTCGGTTTCCCCATACTGGAATAAAAAAAAGTTACTTAAATCTATTTATTGCACTGTAAACATATTGCCTATTTCTATTCCTTAAAGATGCTTTACACAAAGCGACTTATTTTTAAAACATGGTTCCCTCAAATTTTTATTCTAAAATCTAACTACAAACAAAATTCTAACTCTAACAAAGTCCCTTAAAAAGAAATTTTCAGGAATATTTCTGCAACAAACAAAACTTAAATTTGGTCTTGCAATTATCGAACTGCTTAAATGATGAAAATACTAATCTAATTGAGGGATCTGAACTAGCTAAATTTGGCAATGGAACTTTACAAGTATGCTTCTCGTAAAAAAAAAAACTTCTAACGTCGCCAAAAAAATGCTCTAAGCAAACAAAAGCTGAAAAAATTGTCTGTTTTACAAAGTGTTGAGTTACACTTTTGTCCATTTCCAATTATACTTAACCAGTTGCACCGCATGTTGCGTTCGCAAATAATTTAAGTAAACAAAATACAGCACTAATAAATCGTTAAATATGTATTTGGTCAATTTTATTTTATTTAATATACATTAACAACATTTATTTGGATTGAAATTAAAGAGCTATACAAATCTTCCAATTTAAGACCATGTCAGCACTTCAGATTTTGTTGGTTAGGATTGTTTAGTTTTTGAACGAGGCCATGCAACATTCAAAATGAAGCATTTAGATGGGGCTGATTACTATAATGAAGCATTTTGATGGGCCTGAGGACTAAATGTGAGAATGTGTTTGGTTTTTTGCATCATTTCACGCACACTTTCTCACATTTAGTCCTCAGTAGCTTGTAGGCAAACTGAAATGTCAGTCTGAGATTCCGGTCTTGGTAATGGAGTGTTTTTGATATTAATGCTTATGAAACTTAAACAAATTTACTTTTCTCATTCTTTCTTTAGTAATTTTCTCCTCATTCTTAATTCCCTACCAAGTACTTTGATACACGCAGCGCCCTCAATAGTTGTGGAGATGAAATAAAAAATTTCGTCTCATAATAGTACTATAGTAAATATATATACAATGGATCCAGCAATTGGTTATCTTTTCTTCAATTATAAACACAACTTATATCATACAAAAGTTTTTAAACATAAATATAATAAAATAATTTGTTATTCAATTATGACTACTAAATTACATTCAGGTACAGTGAATCAAAATAAAACTCGTACAAACACAATTTATTATAAGAGTTATATTAATATAAGTATGAAACCATTGATTTTAGTAAAAATGCATAGAAGTTCAAAAGTAAAACCTATTACCTATAAATTTGTTAAAAAAAAATTATATAAAATATCTACCAACAGTAAAATAGACAAGCTTTCCTTCAGAATTCAAAAAAACACCTCAAAATAAAACTCGTACAATGCGCTTAAAGATCAAAGTTTGCCATATTTCGTTACTATAGAGATCAAACAAAATCTAATTTTCAAAGCTTATTATTATTGTTAATATTTCTCTGCATCAACATTTGAATCTGTGCAAAATGGGTAGACAAAACGGCCAAACTTCAACAGAAGTAAGAAATTTGGTAATTATGCACTTTAAGGATGGCAAAACCTTGAGGGAAATCGGAAGAATAGTAAATCGCAGTCATTCCACAGTGCAATATATTATAAAACGTTACGAGGAAGAAGGAGCAGTTGAAAATAAGAAAAAAACAAGTGGTAGAAAAATTTTTAATAATGCGGATGAGAGGTGGATTATTCGACAGGTCAAGGATAACCCAAAAATTAGTGCCCCCAAACTTGCTCAAGAGGCTGAAATATATCTTGGCAAAAAAGCATGTGCAGAAACAATTCGAATAATCTTGAGAAACCACCAATACCATGGACGAGTAGCCAGGAAGAAACCATTTGTTAGCAAATCTACATTTCAAACAACAACAAATCTACATTTTATCGACGGAATAATGGACCAGCACATTTACTTGGACATCCTGAAGACAAATTTGCATGCTTGGGATTAGAGATAATTTCAAGTTCTACCAAGACAACGATCCAAAGCACAAAGCTTACAGAGTGCGTTCTTGGTTGCTTTACAATTGTCCAAAAGTGATCGAGACTCCACCACAATCACCAGATATAAATGTGATCGAAAATTTGTGGAGTTACTTGGAAGACCGCCTAAGATTGCACCAGATTTCCAACCGGAGCGATCTCAAAAGAGTGTTAGCGGAAGAATGGTCCAAAATACCACCCTCTTATTGTAAGAAGTTGGTTGAATCTATGCCACGAAGGTTAAAAGCTGTCAAGGCAAATAAGGGCCTTCCAACTAAATACTGATTTGGTTTTGTTTTGCTACGGTAGTCATACTCAAATGATGAAATGCATTATGTACGAGTTTAATTTTTAGGTGAATTTCGAAGTTTGTTAATATGGTTTTTTTTTAATACCTTTCATTTATACCTTTTGGTTTTATTGCAATGATTTATGAATCTTATAGTTACGTTAAATGAATGAGCACACGTGCAACAAGTTTGGTGTTCAACACAACAATTAAGGGATGAAAGAGAAACTTATAACAGTTTGTACGAGTTCTACTTTGATACACTGTATCTTCAAATTTCTTTTATGTATATAGATAAATATATGTTTATGTATATTCAAAAGCATGAGAAAATGCTTTTATATTACATACAAGATCAAGATAAAACAACTCGTTATACAAATCAAATTATACCATAATAGCAACGCGGTAAAATTTAATCTGCTGCACGAGCAATTTCTTTGTTTTATGTATAACGTGTATAAATATTTTTTTCATATACAAAAACGATAATAAAAAAAAGTCTGAAACAAAATGTCTGCTCAAGGACAATAAAAAATATGATTATAAAAATAAGAATTTAAAAATCCTTCTCTACTTGCATTCACTCTTTCAGATATTTTTTATCTTTTTTTTCTTGAGAATCACACTTCAATTTCAACAAATATTCGCATTCGGCACAACTTTGTTTAATGAATATTTTTAAAAGGATTACAATTTTTTGTTAATGTCCAGGTGTTCATAGTTTGGTTGCAAAATAAATTAAAAGGAAATAGATACACGTCTCAATATTTCAATTCGCGTATTTTTTACAGATCAAAAATTGATTTTTCGGTGAAAAAAAGTATAATTATACTTCAGTAAAAGGCAGGGCAGAATAAAACACACTTATTTAAATTCAACAAAGGGGTGGCGATAACGCTGACGCTCTTCTGAAACAGAAACTAGGAATTCAGAAGATTCTGGTATTTTCTACCTCTAGAGATTAAAAATCCACATTTTAATGGCAGACGCTAAACCTGAGCTGTCAGTACGGTTAGCACACAAGCAAAAAGTCTTATGCCACGCACACATAGAAATCTTGGATGAATTGACTTCAAAAACACTCAGCGGCATTAGATTAGAAACTGGGAGAAGTTTACCATACCTTTAATAGTTTGACTGGGTCCAAATTATGTTAAAATGTTAGTTAAATTTTCTAACCCGACTAAATTTTGACGTATTATAAACATGGGACTAAATTAAGCTTTCTACACTGTAAAATGAGTCGATGAGACTTTTTAAAATACTACTTTGATTGAAATTCTTTCAAAATAAATAATAATTAACCTGAAAAATTAAATTTCTCATGATTTAGCCAAGTTATTAATTTTTATAAAATCTAGCAAAAAATGTTTATACAAATTATTGTGGATAGCTACATACAAAATCTCTTTGGCGAAACAGCTCATAGACAACCAGGACCTAGTGATTTACAACTCGCAACTATTTGTGTGCGCTAGTAATGTCAGGGATGGAGCAGGTCTACAGTTTGTATGCCAATTATGTCAATTCCTCACAAGATACAATACCCTGAAAAAACTAGGTTGCACGTCAAGGATTGAACCCAAGACCTCTAGCATGGCAGTTATGTACACTAAGCATCACACCACGGGTACTACTACTTCAACTAACAATAGGGCACACAAATTCAAAATAATAAAATGTAAGAAAATTAACATGGTATCGCATGGGTAAATTTTTTCATGTATCTATTTGACGTTTGTTGCTCTTGTAGATTTTCTCGATGTTCTCTTTCGTAAAGGCTTTATTTTGTGAACAGGAAACATCTCCGTTAACATTTTTAATTACTCGTTTTCGAATGATTTAGTTGGGATTAAGCTAAAATTACATAAAATAATTTTGAAAAAAAAATATCGATGCGAAATAAAAACAAGACGACAACGAAACCGAAACGAAACAAAAACAAAACAGAACTGTCAAATAAGATCCATTACTCAGGTTTAAACGTGTGAAGCTCGTGCGGAATGTGATAAAATAATAAAGCAGATTTTAAAGATGGTTCATGTAACTAGCAAAAACACACTATAGGCGTTTTTTATTGGTAAATTTATACGCAGCGCAGCAAAATCTTACACACTAAACAACAACAAAGAAATAGTGCGGATAAATAAGGCGCCAGTTATAGCTATCATTGAAATCGATCCGGAAAAATTTTTGAATCGATATTTGACGGTGTTTCCCTTTGATTAGAAATGAAAATTATATACCGATCGATCGGAAATCACACAAAGAATTTTTTTTTGAGAAAAAAAAGTTTAGTTACACATTTATTTTTCTCTAAAAATGTATTTTTCTATTTTCCGGACGGAAATTCATTTTCCTGAACAGCTGATTCTTTTATGTTCAAAAGTGAAACGTATCGTTCCACTGATTTGTGTTCCAATTTCACACAATTCCAATGACAGATTTCTGTCAGTAAATTTTTTTCGGTGGCTTTCAATCAGGAAAAATTTTTTCAATGACAGAAATTTTTAATGATAGCTATAAACGACCTGTCAAAAAAATTCCAATGATTGTTTTCAATGATGAAAACCAATGATAGCTATAACTGGCGCCCAAGGCAGCAAAAATAGTGCATATAAATAGTTCAGATAAAGTTTTGGAATGCTTGGAATAGAATGACACTTCATCCAGTTCCAGAAATATTTTTTACTTAAAGGTTGGCAGGATTTCATTATTTGGGGATGCGTTCGTATTTTTCTTGTGTTCTGTTTTCACTAGAATAAAAATAAATTGGTTTGAAATATTAATCTACGATTACACTGTCAACGTAAATATTCAATGCGTTGACTACTTGACATCACCCAAAAATCATCAATAATCACAGTGCTATCTCTAAATTTATTGACGTGTGATGTGTGTTAGGACTCGCCCAAAACCAAAGCGAAACATTTGATGCGAAAACAAAACTTTCGTCATTGGTCGGGTTTAAAGGCTCTCCCAAACCAACGCGGCATTGTTTATTTGTCATTTTTGTTATCATTGTGAATGATTCGCCCTGATTCGCTTCGCGTCAGTTATCGCAGTGTAAGTTTATTTTGAGAAGAGAAAATTTAATTGTGGCGCTGAATGTTTCGCGTTGATTTGTCCCCTTTCACCCAGGAAAACTGAGTTGCCAGCAACTGGGAGCTTGTAGGCAAGACGGGCTTACGGGGAAAGACAAAATCTCCCCTCACACCCTTCTTTTGGCTTTTAGTGCCTGTCTACATTGCATTTTTAATGCTGGATTTTATTATGTTCGTTGTGTCTATAACGATGAAGAGAAAATCAATCTGCACATCCCTATCTCACACCCTTGAAATCTATCTATCTTTCACTCATACAATACAAAATCTTTCATGTTAAATCCAAGAATATTGTTTGCATTTGGGCTGTAATCTACCCATCTGTCTCTTTTTCACTCACATATAATCTACCTGTCTCACTGTTTGCACCTAACATTAAAAATTTAATGTGGACAGGCACTCTTATGTCATTTCAATCTTTCAATTCATACTCAACTCTATTCTGACTGGACCTGCATGTACACATTAACTTGAACTCTTATTCAACTTTACATAAAAACAACAATACTTTTTCAACACATCCCTTGAGTACGTATTTTCAAAACTGGTTGACAGCTGATTTTGACATAAGTATGATTGCACAGATACCAACTTGGAGATTTAAAATAAGAGTCCATATAATAGTGAACATATGTTTTATTCACACTTTCCATTACTGCACTTACTTTCCATTACTGCACTAGCTAATAATTTACCAATAAAATACGGCTTATATTAAAGTGTTTTTGCAGCTAGTTTCATTGTGGAATAAGGATATAATTTAGGCCAAGAATGCTGACAGCCTTATTTTTGGAGAATTCTAATCGTAGTACCGGAAAAGTTTTCGAAACGCGTTTGAGAGTTATTAGAAGGCAAGAAAACGATTGCATTGATTTCGCTCATGGCTATAAAAGTAAAATGTCAAATCATATTAAAAAGGTTGTGCTTGGAAGTTGTCGAAGGAAGAAGCAAATAAAGAAGGTGCTCGCAATTGGCATTTACTTCATTTTGGAATTTTTAACCCTCAGAAGCTCGATAAGCTCCGATTCGTATCGACGCAGCAGCTGAAGGGTAAAGTCAACACTATGTTATTAAGAGAACTTGAACAAGCTAAGCTCGTGGGGAAATAAAAACAATTTTATTTAAGTTTCACCAAGGATGTTTCGCAGTGGTTCCTGATAAAATAAATCAATTATATTGAATACATAAAAAACAAAAATTTCCAAATCATTCCAAAGTGAGTTACCAAATGCTGTCGATGCCATTATAAACAGCCACTATGTTGATGATTTCCTTTGTAGCTTTTACAACGAAAAAATGCAGGACAAATTTATAAAGACGTTAAGAAGATACATGCTGGGGGAGGTTTGGAAATTCAAAATTTTGTAAGCAATATCCAAAAAGTTCAACTGTGACGGCTACAGTTCTAAAGGGTGTCCCAAAATTAACGCAAGATTTGAATTTGCCGCCATTTTTGCAGTGAAGTGTTGGCAACCCTGAAAAAAAAGCAATTTGACAGCTAACAGTATAGGGTTATTAAAAATGGAGCGTTACACGAGAGAACAACGTGTCTTCATTATTAAAGAATATTTCAAAAATAGTGAAAGCTTGGCGGCTGCAGTTCGAAAATTTCATACAAAATATGGTGCTCGATATCGCGACATGATTACACAGTTCTTTCTGCCAAAATTGGATGATATTGATGTGTCCAATATGTGGTTTCAACAAGACGGTGCCACATGTCATACAGCCCGTGAAACAATTCAATTACTGCATGAGACATTTCCAGGTCGTGTACTCTCTCGTTTCGGTGATCAAAATTGGCCTCCTAGATCGTGTGATTTAACACCATTAGACTTCTTTTTATGGGGTTATTTGAAATCACAAGTCTATTTCAATAAGCCCACAACCACCCGTGCATTAAAGGAGGAGATTCAACGCTGCATCAACGAAATTCAGCCACATTTATGCAGAATGGTCATGGAAAAGTTCAACAAAAGAGTGCGCATGTGCATGCAAAGCCGTGGAGGTCATTTGTCCGATGTGTTATTCCATACATAACCCTATCCTATGTACTTTACGAGTCAATAAAAATATAACTATCAAAAGACTAAAAACGGCGTTTTCTATTGAATTCAAATCTTGCGTTAATTTTGGGACACCCTTTAGATAAGTTGAACACCTTATAAGGTTTGTACGACATATTTAGACTTAAAGCTTGTAGGAAGTGCGTTATGTTGGCTTTCCCCTTGGATTGGAAACCAAGTACCGGTTCTCCAGGTTGAAGTAATGCATCAGGATGACTTCCTGATCACTAAAAGAAAATCTAGTTGCGACGCACCAAGAAGCCTTGGATACGGACGGATTTACTTTTTAATGTTAGGTTCCTTAATAGACCACGTGTAGCCAAACAATAAGTGGAGGTGGTAGACTGCTATATATATTATAGTGAACATGAAAACAAACAGCGCCAATTTGGATGCTGTTTTTTCATTGGAGAAAGACTTAGGCAACGATTGCCTCATGACCAATTTCCATTAGAAAGAAGTATGACATCACCAAGGATATGGAGCTCTTGCACAAAGCATATCAGCAGTGCCCTAGCTATGATATTAAAACTGTCTTGAGAGATTTAGAAACGAAGCTAGCAAGTTAAGATATCGGGAAAAACAACCTTTAGGACAACACTTCCGATAATGGATTTAAGCTCATCGATTTGGCTGCGGGTGAATCGTCATGATAGCCATCAAAACGCGTTTTCCACACCTTCAAAAAAAAACTTGGAATTCTTCAAATCAATCTATCCTCAACTAGATTGACCATATCGCGATCGGCACTAGGAACACTAACATCGCCTAGGTACACAACACAATGTTTCGAGAGCCAGTGAACATTGCCAACATGCAATCAAAGAAGCCGCCTCTGACTTGCTTAGTTTCAAACAGCCATCAAAAGGAAACCTCTGGTTTGATTAGGAATGTCAACATTCAAATGCAACCAAACAAAAGCGAAGCGGAGATAGGAACATCGACTTCTCGTAAAGAAAAAGAGAGTATGAGAAGCTTGCGGCCGAAGATGTTGAAAGGTTGAAAAGCAGAAATGAAGTTTGTGCTCTACAGCTCACAATAGATTGATTTAACTCAGGGAGTAAAAAGGTCAGCCCTTCCTTCCCTTTTTTTGCAACAAACAAACAAATAGAAATGGATATCAACACAAAGAACTTATACAACTCATTTCATTATGTGTTTGACTTTATACCTTGAATGATAATGAATGAGAAAATATGTATCTATCTTTGAATAAATAAAAACGAATCTGTTTTCGAGTTTTGTTTACAGGCTGCTTCCACAGAAGTTTTTAGTGTCTCAGGCTGCACGTACATACATAAATAACTTCGGTGGCACAACCGTCCGTTGAGAAGTAGAGCCTATTATAGCTCTCAACCATTCCTGAGTGAGAGTAATACTTAAAGGAATAGAGGGAACCTACCGTTTTAAGCCGAATCCGAAGAGCCAATTTGAGAAAGTACTTTTCATGACAAGAATTACTCTTGAAGGATTTGTCAATTCCCCGCAAAAGGCAGTGCCTGTGAAAAAAAAACTTTCGATCGCACTGGTAGGGATTTAACCCAAGACCTCTGGCATGGCAGTCCTACGCATTAATCATCATGCCACGGACAGGCAACGCGTAGAGTAGTGCGAAAAAGCGATACGATAATAGATTGCGCATATAACGCGATTTTGTGTTTGATTTTGCCCTCTTTAAACGTCAAACACTTCTCGCACAAAACCGCTTGAAAAAGTGATTAGAACATTTTTTATGCGAGAATCTTGCGACAGGCTCGCAAGAACCGAATCAAATATCGCGTCAGGATAAGATTACATGTAAATATTTTTCTCGCATTCCAACGTTTCTCACATCGCATCGCTTTGTCGCATTACTGTACGTGCAGCCTAACGTTTAATGGCTGAATCACAAACACGCTTCAGCTTCGGCTTCGCCTGACGTTTACGAGTTCAGACATAGGAATTCAATGCATGCTATCACAATGGAGCTTCGACCTCACGTTTCGTTTGGCAATCG
Organism: Eupeodes latifasciatus; assembly: GCA_920104205.1. Lineage (NCBI taxonomy): Eukaryota > Metazoa > Arthropoda > Insecta > Diptera > Syrphidae > Eupeodes > Eupeodes latifasciatus. The sequence continues at coordinate 56,799,447 of OV049927.1, forward strand.
TAAGGAAAAGAACGTAATGTAACGTAATGTGACTCCAAACGGAAGCTCTAGTTCAATTATCTGAACATTTGCTTTGTCTGACAGCTCAACAGCTGTAAAAAAATGTCAAGAAACAAAATATTTGCTCTTTGGAGGGATGAAATAATAGAAATGTCATTCAAAGCAACCTCGAAGCAGGCCCACCGTAACGCAGACGAAGCCAAAGCTGAAGCGTGTTTGTGATTCAGCCATAATGGTTAAATCTAGAGATAGACATTTATGATAGTGTGTGTGTGAGGTGTGACTGGGCAAGTTGCGTTAATACGTCTCACTTTCACTTTCATTTCTTATTCCAAGTGTTTGGGTGGTTAATTTTGTTGCAAAAATCGATGAAATATTCTGCCAAACCTTTTTAAGGTCATCCTTTTTATATGATTCACATTTATAGTTGCAGAGACACTCATTATCCCCTTGCACATATTTAATCATTAAAGTTTCACGGCTATTCTTCTCAATTATAGTCAGATCCGCTTAAAAACTAATTTATGAAACAACTCTAAAAGTAACACATGTGTCAAATTTCTTGCTAACTTTTTCTGTTAAAACAGAGTCGGAGTCAGAAATTGCATTCCATCCAATATTCCACGTTATTGTAAATTCGAGTGGACAAGCATTGAACCATGCTCAGTGAAGGAAGAATATTAAGTTGCTTTACTGTTTACTCGTATATAGAACATGTTTGTAAATGTATTTATTTTTCTCAGAGATCCCCTTGCAACTCTAAATATATGCAGCGGCAACACTGGGCTTCCCTTTCCATGGATTATTTCGTAGTCGTGTCCATAGAGGAAATATATTATCTAGAGTCCCGACCGGTACCCGTCCTACCTGAAAAACCCTCAAAATTTATTCGAGGTGAACTCTCTCAAATTCCGTATCGGTGAATACATGTGAGTGGTGGAAAAAAGGCAAAATGTCAGATTGAATTCTTGTCAAAAATGACAGTTCCACAATTTCGATTTTAAAAACAAAATATTCAATTTGAGATTCTACAAGTAAGTTTTTGTAAATTATTTTGTTTTGTCTAAACATTTAACAGAATTTATTCCTTTTCAGATCAAAAACAAGTGCATTTAATTGAAAAAACGATAGACCAGGAACCAGAAAAAAACAATGAGACTTAACTCTATTCGGAGCTCAAGTAGGTACGTTTAAAAAAAAGAATCTCGTAAACAAAAAAATATTTATGTTGCTTTGTTTCAGCTATGGATTGCTCCAATAATATACTTTACTACCAACTCAAGAAGATGTAAATAAGAATTAAAATCGACTTTATTAGCATCTCCTTAGTGTTTTCATTTAGGGTGCTGCCGATTACAAACCATGATACAGAAAGCAATTTCTCTCAAGAAATTTGGAAGGTTTGCTCAAAACAAGGGCGCTAGTCCCCAGGTGAATTTATTTTATATTATATTTCTCTTAATATCAATGTTTTTAACCACAGACTCGCCTTTATTTGTAAATAGTTATTCGAAGCCTGTTGAAGTAAAGTATATATATTTCTACACTCAATTGCTGCTGTATCATGATCGTTGAGATCTGTCTCAGCGGCTATGGTGGGCGCAGGCGTTGACGATAGAGGTGTCAACGTCTCTGCCAATAGTAAGATTCATGGAATGCAACAACACCATCAGAATCACGAATTCAATTCCGAATTAGCGAACATCCTCAGCTACAGCTATGTCATCGACTTTGTGAAATTCAATTCAATGGTGCAAGAGAAAGCTTTGGCATTCAATAGTCGACCGCCCAGTTTTGGAATGACTTAACAGCGGCAATAGCAACGGCAGAGTATGCAGCAAATCAGGTAAGTTCATTCATTTACTTACGAGTAATCTTAACACGGATATTTTAAATTCTATGGTTCTTTAGGATTTCCAACGTCCTTTGCCCATTCATCAGCTGCCAAGAAGTATGGTACAAGCCGACCAAAAAAAACGACTCTTGCAGCTGCAACTAAAGCAACATCTTCTGGTTTCATTAAGTGCAACAGCACATGAGGTTCGGTTGTGTAAGTACAAATCGAAACAATTATATCGTGATTAACTTGCTTAATCTTCACCTTCTAGATCTAAATCGATGCTTGTAACGCCAAATATCTCAAAGAACGGCAGGGACACTGCTGACCGAGTCATCGGCTACTGCGGCCACTTAGGCCGACGCAGACCACGTAGATGATGAAATGAATGTCGACATTGAAGCAACCTGCTGGGAGAACACCTCCTAAATGACGGGAATCAAAAATCATTGGTAAGTCTTTTGAGTAATGAAAATCTAATCATTTTCGTATGTATACTATTTTAGAATTTTCTTATATAGACAGAAAAAATAGAAGCCGAATTCCTAAATACACAATGCTTATTGAATCACCAAAAGAACTAACTGGAATCACATAGAAGACCATCGACACGGGAACTATCCAAATGATGTTTTAAGAATTTCCCGCAACCTTCACCTGCCGAAAATTTCCAAAAATAATAAAACCGGAAATTGTGCATTTATGACATGGTCCGATTGGGATTTTGGGATTTGCCTCGCAAAAGAATGTCACAACCGACTTGCCACAATTTTTTAATCAACGGATCGAATTACCAGCGGGAGTTTTATAATTAGAAACCAATCAACTTGTTACAATTTAATTGTGCGTCCATTAACCAGAAGGCTTATAATGGCAAGACTACTTCAAAGTAAGCTTCACATAAACCACAAACTTTGAAAGTACTACCTAATTGATGTGTTTTTTTTTAGCAACGAAACGAAGCGGTATTGCAACAAATCCTGAAGTGAAGATGATTATAGTCGACGACATGTTTTAAATCTCATCCGTTAAGAATCAAGGTTCGCGGCGCAGCGAGTTTTTATATAAATTTGTAATTTTTTTTTTTCAAAATTGTATGTAATTTAGTATAAATTTGTTTTAAATTCAACGCTAATAATGTATTTTCACTTAAAAAACAACAATAACTGGATGTTAAAATGTAACTTCTTAGTTTTTGAGTAAATAAAAAACATATTAAATGTGCTTTTTTCAAAGAAAAATACTTCTTTCTGGTTTTCCCAAATTTGATCTGCTCAGGTCAATTATTATAGTGGATTATACCTTTTTTATTTTTTGTTTCGTTTTTAGCAAATATTAATAAAAAAACAAATAAGCTGTTTTAAGTAAATTTTATTTTTTTAATTCAGACATATGTTTAATTTGACAAAATTAAAAACTTGGTATTTTAATCATATTTCTATGTTTTGGTTCATCACGTTGGTATGTATTTCTTTGTGATTTCATGTGGCCAATAGCATTAGTCAGAAACTCGTTCTTTTTTGAGAGGATTAAGATATCCTGACTTCGAACCTCACCTTCAAAATTTTCTATTACATCAGGTTTTTAAAACCGGTAAAGCATGACGTATCTCTTAACTTTAAATTGCAAGATGATTTTGCAAAGTACATATCTTTGCTTTTAGCTCCAGTTCAAATCATTTTGCTATTTCGCTTAGTTTTCGTAATTTCTTATTAGTTATGAAAGACTCTTGACTTTACCTGAAGTTTTGAAAAAAACTTGATTGTAATTCTTTTGTGGTTTTAAATACTTCGTTTAATTTTTGATGCTGATTAAGAATCCCAACTCCGATTTTATTTTATTTTATTTTATATTTTATTATTTATTTTTGTATTTTTTTCAACATATTAAAAGAACTTGATGTTATAATCTTAAGACTATAAATTCGTTATAGGAAATAGTAAAAAATTGTAAAGGAAGAAAATATTGAAGGAAGGTATTATAGAAAACAACTATTTCATGAAATTGATAGCATCGAAAAGCCTTTTATATATGTATATAATTGCTTTCAAATTACAAACAAAATAATATCTCAAGAGCATAAATTGATAGAGTAATTCTGGATTCGGGTTTGAATTGAAGATGTTGACGGCATCGAAAGCAATAAATCATGAATGAAGAAAGGTATTTCAATTGAATCCCAGAGACCTACAATTTAAATTAGAAAAAGCAAAAATTAATATAGTTCTTATTTTATTATTAATAAACACATCCTCACCAACTACATCACAGAGTTCGCCAAAAAATTTAAAATGAAGATATTCAAATGTGAATTTCTGCAAAAAAGAACATAGTGAAACAGATCAATTGGCCAATCCTTGGTGGTAGGTACTGTCTTGAAAAACTGACTGTAGATTTAATTAACTATTGTTCACATCATGAGGAAGGACTTGCACACATTTCAATCTATCGCCTATCCGTAGCTGGCTGAAAAAAGCGCTTTGCATTGCACAGATGGTGACACATGACGTGAATGTGCTACTGCTATCAAACGCTGCAATTGATTCAACTTGTATTTGTTCAAGTTGGCTTGGCTATGAATGACCACCAAGTAAAGAGATTCCTCAACTACATAGCAACTCTCGACTTGTATACCCATCTCGACAAATGAAGCATGTCAGATAGGTTTCATAGCAAACCTTTCAGTCTTCTGCGACATCGACCCCTTCGCTGTAATTGGCCCTTCTCATTCCTACAGGGTTAAAAATGAGGATATAAGCCATCAGAATTGAGCGATTTGCATTCCAGGAACAAAGTCTTGTTGAGAAGTGTAATTTTAACTAAAAAACAAAACAAAACAATATTCATATAATTTGTGCTTAACATTAATGTGACGAACAGATTTACCTTGAATTTGTACCTCTTCGCTCCAGAATAAATATGTCGGCGTTGCTGGCTTCCTACTCGGGGGATTTCACTTTTCTTGTTGCATCATTATCCTTGAATTTTGTTTTGTTTACATTTTCGCAGAATCGTCAAAATACTCACCTCGCTGTTAATATGTCAAAACTCACTTAACTCAAATTGGGCCACGTTCGTATTGCAGTTTTAGGGTGCGCCTATACTTTCAGCACGATTTTTTCTGTTTTTAGCGAAATTTTTTATAAAAACCATAGAATTTGTGTGCCAAAAGCAGTCAAATATTATTTTTAGCACAGTTTTCACTAAAAATAAGTTACAAAATTAATTTTTCTTAAAATACTGCATTCATTTTTCAATTTTTGAATTCAACGGATCTCTTTTTTGAACGGCTGAGTTCACCTTAAATTGTTTTACCCCTAATTGTGCACACTTCACCTCATAGAGGAAATATATTATCTAGAGTCCCGACTTAATGGGTTTGCTCTCTTTCGGCCTACAAGCTAAATTGAGAGGATTTTGTCCATAAGGATAAGCATGTGTTAGTTGGCCCGTGCATTTCTTATGGGAAAAAGCCATTATGAATGTAGTTGTTATGGAATTTGTGCCCATATTGCTCAGCCGTGGGATAAAAAACTGTGAGGTGAACTCAGCCGTTCAAAAAAGAGATCCGTTGAATTCAAAAACTGAAAAATTAATGCAATATTTAAAGAAAAATTAATTTTGCAACTTCTTTTCAGTGAAAACTGTGCTAAAAATAATATTTGACTGCTTTTGGCAAACAAATTCTATGATTTTTATGAAAAGTTTCGCTAAAAACAAAAAAAATCATGCAGAAAGTATAGGCGCACCATAGAACTGCAATGCGAAAGTGGCCTAATTTGAGTTTAACCCAGTTTTGACAGATTAACAGCGAGGTGAGTATTTTGACAATTCTACGAAAATGAAAACAAAACAAAATCCATTCCCAGTAATGCAAAATAATGAAGGTAAAACAATTTAAATACAAAATATTAATTTATTGAAATAAAAATAGATAATGAATTTGCACCTAATTTAATCCTCAGATAAAGAAGGAACCAAGGAGAATGTTGCAACAGGAAAAGTGGAATCTCCCGAGAAGGAAGCCAGCTATAAGTTCACTCTTGGAAGTCGGCGTCGATGGAATTGAATCTATTCGTTGGTAGTGAATGGTAAGCAAGCAATTATTTTAAATATTTTGTGTGTTTTAAGCTTCTTTTATAATTTTATAGTGAGTTCGGCTCCAAAGAATGTTGAGTGGTTAAGTTCGTGTATAAAAGGCCATGCTCAAATGTACATTCATAAACATCTGGATGCGTCAAAAACAGTCCAATCTATTAACGACAACACAAAACTTCATCAAAACGATTATATTCTAACGTTAATTGGAAAAGCTCTACTACAATGGGCACCATGCTCAGGCGCAGCAGTATCTAGAAACAGCACACATGATAAGTCCATATAGCACAGAACATATTATGCCATTTGCCGTGGTCTATGAGAGGAATAATAATCTAGCAGAATTGAAAAAGCTGGCTAGCCAGCAATCGTATATCAATGAATTTAGTACGGAAAATTGGTTTGTCATGGCTGAGAGTCTATCGGCAAATGGAAAATACGAACACGCAAGTTGATGTTATTTTGTCTTTTTAATTTCCTAGAACCACAAATTCCACAAGCCAAACAATTTCTAACCAACACCAAGGTCCCGATAATAACAAAAAAACAACACGAAGAAGAAGCCAATGATCTCTCGCCGATTCGGAATGCGGTTGTGAAAAAACCACCACTGCCAGTTCAGCAGATCGCGAGTAAATTGGTCACCAGTACACCCATACAACGTGCACCTTTAATGTGAGTATAACTTAGTCATCCATTTGATTTAAGCATTAAATATATCTTTAACTCCCCAATAGTAGTCGTCGTGCCAAGCGAACCATTCCCAATGCAAATGGAGAAACAGAAGATGTCGCCAAACGTTTTAATCCCCGGAGAAAAATGCACGAGTACTTAGTCAAGTGGGAATCGTGTTCGCATGAGCACAATACTTGGGAACCGCAGGTTCACTTAGAAAATGTTCCAGAAATCTTGGAAACCTTCGAAAAACAACTTGCCCGTCAGAAAGAGCAAAGAGCCGCACAACAAGCGAAGCAACAGGCAGCCAGCCTCGCTGCCGCCATCAAAGTGGTGGACTTGAAGAAAGATGTCATAAAGGATCCGAATAAAATAGAAGAGACGACCAAAATGAATTTATCATCGCCCGGATTTGATTCAAGTCAAACAGTGGTGTGCGGATGAACCAGTCGAAAATAATGCCCCAGCAAGTGGTGTAGCAAATGTACAGACAAACACCCCACTGCCCATGCAAGCGGCACATCCCGTCTTACAAACAAGTAATTTCGGTCCTGGAAGCATTCCTGCTTTGAAGAGGAAGCTGGAAGATAGTGATTTCGATGACTCGGCGATGATTGGTGACGAAGACTTGGAGGAGGACCTCATTCCGTCGCACACGGTGAAAAGAATGAAAAACGGCGACACTGTCTCGGTGAGGGTTGAGACGAAAAATGAGCGTGATGTTGAGGTTAGTTCTTAGAGCATTTTATTTCAAGGGTTTTTGTTCTAATTGATTTCCTTGTAGCCGAAAATAATCAAAGTCAATGGAAGCATGAAGAACACAAGCGCAACGGAACCGTTTTCAGCTGATGTGATCATCACTCAAGACACCAACACTTCTGGAGTTGTCAAAAAGGCTGGCTTCAATGGGACAACATCAACGAATGTAAGTAACATTAAACTTTAATTTGTTGATGGTTTCATCAAACTTAAAGCATATTTTTTCTTTCTTAAGGCTTCACCAAAAACTGAAGCTCACATTCGCGTTGTTTCGAAGGGAGAAACAAATAGCGGAATTGTCCGAATGGGTAGCGAAGTTGCTGCATCCTTGACTTCAAACGCCAATGAGAATGGCCCCATTCAACACAACATCCAAATCCCCACGCAAACTTCGAATACAATTATGACTCCAATTCATCGTCCTCAAGTTAATAAAACCTTAAGTTCTAATCCCCTGTCAAATATTGGAAACATTCAAATAACGCAGGTCCAACAATCGAACATGGCTAGAAGCTCGAGTCCACGACTTATCAATAATCAAACCACAATAGCACGTACGGCCCCATCGGCAACGTATCATCAACAGCAACAGCAGCAACAGACCAGAATTCAAGCGGGAACCCCCAAAACAGTGCAGACAAATACTCGTGTCCTCCAAAGTCAACCACGAACGGCGACCATTGCTCAAAGAAAATCCCAATCGCCAGGCATTCAACAGACATCGCCAACGTCTGGAAAAATGATTATTCCTCGAGGCAAGGTAGCACCTGGTGGAAACATACACCAGCAACAGCAACAACAACAACAATCAGCAGTTGCACGAACTCAAACTCCAGAGCAAAAGATTCTGCAACTTTTGAAATCTGGTGACTTGAAAGTGACAAAGAAAGTTATGTCGAAGGAAACTACTTCAAAACAACAACAAGTCCTTGCCCGGCACCAATCACAGGTTCAGATACAGAAAGTCCAACAAATTGCGCCACCCATGCGACATGTCGGGACGCCGAAACAGAAGCAGTCTCATGTGAAGACGGCGGTGATGGATGTTTCGTCATTTAACCATGAGGAACACCAGCAACAAGCCTTGTGCCCTATCACTGGTAAGGGTGTAAAAAAAAATGTCCAAAAATATTTATTCAATGTTTTTTCTTTTTTTAAGGTAAAATACTTGGACAGGTACAAGGAACGGAAATCCACGAAGAGCAACACCATCAAGTCGCAACAATGCAATTGGGCGTCCTGCAAACGCAGCTGCTCACGACCGCCGATCAGCAACATGAACAGGGTGACTTCCAGGAAATGGAGCAATCTGGCAATCTTTTACAGCTGGCTGATCAGCAACTCATGACCAACGAAGATGGCTCACCATTGCCAGTGTTATCAGACGCAACGGAATTTAAACTTCGCACTCTGAGGCAAAATTAAAAGAACGAATTTCTGACCAATGCTGTTGACCACATGAAATCACAAAGGAATACATACGAACGTGATGAACCAAAACATAAGAAAAATAGGATTAAAAATACTAAGTTTTTAATTTTGTTAAATTGAACATGTGTCAATAAAAAAAATAAAATCTACCTAAAACAGCTTATTTTTTTTTATTATCATTTGAAAGACTCAATAAAGATAAATGCAAGAAAAAATATTATCATTTGCTAAAAACGAAATAAAAAAGGTATAATCCACTATAATAATTGACCTGAGCAGATCAAATTTGGGAAAACCAAAAAGAAGTGTTTTTCTTGGAAAAAGTACATTTAATATTTTTTTATTTACTCAAAAACTAAGAAGTTACATTTTAAAATCCTGTTTTTGTCTTTTAAATGAAAATACATTAATAGCTTTAAATCTAAAAGAAAATTATACTAAATTACACACAATTTTGAAAAAAAACAACTTTATTTAAAAACTAGCTGCGCCTCGAACTTTGACTATTAATGGATGAGATTTAAAGAGTCCAATCGACTTCGAATCATCTTGATTGCAGGATTTGTTGCAATACCGCTTCGTTTTGATTTGTTGCTGAAAAAAAAAACAATTAGTGCTTTCAAAGTTTGTGGTTTATGTTACTTACTTTGAAGTGGTCTTGGCATTTATGAGTTTTCTGGTCAATGAACGTGCAATGAAATTGTAGCAAATTGATTGGTTTTGAATTGTACCATTCCCGGAATAGTGCTCGTAAGTCGATCCTTTGATTAAAAATTTGTGGCAAGTCGTTTGTGACATTCTTATGCGAGGCAAATTCCAAAATCCTAATCGGACCATGTCACAAGTGTACAATTTCCGATTGTATTATTTTTGGACATCTTCGGCAGGTGAAGGTTGCGGGTTCCCAATTCTTGGAACATCATTAGAGTAGTTTGTAGGGGTGTTCCCGTGTCGACGGTCTTCTATGTGAGTCCAGTTAGTTGTGTTCAGAATTCACTTAGTGTTATATATAAATTATCATATCTTTGAACAATGCACATGTCTAAATCTAAATCTGAATATTTATTATCTGTCTCTCTCTATGTCTTTTCCTATTTCACAATTCATTCCTTTCTTTCTACGTTGCAATCAACCAAGTACAGACGTACAATAAGTTATAGAGTAACTAATAGCAAGTTGTTTTATTTAGTTTTTAATGAAATAAAGATTTCCTAAATCTCTTTATTTTTTCCACTCAAAGCTTTTAGACACAACACTTAGTTTTGGTGATTCAATAGGCATTATGTATTCATGGAATTCAGATTTTATTTTTGCAGTCTATAAGTTTACCACCATTTCTGGAAATTTTAAAATAGTACATACGAAAATGATGAGATTTTCAATATTCAGAGGACTTACTTCCGACTTCCGATTCCCGTCATTTAGAAGGTGTTCTCACAGCAGGTTGCTTCTAAGTCGACTTTCAGTTCCTCATTTACTTGGTATGTGTCGGCGTAAGCGGCCGCAGTAGCCGCTGTCTCGGTCAGTTCAGCGTCCCCGCTATCATTTTGTGAGACAGTTGCACTCTATGAAACCAGAAAATGTTGCTTTAATTGCAGCTGCTTGTCGTTTTTTTTTGGTTGGCTTGCAGCATCATATTTCTTGGCGGCTGATGAATAGGCGGAGGACGTTTTGGAAATACTAAAGAACAATAGAATTTAAAATATCCATTACATTACTCGTAAGTAAATGAATTAATTAACCTGATTTGCCTGCATAGGTACTCAGCCGTTGCTGTTGCTGCTGTTTAGTCGTTCCAAAACTAGGCGGTTGACTATTAATGTCGAAGCTTTCACTTATAAAATTGACTTGAATCTCACAAAGTAACACAAAGTCGAGGGCATAGCTGAGGATGTTCGCTAATTTGGAATTGAATTCGTAGCTTTGGTGGGGTTGTTGGCTGCTGGTGTTGTTGCATTACAAGCATCTGACTATTTGCAGCGACGGTGACACCTCCGCCGTCAACACCTGCGGCAGCTATGGCCGTTGAGATGTACACACAAATACAATGGGCAGCGTCTATCGTCAAAAACATTGATATTATTTTGTTAAGAGAAATATAATATAAAAAACTTACCTGTAAATAAGTATACTTTGTCTTCCAGATTTCTTGATGGAAGTTGCTTCCTGTATTATGGTATGTAATGGGCAGCATCTAAAATAGAAACGAGTATAAAATAAATCGATTATTGTTGCACCTCCTTCGCTGCAATTTGACTTACTTTTTATTCAATGAAGTGAACTTGTATAATATACTCTTTTCATTATAAACGTTTTTGGTCTGAAAAATATCAAATTATATTAAATATCAAAGCAATTAACAAAAACTTACTCTTAAAATCCGAAACCCATTGTTTTGTTTTGCAAAATTGATTGTCATTTTTGACAGGTCACAAAAATTCCATAAGTTTCTATTTTAGCCCAATCTTTCATTTTGTTTTTTTTTCCCCACTCACATGTATTCACCGATAGCGAATTTGAGAGAGTTCACCTCGAATTTGAGAGAGTTCACCTCGAATAAAATTTGAGGGTGTTTTAGGTAGGACGGGTACCAGTCGGGACTCTAGATAATATATTTCCTCTATGCTTCACCTAAAGCCCATAACAACTACATAGAATCTGGATTTTCCCATAAGAAATGCACGGGAGAACTAACACATGCTTATGCTAATGGGCAAAATTCTCTCAATTTAGTTTGTAGGCCGAAAGAGAGCAAACCCATTAAGTCGGGACTCTAGATAATATATTTCCTCTATGGTCGTGTCCGTGTGTGCGGCAGTGTCAAATAGGTTGTATCTCGTATCATATTTACACACAATTGCATTATAGTAGGTAACGTAGAATTATTCAATTATTGTGAGTCCGTGAACTTTATAAAATGGTAAAAAAAAAACAAAGTCATTGACATTTTTGGCTCACACAGTATACAAGGAATAATTTAACCATAAAAGTATTAGTCAACGAAGTATTTCCGATAAAACGTTTTCCACTTTGCTTCGTGTTCTATCTCTTTTTCTATTTAACTTAAACATAATATTTTTGACATCTCTTTGGACAACTCTCTATTTTAGTGCCTTCTTTAGGATTGTGTGGCATTTGTGTATGTAAGTAAGTGATTCATCAATTATTAATGTACTTATTGGAAAGTACTTTTCCTTTGATTGCTAGTTTATTTTTATCAATTTAGAAGCTTATTTTTGTCTATACGAAAAACGAAACCTTGTTTTTTCCAACTTACCATTCAAAGCGGGATTTGATTAGAAATAGAGGACATTGTTTAGAAATTGTAGTTCTTTTTAACAGTTCCGTTATACCTATACAATAATCTCAAAAACCAAACCAGAGAAAAATTACTTTATCTCCACCATATTTATCAGTGAAGATGCAAAAGCGAAAGAAATATAACTAATGGTTGAGTGTATAATTATTGGTGTTAAAAGATAATACAAATGTTACATTGGACAATTTTCCGTTTTTATTTTGTATAATAAAAAAACTCGATGGAAGTCGAAGTAGTAACAAAATAACATTAAAAACTAAATCGGGTGAGATTACAAAAAAATAAAATGAAGTTGATTCCAATTTTAAATTATTTTCAAGAAATCTTAAAATTCTTTGTCTCAAATACTTTTTTTATTTTAGTTTTGGGTGAACATATGTCTTCTTCCTTCTTACTCAATTGCCTCTTAATTGTGTTGTTATCTATTCGTTCTCGCATTTACTTGTTGACATGTGAGCTTTATTTTAATTTATAATTGATCCCACAAATTTGTAAACATAAAAGAAGGAGTAAATAGACAACTCATATAGAAATCCTTATTTAAGTTATTGAATATTGAGAAAATGTGTGTAAAAAATTTGTTTAACATCGATGTTTCAACAGGCGCTTTTCTTATTCAGCTCAAAGCTGATCTGTCAGAAAACGATCTGTGCTTCTTTGTAAGGCCAGGCCCACCACAGCACTTGGTATGTTTTTTTTTTCAATCAGAGCTTTCTCGTAGCACACTTTAGAGCAAGAAAATCAGTTTTCTTTTTAAGCTCCTTGCAGAGAACTGAGGTGTCAAAAAAGATCTGTGTTTCTTTTTAAGCTCCGACACATCAGAACTTTCGGGTTGTGTTTTTTTTACATCAGAATTAGCTTGGAACGCGCTCTATGAGCTCTAAATAAAATGACCGAACTAATGGAGTAAAGACGTGTCCTGCTAATTTCACTTTTAATTGTGTGCAAAAATGGATATCAAAAAATAAAGTAGACATTTAATTTCATGGTTTCATAATTTGGGGTTCGGTGGGTGCAAGATGGGGTGCATGCAAAGTTTCTTTTGCATTTAAATAAGCTGGACTTAAGAAAAATTAATTTACCCTAGGTATACATATCTTAATCCATATTCGATTATTACTATCAAAATAAGACTACGTTAATACTTAAGCAAGGAAAAAGTAATTTAATTAAAATATTTATTTTGGTAATTTTCAATTTTCTCAAGAACTAGAAGACATAAAGTCATCTAGTTTTCAGTTTTTGATCAAAAACAAATAAGAGCAATGAATTCTAAAAAAAAAACAGTAAATAATTTGAAAGTTTTGAAAAACTACATTTTAAACCTTTTTTTTAAATTTTTTTTGCATAAATTTTTAGTTTAAAACAATTTTTTTCAAAAACTACGCATAGTTTTGATTTAAAAACAAGCTAATAGCCAAAAATGTTGGCTTTAAAAAAAGGTATAATACTTAATTGTAAGTATTACCGTTATTTTTTAATTATTTTGTTTCCATTTAATGTACATATTTTTTTAAATTGCCCCTACCGCCTAAACGGGGGGAGATAGACCCCCCTCCCTCCCATAGTAAAAAATGCTTGTTTTTAGCTGTTCTATACAAATCCGTCATTAAACTTTGTCGCCAAAGTTATCGTACTCTCCCCGTCCAGGATATAACGCCGGAGTATATATGTACATACATATGTATACCCATATGGCGGTTACCTATAATAGGTGTTTTATAAAGTTTATATATAAATATTTCAAGTACATTTGTTTATATTTATATTAGTTAAGTATATACAGTGTTGGAAAAAATAATAGAAACAAGTGTCTTCATCATTTTCGATACACAATATTTTTTTAGCAATTAAGTCGCTTGTCGTTAGTCTTTCTATATTTTATTCGTACCTAATACTTACTTAAGGTGGCGCTACAGTCCGGGGCGGACCTGGGCCTCAACCAATATGCGTCTCCAGCCAGCTCGGTCCCTAGCTAGCTGTCTCCAGTTTCGCACGCCAAGTTGGTTGAGGTCTTCACCCACCTGAGTGTGCCACCTGAGTCGCGGTCTTCCTCTACTGCGCCGGCCGTGCACCTTATGAACTCATCCAGAGCCGGGAGGTCCAAGATAATTTCCAACCCAGCTTGTGGTGTGGATCTTTGAGCCCCTGTTATTCCTATACAGGCTAGTCTGTACCTTATTCAGGTTCTTGAGATAGCTTGATTTTTCCACCGCCTTCCACCATACAATAGAGCCATAGGTTAGAATGGGTCGCATACCCCAACGTACACCGAAGGTCTTTTTGCATGTGTAGAATGCACATAGTGCTTTTTTCATTCTCTCCTCAGTATTACGCTTCCATGTAAGCTTGGAGTCAAGGATTACTCCTAGAAATTTAGCTTCCTTAGAAAGTTTTAGAGGAATACCATTTTGTTTGGGAGGGTTGAAGCCCTCCAGTTTCCGTTTCTTCGTGAGAAAAACTAGCTCTGTCTTGGTGCGGTTGACCCCGAGACCGTTCTTAGTTGCCCAAGAAGATAAATCCTTTAATGCAATTTCCATAATGTTTTCGATGATGGCAAGAAACTTGCCTGATATCAAAACCACTATGTCATCTGCATATGCTACGATTTTAATGCCCTGATCTTTGAACTTTGTGATAATTTTGTTGACTTCGAGGATCCAGAGCAGGGGTGATATGACTCCTCCCTGTGGTGTGCCTCTAGTAACTGTTTTCTCGATAGTGCTAACTCCTATTTGAGAGTTGATAATTCTGCCAAACATGGTGAAGATCCAATCGACAATGACAGATTCAACTCCAACTTCAACTAAGGCAGTTTTGATCGATTCCGTTTTAACGTTATTAAACGCACCCTCGATATCAAGAAATGCTGCCAGGGTATATTCTTTATGTTCAAGACTTTTCTCAATATGTGAAACTACTTCATGCAGAGCAGTCTCCACTGATTTAAATTTAAGGTAAGCGGGCACGAGTACGATAACTTTGGCGACAAGATATAATAACGGTTTTTGGTAGAGGGGCTTAATGCAAGCATTTTTTTACTATGGGAGGGGGGGTATATCTCCCCCCGTTTAGGCGGTAGGGGCAATTTAAAAAAAATATTATTTAAAATGGAAAAAAATAATTAAAAAATAACGGTGATACTTACAATTAAGTTTTATACATTTTTTTAAAGCCAACATTCTGTTTTATTAGCCAGTTTTTAATTCAAGTCAAAACTATGCGTAGTTTTTGAAAAATTTAATTTTAAACTCAAAATTTGAGTAAAAAATTTAAAAAAAAGGTTTAAAGTGTAATTTTTCAATACTTCAAGATTATCTACCATTGTTTTTATTTCAGAATTTATTGCTCTTATTTGTTTTTGATCAATAACTGAAAACTAGATGATTTTATGTCTTTTAGTTTTTGAGAAAATTAAAAATAACCACAACTACTATTTTAATTTAATTTTTTTTTTGCTTGAGTGGTCTTATTTTGGGTGTATGCAACAGTAATGTGTGTGCGAATTTGGGTGTATGCAACAGTGGGATCTGTAAGGGGGAATGCTGCCCCCTGCAACCCCCCTGTTTGGGAACACTATAGGATTTGGGTGGGTGCAAGTTGGAGTGCGTGCAAGGGGGGGGGGGAGGGGGCACGGTTCGGTGGGTGCAAGATGGGGTGCATGCAAAGTTTCTTTTGCATTTAAATAAGCTGGACTTAAGAAAAATTAATTTACCCTAGGTATACATATCTTAATCCATATTCGATTATTACTATCAAAATAAGACTACGTTAATACTTAAGCAAGGAAAAAGTAATTTAATTAAAATATTTATTTTGGTAATTTTCAATTTTCTCAAGAACTAGAAGACATAAAGTCATCTAGTTTTCAGTTTTTGATCAAAAACAAATAAGAGCAATGAATTCTAAAAAAAAACAGTAAATAATTTGAAAGTTTTGAAAAACTACATTTTAAACCTTTTTTTTTAAATTTTTTTTGCATAAATTTTTAGTTTAAAACAATTTTTTTCAAAAACTACGCATAGTTTTGATTTAAAAACAAGCTAATAGCCAAAAATGTTGGCTTTAAAAAAAGGTATAATACTTAATTGTAAGTATTACCGTTATTTTTTAATTATTTTGTTTCCATTTAATGTACATATTTTTTTAAATTGCCCCTACCGCCTAAACGGGGGGAGATAGACCCCCCTCCCTCCCATAGTAAAAAATGCTTGTTTTTAGCTGTTCTATACAAATCCGTCATTAAACTTTGTCGCCAAAGTTATCGTACTCTCCCCGTCCAGGATATAACGCCGGAGTATATATGTACATACATATGTATACCCATATGGCGGTTACCTATAATAGGTGTTTTATAAAGTTTATATATAAATATTTCAAGTACATTTGTTTATATTTATATTAGTTAAGTATATACAGTGTTGGAAAAAATAATAGAAACAAGTGTCTTCATCATTTTCGATACACAATATTTTTTTAGCAATTAAGTCGCTTGTCGTTAGTCTTTCTATATTTTATTCGTACCTAATACTTACTTAAGGTGGCGCTACAGTCCGGGGCGGACCTGGGCCTCAACCAATATGCGTCTCCAGCCAGCTCGGTCCCTAGCTAGCTGTCTCCAGTTTCGCACGCCAAGTTGGTTGAGGTCTTCACCCACCTGAGTGTGCCACCTGAGTCGCGGTCTTCCTCTACTGCGCCGGCCGTGCACCTTATGAACTCATCCAGAGCCGGGAGGTCCAAGATAATTTCCAACCCAGCTTGTGGTGTGGATCTTTGAGCCCCTGTTATTCCTATACAGGCTAGTCTGTACC
The DNA here is from genome assembly GCA_920104205.1 of Eupeodes latifasciatus. Taxonomy (NCBI): domain Eukaryota; kingdom Metazoa; phylum Arthropoda; class Insecta; order Diptera; family Syrphidae; genus Eupeodes; species Eupeodes latifasciatus. The sequence continues at coordinate 56,816,377 of OV049927.1, forward strand.
TTATTCAGGTTCTTGAGATAGCTTGATTTTTCCACCGCCTTCCACCATACAATAGAGCCATAGGTTAGAATGGGTCGCATACCCCAACGTACACCGAAGGTCTTTTTGCATGTGTAGAATGCACATAGTGCTTTTTTCATTCTCTCCTCAGTATTACGCTTCCATGTAAGCTTGGAGTCAAGGATTACTCCTAGAAATTTAGCTTCCTTAGAAAGTTTTAGAGGAATACCATTTTGTTTGGGAGGGTTGAAGCCCTCCAGTTTCCGTTTCTTCGTGAACAAAACTAGCTCTGTCTTGGTGCGGTTGACCCCGAGACCGTTCTTAGTTGCCCAAGAAGATAAATCCTTTAATGCAATTTCCATAATGTTTTCGATGATGGCAAGAAACTTGCCTGATATCAAAACCACTATGTCATCTGCATATGCTACGATTTTAATGCCCTGATCTTTGAACTTTGTGATAATTTTGTTGACTTCGAGGATCCAGAGCAGGGGTGATATGACTCCTCCCTGTGGTGTGCCTCTAGTAACTGTTTTCTCGATAGTGCTAACTCCTATTTGAGAGTTGATAATTCTGCCAAACATGGTGAAGATCCAATCGACAATGACAGATTCAACTCCAACTTCAACTAAGGCAGTTTTGATCGATTCCGTTTTAACGTTATTAAACGCACCCTCGATATCAAGAAATGCTGCCAGGGTATATTCTTTATGTTCAAGACTTTTCTCAATATGTGAAACTACTTCATGCAGAGCAGTCTCCACTGATTTAAATTTAAGGTAAGCGGGCACGAGTACGATAACTTTGGCGACAAGATATAATAACGGTTTTTGGTAGAGGGGCTTAATGCAAGCATTTTTTTACTATGGGAGGGGGGGTATATCTCCCCCCGTTTAGGCGGTAGGGGCAATTTAAAAAAAATATTATTTAAAATGGAAAAAAATAATTAAAAAATAACGGTGATACTTACAATTAAGTTTTATACATTTTTTTAAAGCCAACATTCTGTTTTATTAGCCAGTTTTTAATTCAAGTCAAAACTATGCGTAGTTTTTGAAAAATTTAATTTTAAACTCAAAATTTGAGTAAAAAATTTAAAAAAAAAGGTTTAAAGTGTAATTTTTCAATACTTCAAGATTATCTACCATTGTTTTTATTTCAGAATTTATTGCTCTTATTTGTTTTTGATCAATAACTGAAAACTAGATGATTTTATGTCTTTTAGTTTTTGAGAAAATTAAATATAACCACAACTACTATTTTAATTTAATTTTTTTTTTTTGCTTGAGTGGTCTTATTTTGGGTGTATGCAACAGTAATGTGTGTGCGAATTTGGGTGTATGCAACGGGAATGCTGCCCCCTGCAACCCCCCTGTTTGGGAACACTATAGGATTTGGGTGGGTGCAAGTTGGAGTGCGTGCAAGGGGGGGGGAGGGGGCACGGTTCGGTGGGTGCAAGATGGGGTGCATGCAAAGTTTCTTTTGCATTTAAATAAGCTGGACTTAAGAAAAATTAATTTACCCTAGGTATACATATCTTAATCCATATTCGATTATTACTATCAAAATAAGACTACGTTAATACTTAAGCAAGGAAAAAGTAATTTAATTAAAATATTTATTTTGGTAATTTTCAATTTTCTCAAGAACTAGAAGACATAAAGTCATCTAGTTTTCAGTTTTTGATCAAAAACAAATAAGAGCAATGAATTCTAAAAAAAAACAGTAAATAATTTGAAAGTTTTGAAAAACTACATTTTAAACCTTTTTTTTAAATTTTTTTTGCATAAATTTTTAGTTTAAAACAATTTTTTTCAAAAACTACGCATAGTTTTGATTTAAAAACAAGCTAATAGCCAAAAATGTTGGCTTTAAAAAAAGGTATAATACTTAATTGTAAGTATTACCGTTATTTTTTAATTATTTTGTTTCCATTTAATGTACATATTTTTTTAAATTGCCCCTACCGCCTAAACGGGGGGAGATAGACCCCCCTCCCTCCCATAGTAAAAAATGCTTGTTTTTAGCTGTTCTATACAAATCCGTCATTAAACTTTGTCGCCAAAGTTATCGTACTCTCCCCGTCCAGGATATAACGCCGGAGTATATATGTACATACATATGTATACCCATATGGCGGTTACCTATAATAGGTGTTTTATAAAGTTTATATATAAATATTTCAAGTACATTTGTTTATATTTATATTAGTTAAGTATATACAGTGTTGGAAAAAATAATAGAAACAAGTGTCTTCATCATTTTCGATACACAATATTTTTTTAGCAATTAAGTCGCTCGTCGTTAGTCTTTCTATATTTTATTCGTACCTAATACTTACTTAAGGTGGCGCTACAGTCCGGGGCGGACCTGGGCCTCAACCAATATGCGTCTCCAGCCAGCTCGGTCCCTAGCTAGCTGTCTCCAGTTTCGCACGCCAAGTTGGTTGAGGTCTTCACCCACCTGAGTGTGCCACCTGAGTCGCGGTCTTCCTCTACTGCGCCGGCCGTGCACCTTATGAACTCATCCAGAGCCGGGAGGTCCAAGATAATTTCCAACCCAGCTTGTGGTGTGGATCTTTGAGCCCCTGTTATTCCTATACAGGCTAGTCTGTACCTTATTCAGGTTCTTGAGATAGCTTGATTTTTCCACCGCCTTCCACCATACAATAGAGCCATAGGTTAGAATGGGTCGCATACCCCAACGTACACCGAAGGTCTTTTTGCATGTGTAGAATGCACATAGTGCTTTTTTCATTCTCTCCTCAGTATTACGCTTCCATGTAAGCTTGGAGTCAAGGATTACTCCTAGAAATTTAGCTTCCTTAGAAAGTTTTAGAGGAATACCATTTTGTTTGGGAGGGTTGAAGCCCTCCAGTTTCCGTTTCTTCGTGAACAAAACTAGCTCTGTCTTGGTGCGGTTGACCCCGAGACCGTTCTTAGTTGCCCAAGAAGATAAATCCTTTAATGCAATTTCCATAATGTTTTCGATGATGGCAAGAAACTTGCCTGATATCAAAACCACTATGTCATCTGCATATGCTACGATTTTAATGCCCTGATCTTTGAACTTTGTGATAATTTTGTTGACTTCGAGGATCCAGAGCAGGGGTGATATGACTCCTCCCTGTGGTGTGCCTCTAGTAACTGTTTTCTCGATAGTGCTAACTCCTATTTGAGAGTTGATAATTCTGCCAAACATGGTGAAGATCCAATCGACAATGACAGATTCAACTCCAACTTCAACTAAGGCAGTTTTGATCGATTCCGTTTTAACGTTATTAAACGCACCCTCGATATCAAGAAATGCTGCCAGGGTATATTCTTTATGTTCAAGACTTTTCTCAATATGTGAAACTACTTCATGCAGAGCAGTCTCCACTGATTTAAATTTAAGGTAAGCGGGCACGAGTACGATAACTTTGGCGACAAGATATAATAACGGTTTTTGGTAGAGGGGCTTAATGCAAGCATTTTTTTACTATGGGAGGGGGGGTATATCTCCCCCCGTTTAGGCGGTAGGGGCAATTTAAAAAAAATATTATTTAAAATGGAAAAAAATAATTAAAAAATAACGGTGATACTTACAATTAAGTTTTATACATTTTTTTAAAGCCAACATTCTGTTTTATTAGCCAGTTTTTAATTCAAGTCAAAAATATGCGTAGTTTTTGAAAAATTTAATTTTAAACTCAAAATTTGAGTAAAAAATTTAAAAAAAAGGTTTAAAGTGTAATTTTTCAATACTTCAAGATTATCTACCATTGTTTTTATTTCAGAATTTATTGCTCTTATTTGTTTTTGATCAATAACTGAAAACTAGATGATTTTATGTCTTTTAGTGTTTGAGAAAATTAAATATAACCACAACTACTATTTTAATTTAATTTTTTTTTTTTGCTTGAGTGGTCTTATTTTGGGTGTATGCAACAGTAATGTGTGTGCGAATTTGGGTGTATGCAACAGTGGGATCTGTAAGGGGGAATGCTGCCCCCTGCAACCCCCCTGTTTGGGAACACTATAGGATTTGGGGTGGGTGCAAGTTGGAGTGCGTGCAAGGGGGGGGGGGGAGGGGGCACGGTTCGGTGGGTGCAAGATGGGGTGCATGCAAAGTTTCTTTTGCATTTAAATAAGCTGGACTTAAGAAAAATTAATTTACCCTAGGTATACATATCTTAATCCATATTCGATTATTACTATCAAAATAAGACTACGTTAATACTTAAGCAAGGAAAAAGTAATTTAATTAAAATATTTATTTTGGTAATTTTCAATTTTCTCAAGAACTAGAAGACATAAAGTCATCTAGTTTTCAGTTTTTGATCAAAAACAAATAAGAGCAATGAATTCTAAAAAAAAAACAGTAAATAATTTGAAAGTTTTGAAAAACTACATTTTAAACCTTTTTTTTAAATTTTTTTTGCATAAATTTTTAGTTTAAAACAATTTTTTTCAAAAACTACGCATAGTTTTGATTTAAAAACAAGCTAATAGCCAAAAATGTTGGCTTTAAAAAAAGGTATAATACTTAATTGTAAGTATTACCGTTATTTTTTAATTATTTTGTTTCCATTTAATGTACATATTTTTTTAAATTGCCCCTACCGCCTAAACGGGGGGAGATAGACCCCCCTCCCTCCCATAGTAAAAAATGCTTGTTTTTAGCTGTTCTATACAAATCCGTCATTAAACTTTGTCGCCAAAGTTATCGTACTCTCCCCGTCCAGGATATAACGCCGGAGTATATATGTACATACATATGTATACCCATATGGCGGTTACCTATAATAGGTGTTTTATAAAGTTTATATATAAATATTTCAAGTACATTTGTTTATATTTATATTAGTTAAGTATATACAGTGTTGGAAAAAATAATAGAAACAAGTGTCTTCATCATTTTCGATACACAATATTTTTTTAGCAATTAAGTCGCTTGTCGTTAGTCTTTCTATATTTTATTCGTACCTAATACTTACTTAAGGTGGCGCTACAGTCCGGGGCGGACCTGGGCCTCAACCAATATGCGTCTCCAGCCAGCTCGGTCCCTAGCTAGCTGTCTCCAGTTTCGCACGCCAAGTTGGTTGAGGTCTTCACCCACCTGAGTGTGCCACCTGAGTCGCGGTCTTCCTCTACTGCGCCGGCCGTGCACCTTATGAACTCATCCAGAGCCGGGAGGTCCAAGATAATTTCCAACCCAGCTTGTGGTGTGGATCTTTGAGCCCCTGTTATTCCTATACAGGCTAGTCTGTACCTTATTCAGGTTCTTGAGATAGCTTGATTTTTCCACCGCCTTCCACCATACAATAGAGCCATAGGTTAGAATGGGTCGCATACCCCAACGTACACCGAAGGTCTTTTTGCATGTGTAGAATGCACATAGTGCTTTTTTCATTCTCTCCTCAGTATTACGCTTCCATGTAAGCTTGGAGTCAAGGATTACTCCTAGAAATTTAGCTTCCTTAGAAAGTTTTAGAGGAATACCATTTTGTTTGGGAGGGTTGAAGCCCTCCAGTTTCCGTTTCTTCGTGAACAAAACTAGCTCTGTCTTGGTGCGGTTGACCCCGAGACCGTTCTTAGTTGCCCAAGAAGATAAATCCTTTAATGCAATTTCCATAATGTTTTCGATGATGGCAAGAAACTTGCCTGATATCAAAACCACTATGTCATCTGCATATGCTACGATTTTAATGCCCTGATCTTTGAACTTTGTGATAATTTTGTTGACTTCGAGGATCCAGAGCAGGGGTGATATGACTCCTCCCTGTGGTGTGCCTCTAGTAACTGTTTTCTCGATAGTGCTAACTCCTATTTGAGAGTTGATAATTCTGCCAAACATGGTGAAGATCCAATCGACAATGACAGATTCAACTCCAACTTCAACTAAGGCAGTTTTGATCGATTCCGTTTTAACGTTATTAAACGCACCCTCGATATCAAGAAATGCTGCCAGGGTATATTCTTTATGTTCAAGACTTTTCTCAATATGTGAAACTACTTCATGCAGAGCAGTCTCCACTGATTTAAATTTAAGGTAAGCGGGCACGAGTACGATAACTTTGGCGACAAGATATAATAACGGTTTTTGGTAGAGGGGCTTAATGCAAGCATTTTTTTACTATGGGAGGGGGGGTATATCTCCCCCCGTTTAGGCGGTAGGGGCAATTTAAAAAAAATATTTAAAATGGAAAAAAATAATTAAAAAATAACGGTGATACTTACAATTAAGTTTTATACATTTTTTTAAAGCCAACATTCTGTTTTATTAGCCAGTTTTTAATTCAAGTCAAAACTATGCGTAGTTTTTGAAAAATTTAATTTTAAACTCAAAATTTGAGTAAAAAATTTAAAAAAAAGGTTTAAAGTGTAATTTTTCAATACTTCAAGATTATCTACCATTGTTTTTATTTCAGAATTTATTGCTCTTATTTGTTTTTGATCAATAACTGAAAACTAGATGATTTTATGTCTTTTAGTTTTTGAGAAAATTAAATATAACCACAACTACTATTTTAATTTAATTTTTTTTTTTTGCTTGAGTGGTCTTATTTTGGGTGTATGCAACAGTAATGTGTGTGCGAATTTGGGTGTATGCAACAGTGGGATCTGTAAGGGGGAATGCTGCCCCCCTGCAACCCCCCTGTTTGGGAACACTATAGGATTTGGGGTGGGTGCAAGTTGGAGTGCGTGCAAGGGGGGGGGAGGGGGCACGGTTCGGTGGGTGCAAGATGGGGTGCATGCAAAGTTTCTTTTGCATTTAAATAAGCTGGACTTAAGAAAAATTAATTTACCCTAGGTATACATATCTTAATCCATATTCGATTATTACTATCAAAATAAGACTACGTTAATACTTAAGCAAGGAAAAAGTAATTTAATTAAAATATTTATTTTGGTAATTTTCAATTTTCTCAAGAACTAGAAGACATAAAGTCATCTAGTTTTCAGTTTTTGATCAAAAACAAATAAGAGCAATGAATTCTAAAAAAAAAACAGTAAATAATTTGAAAGTTTTGAAAAACTACATTTTAAACCTTTTTTTTAAATTTTGTTTGCATAAATTTTTAGTTTAAAACAATTTTTTTCAAAAACTACGCATAGTTTTGATTTAAAAACAAGCTAATAGCCAAAAATGTTGGCTTTAAAAAAAGGTATAATACTTAATTGTAAGTATTACCGTTATTTTTTAATTATTTTGTTTCCATTTAATGTACATATTTTTTTAAATTGCCCCTACCGCCTAAACGGGGGGAGATAGACCCCCCTCCCTCCCATAGTAAAAAATGCTTGTTTTTAGCTGTTCTATACAAATCCGTCATTAAACTTTGTCGCCAAAGTTATCGTACTCTCCCCGTCCAGGATATAACGCCGGAGTATATATGTACATACATATGTATACCCATATGGCGGTTACCTATAATAGGTGTTTTATAAAGTTTATATATAAATATTTCAAGTACATTTGTTTATATTTATATTAGTTAAGTATATACAGTGTTGGAAAAAATAATAGAAACAAGTGTCTTCATCATTTTCGATACACAATATTTTTTTAGCAATTAAGTCGCTTGTCGTTAGTCTTTCTATATTTTATTCGTACCTAATACTTACTTAAGGTGGCGCTACAGTCCGGGGCGGACCTGGGCCTCAACCAATATGCGTCTCCAGCCAGCTCGGTCCCTAGCTAGCTGTCTCCAGTTTCGCACGCCAAGTTGGTTGAGGTCTTCACCCACCTGAGTGTGCCACCTGAGTCGCGGTCTTCCTTTCTGCGCCGGCCGTGCACCTTATGAACTCATCCAGAGCCGGGAGGTCCAAGATAATTTCCAACCCAGCTTGTGGTGTGGATCTTTGAGCCCCTGTTATTCCTATACAGGCTAGTCTGTACCTTATTCAGGTTCTTGAGATAGCTTGATTTTTCCACCGCCTTCCACCATACAATAGAGCCATAGGTTAGAATGGGTCGCATACCCCAACGTACACCGAAGGTCTTTTTGCGTGTGTAGAATGCACATAGTGCTTTTTTCATTTTCTCCTCAGTATTACGCTTCCATGTAAGCTTGGAGTCAAGGATTACTCCTAGAAATTTAGCTTCCTTAGAAAGTTTTAGAGGAATACCATTTTGTTTGGGAGGGTTGAAGCCCTCCAGTTTCCGTTTCTTCGTGAACAAAACTAGCTCTGTCTTGGTGCGGTTGACCCCGAGACCGTTCTTAGTTGCCCAAGAAGATAAATCCTTTAATGCAATTTCCATAATGTTTTCGATGATGGCAAGAAACTTGCCTGATATCAAAACCACTATGTCATCTGCATATGCTACGATTTTAATGCCCTGATCTTTGAACTTTGTGATAATTTTGTTGACTTCGAGGATCCAGAGCAGGGGTGATATGACTCCTCCCTGTGGTGTGCCTCTAGTAACTGTTTTCTCGATAGTGCTAACTCCTATTTGAGAGTTGATAATTCTGCCAAACATGGTGAAGATCCAATCGACAATGACAGATTCAACTCCAACTTCAACTAAGGCAGTTTTGATCGATTCCGTTTTAACGTTATTAAACGCACCCTCGATATCAAGAAATGCTGCCAGGGTATATTCTTTATGTTCAAGACTTTTCTCAATATGTGAAACTACTTCATGCGGAGCAGTCTCCACTGATTTAAATTTAAGGTAAGCGGGCACGAGTACGATAACTTTGGCGACAAGATATAATAACGGTTTTTGGTAGAGGGGCTTAATGCAAGCATTTTTTTACTATGGGAGGGGGGGTATATCTCCCCCCGTTTAGGCGGTAGGGGCAATTTAAAAAAAATATTATTTAAAATGGAAAAAAATAATTAAAAAATAACGGTGATACTTACAATTAAGTTTTATACATTTTTTTAAAGCCAACATTCTGTTTTATTAGCCAGTTTTTAATTCAAGTCAAAACTATGCGTAGTTTTTGAAAAATTTAATTTTAAACTCAAAATTTGAGTAAAAAAAAGTTAAAAAAAAGGTTTAAAGTGTAATTTTTCAATACTTCAAGATTATCTACCGTTGTTTTTATTTCAGAATTTATTGCTCTTACTTGTTTTTGGATTTAAGAAAAATTAATTTACCCTAGGTGTATCTTAATCCATATTCGATTATTACTACAGTCAAACTTCCCTATAACGAACTTCTACGTAACGAAGATCTCTCTATTACGAATTGATTTTGAGTACACATCTTTTTGGTTACTTTTTTGGTGTGTTTTGATCTCTATAACGAATTTCCATAAAGCGAATTTTTCTCTACAACGAACAAATTTTGTTGCTGGAAATCCAAATCTCATACGTTTTTGTTTCCACATAACGAATTTTTTCAAATAATTTTCTGTTAAAAACAACAGCATGCAGAAAAAAAAACCTTATAAGGGGATTTCCCCAAGATTTTAAATGCAAGCATTCTATGTTCAGGCTTCAGTATGAATACAATTGAAAATGTCTCGAAGTAACATTTTTCTTGAGAAAAAGTTGTTGATAAGTAATAAAGTTGAAGAAGGATTGACAAAAAAAAAAAACAGATATTGCTAAGCAATTTGGAATTCCTCCTAGTAGCCTATCAACAATTTTAAAAAACAAAGCAGTGATTTTAAGAAATGTAGAAAACGAGGAATTAAGCACTAGACGCAAAAGACTTCGAAAATGTATTTTCGAGGATATTGATGAAGCAATGCTGAAATGGACTAATTTATTGGAATCTCTCAATTTATAAGACGATTTTGTTGAAAAAGAAAAATGTAATCCAAACATAAATCACTGACTTCTTTAAATAAAAGTAAAAACAAAAAATTTCTGTATAACGAATTTTCTATATAACGAAATAATTTTCTGGTCCCGTGCAAATTCGCTATAGGGAAGTTTGACTGTATCAAAATAAGAATACGTTAATACTTAAGCAAGGAAAAAGTAATTTAATTAAAATATTTTTTTGGTAATTTCCATTTTTCTCAAGAACTAGAAGACATATAGTCATCTAGTTTTCAGTTTTTGATCAAAAACAAATAAGAGCAATGAATTCTAAAAAAAAACAGTAGATAATTTGAAAGTTTTGAAAAACTACACTTTAAACCTTTTTTTAATTTTTTTTGCACATATTTTTAGTTTAAAACAATTTTTTTCAAAAACTATGCATAGTTTTGACTTGATTTAAAAACAAGCTAATAGACAAAAATGTTGGCTTTAAAAAAATGTACAATACTTAGTTGTAAGTATTACCGTTATTTTTTAATTATTTTTTTCCATTTAATGTACATATTTTTTTAAATTGCCCCTACCGCCTAAACGGGGGGAGATAGACCCCCCCTCCCATAGTAAAAAATGCTTGTTTTTAACTGTTCTATACAAATCCGTCATTAAACTTTGTCGCCAAAGTTATCGTACTCTCCCCGGTAAGCGTGTTGGTAGTTGCATAAATTGTTTTCGTTGAGAAGTTCTCTAACATGTAGATCAATTATCCTCTAGTGTCTTAAGTAGAAACGAAGAGAGACTTACTGGTCTATAATCCTGAGCGGTCGAGTGAGTCCTGCTTTTGGGATAAAGACTACCTTGACCTTTTTCCAGCTATTAGGGACGTATCTAAGTTTGATACAACTTATGAAGATTACCCTAAGCCACGGAGTTATTACTTTGAGAGCATTTTGAAGAAGAGCTGGAAAAATCTCGTCTGGTCCCGCTGATTTATAGGGTTTGAACGAGTTTATTGCCCAGATAATCTTCTGCTCAGTAATAACCTGATTTAGTTCTAAATTCGATTCCGTGTGAGTAAAATCCAGCGTGTTCGATTGCAAGCAGTCAGAACTTTCTGGGTTTTTACAACCAGGGAAATGAGTTTCCATGAAGAGTTCAAGCGTTTCTAGGCTCGAGTTCGACCATGATCCATCAGGGTGTTTTATGTACCCCGGGATCGTGGGATTAAGGGCCAGGGTTCTACGGAGCCTTGCCGCCTCGCTTGTTTTTTTCAATGGATTCAAAATGTTTAGCCCCGAATCCTTTTTGGCCTTCCTTAACTCTTTGGTGTAAATGTTAAGTGCGGCTTTATAAGACTTTAAGTCCTCTTCTAATTTACTCAGTTTAGCTTTATTGAAAAGTTTTCTAACCTCTGTTCTACGTTTCTTTAGTACACCATTCCACCAGGGTGGGTTAGTGGAGTTATTGGAACGAGATAAAGGGCAGTATTTTTCAAAAGACATTCTCATTTTGCTAGACAAGTTTTGGACAACAGTGTCAATGGTTGAAGTACTTAGACTTGTGTTGTCCTCTGGTGGATCAATACAGTCTTTCAGCCATTTTCTTACTCTGTCCAATTCGTTCTAGTTGGGTTCCTGTAAGTTTTCTTTTCAGTAAAGTTCCTGTCTATAGAGAAGAGTATCCTAAAGTGATCGGAAAAAGATTCTTTAGGTGAGACTCCAGTCTTCAACTGAAATTTTACTATTATTGCTAATAAGAGTCAAATCTATGATTTCCTCCCTGTTATTGTTTCGAAAGGTAGGGTGATTGCCCCTATTACATAACGATAAATTAGAACAGAGAACATATTCAAAAATTGACTCACCCCTTTTATTGATGTCCTTTGAGCCCCATTGAGTGTGGTGAGCGTTGGCATCACATCCTACCACCAAAGGTGTATCGCTTGCTGTGGCATGGACCACCAGATCGCGGACTGTTTTTGACTGTTTTTGTTTTTCCTCGTATGGCATGTACGTCGACGCTAGAATGAAGTTTCCTTCATTCGATTCGACGCTGATTGCCGTGTTGTCCTTGTTGCTGTACATAGATAAGAAGAAAGCGTTAATTGATTTTTTCACTAGGATACAACTTCTAATATCACCTTCATCTGACGTGGAATGGAAAAGGTTGTAGTGTTTTGACCTCAACCCACGGATTAGGTTTTTGCCTAACCATGGTTCCTGGATCAAGGCTACATCCACGTTCTCGTGAGACATGTAGAGTGTAAGGTCGTACGTTGCTGCTTTAGCGTGGTGCAGGTTTATTTGCTCCACTTGCAGCTTTTGACTTCCCTTTGCCTTCATGCCTCTTAACCTTTACGGTTCCGAGACCATACCTCAACACGTCTTTTCTTTCTCTGAGCAGAAGGTCAGATTTCTTGTCTGCCACAAACAAGAGGTCCTTCCCTTCGCCACCATGGCTCTTTCTAGAATGTTGGAGCTTCCATTCTAAAATGGGAAGCTCTTTGTTCTTTGTATGTTCTTTTCCTCTCATAATCCTAATGCACAGACACACATAATACACCATGATCATTCTTCACAAATGAAAACAAAACTCGTTTTATTTTGATTTTTTGTGGTGTGGTATGGTTGGTGGTGATGCGTTGAAAACAGGTGCAGGAGAGTTGATCGCTTGTCGACGACGAGAAAAAAAAATATTTACATTTGTCTTTGGAAATAGAAACAAAGCAAGGACAAGGTTGTCTTTATAGCTCGAGTTCTTATAATCGGGTATGTAAATGCTAGCTGAGTGCATTCATGTGGATTTTTTTTATAAATTCATCTTTTTCTTCAATTTTCTAAAATCTCTAGAATACATTTTTCTGTTTTATATCTTTTTAAACTTAATGAAGTGTTGTTGACTGGTGTCAATTGGATGATGAGGTACCTATGTACAATGCAATGTACATGTATGTACCTCATTGTACATAATGTGTCAACAATTAAAATAATCAGCCCTATTATGGCTATTAACTATCAATTATTTGATAACTGATAACTTCTATCAATTTACTGATAATTTGGTATTATGAGTATCAAATGATAATTTTTCACCCATTGTGAATACTAATCAATATACGATTGTGAATAGGTTTTGTTTGGTCTTTGACGTTTGTCATTTGTGTTCAGTTCTTGTGTTTTGGTCTATAAATAATTTCGGCGGAATAATGTAAGTTGTTTTCATTAAATATTTGCTTATTTTAATTCATGAATTTATAATTTGTCCAGTGGGTTTGAAGCATCTCGTAATACTCTTTATTTTAGATTGCACGATAAACCTTCTTCCTCAGTATAATTGCCTTCAAACAACAATTCTAGTGAAGGCATTTCGTTCTTCAATTTGTATATTCAATAAAAACTACAAAACAAAAACTTTTATAAATCGTATTTAAATTACAATTCTTTACCATTTACGAATATTTGATACATTTGTCACCGAAGATTTTGTAGCTGATAGAATATTTGATGGGTATCAATATTTTTGATAGCCGTAATACCGAGTTTATCAATAAAGCTATTCACAATAGATCTTTTAATTCACTATTATCAAAAATATTGATAATTGATCACCATAATACCGATTCATTAATTTTGTTGATAATTATCAAATATTATCAAATATCGTGTTGATATTTGATAACCGTAATAGGGCTGAATATTTTTTTCTAGTTTGAAAAAAAAAACTGATCTTATTTTTTTTATTTAAAAAGATAACTTCCTCAAAAATGGACAAGTACATTTTGTTCAGCAAAAAATAAAATATGTATTGTTTTCTGTTCAAATAAGGGTCTTCCTGTAGATTTGTATTGCCCCTGATTTGTATGTTTCATTGACATAACTGTATAAAAAAAACGTGTTTCCTTTTGATTTATTAACTTCCCATAGGAAGTTATTGTAATGGGTCCGATTTGTCGAATTGAAAATTTTGACATTTCTCGACGTTTTAAGTTCCCTAGAGCCGAAATAAAAGATTTTTGGGAAGATGTCTGTGCGTACGTGTGTACGTACGGTCGTACGTCCGTATGTCCGTACGTTCGCGACGTTTTTTTCGTCGTCCATAGCTCAAGAACCAGAAGAGATATCGACTTCAAATAAATTTGTTATACAGATAAGGCAGAAAGATGCAGAAAGGGCTCTCAAGAAAAAATTGCGTGGGTGGTTTTTTTTTACCATAGCAGTTTAAAAAAAGGTGAACATTTTGGTTAAACCTAAATATCTCATGAACCAATGATGCTAGAGACTTGAATTAAATTTTATATTATATATTGTCACGTGATACAAAACAATTATATTTTTGGGAAAAAATCCAATTAACGGGTTTTTTTATAAATCAAAAAAAAAATGAAAAAAAAATTTGTCACCTCGAAAATTTTACGACTAAAATATGATTTCATCTCAAAAACAATTTTGTGCAACGAAGAATAATGTTTTTGACATTTGATACAATTTTGAGAAAAATCTGATTGACATTTTTTTTTATAAAAAATAAAAACCAAAAAAAAACATTACTCAAAGTTGGTAAAAATTGAATTTCGACTAAAATATCTTTTCAAAAACTTGAGATTAAGGCTTCAAACTTATTTCATCTTATAAGAAATATTGTTTTCAACATTCTGAAAAATGTTGAGAAAAATCGAATTGACAGTTTTTTTTACAAAAAATAAAAACCTAAAAAAAGACAATACTAAAATTGGTAAAAATTGTTTTTCGACTAAAAATCTCGTTTACAAAAATAGATTTTGAAATCAAATTATTTCATCAAATGCAAAATGTTGTTGGTAATTTTTAGAATAATTCAACTGACAATTTTTTTAACAAAACACGAAAACCTACAGGCCTTTCAAGCAAGGCAAATCGACAGACGGGATGGAAAGTTATCAGTGTGGATAAAATATGTACATGGCCAACTGATAATATGCTAGCACAAAAAATCTATCAAGTGGACACGATTATGAGAGTACTCTTAGCAAGAAAACTTTCAATATTCTAGCAGAGAGCTCGCGATAGCAAAACTTCTAAAATTTGGCTCGCAAATGGACAGTCTCCTGAGAGTTGCTCTCGAGATTTAACTAGCAAAAGTACTCTTCAATGGACAGTGGACACGCACCTTAACATTCACAAAAAAATAAACGAAAAAAGATCCAACATTAATACCCCTTTCTTCTTTTACGCACCAAAACGCGCATAAAAAAACAAGATACATAAGACATAACCTACACCATCTCCCATATACTTCCTTGTAAAAAATAGGGTTTACATTTGTTTGCAATGTACCAAACTTTGTTTTTATATTCATTGGCAAACATAATGACAAAAGAGAAGAGAAAAGTTTCTAAAAAGAAAAAAATATATGCAAGGCAAAAAGAGCTTTCTCAGCTTTATTTTTAAAAGCTCCTTGTCTGTTAAGGCTTGTCTGTTAAGGGAAAAAAATGTTTCATTTTTTCCTGCAGGGATGAGATCTGTATAAATTTATTATCTGTGATAATAATAACAAGTCTATTTTTTATCATTATTTCCCAATAATATACATATTTTAAAAAATGGTTGTATTTAAGCAATAAATTGTTAAAAAACTATCTGTTTAGTTTTTACATATTTTCCTATTCTTCACACCTTTTTATGTGTGAAAAAGAATGAACACGAAGCTTGTTTCTATTATTTTTTCCAACACTGTACATACATTATTATTATTATTTACATTTTAAAGTATTAAATTAAATGAATTTATGGACTTATTAAACTAGTAGATGTTCCATAAGTAAGGTGTTTCGAGATAATAATATTATATTTAAAATTTGACCTTTATGTTTTGCTAATAGTGGAAACAATTTTGAAGTAAAACTCGATTAACCGGGATGGTCGGGACCGAGCCCATCACGGATAATCGAAAATCCCGGATAATAGAACTTTTTTTTTCTCAATTAAAATAAAACAGAAATTGATATTTAAATTTTGTATTTTTTATTTTTATTTAAAAAAAACGAAAACAAGCACAAAATTAATTCATAAAAATTAAGAATTCATTCATTACATATTTTTGTTTGTATCTACATACATTACAAGATTGATTATTAGGAACTTCAAGAAAAACTTTTTTAAAGAAAGTTGAAAAAATGATTGTATTGTTGGCCGTTGTTATTTTACTCGTTGTTTTTCTTTGAGAAAATTAACGTTAATATGGTGAACTTGCATTATATCCAGGACAATTAGATTCTTCTAAAAAACTCAAAATTGTAGAACTTGTCTTAATCGCATCAACCATTAGAATTTTTGAAATTTCTACATCGGATTCATCAGAAAGGACTTCCGGCTCGTTGTCAAGAGGGTTATTTATCATCTCCATAATTTCGTTCTCTGATAAAACAGCAAATAATAAAGCATTCGCATCTGAGTTCACCCAATTTCTTATTGTATTAACATCAAAATCCTCTGCGACTTCCATAATTGTTGAAATCTCGTCAATGGCATCTTGTTCTGAGGAAGTTTAGAAATGTCGATGATGTTAAAACTAAAATTTTTGATTTCGATAAAACTTACCTTCTTCCTCATTTTCGGGACAGAGTAAATTGTGCCAAACATTGTTCAGAACATCGGTGGTAACGAAATTCCAGGATTTAGAAACACCCTTAAAGCATTCTTGATGTTAAATGACGCGAAAAAATGTATCCTGTTTTCTGAGCCTACTAGATTTCAAATAATCTCTGCGGCACTTTAGGCTTCGAATCACGCCTTGGTCCATTGGCTGATTCAGAGAAGTTCGGTTTGGTGGAAGTACCTCACTAGTATATTCGCGGCTTTAAATCATTAACGTCTGGGTGGGCTGGACAGTTATCCAAGAGCAATACAACTTTTGAGTTCTTGTCAATATTGTTTTTTTCCCGGTGCTCTTTAACTTCTGGGACAAAGTTTTTATTAAACCAATCAAGGAACAATTTTTGGGTTACCCAAGCCCTCTTGTTGGCTTTGTAGATAACTGGAAGCTCTTCCGCATTTTTTAAAGCTCTTGGACGAGCGCTTTTGCCAATAACCATCAACTTGCATTTATGAGTTCATGAAGCATTAGAACAAATCAGTACAATGAGTCGTTCCTTCGATTCCTTATGTCCTTCAACTGAACGCTCGTCGTTGCATGCCAAAGTGTTTTGGGGCAAACATTTCCAAAAAAGGCTGGTTTCATCGGCATTGTAAATTTGCTCATTGCTTAAATTCTCTGTTTGAATGAGTTCAGACAATTCCTCTACAAAAAGCGTAGCATCAAAGACCATATAACAAGTAAAGATGTCGCACGTAGAACAAAAATCTGTGCCTGCTTTTTTCCACCATCCTTTTTTTACAATGGGTCCAAAACATGAGTAGGAATTTGAATGTATAGAAACATTTCAAATGCTGTGGGTACACACTGTACGAAAAAGAGCGTTGCTATTTATACTGAAAAGTTAGAGGGAGAAACAAGGTATTTCATGTTTATGAGTAGAAAAAACAAAAACAAAACGTATGTCTTTTCAATGGGTCCAAAACATGTTGCAAGATTTGTAATAAATTTATGAAGCAGAAGAGAGAAAAAATATTTGTTTGTCCTATTTGTACAAGCAAGCTAGGTTGATGATCGAGTTAAAAGAAAGAAGGGTGAGTTGATGTCCTTCACGTGTATGTGTATTTATATTGTCTTAGGGATTTTTTTTTTGTTGGCTGCGTAAATGCAAACCAGTTTTATTTATTTTTTTTTCTTGAAAGATAAAACAACCTTGAAAAGTGAGTTTTGATAATGTTCGTAAATAATGAGTTGTGGTAGTTTCAATATTGGGCTTTGCTTTGCTTTTGTTTTGTTTTGTTTTTACTTCTTGGGGTTGGTTGTGATTTGAAAATCGTATTCATTCACATGTTTAAATGTAGGTCAAAAAAAGATTGAATTTTTGATGTGAGGATTTATTTATGCGTATGTTAAGTATGTTAGGTAAATTTTTGATCTCTTAGTAAGGTCTTTTATTTTTCCTTTTTTTTTTGGTTCGTTATCGTTACTATTGAAGTCCAAAAAAAAAAAAAAACTCAAAATTTGGTAAAAAAAAGTTAAAAATATGGTTTAAAGTGTTTAATTTTCAGAACCTTAAGATTATTTACTATTTTTTTTTTTTAGAATTCATTGCTCTTATTTGTTTGTGATCAAAAACTGAAAACTAGATGATTTTATGTCTACTAGTTCTCGAGAAAATTGAAGATTACTAAAAATCGAATATGGATTAAGATATACCTAGGCTAAATTAATTTTTCAATTTTCTCAAAAACTAAAAGACATAAAATCATCTAGTTTTCGGTTTTTGATTAATAATTAATAAGAGCAACAAATTATTAAAAAAAAAAAACATTTATAAACAAATGGTTTTGAAATATTGAAGTCGAAATTTTTTTTCAACTTATTTTTACTTAAATTTTGAGTTTAAAATTACGTTTTTCAAAAACTGTGCATAGATTTGACTTAATTTAAAAAGTGGCTAATAGAACAGAATGTTGGCCTTAAAACAACGTATAAAACTTAACTGTAAGTATTACCGTTATTTTTTAACTATTTTTTTTCCATTTTAAGTAATAATTTTCTTAAATTGCCCCTCCCGCCTAAACGGGGGGAGATAGACCCCCTCGCATAGTAAAAAATGCTTATTTTTACCTGTTCTATACAAATCCGTCACTTTTTTTTCTTAATTAATTTTTTATTTAAAAAATTAAAAAAATCGCGTAGACACATAATAAACAATCATAAAAATGTCTGGCAATAATAAATGCATATTTAGGAGACCTATTTAAAGGTGGAAAATTGAAAATTGAAAATTAAGCTTTAAAAAAATCTTTTAAAATTCAAAATTATCACCTGTACAGGTAGGTTGCGCACTAACAAAACACAACCACTACCGCCAGCCAGACTGCCCAGACTCTAACCGAAAAAGCAAGTAAGACAACATATCAAAAAATTGACTGACCTAAAATTCTCGCTCGAAAACGTTAAAAAAGTTAAAAACAAAAATTTCAACTTCAATATTTCAAAACCGTTTGTTTATAAATATGTTTTTTTTTTTAATAATTTGTTGCCCTTATTAATTATTAATCAAAAACTGAAAACTAGATGATTTTATGTCTTAGTTTTTGAGAAAATTGAAAATAACCACAACTACTATTTTAATTAAATTATTATTTTTTTTTTGCTTGAGTGGTCTTATTTTGATAGTAATAATGGTAGGTGCAAGTTTAGGAGTATGCAACAGTGAAGTGTGTATGGGGGACATGCTGCCCCCCTGCAACCCCCCTGCTTGGACTCACTATAGGATTTGGGTTGGGTGCAAGGTGGGGTTGGTTCAAGGTGGGGTTGGTGCAAGGGTGCATGCAAAGTCTCTTTTGCATTTAAATAAGCTGGATTTAAGAAAAATGAATTTAGCCTTATTCGATTTTTAGTAATTTTTAATTTTCTCGAGAACTAGTAGACATAAAATCATCTAGTTTTCAGTTTTTGATCACAAACAAATAAGAGCAATGAATTCTAAAAAAAAAAAATAGTAAATAATCTTAAGGTTTTGAAAAATTACACTTTAAACCATATTTTTAACTTTTTTTTACCAAATTTTGAGTTTAAAACAATTTTTTTCAAAACCTATGCATAGTTTTGACTTGATTTAAAAACAAGCTAATAGACAAAAGTGTTGACTTTAAAAGGTATAATACTTAATTGTAAGTATTATAGTTATTTTTTAACTATTTTTTCCCATTTTAAGTAATAATTTTTTTTAATTGCCCCTCCCCCCTAAACGCAACCGCTAGCGCCAGCCAGACTGCCCAGACTCTAACCGAAAAAGCAAGTAAGACAACATATCAACAAATTGACTGACCTAAAATTCTCGCTCGAAAACGTTGCGAGCTCCTATACTTTTTGCAGATGCCAACAATTTGTCGGTGGCGTGAGTTATTAAATGCAATGCAATCGATACTTGAATCATTTGCTTGGTCGTGTACACTTGTTGAGGCAAGGGTTGATTTTGTTGAGATTTGTTTAGTATTTTCGTCTGTTAAAATGTTGGTGGTTTGTATTTTGTTAGTTGAATGTTATTTTGTTGTTGGCTGTCTGTGAGAATTTGATTTAGTTGTATGTTTGATGTTTCCGATAAAAGTGTTGAATTTTGTTAGATGGGTAAACTATTTGTCATTTCTTGTGTAGCTGATTTTGTTGTAGATGAGGAGTTGTTTTGGTATTTTGATTTAATTCTGAAAGCTTATGGATTAAGGTATGTCAATGGCAATTTTTCTTTAATAATTTGTGCTATTGATTTGTTTTGGTTTTTGGACCGGTATATATTGTGTAAGCTTCTTTGATTGTGCATCGTTTCATAGTTTTTATTACCATTATTGATTTTTCTCTGATGAAAACTGGACACGGATCAGTCCTTCGAAGGATGTTCAGCTGTCATAGAATTGATGCAAAATACTCTTGTGCATTCTTCTCCGTGTGGGGTAGTTTCGGCACAGGTGGCACATAAATTTGTTATTTCCTTGCAATGGTTTTTCGTGTGTCCAATACGTTGACACTTTTTACAGATCATTGGATTAGGGAAATAAGGATCTACAACTAGAATTTGCCAACCCATTTTTATTTCTTTAGGTGGCTGCGGTGCATCAAAAGTAAGTATTGCAGCTCCAGTTGCTTTTCACCTTGAATTTTCTACATTTTTTTACATGTGTGACGCTAAACGTTTTAAGAGAGTCTAATATATCTTGTTCTTCGAGTTCGATTATATTGTAAGGTTAAATTTTTCCCTGGCAAGAGTTGAGGGATTGTTGATAATTTATTTTCACTAGAATTGGGCCTAAAGATTTGCATTTAGCTAGTCAATCCTAGATTTCTTTTTTATTGACTTGAATAAATAGGTCACCATTTCTAATTGCTTTAATGTCTTTATTTTGGGTTGCTATTGCATCAATAGCTTTTCCTATAATAATTGGATTTCGATTTGCAATGGGGGTTTTGTCAGTAGCTGTTGAAGAATTTGCTATTATTAGGAAACGAGAGAAGTCAACTATATTTTGGGTGGGCGTAATTAACATTGGCCACTTGTCTTTTTCTTTTGTGATGTTGCCTTTATTGTATTTTTTCTTTTTATTGGGACATATGGTTTGCATTGGATCGTTTGCATCCAATTGCAAAAACCGGTTTTGGTTGTACATCGCCATAGCGGTGGGTATAGCTTGAACCAATTCAGTTGGCCAACGGTCGGATGCGCAGAGAGAGGATTAAGAGAGCAAAAATGGTGTGCAAAATATTTAATGAGTAAAGATTTTTCCTTAAATATTACAGTGCCTAACTCAATTTTGTTTTTCTTTAAAATTAAAATGAGACGCAATGTATGAGTTTAATTTTTTATTTGACTAATTTCAAATAAATAAATAAATAAAAAAAATAAAATAAAAATAATATAAATTACAATAATATAATTTAAGTAATAAATGTTTATTTTCATATACTTAGTTTTCAGAACTAATGTCGCTTTCATATTCGGTTGAAGAATCGTCACCTGGAGTAATTATAATTGAATCCGAAATTGTGTCTCACATCAGGTCGTGAGAAAATTATTCTTCCTCAGCTCTTAGGACTTTTTCACACACTTTGCTAATTTTTTAACATCTAATATCTTGAATGTTGTGTTTCGTGAGCCTACTCTTGTCTTGACAGTTGCTCAAATATTTTCAATGGGATTGAGATCTGTATGATAGGGTGGTAAACGTAGAACCTCATTCCCATGCCGTGAATGATATCGTCAATCTTATGCTTTGGGTTGTGTGTAGCTCGGTGTCGTTTTATTACCCCTGATACAGTTCAAGTTTCAACATCTGAATGGTATGCGGAATATTGTTTTCGATTAGCCATTGTATCATTTCGGATTTCTTGCTAGCAGAAGTAATTTGTTTTTCTTCTAATTTATTTATTTATTTTATTACAATAACTGAAGGTTCTTCCAAGTTGTTCGAAACTTGTTCTTGGATCCATTTGCGAATTTTTCTCAGATACTTCACTCGCATGAGTTTAATATCATTTCTTTCACATAGAAGTTTCCGGTTGTTTTGGGTTTTTTTGTAACTAAAACCGTTTCTTATTAGAATCCTGTTGAGACAAGTAATACTTAAGGTAAGCTCCAGATCTTCCTGGACTCGTTGTCTCAACATTTTTAAGTACAGTATCATTTTTACCTCCTGGTGGAAGTTGTACATTATACGCCGAATAGCTGCGATGTCAAATTCGTCTATTCCAGTTTTCCTCTTCGTATGCTGTACTTTTTTATTTGGTGACTGCACAACTCCTGTCTCTTCGTATTCCTTAATAATCCTTCTGATTGAACTTTCAGAAATTCCAGTAGTTTCTACGTTTTGCGTGGTTGCGTAACTTACAGGATTTTCAAGAAACGAATTCTTTGCTTCTTCCAGTTTGTCATTTAGGGCTAGGATTTCCATGCAAATGCATATTTTTTTGACAAACTTTAGAAGCAAGCGAACAAATTATCTTTAAGAATCATTAATTTTCCTTTAAAATGGCATTCAATCGTTAGTGCATATTTTTGCATATTTAACTATAAATGTATATTTTTGCATATTTTTATAATAAATGCATATTGTTCGTTTATATTAAAAAATATTGACATAAAATTAAAAGAACATCGGTTTCAAAAAAATGCAAACGCACCATTAAAATTAGAATCAATAAACTAGCTGAAAATACAAACAAATTCTTCTCTTTTTAACCGATGCGGCGCCATACATATTTAAAGCAGCTAGAGGGTTAAAATCTTTTTATCCGAAGTTCATACATGTAACATGTTTAGCTCATGCACTGCATCGAGTTGCAGAGGAAATACGAAGTAATTTTAAAAATGTTGATTTATTGGTAGCAAACCGAAAACAAATATTTTTAAAGGCACCATCTCGAGTGGAACTTTTTAGAGAAAAGTACCCTTTAACACCTCTTCCACCACAGCCTATTGTTACCAGGTGGGGAACTTGGCTACAAGCAGTTTCCTATTACGCAAAGCACTATGAGGAGTGTTGAGAAGTGGTTAATAATTTCGATGATCTGATGCTGTTGCAATTAATGTTGCAAAAGAGATATTGAACCAGCTTTTACTTAAAAGCCAAATAATATTCATTAACTCTAACTACAGTTTTCCTTGTGATACCATAACAAAGCTTGAGGGAAGGGATTCATTAAAAAATTAAATTGATTTAGTTGAAGATGCTTTTGTAAAAATAACTGCTGTTAAGGATCTCTTGCTCCAGCCATACAAAAGAAGCTTGAGAATGTTCTAGTAAAAAATGAAGGTTTTCAACAATGAAAAATATATGCAAGGCATTTACATTGAGTTGCAGTAATGAAAATTATTTGAGAAACTTTACAACCGATGAAATGTCTTCCTTTAAGAATGCACGACTTACGTCAATTGACGTAGAACGTTCCTTTTCGATGTATTAGACGTTTAAAAGGCCCAATGGCCAAAGCTTTATTTTTAAAAACTTTAAGAAGAATTTCATCATTCATGTCAATTTTTCTATTGTCTGTGTTATTTTGAAAAAAAAAATGTTATTCAAAGGGATATCTTTATATATATTTATTGTTTATGTTTTGTGTATTTTTTAATTTTTGAATGTACCTACTTGTTTTTTAGTTCCTTTAAAAGATAAAATAAAAGACTAATTTTTTTTTATAAAAACTGTATACCTACTAAGTCTTTTTTTGTGTTCAAATATATAATTTTAAATGCATATTTTAAGTGCATATTTCCCATTTTTAAGAGCATATTTTAAGCGCATATTTTGCGTTTTTAAGTGCATGGAAATCCTAGCCCTAGTCATTATATATCTTAACAACTATCTTCCGTGCCTGGCTTCCAAGGTTTTCCTTTTCTGAATGGATTCATTAAAATTTCTTGTAAATATATTTCAATTGAGTTAATTTATTGACCAATTTGTGTACTTATTGTGATTAGTGGAAATTTAGTTTTCCGTCGGCTTTTTTGGTCGCTATAGTTTTTGCAATGAAACAATTACGTTACATTAACATTCCCAACGTTTCGGCAGGGGTTGCTGCCTTCTTCAGGGGAACTTTATTAACACCAAAAATATACAAATAATCTTAGTTAGATCAATGGGATACAAATACAATAAAGTTTACTCACTCAAGAAAGATATAAAAAACAGAATTTAATATTAATTACATTAATTAATATAAATTAAAAATAAAACTATAAATATAAATATAATTAGCACTTCGAAGAATGAAGTTAAGTCTTAATTGATTAAAACACAATTTACATTTAAGAATAAAGAAGAGAGCAATATACAGCAGAAATGTTTTGTGTGTCTTGTTTTCGGTTCATGTTGTTTTTGTTATTGAGAATATGTAATGTTTCTAACGTGTATCGTTTCGAAACATGTTTCTCTGTCTGTAGAACTTCCACGCCTTCAAAGTTTGGAGAATGACCGCTTACAACGCAGTGACTGGCCAGTATTGCCAAAAATTCATAAAACAGACATGCCACTGCGACCGATAACGTCATCCATGAATGTACCATGTTACGAGCTATCTAAGTATGTTGGAAAAATTTTACAGTGCGTGACAACAAATTCAAGCTACTCTATACAAAATTCGTTTGAATTTGTTTAAAAAGTGTAAAACTAAGTCAAAATGATGTTTTAGTCTCGTTCGATGCAGTTTCATTGTTTACTAACATCCCCGTTCAACTGGCTACCACCATTGCCAAGAAGAAATGGGATATAATAAATAAAAGCACAAAGATCGCACAAAACAAATTAACTGAGATTCTAGACTTTTGTCTTAAAGAAAACAATTTTCTTCAATACAAAGACACTATCTACAAACAAATCTTTGGGATGCCAATGTGCAACTCACTATCTCCGACTATTGCAGATCTGGTTTTGGACCATGTTTTAGACGAATGTTTAAATAACATTGAAGAAAAAACTGTGTTCATAGCAAAATATGTTGACGACATATTTGCAATAGATAAAAGAAACATAGACAAAGCACTAAAACTTCTTAACGGATTCCACCCAAAAATTCAATTCAATTGAAAATGAGTTCAACAAAACAATATCGTTCTTAGATGTAAAAGTCTACCGTGAAGAAAATCGTTTGCTTTTCGACTGGTATCAAAAAACAACAGCATCTGGAAGACTAGTTAATTTCAATACTGCGTCCAACCTCGTGAATAAAATTTTCAAAATAAGTGATGTACGATTCCACGTCGCCAACGAGAAAAAAGTCATCAAAATTTTAAGTGATAATGGTTATCCTTCTACCATAATTCGAAGCCTCCTTTTAAAACACAAGATGCAAATTCCACGAGAAAATATTGATGAATCCGTTAGAACGCACCACAAAACCATGGTTTACGTCCCAACTTTATCCGACAACTTCAAAAAATCTATTTCCAAAAAATTGACAGAGGTTCGCCTTGCTTTCAAATCAAACAAAACACTTGACCAATGTTTTACTTAACTCAAGACGAAACCTGATAAGGACAAACAAACAGATGTGATCTACAAAATTAACTGCAATAGAAAATCAAATGAACCGTGCAACCTGTGTTATATTGGGGCCCCAAAACAACTTCTTAGACAACGCATCTCGAATCATAAGTCCGACATAAAACTAAAACATTCTGAGAAGACAGCCCTGGCCAGTCACAGCATTGAAAGCGGTCATTCTCCAAACTTTGAAGGCGTGGAAGTTCTACAGACAGAGAAACATGTTTCGAAACGATACACGTTAGAAACATTACATATTCTCAATAACAAAAACAACATGAACCGAAAACAAGACACACAAAACATTTCTGCTGTATATTGCTCTCTTCCTTGTTCTTAAATGTAAATTGTGCTTTATTCAATTTAGACTTAACTTCATTCTTCGAAGTGCTTATTATATTTATATTTATATTTATAGTTTTATTTTAAATTTATATTAATTAATGTAATTAATATTAAATTCTGTTTTTTATATCTTTCTTGAGTGAGTAAACTTTATTGTATTTGTATCCCATTGATATAACTTAGATTATTTGTATATTTTTTATGTTAATAAAGTTCCCCTGAAGAAGGCAGCAACCCCTGCCGAAACGTTGGAAAAGTTAATGTAACGTAATTGTTTCATTGCTAAAACTATAGTGACAAAAAAAGCCGACGGAAAACTGTATTTTCAACTAATCACAATAAGTAAATATATTTCGATGTATAACTCTTGATTGTTTTTTGAAATTGAATTGAAAACCAAAGCAAATATCATTTAAATACCTTAATACCTTCTGATGCAAATATTCATTCTTAAAAACTCGTAGGTAGAAATTATCCAAACTCGTAAACACTAATCTATCCTAATAATAAAAACAAAAATTATTAATTTTATCTTTTCAAAGTAAAGTTTACACCTACAAATTTTTTCTTTTTCTCTCACCAGAGATGAAATAGTTTTTCAGACATCAAGTTTTGAAAGAAAAATAAACCATGATCAGATCATATCTTATTCAAAGAAAGTCCATCGCTGGAAATTCATTTCTATTTTACTGTGAGCGAAGCTACATATACACAAAACTCACCCTCCTTAGTGCTTTAGTATGATCGCAGCAGCGTCATTGGTAACAACGCCAGCATGTTCATCTTTTTTTCAGGGATTTGTCTGTCTCTTTCAGAATTAAAGAGTAAATCAGAGAAATTAAAAGAGACCCGCGCAGTAGAATGGCCGACTGAATTGGTTCAAACTATAACCAGAGGAGCACTAGATTAGATTTAGATTAGATTTTTATTTTTTCAATAATAAAGTTTACAAAATTTACAATTCAAATTTTAGTAAATAAAAAGTTATGAGTGTGGCATTGCTGTCTGCCCGATTGATTCGTTAAACATTTTGTATGTATGATTTATATATATATTATTATATATATTTATATTAAATGAAAATTAAAACTTCTAATTCCGAATTTTGTAATTAAACAAAAAAGAGAAAAAACGAGAGAAATTTACATTTTGGATCTTTTACAAGAAGAAAATGAACAAACATTTTAAAATCGTGATGAAAAGTACCTGTCGCAAGAACATGATGTAACTACTATGTAAATTCAGTATTTATGTAGTGTCTTTATTTGAGTTCATCTTTTAGATAACTGTTGAGGACTACCCAATTAGAACCATTCAATATGGTTTTAGTTTGTTCCATCGTCAAAGTCAACTCACCGAAGTAATTGCATCTTAAGTCTCTGTAGATAGGGCATATTGCTAAAAGGTAAAAAGTGTCTTCTTTTGCTCTCATATTGCATATTGTGCATAGATTTGTTTCTTTATTTATGTATGTTGAACCATTTAAATTAAGCATATCACACGTAGCTCTGCAAATTAAAGTTATCGATTGGATGTTATTCGAATCATTAAAATAGTTGTTGCAGTTTAGGCTAAAGCTGAGCTCTGGGTAGATCAGTCTGTTGATAGAGTAAGTAGCTTGTTGAAAGCATTCGTTGTGCTGATGAGTGTCGTGAAGCTCGAGTAACTTATACAGATTTTGCTTCAATTCAGCCCGGTCTTCGTATTGCAAGTTTAAGTTGAATCCACATTTATCAGACAGAGTTTTCCATTCGTGAACCCATTCCACCTTCCTGTTTATTACAAACTTCGTAAGAATATTGGGTATTCTGTGCATTGGTGATCCAAGAGTTTTTAGGATATAATCAAAATGTAGCTTGAGAGTATAGTGGTATAATGAAGGTAAACCTGTTTCTAGCGTAAGAACGTAATTTGGCGCATTCATCGGCAGGCGGAAGAGTTTTTTTTTTTAAATATCGTAGCAGTTTTTCAACTTCTTCATATGAACGGTATATACACTTGTACTATATGTACACTTGTACTGCTTATTTTAGTAAAGATTTTAAGCAAAAAGGGAAAAAATATAATCTCTTGTTCAAGAAATTAACTGTTAACACTGATTCAAGTGATTAAACAAGTAAATTGACACAGTATTGCACTCTATAATACGTCTGCTCTCTTACAGAGTTAGCTTGGTGTTCATAATTTTTATTAAAACTATTTTGATTAATTTACGTAACGATAGCAATTAATTAGAAATGAAAGGAGATATCATAAATTATGTATATGATGACGAATGACGAATCTTCTTTCGCACTCGTTCAGTTACTAGAGTACTTAAAAATCTTGACATTCACAAATCCGCTGGCCCGGATAGTATCCCCGCTATCGTTCTGAAGAGGTGTTCTTCAACGCTGGCAAAACCACTGCGTAAGCTTTTCCATCTGTCCTATTCTACAGGTCTCTTTCCGAGTGGATGGAAAACTGCATTTGTCCAGCCTGTCCCTAAAAAAGGCGAATCCTCCTCACCATCTAACTATCGTCCAATTGCACTTACATCCCTTCTTTCCAAGGTCATGGAAACGCTGATCATTTTTCAGCTTAAGAAATATCTTGAAGAACGGAAGCTTCTTAATGACCGGCAGTATGGCTTTCGTTGCAATAGGTCCACTGGTGATCTCATGGTTTATCTCACCGAACAGTGGAACAAATCTTTACATCGTTTTGGAGAAAGTAAGATTATTGCACTTGATATTTCAAAAGCATTTGATAGAGTTTGGCATCAAGCTCTCTTATCGAAAATGCGTGCATTTGGTATTGATGAATCCCTTCTTCGTTGGTTTAGAAATTACCTTTCGGACCGTTCAATTCAAGTAGTGTTGGACGGGTTCAAATCTGATATCCACAAAATAAACGTTGGTGTGCCCCAGGGCTCCGTTTTGTCTCCGACACTTTTCCTTATTTTTATAAATGATCTTTTGTCTGAAACTTCTAACCCACTTAATTGTTTCGCTGATGACAGTACCCTCAGCTTCTCATATTCGTTTTTAGATTCTCATCCTTGTTCTTCGGATGTGGACTATCAACGGCAACGTATGATAAGCTCATTAAATTCTGATCTTGACAGCATTGTTCAATGGGGAATAAAAAACCGTGTAGAATTTAATGCTTCGAAAACTCAATGCTGTCTACTGTCACAAAAGCGTAACCCTCCCCCAATGCCACTATCCATGAGTGGTACTTGCATCTAGGAGACTGAACAGCTATCAGTCCTTGGTATGTGCATTACAAACCACTTGTTGTGGAGTGATCACATATTTGACATCGCCAAAAATGCTGCTAAGTGTTTAGGTTTTCTCCGACGATGCAAGAAGTTTTTTACCCCTTCTGATCTGGCTATAATTTATAAAGCCTATATTCGTCCAAAACTTGAGTACAATTCCCATATTTGGGCAGGTGCTCCTATAACCCACTTGAGTCTACTGGACAGAATTCAAAAGAGAGCTCTAAAAATGATAGGTGACCGTTGTCTAACTGCAACTTTTGCATCTCTTGAGCACCGTCGCAAGGTTTCATGTCTCTCATTATTTTATCGCTACTTCCATAAGCAATGCTCTAATGAAATAGCCAGTTGCATTCCTCCCCTCAAACAATTCAACCGTAATACTCGTTCTTTTAGGAATGCCCATCAGTTTACCCTTGAGCCCAATTTCGGACGTACTATAAAGTACAGAGATGTTTTTTTTAGTCGCACTACACGAATGTGGAATGCTTTACCAAACTCAATATTTCCCACTCATTACAATGTGCAGGCATTCAAAACCAATGTGCATCGGTATCTCCTTTCAAATCCTATCCTCCCTTCCTAATTACTAGCACTGTGTATAATCATTATAAGGGTATTCATATCCCCTTGAGTGCGCGTACAATATAAAAAAAAATTGATTTTTAAATTGGTTTCCAAATTATCAAAGAAATCTTTTTTTTAAAAGCAATAATTGGAAATTCATATACTTGTTACCTCAGCTGTGCTGGAGTTGGCAATGTAAGGTTAGGTAACATAAGGTGATACACCCGTAACGGCCGAGAAACATCTCACATGGATCACTTTGGATCCATTGAGCTCCTTAGGAAAGCAGAAGGGTTCGGAAAGGCATAGGAAGGTTGGTAAGGATTAAGGCTGAGGGTGCCTTACCATCCTGATTTCTGGGAAAATTTCAAATGAGAGGTAGCATAGATCGTCTAAACAATATTTTCCTAATATTGTCATTCTTCTTGAAAAGTAGAAATTATCTTCCTCCGTCTCCTCGTCCTCACATCCTCTAAATAAATCGGATGAGCTGATACCCATTCTATTCATTTGTGTGGCCAATGAGTTGTGACCCGTTAGGATACCTATCAATAATGACAACTGTGGCCTGCCTTTTTGAAAAGGAATTTTGTTTTACCTTTGGAGATATTCGGTCATAGTTTACACGTGACCTAACCACATGTTGTTTGCCGAATTTACTTTTTTTTATTTTGCATATTAATAACTAAATTAATTTAAAAAAAAACTAATAAAGACAATTTAATTGTCAATGAGTGCATTGAATTGAATAAGTGATTTTAAATGCAAATGTCTTATTTGTGTAAGATTTGCAATAATTATGTGGATGAAAAACATTATAAGGTTAATTGTTGTGATTGTTTGGCGGTTTTTCATGCTCGTTGTGTTAGCATTCATGATAGTGACGTAGAATTCCCATTTCGTTGCTCTCCATGCGCTGCATTCCAAAAAAACACTGCTCTTTACCTCTGCACCTATAAACTCTCCTACAAGTGCATCTGCCAGCACTAGGGGGACCACTGCTGGTGTTGTTGTTTCTCAATCCACCTCCCCCGCTGTCATCACCATCGATGCTGCTGCTACTGCTGCTGCTTTTCGTTCCAAAACCTCCATAGCGAACAAACTCACTGCTGGTCCTACATCTACAACATCCACCAAAGTTGGACTTTCCTACACAAATAAAACTAGTGTTCCTTCTGATCCAGCGCTATTCCCCTCTTCTACAGTGACACCCATCAACAATTCTGTCACTGTCTCTCAATCTGGTGGGGGTGCGATTGCGCATCATCTACATTCCGATCATCAGCCGCTAATGATTGATGCCATCAAGTCTATTTCATTAGAAGAAATATATAAAGAAATAGTAGAACTGAAAATGTTAAATTTAAACTGTCTGTCTTCTCCACATGAGCTAAAGGAAGAGAAGAAGGAAATGCAAATGAAAATAAACTCACTGCTGTTTAGAGTGGATTCGCTTGAATAACAACAATTAGAGAATGCTGTGGATATAATTGAAATTCCGGATTTAAATAAAACGAACGCTTTGGATAAAGCTCTTAAGATTTTCTCCGTTGGACTGGATGAGAACATAAGTGAAGAAATTGATAACTTTTATATAAAAAAAATCAATAAGAGTGGTATTAAACCAAGTGCCTCTGCTGCTGAAACTAATGAACCATCTTTTACATGTGTTTTGTGTATAGAATTTTGCTCACATAACACTAAACGTAAGCTTATGAGGAAAACAGTAGAGTTCAATAAACGCATGACAGCTAAAATTTTTGGGAATAAATACAACGAAAAAAGCGCTATTTATATAAATAACCACACTAGAGAATTTCAAAAAGCTGCTGATATTGCTAGGAAATCAAATACAAATTTGTATGGTTTCAAAATTCTAATCTTTTAATCAGAAAACAAGAGGGTGAAAAGGCGATTAAAATCAAGTGTTTAGAAGACTTAAATAATCTTTAAAATTAATGCCTTTTGATAATTTACAAAATTTTGATCCAGCAGAAGTTGTGTTAGATTAGATTTTTATTCATCAAATTCTTAAATTTCTAACAATGGTTTTGCTTATAAGTATATATAAGTATTGAATAATATATAGGGCATGGCAGATATGCCGTCAGCCCAAGTGGTTACTTTACAATGCTTAAATTTTTAAATTTTTAGTTGCAAGTATCTCTATCAAAGTGATGTTTTTATTATTATTTTTTTTTTTAATTTATTTATTTTTTTTAATTTATTTTTTTTTTTTAATAATTTAAAAATAGTTTGAATTCGATTTCTTTTATATATTTACACGTTTTCAAAAAAGAATATAAACAGTTTTTGCGACTTTTAGTTTAGTCAAAACAAAATATAAATTTTAAGTTAATTAAAAAAGATTTACATTGCATATTTTGGCATGAATATAAAAAACTAGAAACACTCATTAATAATTTTATTTCTGTATGATGTCGCTTCAGTATAATATTCTGTGAGCTGATTCCAGTTTTGACCGTTTAGCAAGTTCCATACATCTTCTTCCCTTAAAGTGTTTCTACCAAAAAATGTCGTTAATTCCTTTAAGATTGGACATGTTCCAAGAAAGTGGCCAATATCTTCTCGCTCGCGTGAATTACATATATTGCAGATGTGATTTAAATCGGGTCTGTGTGGCATATATTTAAGACGCAAAAGCTCCCCTCTCATCTTAAAAATGACACCTATTGCACTGCACGACAAGTTTGAATGGAAATAATTTGATTCGTTTAGATTGTAGTTCAATTTGGAGTAGAATTGCCGTTCTGTTGAGGCTCTAGCGCGTTCAATAAATGAATACCTTTCGTTTTCATCAATGGTTCGAATAGTTTCATAAAGCATTTCCTTTATCTGGATTACGTCTTTTCCTACTACATTGAAAGTATATCCACAATCCGCTGCAAGCTTGCGCCAATCTTCGAACCACATCTTTTTATACATAACTGCATACATCCAGAGCTGTTTCGGTAACCTTCCATCTTCCATACCCATAATCTTTAAGATGTAGAAGTTGTGTTGTCATATAATTTTGAAAATAATCTGTTGTTAAGTGTTTTTCTGTATAACAATGTTTACCCAAATAATTTCTTTATTATGCATCAAAACATCTGTAGTCTGCGTGCCAATTTTGATTTGTTATTACTACATATTCAATCATGTTCAAATAAGCCTGATTTTATTTTTGTTACAGAAATTTGGATCTTTGATAATGAGAAAGTTAATTTCATAATTACTGGGTATACTTTTTTTTTTGTTTATTTTTAGTAAAAATGATTTAAAATCATGAAATAAATATAAACCAGCAAATGTTCAATGCGTTTCGCCCCGGTGTAATGGTTGGGCTCATCAGAAGATGATCATTACACCTTGTCTTGACGCATATTTTCCCGAATTAATCGAGATACCATATAATCCGAGCTACATACTTTTTTTGCCACAAGTAATAATACTTATAGTGCTGGTGGTGTGGGTGTTTTTATCCAAAATATATACATTAATTGTGATGTTGTTGGTAATAATTTGGTTACCGCTGATTTAATCAAAGTTACCCTTTTATTTGAATAATGAAAAACACTGCTTGATATGTGTCTATAGGTTTCATGATGGCGGTAGTGATGTCTTTCTTGAGGAACTTAATACTCTGTTGATGAATGAAAAAACTAAAAATTTGATTTTTCTGGGTGACATAAATATTGATCTTTTCTCTAAAACCCAATACGTGGATAATTATTTAATGTTGCTTCTTATGGTTTAGATTCTTATATCGGGTGATTTTTTTGAGGTTAGGATTTTCATGCATTAGTATTTGACAGATCACGCGGGATTTCAGACATGGTGTCAAAGAGAAAGATGCTCAGTATGCTTTGACATTTCATCATGAATAGACTTACTAACGAGCAACGCTTGCAAATCATTGAATTTTATTACCAAAATCAGTGTTCGGTTCGAAATGTGTTTCGCGCTTTACGCAAATTTTATGCGTTTTTTTTTTAAAAAAAGTTCTCAAGCTCTTAAAAAATCACCCATTATGTATTTATTGTCCTCCATTGAAAAGAGGACATTGTTTAATATAATGGGTGATTTTTTAAGAGCTTGAGAACTTTTTAAAAAAAAAAAACGCATAAAATTTGCGTAAAGCGCAAAACACATTTCGAACCGAACACTGATTTTGGTAATAAAATTCAATGATTTGCAAGCGTTGCTCGTTAGTAAGTCTATTCATGATGAAATGTCAAAGCATACTGAGCATCTTTCTCTTTGACACCATGTCTGAAATCCCGCGTGATCTGTCAAATACTAATGCATGAAAATCCTAACCTCAAAAAAATCACCCGATATATGTACATAAATGTGCCTACTACAATTGTTAAAAACTCTAAAACATGTATTGACCATATTTTCTGCAGGAATAGTTTATCTCGTGTTGTTAAACCAGTAAGCTCATTGGCCGATTTAGGTATCACCGATCATTGCATGGCTAGTCTTCATTACTTAGACTTTGTGGTTAGCAAAGATGCAACTATATTATATGGTGAAGTTAAGAAAATTGATTTTACTAGACTTAATTTGTTTTTACGATTTGAATTCTGGGACAGTGTCTATAATAAAATTGATCCTTCACTCGCTTATGATAAATTTATAGAAAAATTAGGTAATTATCTTGATAGTTGCACAACATATATGATCAAAAAAATAAGAATAAACCCCTGAAGGAATGGATGACAGAATATATTTTGAATAAAGTAAGCAATAAAAACAAACTCGGTAAAAAATGTAAGAAATATTCAAATAATAATCCCTTTATTATTATTATTTTTATAATTTATTAACATATAATTAAAATTATAATGCTAATATACAAAAACGAGCACAAGTTACAAGACTTCCGGCTCTGAGGTAAATTAATAGAAAAAAGAATTAATATTTAGTTAATGTACATTATAAAAATTATAAATTATAATCAAAATTATTTACATGTTAATTTAATAAAGTTAAATGTCAATTTTTAATTTAATGAATAAATTATGTATATTTTGAATGTTTACTTGACTAGGGTGTTGTAGGGCTTCATAGACGGAAAAATTTGGTGTAGCGTTTATATACGTTGGTGTAGCTGGACAGTTGTTCAAAATATGAATGATGTCGATGCGAGTGTTACAATACGGACAAGTAGGTGGAGCTTCATTACGAAGGAGGTGCTGGTGAGTACTGACTGTATGACCAAGTCGAAGTCTAATGAAAGTCGTGTTCATGGTTTTTGATGTGGTGACAGAAAAGATAGGTTTAAGTCTCTCCGTGTTGATTGTTGAATAATGGTGGTTGTAGTCTCTCCAGTCGGATAAGCGTTTAAATTCAAGCTTTTTTTTATGTAGCGTAATCAGTGTTGCCAAAAGTACTCCCATAGGAGTATTGTACTACTTTCAACAGCTGCGTACTCCCGTATTCCTCCTTTCACATTCGTACTCCTATTTTTTAAAGTCTTAAAATATCCTACACTTGCAGCAAGCTGTAATGTCAAGTGTCAACTCAACCGAAACATATTTAATTCATTTTAGATTTAATGCAAATTTGGCAGTACTCTCATCATCTAAAAGGGAATTTCCCTTTCTTGTTTTCGTTGGCTTCACTCTCTCATCTGTCAGTAAGGTGTTTTTTTATTTGTTCTTATCAAGAAAGATATTGAAGTTGTTTAGTTTAATAATATGAAAAGGTTTGTTAAATGAATGGTTCAAATATTGTTTTGCTTTTAAGAATTATCCAAAATTCAATAACTTATATTACAGATATTAACTGAAATTGGATGACTTTGAGGCCAAAACAAAATCGGTAAAGACAAACACAGATACTGCGGCTAACATCTATTCCATATGTCTCCTGTTGCGGCTACAAAGCCAATTGAGTCTGTTCCTGTTCCTGTTGTTGTGGAAGAATCACTTAAATCCTCTACGGAAAGAACTGATGACATTGAAATGTTTGAGGCTGGTGGTGATGGTGAAGTTAAGAAAATTGCCAATTCTTCAAATAAAATCATAAATCGGAAGCAAATGTTCCGTCAAGGATGGTTAAGTGATTTTGATTTTCTTAAAGAAATCGACGAAAAACCGTTTTGTTCATATTGTAAAACAAAACTCACAAACAATAAACAACATATTATAAGACATGAACAATGAAAAAATCATCAATTAATACTCAAATCTCTCAAGCAACAACCAAAAATAAATAATATTAAACCTGAATCAACTAAAAAGCATGAAAATGCAAAAATATCTGAACTTAAAATTATAATGTTCAATATACAATACAATCTAGCTTTGTCTTTGATTGAACCTCTGATTGACTTAATGAAGAGCATTGACAGTGATACGATTAAAGATATGAAACTTGGTAGAACGAAACTGAAGGATACAATAACATCAAGCTTATTAGAAGAGGCGAATCGCGTAATAGTGGTCGTTTTAAGAAAACACAAGTTTTCGGTTATAATTGATGAAACAACAGATGTTAGTTCTTCAAAGTGTCTTTGTGTCATGGTAAGGTATTTTGATTTCAATTATGGTAAAGTAAGAGATCGATTTTTTTCCTTGATTGAGCTACTTGAGTTTGATGCTAAATATATTTTCAACGTAGTATTTAAGTGCTTTAATGATCTTCAAATACCGTTTAAAAATTTTATTGGTTTTGCTTCTGACAATGCTGCTATGATGGTTGAAAAAAAAAGTAGAGTTCGTTCTCTGTTTTTAAAGGAAAACCCAAATATGTTTACACTAGGGTGTATGTGCCACTCGTTACATCTTTGCTCCTCAGCCGCAGCTAAGAAAATTCCACAAAATATTGAGGCCTTCCTAAGAAACATCTATGTTTACTTTTCACATAGTCCAAAAAAGCAAGTCCAATTTAAAGAGTTTCAAGAATATTTTAACGTTGTAAAACATAAAATTCCTAAAACTTCTTTCACCAGGTGGCTAGCTCTTGAACAGGTTATGGCAAAAACAATAGAGCAGTGTCCTGCTTTGCTTCATTATTTTTTGGAATATTCTTTCGAATCTGTTGACAGCAACCTAGATCTTGTTCACAAGATTCAAGAAGAGCTAAACGATACAACAAAATTGTACTTATTATTTTTTTTAGCATTGATGATTTTATTCTTATTGATGATTTGGTTTAAAAAAAGTTACAAAATGTGTGCCGAAGCTATTTTTGAAGACTAAAAATGATGTACTCCTATTTTTTTTCAAAATACTCCCTTTTTCTGGCCTCAGTACTCCCTTCTTATATTTTTCTCCGGCAACACTGAGCGTAATAGATCGAGTTTGGTGGTAGGTTCAAAATAGTAGACAGGATCATGATGGGCCTGCGCGGCGGACAAATCTGCCAGCTCATTACCTTTTATACCCATATGGCTAGGTACCCACATAAGTTTCAATTTGTTTGGTTTGCTGATAAGATAGTCTCGGATCTTGTTAATTATGACAGTATTGTGATCAGGATTTTTTTACAGCGTTTAAGACTGATAGACTGTCTGAAGATATAACAAACTTTTTGTTGTGAGAGGCGCATGTTGTTATGGTTTTCAGAATGGCAAAAGGCTCGGCAGTAAAGATGGAAGCTGTTTGATTGAGTATACCAACACAAATCAAAGAGCCATCTTCGTTCACAGAAGCAAAAGATGTGTTTGTTGCAGTTTTTGAACCATCTGAGAAAAGGAAGTTCCATCCATTTTTTTTAAATTCTGATGACACGCTCAAAAAGGTCTGGATAAATACTTCTTTAGATGTGTTATTTTTGTTGAGATTTGACAAATTCATGATGAAAGATTTAGGTTGCATATTCCACGGAGGAAAACGTGGTATATATTTATTAATTTGCTTGATTGGGATGCCTAGTTCTTTTGCTGTTGTTATTGCAATGGATATTGCTGACGGTATCCGTTTTGGTGTTTTTAGTTTGATTGTGGAATTGAAATCTTTTTCAATAATGGAGCCATTTGGGAAAGCGAGTTTGATAAAGAGTTTTGCTTTTGTAGATGTAATTCTTTCCTCTAAGTTGGGCAGACCAGCTTCAACTAGCATGTTTTTTATGGTGCTTGTTGGGAATGCATTTAAGCTCCTCCGTACACTATGGTGGTAGGGTGGTTTAATAATGTTCAATGTTGATTTTGGTGAGCTTCCATAAATGATGAGCCCGTAGTCAATCTTGCTCAAAATTAAAGATCTACTTATATTACATAGTGTATTTACATGAACATTACATTTTTTGCTTGCTAAATAATTAATGATATTAGTTCTTTTATTTAAGTTTTTTTTCAACTCCAAACAGTGAGTTTTCCAATTATATCTATTATTGAAAGATAAGCCTAAGATACTTAAACTATTAACATTATTAATATTTACATTGTTTACAGAAAGAGGAATATTATTACATGACGTTTTACGGCAAATATGTAAAGTATTACATTTGTTCAATGATAGTCTAGCTCCGGATCGAGATGACCAGGCGAGAATATCATTGAGAAGGTTTGTTAGTAGTAAGTTGGCAGTAGATGAGTCATTATGTTTACATAGAATATAAAAGTCGGCAGCGTAAGCGGTGTGTTCAAGTTGTTTGTGATTTGCAATAATAGAACTTAAGTCTTCAAAGGAAATAAAGTTGCTTGTTTCCAATTTTGTGGAATAATACCAGTATCCAGCACATTCTTATACAGTTGTATGAGCCTTAATTTTGCAGTTGGCGGAAGATTTTTCAACATGGGATATGATATCCTGTCTCTGCTGGGTGTTTTACCTTTAAGTTTGTGTAGACAACTTTCGAGTTCAAGGAGTGAAATCCTATTTTCTATTAATTTTGCGGATTGAGAAATAGAGGTATTATCTATCGAGGAAAGAAGACAGAGTTCTTTTTGAGAAATGTAGTTAGTAAGAAAATTTTCATCCTTGGCATAGTTTGACCAAGTAAGAGTTTGAAGAGAATTAAATTATTTTGATTTGGGTATTTTTTGAAAAGCCTCCATGCTTTTACTTTTTCGTATCGTAAAGTTTTGAGTTCTTGATTCCACCATGCTACGGTACGTTTTTGTTCTTTGCTTCTGCTTTGAGGGATGGATATGTTTGCAGCAGTCCGAATTGCTTTGTGGATGAGAGCAGCCTCTTTATTAATGTTGACTGAGGGACTATGAACTGATAAGTATTCTGATATGTGATTGTTAAAACAATCCCAGTCAGCAAAATCAGTTTTAAATTTATGGTTTACTAGAGATCTAGCAAAGATTGAGCCAAGAGCCACTTTGCAAATAATAGGGAAGTGATCGCTATTGTGGAGATCATCCAAAATTTGCGAAGAAGCTTTATTTTGCAATTCGGGGGAGCAGCATGTAATGTCGACGTGTGTTAGGGTGTTGTGTGTCGATAAGTGGGTAGGAGAGCCATCATTTAATATAACAAGATTGGAGTAAGACAAAAAATTTTCAAACGTTGCACCTCTATGGTTTGTAATTGGGGATCCCCAAAGAACGCTCCAAGAGTTGACATCGCCCATCAAAATAATAGGTGTTTCAATTTGGTTAAAATATTGATAAGGTCATCTCTCGAGAATTTTTGGGTAGGTAGTATATAAATTGAAACCAAAGTAACTTTAACGGACAGGTGAACTTCAACTGCTAATACCAAAATATGGGAGACTATGGGAATTTTTAAGTGCGGGATGCTTTTTTTAATAAGAATTACAATCCCTTGTTTTGCTGTTATATTTTCTTGAAAATTATGGAAATAACCTATATACGCCTTGGGTATGTAGGGAGTGAAATTAAACGCACAATGAGTTTCTTGAATTGAAATAATATATGGATTTGTAACCTCCTATTTCGCCTTGGTTCGGTTGGCTGGAACTATTCCCTCAGACTAGCTCGGCCGTGGGATCTTGAACCTTAAGAAGTTACAAAAAAAAGTCCAGCCTGATGCGTCACGATGTTGACCGACGCGCGAGTAAATTTCCTCAACCCTCCCTACCTCGGTTGCTACTCTCGCCAGAGCAACCCCTTTTCCAGGCTTCTTCTTACCTTTCTGTCATCCCATATCCTCTCCTTAGTTCCTCACCCTCATCCTAAATATTAAAAAATTAGTTCCTGCACATTGTGCGAATAATTCTCATAATGTTCAATAAATTACGCAATGTTGGTTCATCTTCATAATACAATTTCAATTTTATTGGTTGGATGTAAATATAAATTTTAACTCATAAATAGTGATAATTAATAGGGTAATTCAAAATGATATATCAATTTTATGTATGTTATTTAGTATTTACTTGTAAAATTTTACTCAAATTATTAATGATCAGAAAAAAGAATGCATGTCCAGATATGCAGACAAATTATTTAAGGTATATTTTAAATTAGTTGGCAATCAGCGATAAAACAAAGAAAATCTATCTCAACCACTATACCTATTCGATTAGCTTTCGCGCAAGTAGAATGATTGTATTCCTTTACTTGTTTTAACGTTTTCACTTGGTTTTTTTTTAGTCGCGACAGTATCGAGATCACAAATTAAATTTCAAATAAAATATAAAATATATATATATATATATGTATATATGTAAATTTTTGCTCAAACAAACTTACCCTATTCGAAGGAGTGGCCACTGCTGCTAATAGTTTCGTTTGGAGTTACAATCAGCTTTATATTATTTCTTTGTAATTATATCTTCTTTCTACTTCACTTGAAATTTTGTTTGATCCTCGTACTTGCCGATTTATGGTGTTATTACCAATTTCAATTAATTCATGTATTTTATGCGGTATGCTGTTGAGTATGAGTTTCTTTCCTTGTTCGCACTAAGCAAGGCTTATTTCAAACAAAAGTTAATCAAAAGCTTACGAAAAGAAAATATTGGATAATTCAAAATTGAAATTTAAAAAAAATTAAAAATTAAAAAAATTTATATTAAGTCTTCGATGGGATTCGAACCAGGAACCTTTAGATTCGGAGGTACGTGATACGTCGCCTAGACGATCACGACCACGGAGCCTCTATGATTTTTTGCGTAAAATGAGCACTTGGAATTTCCTTATAGGTCGAAGTATAATTTCAGGCGATCGGGATATTTCCCAATTAGCTGTGCGCCTGTGCCTCTTCAGTCGGAAATGTGGGACTTTTCCTCGAAATTCCTGGATTAATAACTTTATTTTACTCACTTTCACCATATTGTTCGTTATGTGCATAAGATGCATATATATATGTACACCTATATACGGATTCATATCCCGTACGTCATAACGTATCATTATATATGTATACATATACCCATGCAAATATGCCACGAAATTAAATTTTAATAAAAAAGAAAACGACAAAATACCTGGAATTATCCTGGAATTCCTCTTTTTGTTTATTTTGTTTTCCTTTTTGGTAGGTATATTTTAATGACTTCACTCTCGTTATAAAAAAAATTTGCAATATCCACAATCACTTTAGGCGATTTTCAAACTTTGGTTTTTCGCTAACTGTCTTAACAATATCGGTCTGGTATTGAATGCCCTTGTGGTGGCTGTGAAGGTTTACTTTGAAAAGAAAGACTTTCACTTTCAAACTTCTTCCGCAGCCTATCCATTTAGTGCCTTCATACCGGAGAAGATTCCGCAAACTTTTTCCTACCGTTCGATTGTGAGATATCGGATTCGAGTCTTATGCTCTCGCCAGATCGAAAATCTCTTTCTCTATTTGCCCCGCTCCCAGACTCTACTTTGCGAACAAACCCCCGAGGAATATCCCTAGAAAAGCTTTTCTCTGTTCTAAATTCTAAATTTCCCATCATCCCCAATTTCCCTCCTATCATTCTGACAGCTCAGTTCGTCGAGACTTTTCAAAACAAACATAATGTCGTCGTCGTCGTTGTTATTTGTGTTCCTTTTTAATCGTGTCGCAATTCTTTTAAACAGGAAAAACATAAAAAGTGTAATTCGGTTACAGGGCTTTGCTTTTTTCTGATAAAAACCTTGTCAGAAATATGCAAACGAACCCACGTATGAATCTCGGGCACATAAGGAAATCGTGTGGGCGGTATACCATAATACACCACCAATCTTGGTATTTAGTTCTATGAGTGATTGAATGGAAATTGTTGCAGTGTTTTAAAATGCAATTCCCGTGATGTTCGTTCGTCCAAAACGCAATTCAGTTTTATTTCAAATGTTGGAGTTATTTGTGTTAATTAATGAAAAGTTATGTGAAAAAAAATATGGTTATTAGATTTTCAAAGAAAACGGTAAACAAAAAAAACAAAAAATGGGATCGTTGATGTGCAAAAGATACGGTCATATATGCATCGACTTGGTTTATTCATTTATTTATAAACAAAACAACGGCACGTCCGTTTGCATTTCCTAAATCTATCGGTATTCGGTAATCAAAAAAAAGAGGTCGTCAACCCCAAACGTCAACAACACAAAAAAAACATACAAAATTGTAAATTGCCGTCGGGATTTTTCACTTGCATTAAGTATCGTCGGGAAAGTATTTCGTCCTAAATCGCTTAATAGAATTAGGCGAATCGTATTTGAAAGTGAGAATAAATAAAATAAATATAATGAGAGTCATTTTGTGCAAATAAATAAGTGTAGTCGGTTATCTTAGTGTCAAGTGTATCTCGTTTAATATTTTCAAAGATAATTCTCTTCGTCTTCATTGTTGTTCTAAGATGGTCAGTTTGTCGTGAAATTTTTAATAAATAGAAAGTGTCCTGATTTGTCCTATGGTGCGAATTTCGTTAATATTTGGTGTCGGTTCGGGACATTGTTCGTCAGGAAAAGTAAATAGGCAACCGAATACTAGGAATATTGTCACTTACAATCAACGTGGGACGCGAACCCACTTATGCTAGACGGGCACTTGATACAAAAATCGTCAGATAAGTACATTTAAAAATTTTCAAAACAAAATTCGGTGCTTTGTGAAATGTTGTATTATTCTTTTCAGCTTTATTGCCGTATGTCCTTGGCATGGAAAACGCCAAGGGGTTTACCGGACCGTGATTCCAGTTCATACATACAATTTCCTACAACTCTTTTTATGCGGGATTTAAGAAATTTTGGAAGCAATTTGGCGTTAATTCCCTGTACGAAATTGCTTTGAGCGAAGTTACGGTGGAACACTTCTTGTCCTTCCTGGTAAGTAACGTTTCTTGTACGTTTGTTATATGTATCTCTTGACTTAACGTATGCCCTGTCCAAATTCTCCGATAACTTCTGTCGTGCCAAAGTGAATTTCAAGGCGCGGGGTGTGACCACCATTTCAGGATCTGGTAACGCGTTAATCTTTCTAAGCAGTGCATACGTTGACCCATGAGTGACCATGTTCTGACCGAACATAGCGAAGTAGGGCTGACATTTTAGAGAGTCGTGTATATCGGAACGCAACGCACAGGCTATACTGGACAGATGGATGTCCCAGTCGTTCTGTTGCTTCGAAACCACAATTCTTAGCTTGCTAAGTAGACTTCGATTTACCCTCTCCGAAATGTTGGCCTGCGGTGCATGCACCGCAGTACGCACATGCTTAACCCCGTACTCGTCCAGAAATTCCCTGAAATCCTTGGACACAAACTGACGGCCGTTATCGGAATGAATTTGTTCAGGGGTCCCGAAAGTGTGAAAAATTTCAGATTCAAGGTATTGAATCACTCGTTTCGAAGTGGCTTTCGGTAAAGCCTTAAAAAACATAAATTTGGTGAAATGATCCACCACAATGAATACGTACACATTACCGCTTTTGGTACGCGGATAGGGACCTAAAAAATCTATATATATTCGTTGCATTGGTCTCTCGGTTTTTGTTTGGCTTACTATAGGTGGACGAAGAGTCTCATTCGGAGCTTTTACCATCTTACACACCTCACAGTTCTTGACGTAAACTCTTACTTCTTTTGCCATTTTAGGCCAGTAATATTTGGCTGCTATGCGGGAATAGGTTTTGTCAAAACCACTGTGACTACTAAGCTTACTGTTGTGACTCATTTCAATGCACTTTACTGTCAGACTGTCTGGTAGCCACAGTCGCCAAAGTGAGTCTTCTTCGTCTACATTCCCCTCTCTAAATCGAACTCTTCGATATATGTATTTCCCAGAAACTATGACATCTGGTAGATTTGATTGGTTTCGGACAATATTCTCTCTCAAGTGGGTGTATGACTCGGAGTCGAAATCGGTTGAATCCAAATCGATCTCACCCCATGTGGACATCGAAGAATCCTCCCGAATTCCACCGTCACCAGCGTTGCCACTCGCTACAATTTCATCCATGTTTATTCGAGAAAGGCAATCGGGAACTACGTTAAGAGACCCCTTACGATGCTGGATGGAAAAATTATAACCTTGGAGTTCTAAACTCCATCTGGCTAGTCTGCCTGACAACTCTTTCATTGACATGAGCCATTTGAGGCTCGAATGATCGGTTATAATCGTAAAGGGTAGTCCGTCAACGTAGGCTCGGAATTTTCGGACGCTCACCACCGCCGCGAGGCATTCTTGCTCGGTGACGGTGTAATTCTTCTGGGACTTATTAAGCTTTTTGGACATGAAGGCAATAGGTTTTTCGTTACCGTCCTCATCCACTTGGAAGAGAACACCCCCTACTCCCTCCGAAGACGCGTCACATTGAATAGTGAATGGTTTGGCGAAATTTGGTTCGGATAATACAGGAGCCGACGAAAGGGCAGTTTTGAGCTGCTCGAAAGCTTCCTTTGCTTCAGGCGTTAGTTCAAATTTGGATTTTTTCTGAAGACAATTGGTCAAAGGAGCAGCCAGATCGGCATAGTTCCGGATAAACCTCCTATACCAACCCGTTAGACCCAAGAATCTCCTTATTTGCCTAACCGTTGTTGGAACAGGGAAATTGACCATAGCCTCTATCTTATCCGGGTTGGTTTTCAAATTTCCTTGACCTACAACAAATCCAAGAAATTTGATTTCCTTCATACAAAATTTACTCTTCGCCAGATTGATGGTTAAGTTAGCGCGACGGAGGCAACTTGCCACTTCTTTAAGGATGAGTATATGCTCCTCAAAGGTAGAAGTACATATCAGTAAGTCGTCTAAATACACAAACACATTATCACGGAGATGACTCGGAATGACTTTATCCATTACTCGACAAAGAGTTTGACCAGCGTTACTTAGGCCAAAAGGCATTACCTTGAATTGGTAGAGAGGCCTACCAGGAACTGCAAAGGCAGTT
The DNA here is from genome assembly GCA_920104205.1 of Eupeodes latifasciatus. Taxonomy (NCBI): domain Eukaryota; kingdom Metazoa; phylum Arthropoda; class Insecta; order Diptera; family Syrphidae; genus Eupeodes; species Eupeodes latifasciatus. Next base: position 56,861,096 of record OV049927.1, read on the forward strand.
TTCTCTCTCGAATTCTCATGTAATGGAATTTGCCAGTAAGCGTCTTTCAAATCGATCCCCGTGATAAAATGCGTGTCCTTTATACGACTTAGCAAACCTTCGACGTGAGGCAGCGGATACGCATCCTTAATAGTAACTTCGTTAACCTTTCGGAAATCGAGGCAAAGGCGGACTTTTCCCGGTTTTCTGACGAGCACGACAGGACAGCTCCAAGGAGAGTTGCTGACTTCAATGACCCCTAATTCCAACATTCTGTCTAGCTCCTTATAAACTTCCCCTTGCCGAACAGGGGACAGAGGGTAGTGTCGGGATTTGATTGGGCTAGCGTTTCCCGTGTCAACAATGTGGCACCCGAGGTCAGTTTTACCTAACACCACAAAATTAGGAAATTGTCTTTTTACATTTTCCAATTGAAAGGTTTCTTCCGCTGTCAATTGAATCAATTCGGCTTCGCTCTTGAAATTTTCGTCCTTATCATCCGTATTTAAATCTACAGCTAGCTCGCTGACTTGAGGCAACAAATTGAAACTACGCCAAAAATTCATCCCGAGATATAGTCTTTGTGTCAGGTTTGGAATCAGATAAAATGTCAGGGTATTACTTAAGCCGTTATACTTTGTCTGTACTTGACAATGCCCTTCAATGTTATGAGACTTACCGTCTGCTGTCCGTACAACATTATGGTATGGTAAAACCTTTACTCCGAGTTTTCGGACCAACTCCCAACAACCCTTTCCTAATACCGAGATAGAAGCCCCGCTGTCGAGGAGTCCAAAAACCGACTCGTCATTCATTAGAACCTCAGCGTATAGGCGGCCATCTGTCTCAGAGGATATGATGGTTTCGATTATTTCCTTTCGGAACTTTTTTCGCCTTTGAAAGCGATGACGACATTTTTGGATGTGCGAACTGATCGGCTTGTTATTGGTTGCGAAAATTTTAGCCCTAACCTTCTCATAATTTAGTTTTCGCTCGTGAAGAGACTTCAATTGATGTGATTCATATGGATGATAATCATTCTCATTCACATTGGGTTTTTCGTTTTTTAAAATCTTAATCGGAATTGCATCTTCGTCAGTTTCATTAGGGTTACTTGTTTTAAGCGGGGTGTTTAATTTTGCGAGTGGTTCGGTGGATTCCTTGAGGAACGAATCTCTCCACTCCTCGCTTCGTCCCTCGAAAAGTTTCCCGTCTGGTGTTTACCACATTGGATAGTGTTAACCCCTTTCGCTCCACATAGAAAACAAAATAAATTTCTGGTGGACGCTGGACAAAAGTGATAGACGTGACCTTTTTGATCACAGTTCCAACAGATGTAATTGGCTGTTGACCCCGGCTTTCTAGACGAATACATTGCCGCGACTTCATGTACTTCCGATTCTTCATCGAGAGAATCATTTTCTACCGCAATCTCATTTACGGTTCGATGACCGACTGCTCGCTTATTTAAAAATCTTTCAGCCTCGCGAGCCTTCTGCCGAAGCTGTTCCAGATTTTTAATTTCAGCTGACAGAAGAATCTCTCCCAATTTTTCTTTGGCGTTGCCCCTGATAATTTCGACAAGTTTTTTGTCATCGAAAGAGTCCTTCAAACGGTCGTTTAACCCACACACGGAGGAGTAGAAATCATCGAAGGATTCCTTCGCACCCTGCTTTCGACACATTAATTTCATGTATATGTCTATTTCAGACTCCAACCTACCAAACTCTTTCTTTATAGCTACTTTTATAGCTGCAAGATCCGCGTTAGGATTCTTTTTGACGAAACGCCAAAACCACTTATTAGGTTTACCCTCCAGCAACATGTGGAAGTTGGCGGCAATCTGTTCATCACTATACGCTGATGACGATTGCATCCTGCTTATTTTCAGTAAAAATTCAGAAATATTTTCGGAACCATCGTAGGTGATCTTCCATCGATCTAACCTACAAGGCCCTGATGCAACAAACGTCGTAGACCCGTTTGAGTTCCTTGGTTGAGGAAACTGGTCCATTGCCGATCTTTGCGATTCTAGTGGGGAAGGGTTGCTAGCTTGTTGCTGCTGTAAGCGCAAACTTTCAAGCCGTTGCGACACATCCTCCATGAACGCATTCATTTGTTGGAAGATTCGGGTTTGGTATCGAACCATAGTTCTTTCCATCCTAGAGATAAGATCCTCATTTGGATCACCGTTATTTTCACCCTGATTTTCCCACCTCTCCGCGTTTCTTTCTAGGCCTTCGGGAAGCTGACCGGCATTATGGTCACGATCTTGACCTGCTTCTTGATCAGCCATGTTAGAGGTAGAATTGGAGATGACGGAGTTTAACTCTTCAGAAAAGCTAAATGATGCGTCTAAATTAAACCTGTCAATGGTAGTATGAAACCTTCGGTAGAACTCTTCGAAATCAGCTTCGTTCAGAGGGTTAAAATTATATATGTTGTCTTCTGCACTTGAAAGGTTATGCCCACTACTCATACTTAACCACGCGAGTCGCTTTCTCAATTGGGTCTTTGCTACTCTAACTCTTGGCAAGAAAAATATATAAATACTGACGAAACAGTGTTTATTTTTGAAATACTTTTTCAAAAAAAAATATACCACACAAACTTTAAGAAAATTCAAAGTGAGGATTAACAGAATCCAGGTAAATCCCAAAACAAAGGTGAGTGAGTCGTAAGTATTCAAAAGAATTTAAACAAAATTCAATTTCGAAATTCTTTAAGGATATTGTATTTAAATTCAAACAAAAAAAATAAAAAATAAAAAAAATGATATTCAATTCTTATTACCAAAAGAGGAAAAAATAAAAATTTTAATTAAAAAATGTGTTTAAAAAAATATAAAAAAAAATATAAAATCTACACTTCCTTAAATATTAGGATCTTTCAAGGCAATATTTGAAAGTTAGAATAAAAAAAATTATAAAAAAAAACTTTTATCTTAATCCAGAAATTTCTTTTCCAGTACCACTAAATCGAATAAAAAAAATCAAATTATCGGACCCCGTGATGAAATTCAGAATATCAGAGGTGTCCACTTCGATGATCAAAGATTTAACCTTTCTTCTTCTAAACTTTGGAAACAAAATTTCAAAATTTTTGTTCAAGACCAAAGTGTACATATGTAAGTTGAAATTTATGGAAAAATATATATGTATATTGAAATTTGAAAATTGTAATGATAAAAAAAATCTAATTTGTTTTCTTTTAAAATGTATTTTTAGCTTAGGATGAGGATGAGTTTTCTGGAGAAGAATGGATGACAGACGGAACGAAGAAGCCGTTGTTCTAAGAGCCGACGAGCGAAAGAAAAAAAAATAAAGCATACTACTGTTGGAAAGGACTTCTGAAAAAAAAATATATTCTCCTCGGGTTACAGGACTTCGAAAGACGAACCTTTCATCTTTGAAGGCATCTGCAACCTTCGGAGAATTTGATAGGGCTTGCTGAAAGGACCTCCGAAGACGCCTTCTTTAAGATCGACGGGTCTCTTTCAGCATTATAATTTTGTGTTCGGTTGGTTCGGACAATTGGGAATCCTTATCGAGGATGCCCAAAGACTCGAACCAATCTTGCACGAAAATGTCTTAATGTTGTTGTTCGAATGCGTTTCCCCGTGGCAACGCGATACCAGTTTAAAACAACTTAGTTATCGGGACTCACAACAAAAACTGCAAGCGAAGCTGCATTTGAAGTTAAAACTGACTTTAAAATGGAATAAAAAAATAAAAAAGCAAAAATTTGAAGTTGTACAAAAATGAAAAGACTTGAAATTAAAATGAAAGTTAAAAGTAAACTATTGAATTAAGATGAATTGGCTCAGAAAAAATAATCAGCCACTCTATCTAAAAGATAGAGGGCTCCACGTTATGGGCGCCATTTGTAACCTCCTATTTCGCCTTGGTTCGGTTGGCTGGAACTATTCCCTCAGACTAGCTCGGCCGTGGGATCTTGAACCTTAAGAAGTTACAAAAAAAAGTCCAGCCTGATGCGTCACGATGTTGACCGACGCGCGAGTAAATTTCCTCAACCCTCCCTACCTCGGTTGCTACTCTCGCCAGAGCAACCCCTTTTCCAGGCTTCTTCTTACCTTTCTGTCATCCCATATCCTCTCCTTAGTTCCTCACCCTCATCCTAAACATTAAAAAATTAGTTCCTGCACATTGTGCGAATAATTCTCATAATGTTCAATAAATTACGCAATGTTGGTTCATCTTCATAATACAATTTCAATTTTATTGGTTGGATGTAAATATAAATTTTAACTCATAAATAGTGATAATTAATAGGGTAATTCAAAATGATATATCAATTTTATGTATGTTATTTAGTATTTACTTGTAAAATTTTACTCAAATTATTAATGATCAGAAAAAAGAATGCATGTCCAGATATGCAGACAAATTATTTAAGGTATATTTTAAATTAGTTGGCAATCAGCGATAAAACAAAGAAAATCTATCTCAACCACTATACCTATTCGATTAGCTTTCGCGCAAGTAGAATGATTGTATTCCTTTACTTGTTTTAACGTTTTCACTTGGTTTTTTTTTAGTCGCGACAGTATCGAGATCACAAATTAAATTTCAAATAAAATATAAAATATATATATATATATATGTATATATGTAAATTTTTGCTCAAACAAACTTACCCTATTCGAAGGAGTGGCCACTGCTGCTAATAGTTTCGTTTGGAGTTACAATCAGCTTTATATTATTTCTTTGTAATTATATCTTCTTTCTACTTCACTTGAAATTTTGTTTGATCCTCGTACTTGCCGATTTATGGTGTTATTACCAATTTCAATTAATTCATGTATTTTATGCGGTATGCTGTTGAGTATGAGTTTCTTTCCTTGTTCGCACTAAGCAAGGCTTATTTCAAACAAAAGTTAATCAAAAGCTTACGAAAAGAAAATATTGGATAATTCAAAATTGAAATTTAAAAAAAATTAAAAATTAAAAAAATTTATATTAAGTCTTCGATGGGATTCGAACCAGGAACCTTTAGATTCGGAGGTACGTGATACGTCGCCTAGACGATCACGACCACGGAGCCTCTATGATTTTTTGCGTAAAATGAGCACTTGGAATTTCCTTATAGGTCGAAGTATAATTTCAGGCGATCGGGATATTTCCCAATTAGCTGTGCGCCTGTGCCTCTTCAGTCGGAAATGTGGGACTTTTCCTCGAAATTCCTGGATTAATAACTTTATTTTACTCACTTTCACCATATTGTTCGTTATGTGCATAAGATGCATATATATATGTACACCTATATACGGATTCATATCCCGTACGTCATAACGTATCATTATATATGTATACATATACCCATGCAAATATGCCACGAAATTAAATTTTAATAAAAAAGAAAACGACAAAATACCTGGAATTATCCTGGAATTCCTCTTTTTGTTTATTTTGTTTTCCTTTTTGGTAGGTATATTTTAATGACTTCACTCTCGTTATAAAAAAAATTTGCAATATCCACAATCACTTTAGGCGATTTTCAAACTTTGGTTTTTCGCTAACTGTCTTAACAATATCGGTCTGGTATTGAATGCCCTTGTGGTGGCTGTGAAGGTTTACTTTGAAAAGAAAGACTTTCACTTTCAAACTTCTTCCGCAGCCTATCCATTTAGTGCCTTCATACCGGAGAAGATTCCGCAAACTTTTTCCTACCGTTCGATTGTGAGATATCGGATTCGAGTCTTATGCTCTCGCCAGATCGAAAATCTCTTTCTCTATTTGCCCCGCTCCCAGACTCTACTTTGCGAACAAACCCCCGAGGAATATCCCTAGAAAAGCTTTTCTCTGTTCTAAATTCTAAATTTCCCATCATCCCCAATTTCCCTCCTATCATTCTGACAGCTCAGTTCGTCGAGACTTTTCAAAACAAACATAATGTCGTCGTCGTCGTTGTTATTTGTGTTCCTTTTTAATCGTGTCGCAATTCTTTTAAACAGGAAAAACATAAAAAGTGTAATTCGGTTACAGATTGTATTGCTTAATGAGGATATTTAATTCATCGTAGTTGTTTTTAAATCCTTTAATATTCCATTGCATAGTAATTAAATTTTTATATAAATAAGGTGGATTTGGTTGTGGTCGCAAACACCCCTGGCCGGAACAGGAGTGGGAGTTATTTAGTCCCACTTCTGCTTCAGTCAGTAATGCCTGCGACCTTGTGTTGTTAGAAATTTTATTGGTTTTATGCATTGTCATCTGTATCAGAGGTGTTCATATAATATAATTCGTTGTTTATTAGATTATTGGTAATTTTAGAGATAGGTGAGTTTAGTTGTGAATTTGTATTTTTTTGATTGAAGGAGAAGGAAGTGGATGGTTGAGAGGTTTATTTAATGTTGTTTGTGTAGCTGAAGCAGCAGAGGAGATAATTGAGCCAAAAGAAGTATTTTTGGGTGGTGATTTATTTTGCGAGAAGCTGGGTGGAGACCGATGAATTGGGTTGCTTATTGTCTTTTTTTTTTTTTTCTTGTTGGGTTAGGAAAGAAGTTGAAGTCGATTGATTAGCGTGATCAGTAGAAGTTGAGTGGGATTGGTTGTCAAGAGGATTTTTTTCGTTTGAAACTGTATTATTGGTTGAAGAGGTGGGTATGGCTTGATGAGCAATATTAGCAAAAGTCTTCGTAAAGGGGAGTTCAGGGTTTAGTTCCTTGTATGCTTGCTTGGCTTCAAACACTGTACATTTTCTAATTGTCTTAATTTTTAATATTTCTTTTGCTTTTATGAAACTTCAGAGCAGTTGGCACAATAGGTGCGTGTACATGAATGAGGGTCTACAGGGAGCATGTTGCAGTTTACACAAGATTTGGGGTTTTGCACCTCTTGGCTGTGTGACCTAAGATTTGGCAATTTTGACACCGCATGGGGTTAGGAAAATATTCAGTTACGATGCAATTATACCAGCCAATATTAACTGTGCTAGGTGGACGAAAGCGATCAAACGTAAAAAGAATGATATTTGTAGGAGTCATCAACTTTTTTAGTGAATTTGTACACATCAGTTACACCCTGTGAACTCATTTCTTTTATTATTTCTTCGTCGGGTACATTAATAAGATAAGGTGCATAGACTGTACCTTAAGAGGCATTTAAGTTTGTATGGAGGTTAACCTTGATAGGACAGAGGTTTGATAGAGATTTTTTTGATAAGAAAATTTCAGCTATTTTAAGAGACTTCACCAGGATGAGCAGATTACCATCACGCAACTGAGTAATATATTCATATCCAGTGCTAATTCCATCTATAGCTTTTTTTTTAGTAAAAATACACTGCACTTTGAGAGAGGTTTATCACAATCTGTTGGGGCGATCACGATAAATTTGGGGTTAGGATTAGACGAGGAGGTTGGAATAGAGAGTGATTAGACGAGGAAGCCGGAATGGAGGGATTAAGGTCTATCTTCGTGTAATTTGTTTTTTTTTTTTCTTTTTTTTTTGTTCGAGTTTTCGGAATACCAATCTACATCTACATCAGTAGGTAGATTGCAAAACCGATTACCCGTAAGCACATGTGGCCCTGAGGCCATGTTTTTTATTTGTTCACACTTTTATTTGTAATTTACACTACAACTATGTAAATGAACGAGTAGAGAAAAAAAAATGCTAATTGAAAATAGCGGAATAGGTACCAACGAAAATAAGCGAGAAGCACACTGAGAGTGAAACGATGCTATCGGCTTGGAGGTTAGTCGGTGACTGAATAATCCCTTTAAAACAGAATACAAGAAAGTATGCAAACAATTAACAAAATCAATTAAAACTTTTAAGGAAAATTATTATTTAGCTCAACTGGAAAAAAATAAAGGTAATATTAAAGGGGAATAGAAAATTGTGAATAAACTTTTAAATAACTGATACTACTGAAATTGCTAATCGTTTTAATAAATTTTTCATTTCTATTGCTGAAAATGTCTCTACTGAGGTATAGGTAGGTACCTATTAATATTAATTAAGTGAGATAAATGCTATGTTTATCTCCAACGTCTTCTACTTAAATTATAATTGTAAGCATTTTTAACCTACCAAAATGAACGAATAAATACAATACAATACAATACAGGATGTCCGACCATTCCGACGGCCCAACATTGACTCAAATCACTACGTTGTTGTAACTAAGGTATGACTACGGATATCCCGATCAAACCCAACACAAGTAACTACCGTGATTCAACTTTGCCTAACAGCCATCAGAGATGAAGGCTAGGTTTCACACGGCCAACAGCGAAAGTACTAGTTTGACAACGTGTCCTGGCAAGCGCACGCAGCTTAACAACAGGCATACAAAACACGGCGTTGCACAGAAGGATCAGAGCTGCTGCAATGCAAGTCATACCTTTAAGAAAAAGTCATGATTTGAATATAGATTCTCAAGTTATAAAACACAGGCCTTGAAACTTCGAGAAATTTCAAAATTTTCAGTTCCACAAATCGGACCGATTACATTAACCTTAATGAAAACTATTAGTAAGCAATCTTTCTAACTCCGATACAGCCCGATTATAAAATTAACAAAAAAAAAGAAATCTGAAGTAATTCATTTTTGTATGTGTATCACTGAATCCTTCAGTGTTATGATGGCGTAACAGTGAGGTCGCAAGGAGTTGTCAAATCGTTGACAACGTCTTAAAGGAATTGTCTTTCACGATTTTTCACCTACGGCTCATAGTTCGTTGATGTTTTCGGTTTAGCCTCCCAAACCATCCCTTTGATATAAATCTACATGTTATCCACCTGATTTAGGTCGCGTGATTGAGCAGACCATTCCATAAAGTCAAAGTTCTTATCTATTAACTGTTGATTTGCTTTTCCATTCTATATTATTCTTTTTTATTCCAATATATTCTTAAAATGAAATATAAAGTGAAAAATCACTGCTACTTTTCTTACCGCATTCTTTTTGTTTTTTTAATTATTTCATCTGAAAGTAAATGCTAAAATTACAATGTTAATTAATATTGTGTATCAAGTATTAGCTACATTTTTGTAAAATGATTTCTTTTGTGCATGTTTATGATATAAATGATGACATAGTATTAAAGCAAATCCATTTTTCTAGTGATATTACTTGTGTGTATTCACGCAATTTTTCATCGAATACAATTCATATTGGAATTTTCTAAATAATCCTACTTAGTTTTGCCACTACTGAATACTTATTGTGACTTCGTTATGTTAATTTCACCAGTGTTATTCTCCTTAAATTTCTGTAGGTGTAGCTTCCATTTCTTAAAGAAAAAGCTGGTGATTCATCTGTGATTTTTTTTTAATTTCTTACAGTGGGCAAACACCTGTGTTAGGATAAAAGAACTATGATTCATTTTGTTAGTTATTTAATACATCGTCTTGTAAGGATGCCGCTGTTGAACATAGCAATACTGTTTATTATCTTTTTTAAACAATTCCCCTAATTCAGGGTTGTAATAATGGAAATAACGAAATATGTTGATTCTCTTTTTAAAGTTATACAGAATATGCATCAATAAATTGTTTAATACACTTAAAAGTATTTTTTTTATTTGCAGCAAAACACATAAACCAACAAAAGCCGTTGCAATTCAATAATAATTTCGTAACAAAGTAAAGTGAATCGTATACATAAAAGCAAAATATTACTTATAAAACTTGAAATATTTTTGTTGCTTGAAACATCAAACTAGCAAATATACAAATTTGAAACAACAATTATTTGTTTACAAATGCATAAACATATATAAAAACATACAAATTTTTTTATCGAAGTTTCTTTTTTTTGCTTTAATTTTGTGTGTGTATAAAAAAGTGATTCGTTTAATAATATAAAAAAAACAAATCTCAAGGTTTTCTATTTGCAAAGTAAACAAAATTAAAATAAATAGACAAACATTTTGACATTTAAGTAACCAGCCTTGATATAAAAAGTAAACAAGATGCGTGAATATAAAATTGTGGTTCTCGGCAGTGGGGGTGTTGGAAAATCAGCATTAACAGTACAATTTGTTCAAGTGAGTATTTTATAAATTGTTTCAATATTACTTTAACAATTTAAACTGATCATGAAATAATATTTTCAAATATTGAGTCTTTTTTTTAAAGTAAAATGCTTTATTTAACAAATATGTTATTCTGAAATAAATTTGAATGTTATATAAATTATTGCTCAGATTCTGGAAGAAACTTACTATCTTTACGTTTTAAAGTCAATACAACTATGTACAGAATGTTTATCGATTTTAGTAGCCAATGGTTCTGACGTTAAAATAGCCTACCTTGACGCCACACCTAATCCAGATAGAGTACAAATAAATGCATATGTAAACCAACAAATTTACTGAAATCTTATTTATGAGCCATAATAGAATTTAGGTGACCGTTGTCTAACTGAAACTTTTGCATCTCTCGAGCACCGTCGCAAGGTTTCATGTCTCTCATTATTTTATCGCTACTTCCATAAGCAATGCTCTAATGAAATAGCCAGCTGCATTCCTCCCCTCAAACGATTCAACCGTAATACTCGTTCTTTTAGGAATGCCCATCAGTTTACCCTTGAGCCCAATTTCGGACGTACTATTAAGTACAGAGATTCTTTTTTTAGTCGCACTACACGAATGTGGAATGCTTTACCAGACTCAATATTTCCCACTCATTACAATGTGCAAGCATTCAAAACCAATGTGCATCGGTATCTCCTTTCAAATCCTATCCTTCCTTCCTAATTACTCGCACTGTGTATAATCATTATAAGGGTATTCATATCCCCTTGAGTGCGCGTACAATATAAAAAAAAAAAAAAAAAATTAACTAAAATTAAGCAGGAGTGATTCCAGTCGCTTGACGCTACGGTCGGTTTAATTGCTCATATTTTTATACAGGATGAAACTACTTGTATATTATAGCTTACATTGCGTTTACAGAAAGAAAACATTTCTTCCACCTAGAAAGTGGTTCGAAATATTGCTGCTGCTGGTGCGGCGGTGACTTAAAGTTGCTTTAAAAATTCCGTAAAATGATTACTTTTATAAAAGATAGAATCGATAGACTTCATTCAAACAACAAAAAACTCAATTTCTGCCACAATAATAGGTGTTAAAAAGTAGAAACAAACCTTCATATTCCTGAAAGCGTAGTTAACTATTTTACGGCCTTAAGTCCCAAAACCAAAAATATTTTGACTGATTTTCAAAGGTTTTTGTTTGTTCAAAAGTTTCACGACTTTTTTAATACTGCAACTTTTTTATTTTGTAATACACTTTCGACTTTTTACATCATCCCTGGCTCGACAACTGGTAACCTATACTACAAATGACTTTCCGGACTGGTAGAGTCTGCCGAGCTTGATTTTTTTTAACGATACCTGCATCAAGGTATCAATTTATGATTGCAGTATCTCCGGAACCGTCGTTCCTCACATTAGATGAATTACGGTATTAGAAAGATTGAACTATTTGAAATCCATGCTCATCTACCTTATTTGTTTAACCAACTGTACTCCTCGTAGTCCACGCCACTAGGCGGGCTAGACCACCCTCTTGTCGTAATCCTTTGTAGATGTTAATTGGCCTGGATAGCAATCAGGATATTTTAACTTGGCTTGTTTATTGCTTATATCCAAATTACGTGTGGAAATGAACATAAACGAAAAAAGTCATCCTATTTTGGCAGTCAAGCAGACTAGTAAATAGTTAATTTTCAGCCTACGACCGCGTAGTCAATAGGGAAATTTTATGTTGTCAATTTTGGGATCCGAAATTTGTTTACAACTTAACATGACAAAAAAAACCTAAAAAAAAGAAAGGCTAACATTCAATATTTGTAATCATCTCATCCAGTTTGTTTCCAATCTGTAAAATCTTCAAAACTAAAATTTCATTAAAAACAAAACTTGTTTCTACAAAAAAAAAAAACATTTATTTTAATAGCTTATTTGGATATGCGTTTGCTTATCTGGATGCATATATACAGTATCGGAAAAAACTAACGCAACTTAATTTGTTGTTTTTATTTTTGGACTATTATTTCTTAGGTTGAAATGTCCAGGAGATCCAACACAATGGGATTGAACACTATTGCATTGTTTTGGTCAGACAGAAGTTAAGTTAAAAAATGCATTTTAAAAAGATTAAAGTACGTCTGACAAGCGGAAGGCTGAAAGTAGATTTTTTCTGATTTTTTGATGTATCACTCATGTGGTTCTCATTTCGACCTTAAAATCGAAAAAAGACCATATCAGACATTAGTTGAAACTTTGCCAATTAGTTGCTAAACAACTTTGAAAAATCGTGGTGAGCCAACAAAGTATTAACCTGGTAATACTAAAATTCGGATGTTATGAGAATTCTTCGATTCTATTAAATGTATGTGCACAAGAAATTATTGCACGATACTTTTTTAATTGCGACATATAGGAACTATATTGGAAGTTTTGCATTCGTAAACAAATTTCGAACATGACATTACGATGGTAGAGAACTCGTCTGTCTGTCTGTCTGTCCTGGCCCCTACAGCCCATAGCATTGGGTAGATTGACTTCAAATTTGAAAATTAAGGTTTTTAGCCGATTCGCGTTAAACAAATTTCGAACTCGAGATTTTAATCAAACATGACATTACGATGGTAGAGAACTCGTCTGTCTGTCTGTCTGTCCTGGCCCCTACAGCCCATAGCATTGGGTCGATTGACTTCAAATTTGAAAATTAAGGTTTTTAGCCGATTCGCGTTAGGAGTTTTTTTCATTTTTTTTGAGACTAAAATAACAGTATTTTTTGGTCAAAATCGAAAAGTCGAATTTTCTCAAAACCAAACCAAAATATTTTTTTTTTTTAATTTTCTTTTAATTTTTTGTTTTTAATTTGTCAGAAGAAAGACCCCATAGAACCGTTATTTTATTTCTCAAGAACTAATGAACCGATTTTTTCTGCACAAGCTCTTATACTGTCTCAATAATATTTGATGATCAAAAATGTCATTGTTTTTATTTTTGATTTTCAAAAAAATATTAGTTTTTTTTCGAAATTCGATATCTTGAAAATGGGTCATTATTTTTTTACGAAATTGCTGCATACCAAAAATATTTTTAGGATACAATTAAAAAAATGTATGTATACAAAATTAATTAAAAAAAAAAAAAAACGAATGTTGAATAAGAATTTTGGAAAATTAATGTTTTTTTGAGAAATCAATTAGAATTTAAATTTTCGAAATCAAACTTTTTTGTAGGTACATTTTTAAATCTTAAAATACAGAAAATATTTCTAAACAGACTTCGTATATACATATGTAGATATAAGCAAGTTCGCACGACGCAGTCGTGCATTTTATTTTTAATTCAATTTAAATTAAATTGCTTCTTATTAATTATTAAATTAATTTTTAGAAGTCAATACATGTCCTGTGAAAAAAAAACACATTATTTAAGTTCACAAATCAAAACATATATAAATTAACTTTTTGTTAGAAGTTTTATTTAAAAAAAAAAACTTCACTTTCAAAAACTTAAAATATAAAAAAATCTAATATATAAAATATTCCTGTCACAGTGTTAGTTGCCATACTCCTCCGAAACGGCTTAACCAATTTCAATGAAATTTTGCATATACATTCGATAGATCTGAGAATAAGTTTTTATCTATTTTGTATATTCCTAAGTGCTATGGTTTAATTGCATTAACATCGTACACGGTGCAACGATCTTAAGATAGTATTCAATGACGCTATGTACAATGAAGCATTGATTGCTATTGAGTATCTTGCATTATCAGTGCCAACTTACCACTCAGTCAATTCGGTATGCATTCACCGAAATGCATCTGATTTAATAGACACTGAATTGAATCGTGAACTACAATACAATGCTGTAGAAATGGCAGCGATTGTCGATCGCAATGTCCCACTAATGAATGAAGCTGCAGTTTCGGCAGGACAAGGTGGATTCTTTGGATGGATAGTGGAACTGGCAAAACATTCCTTATTTCGCTAATTCTTGCTAAAATACGATCAAATAATGGTATCGCATTGGCTGTGGCAACTTTATTGGATGGAGGTAGATGAATGCACTACGGCACACAAACATTCGCTTGAGGCGTTGAACAGGACATTAAAAACGATATAAAAAAAAACAGCGACACACTATTTGCCGGCACTCTATCACTCCTTTCAGGTGATTTCAGACAAACACTTCCCGTTAATCCACGTTCCACGTACGCTGATGAGATCAACGAGTGCTTAAACTCATCGCCACTGCGGCGTAATGTTGAAAGAGTACAACTGAAAGTAAATATGCGTATTTAAATGCTTCAAGATCCACCCGCTGAAACATTCTCAGAACAACTGTTATATATAGGCGACGGAAAAGTTACTACAGATGAAACTGGATGCATAAAATTACCGGTGGATTTCTGCACGATTATTGATTTACAAGATGCTCTCATTGAACAGATATTTTCCGATGTTCACAGACAATATATATATATTTAGCAGCAAAAAATGTGAATGTCAACGAATCAAATCTCAAGATACAACATTTGTTATAAGGAGACCTCGTCTCATACAAATCAAATCATTATCTATTGATACAGTTTGTGATGCTACCGAAAATGTAAATTATCCAACTGAGTTTTTGAACTCATTAGATTAACCAGGTATGCCACCGCATAATTTACAATTGGACCTCCGGTAATTTTGTTTCGTAATTTTGACCCACCACGGTTATGCAACGGCACGCGATTAGTAATTTAAAATTGATGAAAAATGTTATCGAAATCATATTTCTAAATGGAAAATTCTGAGGTGAAAGTATATAATTACGGCGAATCCCTATTATACCCACAGATGTGCCAATTCAATTCAAACGCCTTCAATTTCCAATTAGAATGGCATTTGCAATGACTATCTATCAATAAGTCTTAAGGCCAAACGATGTCTGTCTGCGGCTTAGATTTGAGCACTTAATGTATTTCACACGGACAATTATACTTGGCATGCTCTCGAGTGCGCAAACCATCCAGTTTGTTTGTATTGGCGAAAGATGGGATCATAAAAAATATTGTAGGTACACTCTTTTGCATTAAGGGATTGATATTGTGTTTTTTTTTTTTGAAGTATTGTCATAATTAGCGATTAGTATATAATTTTAAAGAAATAATTTTAACAAAGTAAAAAAAATTGTTTGGTGATTTGTTATTTTAATATTTTGTCACCGTTTACAGTGCTCTAAACCTCTCCCACTTATATACAACATCCTTACACACTTACAATAAGTTATTTGTTTCTATAGCAAAATATTTTCTAGAAATTATTTATATGACGAAGCAACGTTTGTCGGGTCAGCTAGTAAAAATATAAATTATATAAACTACTGCGTCCACGACTGGACGGTTGTACGGTTGGACGGAGTATGTCCCGTCGTGTTTTCTGTGATTCTATGATGTAGATGGGGCTTGTTTGCAATTGGAACCAATGCATATGTTTTACTGTCATTCCGATCCTCAAGTGGTTAGTTCAACACGTTCACATCGCTTGGTGATAAACAATAGGTTCGTTTATTGGCAAAAATTTCCGTAGTGTAGCATGATTTTAATCGTTTTATAAATGCAGATAAATGTAAAAGTAGGGCCAATTGTGGATAGAATTGACATATGCTCGAGTCTTGTGTAACTCGAAGGCATGTTCGTAGAGTATGTAAAGTAGTTTGTTGGTTCGTTATTTACGTTAGGTTAGGTTAAAGTGGCTGTCCCTGATAGAGTAGGACGCACATAGGCCAGTTTAATGGCCCATTGTGATACCACATAAATCTTGAGGCTTTCTTCAAGCTCAATGAAACCAGTTTGAGTCCCTTACGGAACTTGTGAGGCTGATTATGCTTATATGATTAACATCGTTTAGATCGTTATGGAAGAATTCTCCTAGGTAATTCTTGTTGCGTTTTTGAGCCAGAGCAGGGTATGTACAGAGAAGGTGAAGAACTATTTCCTCCTCTTCATCATCCATACAGCTTCTGCAAAAGTCATTAGAGAATACGCCTAGCATGACGCCTAGCATGACACCCATTATCGAGCTTATACGCGATCTATACCATTCTTAGCGAGTTCATCAGTGTCGATATCACGTTTTCTTTAAGCCAGGACAAGACTTCTTTTATCGCCAAAAAGTTCCGCCTGGAACTTGCTACAATGATTGGGAAGGCGGAATGAGAGACTTAATTTCAGTCATTCAGAGTACACACCTCCACCTACCCCTTCCTTTATTTTTGATCCATCTGTATAAAAGTGGCCTGATTCGTCTTTCAGGAATGCCCCTTTCCTCCCAGAAAGATCTGGAAGGTATAGAAATCTGGAAGTTTCTGTCGAATTGGTCGAAACGATCCGCTTATACATAGGCAAGCTGAAGTTGGACTTTATTTATTTTGTCACGGTTTATAGCTTTTCTAAAGCAGTCCACCATACTGCGACACCATACATTATAATCGTTTTGATTACCGATGTGTATATTCAATGCGTGATTCGGGGTTGTAAGCCCCATTTATTACCAATAGCTTTTTTTGCAAGAAAAGAGAGCTACAGTAGCTTTTTGACTCTTTCTTGTACATTGCGTTTCCCATTTAGTTTTTTGTCTAAAATAAGATCCAGGTACTTAGCCTCGTCTGAGAACTTTAATTGGATTCCTTTAACATGGGGGGGGTTAACAAATGGATTTTTGTATTTCCGCGAAAATAGGACTAATTCGGTTTTGTGTGGGTTAAAACACAGCCCACACCGATCAGTACAAAGTATTAGTACGGTGTTAATATGCTTTCCTGAAACCGCTATAGCAATGTCATCCGCATATGCAATCACTCTGAAACCCTCCGCATGCAGAAAGGATTGCATTTACCACTAGGTTCCAGAGGAGAGGGGATATAACACCACCTTGCGGTGTCCCTCTACTAACGAATCTTCTGGCAGAAGAGTTGCCCATTTTTGAGTTAATTATTCTGCTAGTCAACATTAAATTAATTAAATCCCCAAGCGAACTCTCTACGTTTAGAGATGTTAGTGCAGATGTGATTGAAGATGTGTCCACGTTGTTAAAAGCACCTTCAATGTCAAGGAAAGCAACCATAGTGAAATCTCTATGATAGAGGGAGTATTCGATGGTACCTCCATAACCTGGAGGCCTCAGAAGTTTCTTCTATCGTGCTCCTGTATGTAGCCCTATCAGTTTTCCGACAATTTCGAAAAGTCAATGGACTTGTGTTTTCATCCACATTGATATTGAATTGGATATGTCTATGATCAGAGAACGAGTATTCTTTGGATACTTTCCAGTGCAAGATTATTTGGTGAATAGTGTCGGAGACAAGAGTTATGTCTAGGACTTCTTGTCGAGTTTTAGCTTTGTATATAAAATCCATAGTACTCTCATGGTGGAAGTCGAATAGCGCGGCATCTAGATATTTTTTGTGTAACGTCTAGTGGAGAAATCCATTTGCAGCCGGAAGACTTACGAATGTGATAATTCAAAACAGTTGAAAATAGGGAAAGACTATAGTGAATTAACGAAAGTCTTAGTGAATAAGGAAAACACATTTATTACAAGGAATATTCATATAACAACGTACCTACAATATTGAGGGGATATGCTTTTTGTTTGTATTTTAGTTTGGTTAAATTTGTTGGTCACATACGCAAAACGGTAGTCTCCCTATAATACAAAGATGATAAGAAAAAAGCAGGTGAATTGCGATTTCGTGTAGGAATTTTGTATATTTGGACGAGATTTTATATTTTTGAGGATTCTATTAGGGAATTATAATTTTAACTATTATAGGCAAGTAAATATGTAGGCATTTCATTCATGTACAGTAATAGGTAGCTAGCTAAATAAATTTTAAATTTGTGAGCATAAAGGAGTTTAAATTTTAAAAGTCATAGAAAGATGATTTTTTTTTATAAATAAATTTGTTGATTAATACCTAATGAAATAAAATATTCAAATGGTTGTTTAATTTTGTACACATTTAAAAAGATAATAAACCTACCTTTTACCGTATGATTCAAGGAAATTTTAACTTGGACGTTTTTTTTTTTGATAGTGAATTTTTTAAATGGGATGAGGAACTTTTAAATTTTTTTGTTTGAAAAATCAACACATATCTTTGAGTTTATAAAGTAGGTAGTTATAGCTTCCGGTCAAAAAAGTGATTCAATGACAAATATGAAGACTTACTTTTACTTGTAAGTTCTTATGTGTTATATTTATTATAAGAAGGACATTCCTTTCTACAATTTTGAATTATCAAGGATATAAGCAAATGCTTACTTTTAAGTAAAAGACTTTATTTGGATCTTTATTTTTAAAGGAATGTTAGTCTTTGTAATTGTACTTACATACATTTGTTGCCTTTGTCTCAGTCATAAGATATCTAAATTCTAGCAAATCCATTTTTTTCTGTCAGAGCACAGATTTTAAGTTTTGGGTAATTTTTCTATAAATTTGAAATAAACATAAAGTTTTACTACTGTTTTAAAATATAGGTACTAATAATAAAATTAAACTCCAAGAGAAATTTACGCAAAAAAAAACATTTAATAACTCTGGAGAAAACCTGAGATAAGTGACATTGAAAAAGCAGTTTTAAGCTTTAAGCCCCAAGCAGAATGGGAGAGGGCGATAGCTTGGCCGCCAAGATTTGGTCAAAAGCGTGCACTTTTGACTATCGAAATAGGGTTTTATGTCTCTTCGTGTAGTAGTAGAGGCAATTTTAGAAGGAATGAGGTAAATTGAAAAAAATTCCTATACCGAGTATTTGAAAATCGTTAGAGTAGTTTTTTTTAAATTAATTTTTACATATAGAATTTTCCAATTTTAGTTTAACATTTTATTTGCGTTAAAACTGATGACCAGTTTTGGATATATCGAATTAAAAAAAAATATTTTTTTTAAATCCAAAAATAAAACCATGGCATTTTTGATAATATTATTAAGACAATATAAGAGTTTGTGCAGAAAAAAATAATTGAAATCGGTTGATTAGTTCTTGAGAAAATTTATAAACAAAATATCGGTTCTATAGGGGGTACCCTTCTGAAGCAATACAAAAATCTATCGGTTTGTTTTTGAGAAGTTTCGAATTTTCGTTTTTTGACCAAACAAATTTGTAATGTTATTTTTAGTCTTAAAAAGAAATGAAAAAACGCTTGACGCGAATCGGCTCAAACCCTTGATATCCAAATTTGAAGTCAATCGACCTAATGCCTCGAAATTTTTTACGAATGCAAAACTTGCCAATATGGCGCAAAAGAAAGTTAAGTTTAGACCCATTATTTTCGAAATTGTGAAATTAAGTCTTAAATTGGCTTTAAATATCTGAAGAATTCTTCTTCTTAACAAGGTTATAACATCAAGGTTGTGAAATAACATTAACAATCATCATTGGTACAATTTTGCGCTTTATGTTAAAAATTTAGTTATTGTTTAGTGAGTGGCACAAAAAAACTTCCAATTGTATAGAAGAACATTTCAAATCAATACAAAAAATACCTATACTTCGACGCTACATTTACGAAACTATACTTACTAATAGTTCATAAGTAAAAAAAACTTTCAATTGGATTTTTCTAAAAGTCACACATCTTAAAATAGACGAGCTGACAAAATTGTAAAAAAGGTACCTACAAAAGCAAACAACATATACCTACCTACTTAAATATGAACTAAGTACATTTTTATGTTGTTTATGCCCTCTAAGGTCCCAGCTTTATTGTTTACATTAATTTATTAAAAATGATACAACAAAAGGAGGATTGGAACATAAATAAAATACACACATTTCAATTATCAAATTATTCAAATTATCTGGACCAACATAAATAATGAATTTTTGTTTTTATTTTAAACAACATATTTAAAATACTGTACCTACCTATGAAATTTCATGAAATACCTGCCTACCTACCAATACCTTTTATATCTAAAATTTGAATTTAAAATCAAACCTACATCCTGGAAAAAAATTGTCTACCAATTGATATCTATCTACAAAAAAAAACTTTAAAGCTCAAACAAATCTAATCTTCAAATATTGCAGGAAAACTTAAAGCCAAATAAAAGCAAAATACCCACCCGCCAAAATATACAAAACTATAACCAAACGTATCTACACGACAAAAATCGCATCGTAGCTTTGTATACATAATACAAACCATTTTTCATATACAAAGATCGTACACAAGGAGAAGCAGACTTATGAATGTAAATAAAAACAAAAATCGGTACAAGATCCTTAACAGCTGATGTTAGCATACAAACATTTATTTTATCCCCTTATAAGACACAATCAAAGACACTCCATATACAGTGTCTTTGGACACATTATTAAGTCATTTTTGTTTTACTCTACCGTTTTTCATATAAAAGTGCATTGATATAAAAAAAAAAAAAACAAAAACAAATTCATTGACCGTCGCACAGTGGCCCGTTTATGCAAAACTGCTTGCAATATTCATTTTTCGAGTGGGTCTATAATGCAAAACTTTTTAGTTCACTGGACTCACAAATATTTGGAGCTTGAGTAATCGAAAAAAATATTCAATTTGGGTTATTGGTGTGCCTTATAGAGCAGGCCAAAGTTGAACATTTTTTATGATGATCATTTTTTTTTATTTTTTTATTTTTTTTCTTAACTTTGAATGAAAAAACTAGAAAAAGGGCTTCCAAACGCTTTTCGTTTTTGTTTTTATGATATGCTTTGCCATTATTTAGATCGGTAGTTAAAACAAAAAAAAAAAACAAAAACATTTTTTTAATTGTTTAATTTAATTTTTTTGGAAACACTACTTTTTGCACACTTTTTCGACTTCAAATTGGATAGACAAAAAAGGTTCAACGAGTGGTGCTAAGATCTCAACTGATTCAGAATCCTTATATATTCCTTTACATAAATCCAAAAGATCAACTGCGTCATTTTGCATCGAACTGAGCTAGGGAGATTTGAAGTGATGAAGTCAGTCATTTTTTCCCCTCTTTTTTTATGGAATTTTTTTTTTATGGTTTTCTTTGTTTTGTGTGTGGTGGATTTACAAAAGATGATTTTATTTTAAAAAGGTAAATCATTTTTATTTTTTGTTTATTACATAAGATTTTCAAGAGTTTTAGAACTAATTTTTTTAATCCTGTTATAAAATTTTAAATAACGCATTTGTTTTCGGGTACGATTGAATTTTGATCAGGTACTTTTATTGATAAGGATTAAGATTAAGAATTTATTGATAAAATTTAAGGATAAAACGATTTTGGAATATATTAGTATACAGGTAGACAGACAGGTAGTTTTATTGGGGTGTCTTTAAATATAATTAATATAAGGATTAAAGCGACTTGAGTGCAGATATTTACTCTAAGGTATAAAAAGATGAAACATTTGACTAAAATAATCATTTAGAATTCAAACGAGCGTTCGAGCAGTTGCTTTTATTTTTCAAAACAATTTAAAATGGATATTCCGAATAAGGATTTATTTGAACTTTTTGTCAATGTTACCACTTGCAATGAGTTTATATCTGCCGTGGAAATTGAATACCAACTACCAGATGCAAATGCAATCAAACAGATATTAAAACAATTCTATTACAACCTTGACTGACACTGACTTTTGATATATGTATAACCAAAATACATTATGTACTCTTGAATACTGGAAAATAAAAAAAAATGCCTTAAAATTAAAAAAAAAAAAATACTTTTTTCCCCACTGTTTCACTCGAATTGGTTCTTTTTCTCTTTGCTCCACTGTTTCAATTCACTCAGATTACTTAAAAAAATGATTTTGACGATTGCATATTAAAATAACGCTATGTTTATGACCTTTGTTAAAACTTCTTATTTTAACACAAATTTCTGAAACACCCTGTAAACAGTTTTTTTTTTTGCTCTACTGTTTCAATTCACTCAGATTACTTAAAAAAAATGATTTTGACGATTGCATATTAAAATACCGCTATGTTTATGACCTTTGCTAAAACTTCTTATTTTAACACAAATTTCTGAAACACCCTGTGAACA
Source organism: Eupeodes latifasciatus (assembly GCA_920104205.1). Lineage (NCBI taxonomy): Eukaryota > Metazoa > Arthropoda > Insecta > Diptera > Syrphidae > Eupeodes > Eupeodes latifasciatus. Next base: position 56,883,124 of record OV049927.1, read on the forward strand.
GTTTTTTTTGAAAGTCACAATTTTTATAGCCTTAGAAATTTCCTTCAAGATAAAAAAAAATTAAAGCAATATCTTTATTCGTTTAGGAGATATGATTTTTGCAACCAAAAAAGTCAAAACGGGCCACTGTGCGTCGTATGGAAGCTCTTTACATGAAAACATATACATACAAGGATAGACTCAAATAGAATAAAGGAAACTGTGTTGTCTTTTTGGCTGGTAAATTAATTATCTTCTCTCGCTCTCATGAATTTCTACACTTCGCGACACCAACGCCAACGACCCGGTATGTGGTCGCCCTCAAAAATGTCTGCTCATGAGAGTACTATGGTTTTCATGTACAAAGGTTTTAGTAATAAAGGTTGGTTCATTTCCAACATTACTTACTAAGAGGGTAATACCAACGATATAATCAAAAAGAGTCTCACCTCTGTCGTTAATATCTGTACTTCCCCATACACTGTGATGAGCGTTAACATCGCTCCCAATAATTAGGCCGATCTTCTGCCGTTCCCTTACAGTGATGATTCTCTCAAGGGTCTTACCAGAGAGACGGCCAAGGTGTCCATGGCCAAGATACGCCGACAATAGGCAATGTTTTCCTTTAGCTGTTTCCAGCCTAGCTACGGTAGTATCTCTATCACTGAAACTATTGAGTAAAAATACATTTATGCTACTTTTTACTAATATGCAAGATCTGGGTTCACCTTTGTCTGTCTCTTACAGTGTGTAGTACCCAGGGCTCTTGAGTCCTCGAACAACGGACCTCACATGATCAGGACAATGTCTTCCCCGTTTCTGGCCAGACGAAGAAGAAGTGAGGCCGAGGCCTTTATGGAGTGTTGGAGATGAATTCTGTACTAACTGTAGCATTTTGGCTACAACTACGCAGATTAACCTCCACCACGGTCTTTTTTTGATCTTCTGAGTCTTAAGATTCAAATCTTGATCTTTCCAAATCCATAGTTTATCGAGCCAGTGGTCAGCGCTAGCAAGGGATTCTTGATTGAGTACCACAATGGTATTCCTAAAAAGACTCTCCTCTGAGTCGGCAGGGATGAATTGCAAACCTTGATCACTTCGAGAATGGCCTCGTTACCAAGAGGTTCGATTGGAATCCAAATTCGGGCTCTCGGTCTGCTAGGAATATCTTCCTTAGCAACAACCTCGAGTTTTGCACCTGGCTAGTTCACGTAACTGGATGACGGCAAGCTTGTACATGTCACAAGACCTCTGATCGCCACAAACCATGAGTTTGACATGACCTTGATGCCAACCCCCATCGCTTATCGAAGGAAGTGGTTCTGGAAGCTCTCAAAATTCTTAGAAAGCCACCCGAGAGCTTTACCTTGACCAACTGCCAACGATCAGCCGAAATTGTGCCATCATCATCGCTTCTGTCAATGACCGCAACTACGACTTTGCCCTTCGTGACGTCACAGAAACTAGTTTTTTTTATGGGATTGAGGGGAGTGCTGGCGTTGTGCCGTTTTGGTGTCGGTGTGGCCCCTCCAGAGACCTTTCGCGCTTAGACGTAGAGTCTTTACTGGTCCTTGCTGCAGCAAGAACACTCTTTGCCCGTTCAACGCGACCGGTTTGCTGCGGTATCCTTCCGGCCTCCAATGATTCACCAGAGGCCTTCAGGATTCTTGCAGCTTGGCGCCTTTGTTTGTAAGGGCTTTTTAATCCGTTCGGGACGCGAGTGGTACGTTTACATATAAATATTCTTTGTTCTGTACCACTCGCGTACCGAAAGGGTTAAAAGTCTCCTTTTTATGGATTTTCGCGATAGAGATGTGCTCTCAGTAGTAGTGGTATGGCCATTGTTTACAACTCTGCCACTACTGGAATTAGGTATCGCTACCTTCTTACTCTCGTTGCTTCCAACAACAGAACCACTGCTCCCTTCTCTGTGTTGGCCGTAGGAGATACGTCAACGGATACGGCGGTCTTGGAGAGATACCGGTCTCATTATTTTTCTCTTTTTTGTTTTTATTCATCTTTGGTCCCACGAGTTGCGAAGAAAAAAAGGTCCGTCTGTACAGAGATTCGCAAGGTATCCGGATATTTCGTTAGAGACTAAGCTATTTTTTGAATTGGGCCCCAGCCAGGCTCTATAGTTACAGTCTAGATGGTATCCTTTTTTCAGAATCGGGCAAACAATACTGAGGTTCCATTCATCACCCATTTATCACTAATTTCAACTTTTGTTGTTCGGTTTGTGTTTCGGTGTGTAAATTCAAGAAAAATAAAAAAATACAAATGAGCCCGGAAATGATTTTAACTGCTTATAAGATTCAGTGTTGATGAAAGTCGAGCCTTTGTCCACTTAATTTCATTTTCATTAGTAAAATTGGGTTTAGAAAAGCCAAATACATGCAAGAAATATCCTGTAACTTACCTCGAGATATTGTCGAGTGAGGGATGAGAACAAAAACTTCAAACCCCTATAACCATACACTCCGTACACTACCAGTAAGCCTTGGGGCTTACAGGGACTCTAAAACTGTCCTGGCAGTAAAGTGTATGGGTGCCCAATTTCCTTACCGCGGCATGCTTGCATGGCCAAAGGTTAGCTCGTCGGTTTTGTCGGGGTTCTTCTGGTTTGTAAATTGGACGGCCGTTACGTTTTTCATGCCGTTAAAATTGTACGAAAAATATTCGCGAAGCTGATAATTGTCTTGTTGTAGTGATGACACTATTTGTTATCCTTAATAGAGTGAGGAGAGTTAAGATGATGTTACCCTCCGAGGATATCCCACCCCAGTATCACACGGTTATGTTCTATGAGCAGAACCTTGCGACAAATCCTGGTTACTACGTCCTCTATTTTTATAGTAACCCCAAAAGAAACCAGAAAACCGAATTTAAGTTTTCATTGCATCGTCTTCGTCTTCATCGCTATAGCTCAATCTCGTCAGAGCAACATCCACCAGAAACTAAAAACCTAAATCATTACCATAGTTTGTAACTTTACTTTAAAAATCGCAAATTAAAACTTTGGTTAGATGAACTCAAACATTCAAACTTCCGAAAAAAAGGTAGAAACGTAAACGTATCTTTAACCGAGAGGATTAAAATTAAACTCATAATTCCCAATCAAATGAAAAGATATTGTTGTTTTCAAAAGATAAATAATATAAAAACAAAATTTTATTCAAAATAAAATAATTAAGACTACAATGAATTCACTTTAACAAGTGGGTATATCTTTAAATCAAAATAAAAAAAAATGTTCTCTTTAGAAACAATAAATCAAATATTATAAAAGAAAATGTAAGTTTTAAGACAGGAAAAAAAATATTTAAATCAGAATTTTAAATTTATGTGTGTAAAACCAATTGATATCACCAACGAAAATGATCTAAATCTTAGTTAAGTAGGTTCACTTTTTATTTCTTTTCTAGGTTTAAGCTTTTTCTTTCTTGTTTTCTTTTCATCAAAATTCAATTTATAACAGTTTAGGTAACACATAATTAAATTAAATAAAATATTCGTTCGTTCAAATTGTATGTAATATAATGTAATATTTAAAAAAAATGACTTACCGCACAAATTTCATTATTGAATACTTGACTTTTAACTTGTTGTATTTTTATTGTTCGCTGTTTCAATTTATAGTTGCTCAAATCCCCCTGATGGTGTGCACAGCATCGCAGGATTGAATTTCGTTGCTTTGTAAATTTTGTTCACTAAACTAAAACTTGATAAAAATAAATAGAAATTTGAACGAATTGAATTTACAAGGTCAAATTGTAATAATGTTTTATAATGAAAAATAATAGTTAAGTTATTGAAAAGAAGGAAAGATATGTATGTACTTAGCTTTTTTTTTTATAAATTCTATGATGATAATTATGATGTATATTTTTCTGGATCGTAGGTTTTTTAAATATTTTCCTGGATTCTTCTAGGATGCATTTTTGGTGTATGGATAATTTTGATTGTATGAATGATTTTGATTGTATGGATGGTTCTGGATGCTGTTTTTTTTCGTATGTGTGACGTCGTTTTTTGTAGATCTTACTCTTTTATGTAGATCATATTGGTCGTAAAAAAAATTATGAATCATGAAAATTATCAAAATTATGATAAATTATGAAAATTATGATTTTTGGTGATTTTTGTGATAAAGGTGTCAAGATGAAGATTTTGACGATAGTGTGGTTAATCGATGGTGTTTTTTTTGTAGCACTTGGAATCTTAGGCTTTATATGGATCGTGATGTGGTTTATTCGTAGGGGCACGTGGCCATGCAGGCGGGCAAAGGAAGCTCACACCTTGGGCCTACACATCAGCGGCTTTTGTGGACTTTAAAAACTGTGATAGGTTTGATGGATTGGATTAGAAAATCAATCGATTTTGCACCTGGAGCACCTTTTTTTAAAAAGATCACAAGGACTTAATTTCAAGCACATATAGGAGCACGTATCATAAAAAAACTCACCTAGTAATTTTTGTTCTAATGCTCAGAAATTAATAACTCTAAAATAGGGATCTGGGAACATATCTCTAAGACTTTTATACTTTTCTACCTTGAGCACCTGATAGGTAGATAATTAGGTATAAGGACAGAGATTCTTGAAAGAATTCATTGAAAATCTCACCTTAATTATTTCAAAACGTGTAGGTATATTTAAACTTTTAATTAAACTTTTTCACTTAAAAAAAACTTGGAAGAAAAAAAAGATTTTGGTTTTGACCCAAGTATTTATACCCTTGCGATGATCAGAGATTTTCTCACACATACACCCAAAAAAAAAATCATCATGGACGAAAATTTTGGGTTTCCGATTATCGATATTTCAATGGATTTTGACCACAAAAATACAAATTATATGTCAAATTCAATTTCAGAATTTTTGAAAAATAGGTGTATTATTTAAAAATGTATCTAGTCAAGATCCAATTATTTTGATATATTTTTAATATTTATTTTGCATGTAAGTGTAAGTTTTTCGAAATTTCTAACTTCGAACACTCTCTCAGATAGATTTGTCCTTGAAAATTTATTTTGATTGTTTTGTTTGTTTTACGAAATTTCCTTACACATATTAACAATAACTTTTGGGCAAGAGTACGATAACTTAGGCGACAAGATATTATAACGGAATTTTTTAGAACAGTTAAAAATAAGCATTTTTTACTATGGGAGGGGGGGTCTATCTCCCCCCGTTTAGGCAGGAGGGGCAATTTAAAAAAATTATTACTTAAAATGGAAAAAAATTATTAAAAAATAACGGTGATACTTACAATTAAGTTGTATACATTTTCTTAAAGCCAACATTCTGTTCTATTAGCCAGTTTTTAAATCAAGTCAAAACTATGCGTAGTTTTTGAAAAATTTAATTTTAAACTCAAAATTTGAGTAAAAAAAGTTAAAAAAAGGTTTAAAGTGTAACTTTTTCAATACTTCAAGATTATCTACCATTGTTTTTATTTCAGAATTTATTACTCTTATTTGTTTTTGATCAAAAACTGAAAACTAGATGATTTTATGTCTTTTAGTTTTTGAGAAAATTGAAAATAAAAATTTTATTTTAAACTCAAAATTTGAGTAAAAAAAGTTAAAAAAAGGTTTAAAGTGTAACTTTTTCAATACTTCAAGATTATCTTCCATTGTTTTTATTTCAGAATTTATTACTCTTATTTGTTTTTGATCAAAAACTGAAAACTAGATGATTTTATGTCTTTTAGTTTTTGAGAAAATTGAAAATAAAAATTTAATTTTAAACTCAAAATTTGAGTAAAAAAAGTTAAAAAAAGGTTTAAAGTGTAACTTTTTCAATACTTCAAGATTATCTACCATTATTTTTATTTCAGAATTAATTGCTCTTATTTGTTTTTGATCAAAAACTGAAAACTAGATGATTTTATGTCTTTTGGTTTTTGAGAAAATTGAAAATAACCACAACTACTATTTTAATTTAATTCTTCTTTTTTGCTTGAGTGGTCTTATTTTGATAGTAATAATGGTATTTGCGTATGCGTAATGCGTGTTTGGGTGTATGCAACAGTAAGGTGTGCGCGAATTTGGGTGTATGCAACAGTGGCATCTGTAAGGGGGGGCATGCTGCCCCCCTGCAACCCCCCTGCTTGGTCACACTATAGGATTTGGGGTGGGTGCAAGTTGGAGTGTGTGCAAGGTGGGGAGGGTGCAAGATGGGGTGCATGCAAAGTTTCTTTTGCATTTAAATAAGTTGGATTTAAGAAAAATTAATTTACCCTATGTGTATCTTAATCCATATTCGATTATTACTATCAAAATAAGACTACGTTAATACTTAAGCAAGGAAAAAGTAATTTAATTAAAATATTTATTTTGGTAATTTTCAATTTTCTCAAGAACTAGAAGACATAAAGTCATCTAGTTTTCAGTTTTTGATAAAAAACAAATAAGAGCAATGAATTCTAAAAAAAAAAACAGCAAAATAATTTGAAAGTTTTGAAAAATTACACTTTAAACCTTTTTTTTAACTTTTTTTTGCACAAATTTTGACTTTAAAACAATTTTTTTCAAAAACTATGCATAGTTTTGACTTGATTTAAAAGCAAGCTAATAGACAAAAGTGTTGGCTTTAAAAAAAGGTATAAGACTTAACTGAGGGTATTACCGTTATTTTTTAATTATTTTTTTTTTCCATTTAATGTACATATTTTTTTTAACTGCCCCTACCGCCTAAACGGGGGGAGATAGACCCCCCTTCCCATAGTAAAAAATGCTTGTTTTTAACTATTCCATACAAATCCGTCATTAAACTTTGTCGCCTAAGTTATCGTACTCTCCCCAACTTTTGTTTTCTCTACCAAATTTTCAAGGTGTCTCGTGGTGGAAAGGGTAAAGACACTAGACCCATCTTTGACTTTCAAAGTGAAAACAAGTGTTTGGAAGTGATAAGTAGTGGACTTTTAATTAAAAATAAACTTGCATTTGTAAGGTTTTAGTGGTTAAACAAGGCAGTTTGCCACAGTTTTCATTAACTAATCGTAGCCTAGTGGAGGTGGCTTCCGAAGAACCTGACAAATACAGAAATTGACCAACATTTACAACAGATGGACGAAACAATAAAACGAACGATGGAACGGACAATACCAAAGTACAAAGAACGGGACCAAATGGACGCTTACAGAAACGCGACTATTGACGCACTACGTAAGCACAAGAGTGGCTTACTGACAAGACTCAAAAACTTGTACAGACGACTTACAGACCAACACGACTTGGAGGTTAGGACACTGAAGTCGTCAATAAAAAATGTCAATCTGTTGATTAAGGAGAACTACAGGTTATCAATTAACAAGTACTGGGACCGCAAGATCCGGTCAGTTAATTCCAGTGACCCTGGTATGTTCCCTAAAATCAACAAGATATTTAGGAAAAAGAACGACAATGACCTTCCGTGTCTGAAACTCCAAAGAACTGAAGAGAACAGAGACGTACTCATGACAGCGCAAATAGATCCAGAAGAAGCCATCTTTGACGATGACTTTTATATAATTGAAGATCCGAAGGAAAAAGTGGAGGCGGTGGGAGCTGCTTTCCAGCAAGTGTACAAGGTGAATGTTAGCATTCGCCCCAACCACGACCTGGAAAACAGAGCCCTACTTAATCACTTTTACCTTCGAAATGATATAACACATTAGCGATCTGAGAACCGCGGTTTTATGCGGTTCGATGACGATTCCTTGGCAAATGCCATAATCGCCGAGCAAAAGGGACCAAGTCCCCTGTTAGTAACGAAGGTTGAGCTTCAGCTCATCTTCAACTCAATAAAAAATAAAAAGTCAGCAGGTGTCGATGGTATATCCAACGTTGTACTAAGACATTTACCGATGGAGGCAATTGACATTTACACCACACTCTTCAATAATGCACTGAATAATGCATATTATCCAGCCTTTGACACCGTATGGTTAGAGGGTCTTTACCTAAAACTGAGCAGGCTTGGCATAAGCAAACCATTGTTGTATATGCTTTATGATATGCTTAACGGTAGAAAGTTTGTTGTCAAAAGTGGCAACGTAACTTCTACCACAACATTCTTAATTAAAAATGGTCTTCAACAGGGAGCGGTGAATTCGCCGATTCTCTTCAGCATTTACACTAGCGATCTGATAGGTAGTCTTACAAAGGCAATTGCGTATGCCGACGATCTAATTGCGTACAGAACGGCCCGAAAGGTTGAGGTTATTAGAATTCTCTTGCAGCGTGATTTCGACAAGATTCAGCGATATTGCGACGACTGGAAACTGAAAATAAATGTCCATAAGTCGGAGACAATTCTGTTCCGGACTCCGTTGGCTAGGGCCACGAGGGATACGTGCAAGAATTGGCGCAAGATGGTCATCGTTGATCTTCACGGGCAGCCATTAGCGAGCAAAAGTGTAGTGAAGTACCTCGGTATCTGGTTAGATCAGTATTTGTATTTCGACAGACATATAAATGCTGCTCTGACCAGGGCCCGAGGAGCCTTCGCTCTGACGAAACGGCTGTTTTTTAGCAGTGAGCTTGACCCCAGAGTGAAGGTAATTTGCTACATGGCCCCCATACGGCCGATGATTGTTTATGGTTGTCCTGTGTGGTTCAACGTTGCCCCTTCCCAGATGGAGAAGTTCCGGGTGTTCGAGCGGCAGTGTTTACGACGCTGTACCGGCTTATATCGAACAGCCGAATCTTCTTACGTGCATTACTATTCCAACGAGGTCCTATACAACGGGGCTCGAATCAACAGAATTGACAATTTCGTGTCTTCGACCAACAATTTAATTTTCGGGGCGTTCTATCCGAACGACGAGTATTTTGAAAGTGCACGCTTGAGTGGCTTCATTCCACCAGAGGCATTCCTCTTTTTAGATAGATGCGGTCTGATACAGGATAGATTGGCAGTTCCGCTAATCTACCACGTCAGACCACGAACCGTGGATAGGCGACTCCTGTACAATCGGGACGTCATGGCACAAGGCGGAGCAGAGCTCCTTCGGTTCAGTAGGGCTGTGTCCGAACGGGACCGAACTGATAGGGTGAAGCAGGAGAACCAGTTTTGGTGGCTTCAATCGGCACTTGAAATTGGGTAGTCGGGATGGGGTTTTAAGCCTTGGCTGGCTTACATACTTGTTTTATAGTTTTAGGGTTTAATTTTAAGTAGAATAGGCATGGTGGCACAAAAAAAATACAAAATAAAAATAATGCAAAAAATAAAAACACAAAAAAATACAAAAAAAAAATTAAAAAAAAACATGGAATAGAAAAAAAAATAAATAAAAAGACAAGAAAAAATGAAAAACAAAAACATTAGATAGTTAGATTTGCTGCTGTGGTTGTTCTAGTTTTAAGTAGTTTATAGGTAGAATAGGTAGTTTAAATTAGCTTTAAGTTTTATATTAAGGACCTTATTTTAAGTAGTTTTTAAGTAAAATAAAAAAAAAGGATATGGATATTAGTTTTTTTCAAATTTTCTAATAAATACATACAAAAATAAATGAAATTTAATTGAAGTAAAATAGATCGTAGGGCCGAAATGCATTAGTATTAAGTGTTATAGTTTAACTTAGAGCGTCCGTATGGGACCAGTAAGTTAGTTGTAAGTTATGGTTAATTAGGCTAGTTTTATGAATTTTTGTCTAGCTTTAAGATAGTCTTAAGAATGAATTAATAAAAATGAATTTAAAAAAAAAAAAAAAAAAGTGGCGTCCGAAGACGAAGCCAGAGATCGTGGGTTCGAGTCCCGGGCTGAGTCTACGAAAAATATTTATGCTTTTTTCCACAATCGTGAAATAGTGGATTTTATTGATTGGGAAGAGAAGCAGATGGAGAAGGAGAGGAAAGCAGGGGTATCGAAAGATACCTCTGCCAACAAATCAGGCGATCTTACGGTGGTGCCACCAGCGGTACCGCAAACGACCGCAACAACATCAGGTCAGGCATCTGACCAGTCAACGGCCAGAAACCAAAAAAGAAAATTAAAAAAACAAAGCCCAAATAAGGTTGAAAGAACCAATTCGGCTAAGCGGCAGGCTAATAAAAAAAATGGAAGAGAGTGGTAAAGGGGGCTTTACCACTGAAAGTGAGTTCTCAGACTACGCCGAGTCTGAGAAAACGGAATACATTTCCGAAGGTGGAGAGGGGCTCTTCAGGCCTACGAATAGGGATTTAATCCTTTCGGAGCCAGAGCCAGTCCCGCCGACAAGGAAGGCTCAGGAGGAAGAGGCGGACCTCCAAGAAACAGAACTGGTGCAGGCCCTGCAAGCCAAACAGGCAGCCATCAGCCAGTTCGAGCAAAGCCTCAACAAGCTCAAGCAGGAAATAGAGCCCCTCCTCAGTCAGCTAAAGCTGAAACAAGAGGCGCGCCGAAAGCAAGAGGCAGCCCAAAAACAACAGCAGCAAAAAGAACAGCAACAACAACCGCAGCCGCAGCAGCAAAAACAGCCACAACCCAAGCCCGCTCCCAAAAACACAGGAGCGGAGCAAAATAAAAAGAGGCCATCAGCAGTGACAGGCCCAATGTCCGAGGGCCCATCGACTTCGGCTAAGGCCAAACAACAGCAACAACAACAGCTACAACCAAGGCAGCAGGAGCAGCAGAAACAGCAGCAGCAGCAGCAACATCAACAACAGCAACAGAAGCAGCAGCAGAAACAGCAGCAGCAACACCAGAAACAACCACAGGCCAAGAAAAAAAAATACCACCAATAAGGACCCATAGAGTTGACCTGGATGACATAAAACAGGTATGTAAGTCGGCCACTAAGGGCAATTTTTTCATTAAAATCCTAAACGAAAAAGAAAAGAATTATTCGGTACAGTGCTTCTCACTGGCCGAATACAACTTAGTAAAAGGGTTACTAAAAGAGGCCACAGCTGAGTTAGCTTCACGCCTAAAAGTGAAAAATTTCAGACGGTCCTCCTAAAGGGCATAAGTTCCTGCACGGAACCGGAGGCGCTCTTAAAAGAGCTCCGTGAAAAAGCCACTGACGGTCTGGATTTTATCGGGGTCAAGCCTTTCACCACGGTGAAGTCCAGACGAGAGGGTTACACGCTGCCAATGTTCCTCGCAACATTATCGCCCCAAAGTAGTTTTGAGAGTGTGAGGAAAATCGACCGCCTCGACTATCAATCCGTACACTGGGATAAATTAAAAAGGCACGACGACATTTTGCAATGTACGAAGTGCCAGAGGTTTGGCCATGCCAAAGCCAACTGCAATATGCAGTTGCGCTGTGTCAGGTGCTCAGAAACCCACATCGAAGGAGAATGCAAGCTGGGGAATGAGCGGGTTGAGGATTTAACCCAGCTCAAGTGTGTCCTTTGTGGAAAACCAAGGGCACCCGGCTAGCTATAGGGGTTGCCCGTAGGTCCAAGAAATTAAACAAAAACAGGCCAGTCAAAAAGCCGAAAGAAGTCGAACAGTTCGACAGGCTCCAATACAAAAATTCGTGGATCCCAAATTTTCCTACGCCCAAATGGTGTCAGGGAATGGGAATACGAGACAGGCTCCACCAACGGTTGCCCCAAAGGCCCCTGTGCCTAAGGCACCAGAGGTGCAGCCTGACATTGTAGCCTTGTTGTTGAGCATTCAAGGTCAACTAACAGGGCTGCAAAGTCAGATAAAGGAGCAAGGCAAAAGGGTAGATCATCTCTACTCATTGTTGCCTGGCCTGGCGCAATTTAGACCATAATGGGCGCGCTGCCGGAGACGCGCCTAAAAGTCCTAGCTGTGAATTTAAATTCACTGATTAGGATTGAACGAAGAGCCAATATGTTCCAATTGTTGAAAGACTACAGTCCCGATGTGTTTATGGCTAGCGAAACTAAGCTAAACCACAAACACAAATTGACTCATAAAAATTACAATATCGTAAGAAGAGACCGACCCGACTCCACTCAAGGGGGCGGTGTCGCTCTTTTTATACGAAAAGGCATTAATTATAAAGTCATATACAACAATGAATTGCGAAAGCTCAAGACGCTAGAAGTTTGCGTTGTATGCATCTCTCTCACTCAAGGGAAGCGGATGTATATGACTGCGGCTTATGCGGCTGGAGCTCCGCAGGTTACTTACTTTGCTTCAGAACTCGAGATTCTTTTTAGGGAACTTAAACTGAGCTTGGAAGAAAACTGTTTCATCTTGGCCGGTGATTTGAACGCAAAACATGAAGATTGGGGAAATCAACATAGTAATCCCAGAGGTAACCATCTTTTTAATTTGATGAATCTTTACAGCGTTGAATATGGCGTCGACCTGCTGGCTACTGAAAAGCCATCGTATCCAAGAAGCGGCTCCTTTCTGGATCTTTTGCTGTACGACACCAGACTGACAGTAACAGACAAAGTGGGTAATCACCCTCGAAACTGCTTACAGACAGTCGAGTACGACAGTGATCACTGCGGACTGGCTGCTGTAATACAGATTCCGAACGAACGCGTGGAGTTGGAGGAATACGTTGCAACGCACTCTTACAATTACAGTAAGATGCGTTGGCCTTGTTTCACCAACGCCTTAGCGAGAGAACTTCGTTCGAGTGACATAGCCCCACCAAACAACAGAAACCTGACAAATACAGACATTGACCAACACTTACAACAGATGGACGAAACAATAAAACGAACGATGGAAAGGACAATACCAAAGTACAAAGAACGGGACCAAATGGACGCTTACAGAAACGCGACTATTGACGCACTACGTAAGCACAAGAGTGGCTTACTGACAAGACTCAAAAACTTGTACAGACGATTTACAGACCCACACGACTTGGAGGTTAGGACACTGAAGTCGTCAATAAAAAATGTCAATCTGTTGATTAAGGAGAACTACAGGTTATCAATTAACAAGTACTGGGACCGCAAGATCCGGTCAGTTAATTCCAGTGACCCTGGTATGTTCCCTAAAATCAACAAGATATTTAGGAAAAAGAACGACAATGACCTTCCGTGTCTGAAACTCCAAAGAACTGAAGAGAACAGAGACGTACTCATGACAGCGCAAATAGATCCAGAAGAAGTCATCTTTGACGATGACTTTTATATAATTGAAGATCCGAAGGAAAAAGTGGAGGCGGTGGGAGCTGCTTTCCAGCAAGTGTACAAGGTGAATGTTAGCATTCGCCCCAACCACGACCTGGAAAACAGAGCCCTACTTAATCACTTTTACCTTCGAAATGATATAACACATTGGCGATCTGAGAACCGCGGTTTTATGCGGTTCGATGACGATTCCTTGGTAAATGCCATAATCGCCGAGCAAACGGGACCAAGTCCCCTGTTAGTAACGAAGGTTGAGCTTCAGCTCATCTTCAACTCAATAAAAAATAAAAAGTCAGCAGGTGTCGATGGTATATCCAACGTTGTACTAAGACATTTACCGATGGAGGCAATTGACATTTACACCACACTCTTCAATAATGCACTGAATAATGCATATTATCCAGTGCATTGGAAGACCGCTGTGGTTCATCTCCTCCCGAAAAAAGGGAAAGGACAACTCCAACCCGTCAAATCTTCGGTCGATAAGTCTTCTTCCGAGCATCAGCAAAGTTTTCGAAAACATCATTAATAGGGCTCTGACTAAGTGGGCTGCGGACAACAAAATAATTCCGGACAAACAGTTCGGGTTCAAGGCGGGTCATGACACAATTCATGCTGCGTCTAAACTCGTTTCTGATATCCAATGGAATAAAACAAAACAACAATGCACAGGTGCTGTTCTGGTTGATTTGGAAAAGGCCTTTGACACCGTATGGTTAGAGGGTCTTTACCTAAAACTGAGCAGGCTTGGCATAAGCAAACCATTGTTGTATATGCTTTATGATATGCTTAACGGTAGAAAGTTTGTTGTCAAAAGTGGCAACGTAACTTCTACCACAACATTCTTAATTAAAAATGGTCTTCAACAGGGAGCGGTGAATTCGCCGATTCTCTTCAGCATTTACACCAGCGATCTGATAGGTAGTCTTACAAAGGCAATTGCGTATGCCGACGATCTAATTGCGTACAGAACGGCCCGAAAGGTTGAGGTTATTAGAATTCTCTTGCAGCGTGATTTCGACAAGATTCAGCGATATTGCGACGACTGGAAACTGAAAATAAATGTCCATAAGTCGGAGACAATTCTGTTCCGGACTCCGTTGGCTAGGGCCACGAGGGATGCGTGCAAGAATTGGCGCAAGATGGTTATCGTTGATCTTCACGGGCAGCCATTAGCGAGCAAAAGTGTAGTGAAGTACCTCGGTATCTGGTTAGATCAGTATTTATATTTCGACAGACATATAAATGCTGCTCTGACCAGGGCCCGAGGAGCCTTCGCTCTGACGAAACGGCTGTTTTTTAGCAGTCGGCTTGACCCCAGAGTGAAGGTAATTTGCTACATGGCCCTCATACGGCCGATGATCGTTTATGGTTGTCCTGTGTGGTTCAACGTTGCCCCTTCCCAGATGGAGAAGTTTCGGGTGTTCGAGCGGCAGTGTTTACGACGCTGTACCGGCTTATACAGAACAGCCGAATCTTCTTATGTGCATTACTATTCCAACGAGGTCCTATACAACGGGGCTCGAATCAACAGAATTGACAATTTCGTGATAAAACTCGTTCGAGGTCACATTGCAAGAGCTATGTCTTCGACCAACAATTTAATTTTCGGGGCGTTCTATCCGAACAACGAGTATTTTGAGAGTGCACGCTTGAGCGGCTTCATTCCACCAGAGGCATTCCTCTTTTAAGATAGATGCCGTCTGATACAGGATAGATTGGCAGTTCCGCTAATCTACCACGTCAGACGACGAACCGTGGATAAGCGACTCCTGTACAATCGGGACGTCATGGCACACGACGGAGCAGAGCTCCTTCGGTTCAGTAGGGCTGTGTCCGAACGGGACCGAACTGATAGGGTGAAGCAGGAGAACCAGTTCTGGTGGCTTCAATCGGCACTTGATAGTGGGTAGTCGGGATGGGGTTTAAGGCCTTGGCCGGCTTACATACTTGTTTTATAGTTTTAGGGTTTAATTTTAAGTAGAATAGGCATGGTGGCACAAAAAAAAATACAAAAAATACAAAAAAAAGAAACATACAAAAAAAAATACAAAAAAAAAATACAAAAAAATACAAAAAAAAATAAAAAAAAAATAAAAAAAAATACAACAAAATATGAAAAACAAAAAAACGTTAGATAGTTAGATTTGCTGCTGTGGTTGTTTTAGTTTTAAGTAGTTTATAGGTAGAATAGGTAGTTTTAGTTAGCTTTAAGTTTTATATTAAGGACCTTATTTTAAGTAGTTTTTAAGTAAAAATAAAAAAGGATATTGATATTAGTTTTTTTTTGAAATTTTCTAATGAATAAAAAAATAAATAAAATGGAATTGAAGTTAAATAGATCTTAGGGCCGAAAGGCATTAGCATTAAGTATTAGAGTGTCTGTATGGGACCAGTAAGTTAGTTGTAAGTTATGGTTAATTAGGCTAGTTTTATGAATTTTTGTCTAGCTTTAAGATAGATTTAAGAGTGAATTAATAAAAATGAATTTAAAAAAAAAAAAAAAACACTAGACCCATCTCCGACCCATCCTGGTTCGACTCCTGGTGTGATCACTAATCTCTTTTTCTCGTTTCTTTTTTTTTAATATTTTTTTTTCGAAATTTTTAATCTTATTTTTTATTAACTTTATCAAAATCGTAACTAAAAAAAAACGATCTACATCCTTGGAGAAAGTGTAGAGTATCCTTAAGATTTTGTATAGATTTTAAATAATTCTACCCAATATCAATTAAAGCTTAGTTTATTATTTGCTCCTATGCATATGCAGTGCTTATTTAATTTTATGCTATTTATGTTCTTAACATTAGTTTTACAGAGTTCTCAAACTAATTTCACTCATATCATATACACATAGAAAATTGCTAAAAATCTAGTAGCCAGCGATGTTATAAAAACCTAGCAACGATAGCGAAAAACAGAAGGCATAGGGTGATTTTAAAACCAACACTATGACAAAAATTCATGAGTTTAAGAAGATGGTGTAAAGACGCCAGATTTCTCACAATCCTTCCCACGCTAGTCGAAAAATATTTTTGTCTGTTTAATTTTTTCTTTCTTCCTTTCTCTTTCGCCCTTCATTCATGCAAGACTAAACATGCGCCGTTTAATACAGGACTTGTTTATCATTTTTAATTTATAAGTGAGTGCTTTACTTACGCAACGAAAATGTGTGTTTTCAATTTGTCTTACAAAATTTTTAAGGGGCTCCTTGTCAACGGTATTACGACTACCTTTCAAAATTAATTGTACACGAAAATAGACACGCTGTATTATTTGGGTCTTACTTGTCTTAGTGTCAACAAATAAAGCGCCGTTGCATACATACCTACCTTTGTTACCGCTGTTCGCCCAGCACTTCTTCACGTGGAGTGGAGTGTTAAATCATATTTCTTAAGCAAATGATAAGTGTGCTATTTCCTTGTCTATAACTGTATTTAACAAGTAACAATGATCTGATTTTTGTTTGTCTTTAATTACATATATCCTCCTTTCAACTTTGAATGTTTTTAATCATTTTATTGATGGCTGCTTATGCGTTCCATCGAATTAAAATTAAATTTCTTTTCAATTTCATTCGTGAATATTTTTAATTTATGGTTAAGTTTATGCAAAAAAGCATGTTCTTAGGGTATTAAATGTACTGTTCAAAAACTGTTCTCATGAGAGTTGAAGGATTGATTATATGGAAATTTTCAATTCAATTCATACATTTTTTCATCTCGATACTCTTAGAGTTTTGATGCAAACTATTGTCAAAGAACTCTAAAATTAGTCATTACATCAAAAAAAAACGTTTTCCCCCCGAAAATATTATATTAAATATGACGCTTTTTTACTTTGTAGCGGACATTGCTGGTATTTAAAAAAAATAGTTCGAAGAATGTTAAAATAGCTATTGCAGTGTTTGTCCACAACATTATAAAAAAACAATCTTAAGAAGAACTTATATTAGAATTGTATTCACTATCGATGATCGTGATGCAAAATCACTTAATATTTTTTGATTTAAATAAAAATATAAAATATGTTTTTTTTTTAATTGCAGGGTATTTTCGTAGAAAAATACGATCCTACAATCGAAGACAGTTACAGAAAACAAGTTGAAGTAGACGGCCAACAGTGTATGTTGGAGATTCTGGACACTGCTGGAACTGTAAGTATAAAATTTTATGAAACTTTAATTTTCAGTGTACCCCATTTCAGATGTGTTTATTTTATTCCATTAAACTAAGTTTTTTGTGTCAGATTTATGAAATCATTTGTACACAGTTGAATTTTTTAAATATGGTAGTTTTAGACGTACTTTATAAAGCAATATGTTTAAAAAATTAGAACGATTGTCATGTTTCTACATTTGGAATAGTTTATCATATGAGTCATTAAAAGCGTAAAGTCCACCAATCGGTTCGCCTTTGCTAAAGCCTCTGTAAAATGTTTGGAATGCCAGCCTATGAAGTAAAAAGCATTTTTCGATTAGCATTGATTTTTTTTCTGGATTATTTTTGTTTTCAAATATTTTAACATAGAGTACCAACTTGTCTTTTATATACTTACTCAACCACCATAATATTACGCCTTTGAAGTAAGTTATTTAATCAAGAGGACTGATCTCGTTTAAATAATTGTTAAGATGTGAACTGTATAGTCTTTGAATTTAATAGTATTATTTTAAAGTTTTTGCTTGATTATGTTTCTTTTGAGGTTTTAAATCGGGATTTTTTGTTCCAGATTGGAACTATGTTTCATTATAAAATAACGAATTACAGACGAAGAACGAAAAAGTGAGACAAAAAAACGTTATGACGATGTTTAAGTGACGTAAATGAGTTAATGATGTTACTTTCACCAATGATTTGAAATGCATTCTTTTGAATACTGTTCAAGAGGACTAAGTAAGTTGCTGAAACTGTAGATTGTAGATGTAGATGCAGTTGTAGATTGTTTTTAAATCAGAATAGAGAGGCAAAACTAAGCTTTGGGGCACAATTATTTATATCGTTGTCCATCCAATACAACTTGTATTGAATAGTTTGAAAATAAAGTCTTATCCGACGAAGACGGGATTCGCTTGCACAGAAAGCACGCAGATTTCAGACTTTAAAATATCAAGTGTAATAGTCTAACTTCATCCAAAAGCATATAAAGACTTCTTCCACTGCTCGGAGAAACTAACTATGAGATCATCAATGTACCTATTCCTACGAAAGTCGTACTACCGATTGCTGGGAAGCATTCTTTACTCAATATATTTGTAAGCTTTAATACTCAACATTGCAAAGTTATACATATAATTTGAAGATAGTTGTACACCAGGTCCTGATGGTATAACTTCTGTTTTCAAAAAGTGTGTTAGGCGCTTGTCATTTTCTTTGTCCATTCTTTTTCATTTTTGAATAGCGTGCTCAATTTTACTTAAAATAAGCTGTTTGAATATATTTTGAACTTAACAGAAACTTAATATTATTAGAATTTGTAGCTTCAGATTTCTGGAGTTCTTAACAGTAATCTTACCAATTGTATTTATTACTAATTTGAATTCTTAAATTTTTAAATTTGTTATATTTTCAATGTCTACCTACACTATTTATTTTAATTAAAATTGGTGTATAGAAATGTAGCGACATACTCGCAAGATTTTACATTTTGGCAACAAAATTATAACATTATAGAGTATACCTTAATATATACACATCGTCAGCGTAGAGGCAGTATTTCAGAGGTTTGTGGTTGGAACTGCAATACAGAATTATGTACTTGGTCCAACTCCAAACTTTAAAATAAATCCAGAAGGAGATCTTCTTGTGACAATATCACAAGAAGATCTCAGTGTAATCGGCATCACTAAAACATATCAAAAATAAATTGTTTATTTTTAAAAATTATACCCATTGTTTTAGGGCTATTGATGTATTTCGGATCCTTTTGACTGCATTTGGGTGACTGTTTCTTGTTATAGGGAGACAACCTCCTCTGCAGATGCAATGTCGGGCCGAGTAGATGAGATGAGTCATTTCCATTTCTCATTTTTTCAACAATCTCTTTTTTTAAGCTTTCTGTAGTTAGTTTCAGTTTTCTTGGTTTTGTAAAGTTAGACGAAATTCATCTTTAGTATGCAAACACTTGCCAAACACAAACCTTAAGGGGAATAGGAAAGATACAAATGATCAATCTTCGATTACCAGTGTCACCTCTTTGTACATAAAAACCATATCACTATCATTAGCAGACATTTGAAGACCAACCACATGCTGTACTTATTGCTAGTGTCCCGAAGTGGAGAGTTGCAATCGGAACGAAAGAACACTATTTTAATTCTTATGAGCACCTATTGGTGTAAGGGAGGTAATATGTAGGAAATTTGCTCACCAATGTAAATTTCGTGTGAAATCACAAAGGAATTCAACTACTCGAATCATTGAGGAATAGTGTGCCATGAAATCCGTACTGAAAGGCACTGCGGTTTTTCCTATGATCATACAATCCACCCTTTCTTTTTCTTTGTAAAATATTTCACTCACTATATAAAGCATGAGATGGGTTTTGTGTTGTTTATTGGTCGTCTCTTCTCTATACCTGCCACTGAATAGTTATACGGAGATTGGCCTCAGTTTTAGAATTTTAATGCTCAGTTTTTTACATATATGTAATAAAAAATTGCCGTTCGAGTTCGTCAGCCTGGTTTGCTTCGAGAAGCAAAGTTATTTCCAAGAACAATGCACAGTGTCTAATTAGGTTAGGCCCGACGCGCAACGCGCCGCTGTTTTAATTACATACTCGTACATACAATCCCTTTCTTCTATTGTTTATTTTGTCAGTTGAAGTCTATTGTTCACGGTGCCAACAAGCGCGTAAAGCCGATATTTAAAGAAATAGTTATTGAAAAGAGTAAAAGAAAATAAATTCTTAAAAACTCAATATAAAAGTGTTAAAAAGTGATTTTTATTTTATTTGTTTCTTATGTACCTATGTATTTCGCTTTTTTTCACAATAACATTCATTATTTTATGTTTATCTAATTTAATTTTTTTTCAATAAAATCATTAAAATTTACATGACTGTGTTTTTTTGTTAATATTTGTATCCAAAGATTTAGCTATGAGTAAAAAATAATTCGATAGTAAAAACATGAATGACTTTTTTATGCACATTCACGACATTTTTCACCAGGTCATTTTGCACCAATGAATAAGTAACATTAGCTTGCCTAGTGAAATCACTGGTCAATAATCATTTATGAATAAACAGTTCGATTTTGCAAAGTGAATTCCTTGGTGAATATTCATCACATTTTTCACCAATGTAAAGTACCCAAGTAGGTAGTACCCGTGGCATGATGGTTAGTGCGTTGAACTGTCATGCCAGAGGTCTTGAGTTCGATCCCTCTCTATGCCATCAAAAGTTTTTTCACGTGTACTGCCTCTTGCGAGGAATTGACAAATTCTCCAAGAGTAATTCTAGTCATGAAGAGTGCTTTCTCAAATTAGCCGTTCGGATTCGGCTTAAAACTGTAGGTCCCCTCCATCCCTGATAACAGTACTCGCACCCAGGAATGGTTGGGAGTTGTAAGTTACTAGGCCCTAGTTCTCAACGGACTGTTGCACCACTCAATTTATTTATTATAAAGTACCCAAGTATATCAGCAACTCCACTAACCCAGTGATTTCACCGGTGTGAATTCAGGATATTTTTCATCAACTACAATTCACTTTGGAATACACCATGAAATTCACTACTTGGTGAACGCCAATCCAATCCCCATGTTAATTTCATTGATGTTTTCACCATGTTTTCATGGGGTGTAGCTTCCATTCACCAAGGAAAAAGTTGGTGATTCACCGATGAATTTTTTGAAATTTATCACCAGCCAAAATAAAAAAGAGTTCTATTATTTTCTTTGATTCCTTACTTAAGTAAACAACTACATAACTGATATTAAATTATATTTATAATCAAGCTAATAGGTACGTCAGGTTTTTGAGTTATAACCTCTCAAAATTAGAAATTAAATGAAACCTATTTTAATTTTTGATTCTAATGGTATAAATTTATACAGTAAATAAACATTATTTATTTATTTATTTTTTTTGTAAACTTTCCAAAAATGCCTAGAAATGCTTAACCAATTGTATTAAAAACAGGCAAAATCCGTTTAAGGATACCAGGATAAGATTATTTGAAAACTTTTTTAAATTTTCGTTGGAAGTTTATTAATTCAACCCAATTCACCACATTAAAATTTGTGGCATATCTTGACATTTTAAGGTCACTTTAATCTGATATCAATGGTTTTGAAAAAGATGACTGTGTGTGCGTGTGTATGTGCGGTCGTATGTTCAGAATACCTTTTTTCATTAGCCATAGGTATCTTACAAGAACCAGCAGAGAACCAGTAATTGTTTTTTTTTTCTTCTTAAAAGAAATTTCCAAATAAAGTGTTTTTTTTTTTACAAAAATTGATTTATAGGGTGTTTAAAATCATAAACTAAAAAAAAGTTTTTTTTTAGAAAGGGGAATTAAAAGAGTAATTAATTAATGCAAAACCTAAAAAAAAATGTGTGTGGCTACTTAAGTGTTCACGGTGTTAAAAAAAAATGTTTAAACAGAGGATGCATAAAAAGAAACGAATCATGTTTTTTTTATATTTCAGGCAATTGTTAAAAGAGTATTTTCTTTTTTAAAATGTTTAAATGACCAATTTTATGTGAAACAGTAGGAAAAAAGTTTAACATTTTTATTAGAATTTTTTAAATTAATGAAATGTAATACATAGACTTTAATACAGAAGAATATGCATCATTTTAAACTTAACAGGCTCAATAACATTTTTTCAGCTCTTTTTGAGATCTAACATGCCCTTGAGATGAACTAAGACTGTCGGATGATTTAGCCAGCATATGATGTAAACCTTAATTTTGACGTTTTCATGAGACTTTGCAGGTACTTTGGTTTATATATCGCCTGTAGTCTGTTTCGCGATTTTTGTGCTTCCTCTGAAAGCCCTCCTATTCCCAACATTTGAAGCTTAATGAGTTCTCTACCATGGTCCTAACTTTATTGCAGTGCTTTAGTCAGGAGCTTGTGGCTTTATTTGGCTTTGAGTAAATTGGAAGTGCTTTTAATGTACTCGTTGGATCTATGCATTAGTTTTCGAGTTTTTATTACAATTAAAGCAAATAAAAAAAACAACGACATGCGAAACGACGCATCCCAATTTTATGGCAGGCAATATTCACCTTTATTGCAAAAACTAACTACCAACCGATTGACGGTTGATATAATTTATCAATTGAAATTAAAATCGGTATTGCTTGTTTTATTTTATTTAAGAAAAAGAAACTCACAAAGAAGATTATTTAGAAAATTAATAAAATTAAAAACAATATGGGGCATATTCATAGATGTTTGCTAAGCTGAAAAAATGTAACGTAAACTTGCTGTCCAGAAAAATGTCGATTGATACCGCAATTAAAGAATGTACATATTTACATATGTAGATATCTTAGAGGAGTTTGAGTTATGTCGTGATCTGCAAAATATGGCACCAAGAAAAAGAAAAATATAAAAAACACGGTTCAATCCATTGATTTTTTATCAAATAGTTTTGTTTTACTTATTTTTTTCGACATTCAATTTGAGAAATGACAGCACAAAATAACAAATTTGGTAATATAAAAGTTTTTTTTTTGTCATTTGAAGTATAATTGTAGTAGAGCACAACCTTAACTTAGGGTTTTACTAAACACAGCTAGGAAATTGACTATGAATAAGAGTTGTGTTTATTAAACCAATAAGCCTTAAACTATAGATCAAGAAATCACGACTTTAGTAATTCTCTATGAATACGCCCCTATGAGTTCAAGAAAACTATTTTTTACGAAGACGAGCAGTTCTTGTGGAAATAGTTATATTGCTGAAATCACAGAATTGATGAAGCCTGTTGGGGTCACCACCGGTGGACATTATTGCTATTATATTTTCTTCTTTTTTATTTTCGTTTTAGATCGATCTCTCTGACACTTTTCTGAAGTTTGTTCTGCATTAGCTTAAGCTTTGGAACAAAATTCTTTGGCGAGTTCAACGTTCTCTTTCATTAACTGGACCAATCTGCACAACTTTTTTTGTTGCTTATTACCTTGTGATTCCTTTGGAACTTTGACTAATTAACAATTGTAAGTATACTCGTACAATTGTTAATTAGTCAAACAAAATAAGGAACTAGTTTTTTTAATTCAAAACAAACTGCTGAAAGTCAAATGAAACCATTTTGATATTCACTTTGCTTAGTGTAATAATTCAAAATTGGCTTTATTTTTAGTTCGATTTGCTTCATGGTGATATCAAATAACTCCGAATTTCATAATTCATACACATAATGCAAAAGAAACTTTGCATACCCCCAACTCGCTCATAAGTCAATTAAAAAGCTTGGGCAATATCATCAAAAGAAAAAAACTATATTTTTTAAAAATTAATACACGTATACATTTAGAGAAAATTAAGAAAATACGTACCTAACTATTTTTTTTTTTAATTTCGTCCTCAATTTCATTTCCAGTTTATACATCTGTATAACAAGAAATCATTATGATATTTAACTATTTTATATTTTTTTTGTAAAAAAAATAAATTAGGTGGCGCAACAGTCCGTAAAGAACCAGGGCCTAGTGACTTACAACTCTCAACCATTCCTGTGTGCGAGTAATTGCAGGGATGGAGGGGACCTACATTTTATATGCCGAATCCGAACGGCTAATTTGAGGAAGCACTTTTTCATGACAAGAATTACTCTTGGAGAATTTGTTAATTAAGCATATTAAGATACGGTTCAGAAATTGACACCCCCATAAGATTTTTTTCCTGTCTTAACGAAAACTTAATTTTGGTGCACCCTTTTACCATTCACCCTGTATAATACATTTGCTTACATAAAAATATATTTTATATATATATTATTTTAATATGAATTTATTGAAGTCAAAAAACTGCATTCAAATGACTGACTGACTTCCAAAATGTACTTCTAAATGGTTAGAAACGCTTTAAAGAATCAAAGTTACGAGTCTTTTTTTTAACATTTTAAATAACAAACTGTTGCTAATTGATACACATTAGGTTTAAGTAAAAACAGACACTTGTCTGAAAGGAGTGCTGGTTTTTGTTACTGTTTAAAGTATGTGTAACTCACATTTTCGATTAGCTAGGATCCCGTGTTTGTTTTGTACATGTAAAGACCTAACGACAACAGCAAGTTCGGTTTTCAAATAGCATCATTCTTCATGGGAGGGAAATATTTTTAAATGCATTTCTTTCATCAAAACCTCTTCATTAATTAAAAAAAGAGCATGTTTATTTGTAATTTATAAACATTTTATTTGCCTTCAGTCTTATATTAACTTTTTTTTCCTTCTCTTTTATCTCTTTATTTGCAAAAAACACAAAAATCAACATTTTTAACTCATGTAATAAAATACTCGCGCTAGGAACAATTTACAGCAATGAGAGATTTGTACATGAAAAACGGTCAAGGTTTTGTTTTAGTTTATTCAATAACAGCACAATCAACATTCAATGATCTACAAGATCTGCGGGAACAAATTTTAAGAGTTAAGGTCAGTATTTGTCTCTATTATTTAAAATATGTTTAAATAAATTTATTATGAAAACAAGATATATATGTATATGTTAAACTTATTCTTATTTTTTATTCCAAAAATACAAATCTATAGGACACAGACGATGTTCCTATGGTACTAGTAGGGAACAAATGTGATTTGGAAGATGAACGTGTAGTTGGCAAAGATTTAGGAAAAAGTCTTGCAACACAATTCAACTGTGCTTTCATGGAAACATCTGCCAAAGCTAAAATTAACGTAAACGATGTAAGTTATTTTTTAATATAATATTTATATATGTATATATTTGGAGTCATTTAAATTGTACTGCAAAATTTATGTCAACAATTGTTAGCCCAAGAGCTAACGACAATAATTTTTGAAAGATTAGCTGCAGGCTGAATTGTATGTACAATAAAAATAACAATAAGATCGTTTTCTGAAGGCGCACCAATGGTCAATTTATTTTTGGTAGGTTTCAATGTTTTCATTCAACGAAAGATCATTTCTTATTTGGTACAAGATTAAATTAATTTGTATTGATTTGGAAAAAAAAAAACATTACTGCCACCTGGAAAGGTGGTAGGGTCGGTGGCCTAAAGTTACAAAACAAAACGAAAAATTCTATTTGATTAGGGATGAAATCGTTTCCAATCTGTGGTCCAATATTTAAACAGCCATAAAAAACATTTTTAATATCTGGCATAATAATTTTGGAACACTTTCCAGGTGACAGAAATGTGTTTTTTTTTGTAATTCAATGCCAACTACCATATCCATGTACATAGTTTCATCTTCTACCAAATATTACATGCTACCTCGTTTTTTTGTCAACTTTAAAAACATTTCCTCAATGAATAAGCGTTATATAGGGAAATGGAGCGCAGGAATGCTAGCAGATTATTGTTGGAAACTTAGATAAGACCTTCCAGAAACCAAATCTTCACGAAAATCAAGTATTTTTTCTATGATAAACAATAATTTCTCTAAATGTATGTAGCTGATGTTTGAACTTTTTAAGAAAATGTATGTTTTGATGTGACAAATAAACCTGACGTCACTTTTTTTCATTCACATATTATTGTTATGCGGCCCCCTAGTACATTCAAAATTCTATATAAATTTGCGTGTGACATAAAAAGTTTATAACTTGCATAATCAGTAATAATTTATTCTATTATAACCAAACAAGATATTCCTTCAGGTAATGTTATTATTTAGACCAATTAAATCGTAATTGTAAGTCACTCATAAAATTCTTCATTGATGGTTCGGGAACATACCAACCTTTAGATAAATATAGTTTTTTTAATGAACAAAATAGTCAAACTTAAACTAGGATAAACTTGCTACGGCAAGTTGAGGTGGACGGCTCTTCAGCCAAACCATCGCAAACAGCAGTAATATTTTCTGAAGTACGAGCTGTAAGAGAATGCACTGCTGTTTTCACATCTCCTACAGACCCGGTTTGCTAAAAAATTTGAACGATTTTTCCGATTGTACGCACATTAGGACGATCAAATTGACCGAACAAACCACGAAGTTCACGATATGAATTTTGATGCATTGCTCGATTGTGTAACTTTCCATGGTTTAAATTGAGTTAATCTTAAATTGATAAATGTCAAATGAAATGCAAAAAAAACTTGACGTTTATGTGTGGTTCACATTCAACATCGGCCATTAAAATTTAAAAAAATTATATTAAAAATAGGTATGAATGAAAAAAAAAACAATAACTTAAAGTAAAAAATATTTTTTGCAGCTTTCGAAATATTGCTTACTACATCTCTAATAATTTTAAGATAAATCGAATCTATATTTTAAAAATGTTTCAGTACATTTTTTTTTAAATTTCTTTAACAATAAAAAAGTTGACGAACCTTCAGTTTTATAAGTTAGTTTCATCCATGCAAGTTAAATTTAAACCATACATTTGGAATTCACGTGAAATTAGATTTATGGAGCATCTTGCAATCGATTCTCTTGTATCAAAAATTTCTTTGAACTTCCAATTACTTCTATTTGAATTAAAAAGAACGAAAAGCAGATCATATATTTCTATAGTCGAAACTTTAATTCAGTTAATTTATTGACCAATTTGAGCACTTATTTTGATTAGTGGAAATATAGCTTTCTGTCGGCTTTTTTGGTCGCTGTAGTTTTCGCAATGAAACAATTAAGTTACATTAACTTTCCCAACGTTTCGGCAGGGATTGCTGCCTTCTTCAGGGGAACTTTATTAACACAAAAAATATACAAATAATCTTAGTTAGATCGATGGGATACAAATACAATAAAGTTTACTCACTCAAGGAAAATATGAACAAAATTTTAATATTAATTAATATAAATCAAAAATAAAACTATAAAAATAATTAGCACTTCGAAGAATGAAGTTGAGTCTAAATTGAATAAAGCACAAATTACATTTAAGAACAAAGAAGAGAGCAATATACAGCAGAAATGTTTTGTGTGTCTTGTTTTCGGTTCATGTTGTTTTTGTTATTGAGAATATGTAATGTTTCTAACGTGTATCGTTTCGAAACATGTTTCTCTGTCTGTAGAACTTCCACGCCTTCAAAGTTTGGAGAATGACCGCTTTCAATGCTGTGACTGGCCAGGGCTGTCTTCTCAGAATGTTTTAGTTTTATGTCGGACTTATGATTCGAGATGCGTTGTCTAAGAAGTTGTTTTGGGGCCCCAATATAACACAGGTTGCACGGTTCATTTGATTTTCTATTGCAGTTAATTTTGTAGATCACATCTGTTTGTTTGTCCTTATCAGGTTTCGTCTTGAGTTTAGTAAAACATTGGTCAAGTGTTTTGTTTGATTTGAAAGCAAGGCGAACCTCTGTCAATTTTTTGGAAATAGATTTTTTGAAGTTGTCGGATAAAGTTGGGACGTAAACCATGGTTTTGTGGTGCGTTCTAACGGATTCATCAATATTTTCTCGTGGAATTTGCATCTTGTGTTTTAAAAGGAGGCTTCGAATTATGGTAGAAGGATAACCATTATCACTTAAGATTTTGATGACTTTTTTCTCGTTGGCGACGTGGAATCGTACATCACTAATTTTGAAAATTTTATTCACGAGGTTGGACGCAGTATTGATGATAATATGCCTTGCTTGATTTGATCGGAAATTAACTAGTCTCTCATATGCTGTTGGTTTTTGATACCAGTCGAAAATCAAACGATTTTCTTCGCGGTAGATTTTTACATCTAAGAACGATATTGTTTTGTTAAACTCATTTTCAATTGTGAATTGAATTTTTGGGTGAAATCCGTTTAGAATTTTTAGTACTTTGTCTATGTTTCTTTTATCCATTATTGCAAATATGTCGTCAACATGTTTTGCTATGAACGCAGGTTTTTCTTCAATGTTATTTAAACATTCATCTAGAACGTAGTCCAAAACCAGATCTGCAATAGTCGGAGATAGTGGGTTGCCCATTGCTATTCCAAAAATTTGTTTGTAGATCGTGTCTTTGTATTGAAGAAAATTGTTTTCTTTAAGACAAAAGTCTCGAATCTCAATAAATTTGTTTTGTGCGATCTTTGTGATTTTATTTATTATATCCCATTTCTTCTAGGCAATGGTGACAGCCAGTTGAAAGGGGATGTTAGTGAACAATGAAACTGCATCAAAC
Organism: Eupeodes latifasciatus; assembly: GCA_920104205.1. Taxonomy (NCBI): domain Eukaryota; kingdom Metazoa; phylum Arthropoda; class Insecta; order Diptera; family Syrphidae; genus Eupeodes; species Eupeodes latifasciatus. The sequence continues at coordinate 56,911,417 of OV049927.1, forward strand.
GAGACTAAAACATCATTTTGACTAAGTTTAACATTTTTTGCTTTTTCAACAAATTCAAACGAATTTTGTATAGAGTAGCTTGAATTTGTTGTCACGCACTGTAAAATTTTTCCAACATACTTAGATAGCTCGTAACATGGTACATTCATGGATGACGTAATCGGTCGCAGCGGCATGTCTGTTTTATGAATTTTTGGCAATCCGTAAATGGATGGGAGCTGTGCGGTGTAAGTGGTCATCTTTGCTTTCTCCCTATCGTCAATACAATTGTTGATTTTCAGCCATTTGACTATGTTATTGTTTCGCGTTTGAAGTGTTGTTGTTGGATTATTCCTTATTGTTCTGTAGGTGTTGCGGTCAGACAATAATTCAACCATCTTATCTTCATAATCTTTGCGTTTCATAGCGACTGTGACGTTACCTTTATCAGCTGGTACAATGACGATATTCTTGTGCTGTTTTAAGAAATTAATTGTTAATTTGTTTACATAAAGTACATATTTAGCAAATCTATCATTCTTTTGATGACGTATGAACGAGTGTAACATGTTGCTGTATTGTGCTCTCATGAGTTCTTGTTCTCTTTCGTCTTGTATGCCTCGAATTACTTCTTCTCCATCAGCTATGAGTTGAAAAAGAGGAAAACTTTGTTTATCAATTGGAAGTGTGAATTTTTTCCCAAGTGATAAAAGTCATTTAACCTCTAAGGGAAATTGAATGCCTGTACGATTTTCAAACCATTTTTCATGTAATTGAATGTTAAATTCTTTCCATAGCGATGATTTGAGAGCGTCTATTTTGTGTGTATTTGATTGTTGTTTTTTGTTGTAAATCTCTTTGTGAACTTGTTTTTGTTTCTTAATAAATTGTCTGTATTCATTTTCTGATATATTTTCTTTGATGCGTTGGTCATGTAATCGGATAGAGTTATTTGTGCGTTTTATTTTATGATAGATTTCGGAGATTTCAATGTTGAGGACTTTTTGGTGGAATTTGAGCTCTATTTTGGCGTATGCTTCTAGAGATTCTTTGCTTGAAAGGATTTGTTTTGTGCTGCGTGTGGAGTTATTTAGATGGTTAGGTAAAGTCCAGTTTTTCGGCATATTATTAAAAATTTGAGGTTTTGTTTTTGTAAAGCTAGTAATCTTTGTGAGTTGCTATATTGTTTTAAATTGTTACATACTTGTAAACCATTTTTGTATTTGATGTGTTCGTAGTAGTTCTTCATATTGATGTTTTATACTGCTCGGCTAGCCGTCCGATGATTTTAATTGAGTTAATTTATTGACCAATTTGTGTAATTATTGTGATTAGTGGAAATATAGCTTTCCGTCGGCTTTTTTGGTCGCTGTAGTTTTCGCAATGAAACAATTAAGTTACATTGACTTTCCCAAAGTTTCGGCAGGGATTTCTGCCTTCTTCAGGGGAACTTTATTAACACAAAAAATATACAAATAATCTTAGTTAGATCGATGGGATACAAATACAATAAAGTTTACTCACTCAAGAAAAATATGAACAAAATTTTAATATTAATTAATATAAATCAAAAATAAAACTATAAAAATAATTAGCACTTCGAAGAATGAAGTTGAGTCTAAATTGAATAAAGCACAAATTACATTTAAGAACAAAGAAGAGAGCAATATACAGGAGAAATGTTTTGTGTGTCTTGTTTTCGGTACATGTTGTTTTTGTTATTGAGAATATGTAATGTTTCTAACGTGTATCGTTTCGAAACATGTTTCTCTATCTGTAGAACTTCAACGCCTTCAAAGTTTGGAGAATGACCGCTTTCAATGCTGTGACTGGTCAGGGCTGTCTTCTCAGAATTTTTTAGTTTTATGTCGGACTTATGATTCGAGATGCGTTGTCTAAGAAGTTGTTTTGTGGTCCCAATATAACACAGGTTGCAGGGTTCATTTGATTTTCCATTGCAGTTAATTTTGTAGATCACATCTGTTTGTTTGTCCTTATCAGGTTTCGTCTTGAGTTTAGTAAAACATTGGTCAAGTGTTTTGTTTGATTTCCTTTCAAGCAAAGAATCTCTTGAAGCATACGCCAAAATAGAGCTCAAATTCCACCTAAAAGTCCTCAACATTGAAATATGTACTTTATGTAAACAAATTAACAATTAATTTCCTAAAACAGCACAAGAATATCGTCATTGTACCAGCTGATAAAGGTAACGTCACAGTCGCTATGAAACGCAAAGATTATGAAGATAAGATGGTTGAATTATTGTCTGACCGCAACACCTACAGAACAATAAGGAATAATCCAACAACAACACTTCAAACGCGAAACAATGACATAGTCAAATGGCTGAAAAACAACAATTGTATTGACGATAGAGAGAAAGCAAAGATGACCAATTACACCGCACAGCTCCCATCCATTTACGGATTGCCAAAAATTCATAAAACAGACATGCCGCTGCGACCGATTACGTCATCCATGAATGTACCATGCTACGAGCTATCTAAGTATTTTGGAAAAATTTTACAGTGCGTGACAACAAATTCAAGCTACTCTATACAAAATTCGTTTGAATTTGTTGAAAAAGCAAAAAATTTTAAACTTAGTCAAAATGATGTTTTAGTCTCGTTTGATGCAGTTTCATTGTTCACTAACATCCCCGTTCAACTGGCTGTCACCATTGCCAAGAAGAAATGGGATATAATAAATAAAAGCACAAAGATCGCACAAAACAAATTTATTGAGATTCTAGACTTTTGTCTTAAAGAAAACAATTTTCTTCAATACAAAGACACGATCTACAAACAAATTTTTGGAATGCCAATAGGCAACCCACTATCTCCGACTATTGCAGATCTGGTTTTGGACTACGTTTTAGATGAATGTTTAAATAACATTGAAGAAAAACCTGCGTTGATAGCAAAATATGTTGACGACATATTTGCAATAATGGATAAAAGAAACATAGACAAAGTACTAAAAATTCTAAACGGATTTCACCCAAAAATTCAATTCACAATTGAAAATGAGTTTAACAAAACAATATCGTTCTTAGATGTAAAAATCTACCGCGAAGAAAATCGTTTGATTTTCGACTGGTATCAAAAACCAACAGCATCTGGAAGACTAGTTAATTTCCGATCAAATCAAGCAAGGCATATTATCATCAATACTGCGTCCAACCTCGTGAATAAAATTTTCAAAATTAGTGATGTACGATTCCACGTCGCCAACGAAAAAAAAGTCATCAAAATCTTAAGTGATAATGGTTATCCTTCTACCATAATTCGAAGCCTCCTTTTAAAACACAATATGCAAATTCCACGAGAAAATATTGATGAACCCGTTAGAACGCACCACAAAACCATGGTTTACGTCCCAACTTTATCCGACAACTTCAAAAAATCTATTTCCAAAAAATTTACAGAGGTTCGCCTTGCTTTCAAATCAAACAAAACACTTGACCAATGTTTTACTAAACTCAAGACGAAACCTGATAAGGACAAACAAACAGATGTGATCTAAAAAATTAAATGCAATGGAAAATCAAATAAACCGTGCAACCTGTGTTATATTGGGACCACAAAACAACTTCTTAGACAACGCATCTTGTAACGTCTTTGTTTGGCTTAAGGTCGGTGCTGGTATGCTGGTACCACTGTAGCTCGTCGGTTGGGGTGGTTCTTTGACCTCCTAATCGTTACAAAAAAAATCATACCAGTCTAGAGTACCTATAGCTGCTAAAAGGTACGCGAGTAATACATCTTTACCCTCCCTTCCATTGTCGTCATACTCGCCTAGATGACCCTTAATACTGGTGTCCTTTTCAACCTCTCCTCATCCTTTAAGTTTCCTCACACTCATCTCTTAATAAAAAAAATCTTACCACTTCATTTCAAATTCAACAGTATACATTATTTATTTTATTAAAAATCATTTTTTTTACAAGTTTTTAAGTTACTTTTCATTTATATCTTTTGCTTTTAAAATAAGAGAAAAGTTTATTTTATAGATTTAAATTAAATTAGAGTAAGTTTAAAAAAATGTATATAAAAAAAGTTTTATATTATGTCCCGTATTTAAATTATTCGGGATGTGATAAAATAAGTATTTAATATATTCTTAAGCAATCCTGCGTAAGTTTATATTCTCTTATATAATATATAATATAGTAAGTAAGACTCACCGGAACAATGTAGAAGTGGACACTGCTTCTTGTCTATCGGCGTTGACGTAGTTGTAGATATACATATATTGTATTTCTTTCCTTTTTTTTCACTCCCGCAAGATTACTTCGAACACTATTTTTTTTTATTTTATTTTAAGACACTATAATCTTTTTTCTTTCTTTGTACGTTCTTTTTAAGCTTTTACTTTAATTTGCACAATTGAAAAAAATTGAAAAAAAAAATTAAACGATGAAAATTAAAAAAAAGATATATATATATAAAAAAAATGGAACTGCAGCCAGCTGGGTTCGAGCTGGAGACCCTTAACTCGTCGAACTTCCTAATGACGTGCTAACTGATTCAGCTATCTTCTCTATATATCTCTCTAGACTTTTAAACAATGGTAGTACCTTGGAAGCCTCGAAAGCTCGCCGGTAGTCCTTTGTTCTTGACCCATACCTACAAAGGTCTTTGTTTCACAAGTTCATAAAAGCCATATTTCCAGTTAAGTCGTTATTTCAACCTAGTGTGAGTTTTCTTATTCTTTCTTTCTACTGAGAGAAGTTTTCTAGTTAACATCTTCCCGATGACCTACGCTCTGAGCTTGTTAACTTGGCAACATTCTCACAATTTCTCTGAGTGTGTTGCTAAAGTTCCTACTTTAAAATCTACTACATTTTTCTATCTTCCGCATCCCTATTCCGAATTTCCTAATCCCTACACTGTCAACTTGACAGCTCAATTATTTTTCTTGAATGTCAACAAAACAATTAGTTTACTTCGAGCATTTTGTATATTTTATTTATACAACGAAATAATTTAATTATTACAAATGAAATCGGTTACAGGGCTATGCTGGTTTCTAACAATGAATTGTTGGAAACTATGTCTGCTATTACACGATGAATCTAGATGCATGCGACACTTCGAACAACATAAGTGCAAAAGAGAAAAAAAATTCGAAAACATGAGACGCAAGAAAATCGACCTGTGTCGCACGGGTAAAATTTTCCTTGCGACAATTTGACGTTTCTCTGTTCTCTTATTCGTATTTTTGCTATTCTCTTTCATATGGTTTCGTTGTTCGAGAAGCAAACTTCGACGAACAGTTCATTTTGTAGGAATCTATGTCTTTGTTTTTTTATTAGAGTGCACAGTCAGAAATAAATTTTACAAAACAAAATGTTTTTTATTGATTTTAAAGAATAACAAAATTTTCTCGATTAATAAAAGTAAACAGACAAACAAACAAGTCGATGACGAAATAAAAATGAAAGAGAACTGTCAAAATAGATTCATGAATCTAGTTTCAACGTGTAATAGCACTTGAGAAACAGGATAGGATCACAAAGAAGAATTCGAAGATGTCGCATGCATCTAGATTCATCGTGTAATAGCAGACTATGCATACGAACCCACGAGTGTAAAATTTGTGTTCAATAAGTGGCATATTAACATTCAAGTGCGGCTAGCAAATAGTTTGTAACTACACCATTCTCTGCCGCAAACTCGGTCGCCGTGTCTTTAGTCATTGACTTATGACTAAATTAGAATTTACGTGGGAGCCGTACCTAACTCCCTGATGTCTCATGCCAGGCTACTATCAGATAAGTATTTTGTTATATGTATATTAGAAATGATAAGACATTCTTTGTGAAAAGTTTGTTTTCTTTTTTCTTTCAGGTTATTGTCGGATATCCTTAGAATGAAAAATCCCTATGGGTTTTCCTTCTCTGGTTTCAAGTTCATACATACACGAACCAACGATTCTTTTAACTCTGGATTTCAGAAATTTGGGTAGCAATTTAGCATTAATGCCTTGCACAAAGTTGCTTTGAGCAAAGTTGCGGTGGAACACTTCTTGCCCGACCTTAAACAGGACCGGCTTTGCTCGTAAATTGTATGTATTTTTGCTTTTTAAATATGCTTTATCTAAATTAGTTTTAATTTTGTGATGTGCTAGACTTACTTTAGCTTCTTTTGGTAAATACGTTGTATAGTGTTCGTTTAAGGAATTTAAATTCCGTAGAATTTTGTAAGTCGAAGCGTGCGTAATCATATTCTGATTAAAAAGTGCAAAATACGGTTGACACCCAATTGAATCGTGCACGTCCGACCTTAATGCATACGCTATGCTTGACAATTGCATGTCCCAGTCATTCTGCTCCTTGGAAATGAGTATCCTTAGTTTACTGAGGATATTTCTATTCACTCTTTCCGAGTTATTAGCTTGCTGTGAATACAAAGCGGTTTTCTGATGTTTGACCCCATAAGCGTTCAAGAAATTAGCGAATTCTTTCGATAAAAAAAACTGTCGGCCGTTGTCAGAATGCAATATTTCAGGCGTTCCGAACTGATGGAAAACATCGCATTCTAAAAACTTAATTATTTTAGCCGAGGTAGCTACTGACAAGGCCGTTAAAAAGACAAATTTCGTAAAGTGGTCTAACACTATTAGCATGTAAATATTCCCTCGTTTTGTCCTTGGATAAGGGCCTAAGAGATCTATAAATAACCTCTGCATTGGCCTTTCGGTTATAGTCTGGTTCTGGATTGGAGCACGAAGAGTTACATTGGGAGCTTTTACTGTTTTACAAAGGTCGCAATCATTAACATATCTTTTTATGTCCAAAATCATTTTTGGCCAATAGTACTTGTCGCGAATTCGTGCGTAAGTTTTACTAAACCCACTATGCAAAGTTAATTTAGTTTTATGCGACATCTGTATGACCTGTTTAGTTAAAGAATCCGGAAGCCAAAGCTTCCACCGGGAATCCTCTTCTCCCCATTCTCCAGTTCTAAACCGAACGCGCCTATATACATATTTGCCCGAAACAGCTAGGTCCGGTAAGGACTCTTGGTTATCAGTGATGTTCTTTCTCAACTTGGAATATTGTTCCGAGTCAAAATCGTCAGCGTCCAAGTCTACTTCTTCTCCTATTACATTTGCTGAGATCTCTTCACAGCTTACCTCGGATGGCTGAATCAGTATGCCTTCCATGTCTACTCGCGACAAGGCGTCAGATACTACATTGAGTGAACCCTTTCTGTGCTCGATGGAGAAGTCGAACCCTTGGTTTTCAAGGCTCCACCGTGCTAACCTTCCACTCAAATCCTTGAGTGACATGAGCCACTTAAGACTTGAGTGATCGGTTATCACTTTAAAAGGTGATCCCTAAACATAAGCAAGAAACTTCCTTATGCTTAAGACTGCAGCAAGGCATTCTAATTCAGTCACTGTGTAATTTTTTTGAGCTTTGTTGAGTTTCTTAGACATGAACGCGATAGGCCGTTCATTCTGACTCTCATCAAGTTGAAAAAGAACTACCCCGATTCCCTCTGATGAAGCGTCGCATTGAATGACGAAGAGCCTTTTAAAATCGGGTTGACTCAATACCGGGGCTGAAGAGAGAGCTTCTTTCAGCTGGTTGAAACTGTTAAGCGCTTCGGCACTGAATTCAAATTTCTTTTTCTTAAGGCAATCAGTAAGTGGTGCTGCTAATTCCGAATAGTTCCTTATAAAGCGACGATACCACCCCGTGAGACCTTTGTGAGTTAGGTACAGGAAAATTTACCATCGCACAGAGGAGTATTTGACCTCAAAATCTGGTGAAAAATATTTTGTATGTTTTTCTCATTGGAATCGGCCTAAAACATTATTCTATAGCTTATGATGCATTAAAAAGTTACAATGAACAAAATTTTCGGGTTAAATTAAAAAAAAAATAATTCATTTTTTTTTTTTGTCAATTTAACTTAATTAATTTTAATAATTTATGCATGAAATTAATAAAAATTGTTAATATTTCAGGTCAAACACAACAAACATAATAATAATCATATTTTTTTAAAAATCAAAGGGCAAATAGACTGAAAATACTTACTTACTTACTTAAGGTGGCGCTACAGTCCGGGGCGGACCTGGGCCTCAACCAACATGCGTCTCCAGCCAGCTCGGTCCCTAGCTAGCTGTCTCCAGTTTCGCACGCCAAGTTGGTTGAGGTCCTCACCCACCTGAGTGCGCCACCTGAGTCGCGGTCTTCCTCTACTGCGCCGTCCCTCGGGATTGGATTCGAAGACCTTCCGGGCTGGAGCGTTGATGTCCATTCGCTCTACATGACCCAGCCATCTAAGCCGTTGGACTTTTATTCTGCTTAATAGGTCAGTGTCGCTGTACAGCCCGTACAGTTCGTCGTTATATCTTCTCCTCCATTCTCCATCTATACGTACGGGACCAAAAATCACCCGAAGAATTTTTCTCTCGAAGCATCCTAAGACGTTCTCATCCTTCTTTGACAGGGTCCAGGCCTCAGCGCCATAAATGAGAACCGGGATGATGAGTGTCTTATAGATGGTGATTTTAGATGCTCGAGAGAGGACTTTACTGCTCAATTGCCTTCTAAGTCCAAAGAAGCAGCGATTTGCAAGAGTTATTCTTCGTTTGATTTCAGCGCTGGTGTCGTTGCCTGTGTTTATAGCGGTGCCTAGGTAGACAAAGTCCTTAACTACCTCGAAGTTATAGCTGTCCATGGTGACGTTTTGTCCAAGACGTCGTTGTTCAATGTCCTTTTTTGATGACAGCATATACTTGGTCTTGCCCTCATTGACCACTAAACCCATCTTCTTCGCTTCCGTCGCAATGCTCAAAAACGCTCCACTGACATCACGCTTTGATCTTCCAATTATGTCAATATCATCTGCGTATCCCAGTAATTGGATGGACCTTTGGAAGATTGTGCCTCTAGTGTTGACGGTTGAGTTTTGCACAATTCTTTCCAGAACGATGTTGAAGAAGTCGCATGACAGTGCATCGCCTTGTCTAAAACCTTTTTTGACATCAAATGCATCGGTGAGATCTTTTCCGACCTTGATGGAGCAGCGTGCATTCTCCATCGTCATTCTGCACAAACGGATAAGTTTGACAGGGATGCCAAAACTAGACATTCCTCTCTGTAGAGCTCTTCCCTATGGATGCTGTCATACGCGGCTTTAAAATCGATAAAGAGATGGTGGGTATCGATTTGAAGCTCCTGGGTTTTTTCCAAGATCTGCCGTAATGTGAATATTTGGTCGATAGTGGACTTTCCTGGTCTGAAGCCACACTGATAAGGACCTATCAGGTTGTTGACGAACGGCTTCAGACGTTCACATAGTACGGCAGAAAGGATCTTATATGCAATGTTAAGGAGACTGATCCCTCTGTAGTTGGCGCAATTTAAAGGGTCTCCTTTTTTATGTATCGGACAAACTATGCTGAGATTCCACTCATCGGGCATGCTTTCTTCCGACCATATTTTGCAGATGAGTTGGTGAATGCTCCCTACCAAGTCATCGCCTGCTGCTTTAAATAGTTCGGCAGCTATGCCGTCAGCTCCAGCAGCTTTGTTTGACTTCAGTTTAGATATAGCTATCTTCACTTCGTCTAGGTCGGGTAGGCGGAATTGTTGATCTGCGTCGCCTAAGTTGAGTGGTTCTACCTCCCTTACAGCGGGATTCGGTTTGTCATCGCCGTTATATAATTTGGAGAAGTGGTCTTTCCATATTCTCAACATAGACTGCGGTTCTACTACGATGTTCCCCTGATCGTCTTTACAGGCTTCGGTTCGTGGGTGGTACCCTTGGGAGTTCTTTTTTACCTTTTGGTAAAATTTACGAACCTCATTCCTGTTGTAACATCCCTCTATCTCCTCGATCGCGCGCTTCTCGTGCTCTCTTTTTTTCCATCTAAGAAGCCGGTGTTCCTCTCTCCTCCTCTGCTCGTAGAGCTCGCGAGCAGCTCTGGTCCTTCTGTGCAGGGCCGTTTTGTATGCCTCTTGCTTCGCTGCGTGCGCTTGCCGGCATTCGTCGTCAAACCAGGGGTTTCGCTGTTGTGGACGTGTGAAACCTAGCACTTCAGAGGCGGCATCTCTGATGGCTGCAAGGCAATGTTGCCACTGGTTTTCAATGCTTAATGCATGCAGCATAGGACTCCTTAAGAGGTTACTAGAGACTCGATCGGAAAAGGACATGGCAGTCTCTTGCGATTGTAGCCGTCTAACGTCGAAACTTCTCACAGTACTTCCTTGTTTTGGCTTGGACCGGGATATCCGTAGCCGTACCTTGGCTACAACGAGGTAGTGGTCCGAGTCAATGTTGGCCCCTCGGAATGTTCGGATATCCTGTATACTGGAGAAGTGTCGTGCGTCGATCGCAATGTGGTCAATCTGGTTGACGGTTGATTGATCAGGAGATTTCCATGTCCCCTTGTGGATATTGAGATGTGTGAACTGCGTACTAGCTACCAGAACGTCTCGCCCCGCAGCGAAATCGATCAGCCTGAATCCGTTGTCGGAGGTGGTGTCGTGCAGGCTGTATCTTCCGATTGTGCCACCAAAGATGTCTTCTCTTCCTAGCTTGGCATTAAAATCTCCTAAGACAATTTTAAAGTCATAGCCAGGGCACTGCTCATATGTCTTGTCCAAGAGCTCGAAGAATATGTCTTTGGTGTCTTCATCTTTCTCCTCTGTTGGGGCATGCGCGCATATTAGGCTTATGTTGGCGAATTTAGCCTTGATGCGGATTGTCGTGATGCGCTCGCTCACACTGTTGAAACTCAAGACTTTTTGCCTGAGTCTAGTTCCAACAACAAATCCACACCCAAATAGGCGCTGCCTTTGTTCTCGGTAGCAGTCGCCGTAGTATATATCGCAGTCTTTTAGTTTGCGTTTGCCCGGTCCATCCCATCGCACTTCTTGGATGGCGGTAATATCTGCCTTGCAGCAGTTTAGGGCTTCCGCTAATTGTTCGGCTGCACGTGGTCTGTTAAGGGACCTAACATTCCACGTACAGATCCGAAGTTCGTTGTCCTTATTTCGTTTGCTTGGGTTGTCAACAGTGAATCCGTCCGTATCCGAGGCTTGTTGGTGCTTCGCAACTAGAAAATTTTTACGTGGTCAGGAAGTCACCCTGACGGCACAACCCCCAACCTGGAGGGCCAGATCCTTAGTATAACTCCAAGGACGGGGAGCCGGATAAACCGCTCCTTATAGGCCTGGGCTCCGAATAAGTCGTAGAAGCCCTATAAGGTGTTCACTAAGTAGTTCAGCCTTACTGGAACTGTAGACGCCACCGTTGATTCCATCTCGAGAATTCGTCCGCTGCCGTCTGGATAAGGAGAGGTGCCTTAGTGGAAACACCTCTCCCCCCTCTCTCGTTTGCTGCCCCCAACAACTTTCCACTGGGGTTAGAACCCAATCTCCAGTTGAGGTACTAGGCACCCGATGTTCACCACGGGGAGGTGAGAGTAGGAGTTGATAGACAGAGGTGGGTTTTGAGAAAAAACCTGTGGACGCTTGTGTCCTCTTGAATGCACATGTCTACCATTTGAACATCAGACTGAAAATACCTCAATAATAAAAAAAGGGGGTCAAAAGTTATCATTTAAAACCGGTTTTAGTTAGAATGGGCATTGAGGAATGATAAAAGCGAAAATTAACGGTTCGAACGCGATTTTTTTTCCGTTCACTTATGACCGTTCCTCCAAAGGAATTTGCCAATACGCGTCCTTGAGATCTATACCTGAGATAAAATGTGTATCCTTGCGACTTAAAAGACCGTCTACGTGTGGCATCGGGTAGGCGTCCTTAACTGTCACCGCATTAACTTTCCTAAAATCGAGACATAGACGAACTTTGCCGGGCTTCCTAACCAAAACCAATGGGCAACACCACGGAGAGTTCCTCTCCTCGATAACGTCTAATTCCAGCATGCGATATAACTGTTTGTATACTTCTTCTTGCCGAACCGGAGACAAAGGGTAATGCCGGGACTTGATTGGCGTTGCGTCCCCTGTATCGACAACGTGAAGACCTAGGTGGGTTTTTCCTAAACCTAACTCAACACAGTTGGGAAACATTCTTTTAACCGATTCTAACCTAGCTCTTTGTTCCGCAGATAATTCAACCAACTCTGCTTCTTCCTTGAAGTCGGATTCTTTCTCTTGATCTTGAGCATCACAGGCGATTTCACTGATTTGAGGAACTAAGTTGAACTCTCGCCAAAAATTCATTCCCAAGTAGACGTTTTGGGTTAAGTTCGGGATTAAATAAAAGCAAAGAGTTTTCGAAAGACCATTGTATTTGGTGATAATATCACAATACCCGACAATGTCGTGTGAACTACCATCAGCCGTACGGATCTGATTTCTATAAGGCTTTACCTTGGCCCCAATTCTTTCAACTAAGTCCCAAAAATCTTTGCCCAAAGCTGAAATTGATGCACCGCTGTCTAACTGTTGTGTTCCACGGAAAACAACTTCTTCTGTTAAGGTTCAAAATAAGAGTGACTTAAACTCTAATCATTATTTCCTTCGTTACCTATTCGCAACCTAGATCATCACTTCTTTCAAATCAACCACGCATTCTACACCATTTCGGTTGCCTCTTGACACAGTTTGTTTATTTAAACAACGAATGCACCATATGTTGTAATTGACATACTTGCACTCCATGGGTCAGTATTGTTTATGTTTGCAATATGAGCCATGTCGTTGCTTTGTTGTTTGAATGACATAGTTCGATTGATATTCCCTTTAAAGTGTAACGTATGACACATGGAGGAACCTTTAGTAACAATTGAACTATGTCATGTGTCTTAAGCGATTCTTGGGAATTGTGTGAGGTCTCCAGTTTAATGGCACAACACTCCTCCCCCCCTAAAATAAGAAAGGCGTACGAGGTGACGAGTGAGATCTTTCGGCTTCAGGTGCGGAAGTAAATAAATCATAGGTCTTTATCACAATTGTATTTATTAATTTTGCAATCTTTTTTTTTTTTCTTTTTTTTTTCTCTTATAGGTACTTAGATACATACATACATACATACATTACAATTTTTCTTTTCGCTTTGTTTTTAAAAGTTTTTTTTTTTTTTTTTGTTTTTATAATGATTAGGTAGCATTTTTGTTTTTGTTTTTGGTTTGTTTTAGAAATTATTATACCTGCGATGTTTGTTCAAGGTCAGGTGTTACATTCATTTCGGGATTGTTTAAATTTTCTGTTGACTGTTTATTAAATGTACATTTTATTTTAATGATTTTTTTTTTAAATTACATATAAAGCTACAACTACACAAATTACAAAAATAACAGAAATAGAAATGTTAGCATGTTCATGTGTGACATGGAATAACAAATTGTTTTTCTTTAACAAATCTTTAATATTTATGCTATAATTATCTAAATCCAGTTTTTCTATATGGGTGGTATGAGGTGAAATTTGGGATAAATTAGTGGGAATTACTATGTTTTTAGGTATGGTTTGTTCTTCTAAAAAGTAGGATATAGCAGTTTTGTTTTGTATGGTATTTGATGCCTGGAGGTAAACTTCTTTTGTTATTGCCTTACAAAATGGTTCTACACTTAGAATTCCACTTGTTACGTCTCCGCAGAAAATCCTAACGTTCGTTGGCTTTGGCATGACATACAGCCATGAATTCTTACTCATTAGATTAAACCAAACTTCGTGTTCAAGCGCAAATATTTTTGTTTCGTAATTAGCATAGTTTTGCATCCCTGATATTAATTGTATAATGCAGTTGTTAGTATTGTGGTTATGAACTACGAAATTTTTCTCACATATGAAGTGATTGGAGTCAGTTTTGGTACATTTATTTAGGTCTTCGCTGTTCAAAAATATGTATCGTCTATAATTTTCGTTTATAGCTACAAATTCACTATATATTGAGACATAGCTATAGGTGTTCTCTTTGTATTTTGAAGGTAATGGTGTAAGTTTAACTAGGTTAAATTCTTCATCTACCAATGGGATAGTAACTTGTGTCATGAGATTTTGATTTACGAAAATCGGACTCGTCGTAGTGATTCTGTCTATGAGTGGGAGATTCATTCTAGATATTTTTATCGGGAATCTTATATTGTTTGGTAGTTCCAATTGGATGTTTTTTAATGTAGAAATGAATACTTCTGAATTGAGGAATCTACTATCCAGCTTATTCACTTTTGCTCCTTGTAAGATGTCGAGTATTTGAGATTGTTTTGAGAGAATTTGTGTAGCAAATGAAAGTGCCAAATTGGATATTTGGTTAAAGTTATGTAGGGTTTTTTCGAAACTAGTAAGATTTTGGAGTTTTAGTGTGTTCTGTCTAATTTCTTCTGTAACAGAGTTGAAATTATTATTTATGCTTTCAGCTGTTTTATTTAGTGCGTCTAACACGTCAGTGATTATTGTCATTTGGTTTTCTGTTATATGATGCAATGTAATTCTTTATATCTTCATACATATTTTTCCATTTGTATGTCTTCTTTATGCGTTTGAGTGTACGTTTGACTCCTTGATGACCGCCTAAAGGTGTGTCATGAAATTCATGTAAAATTTTCTTAATCTCCTCTGGACTAGAGACTTCGACAGTATTCTGACTTACATCTTGTTGTGGATTTGGCGAGTTTTTGCTATGACTGCGTGTTATTACATTAACTTCAGCTGTTTTCATACGGGAGAGAGCGTCTGCGTTTGTGTTCAAACAACCTGCTTTATGAGAAACTGTAAAGTCATATTCTTCAAGTTTAATACGCCAGCGCATTATTCTCGAGGAAGGGTCCTTAAGGTTAAACATCCACACAAGTGGTTTGTGATCAGTAATAACTTCAAAGTGTCGACCGTACACGTATGGTCGGAAATGAGTTACTGCCCAAACAACTGCTAAAGCTTCTTTCTCTATGGTAGAATAGTTCTTTTCTGATTTATTTAATATCCTACTGGCAAATGCTATAGGTAAATCCTTTGTATATAAAATTGAATAGTATTATTATGAACCAGAAAATTTTGTTACGAAAGGCGGACCATGAGGGCGGTGTGTGTACGAAAATTTGGTGTGGAACCTAGAGCGACTGGAAAATAAAATTTTGAAAGCAAGAGTGGGAATGAAAGGAGTATATTATTTTGTCCTCATAAGTATTAAGATGTGTGAGAGAGTCAGCTGAATCAGCTGTTTATTTCAAATCAAATGAGAAAATGTGAAAACAAAAACAAAAAAACAGTTCGTTGCCATATTTACCTTGGATTTTTTTGTGCCTCTGTCTACCTATCAATGTAACGGAGTTATGCATATACATATCGTTATAGCTATGAATTGTATGCTTTTAGCAGTAGGTATTTTGCTTGAAGAAAATTATATTCATTTGATTTTAGATTTTCAGTTTTTGAGAATTTTGAAAATTTAAATGCACCGTTTTCAAAGTTCATTCTCTGTAGGATTCATTGTTGCCATATTTTGAATATGGGGTATAGAAGTATGTATGTATATACATTTTTTAATATTTATATTTCTAAAGATGTCTGTGCGTGCATCTTCAAATAAATGTTGTTACATAATACATATACAGGTAATAAAGCAGAAAGATGCAGAAAGGACGGGAGAATACGATAACTTTGGCGACAAATTTTAATGACGAATTTGTATAGAACAGTTAAAAACAAGCATTTTTTACTATGGGAGGGGGGGTCTATCTCCCCCCGTTTAGGCGGTAGGGGCAATTTAAAAAAATATGTACATTAAATGGAAAAAAATAATTAAAAAATAACGGTAATACTTACAATTAAGTATTATACCTTTTTTAAAGCCAACATTTTTGTCTATTAGCTTGTTTTTAAATCAAGTCAAAACTATGCATAGTTTTTGAAAAAAATTGTTTTAAACTAAAAATGTATGCAAAAAAAATTAAGAAAAAAGGTTTAAAGTGTAGTTTTTCAAAACTTTCAAATTATCTACTGTTTTTTTTTAGAATCCATTGCTCTTATTTGTTTTTGATCAAAAACTGAAAATAAGATGACTTTATCTCTTCTAGTTCTTGAGAAAATTGAAAATTACCAAAAAAAATATTTTAATTAAATTACTTTTTCCTTGCTTAAGTATTAACGTAGTCTTATTTTGATAGTAATAATCGAATATGGATTAAGATACACCGAGGGTAAATTAATTTTTCTTAAATCCAGCTTATTTAAATGCAAAAGAAACTATGCATGCACCCCATCTTGCACCCACTGAACCTTGCCCCCTCCCCACCTTGCACGCACTCCAACTTTCACCCACCCCAAATCTTATAGTGTTCCCAAGCACTGTTGCATACACCCAAACTCGCACCTACCATTGTTACTATCAATCCAATTAACGTTTTTTTTATAAATCAAAAAAACTGAAAAAAAAATTGTCACCTCGAAAATTTTCGAATAAGAAATGATTTTATCTCCAAAACAATTTTGTGCCACGAATAATAACGTTTTCGACATCTGGTAAAATTTTAAGAAAAATCAAATTAACAGTTTTTTTTATAAAAAAATAAAAACCTAAAAAAACATTACTCAAAGTTGGTAAAAATTGAATTTCGACTCAAATATCTTTTCAAAACCTTAAGATTATGGCTTCAAACTTATTTATCTTATAAGAAATATTATTTTCAACATTCGGAAATTTTTTTAGAAAAATCGAATTGACAGTTTTTTTACAAAAAATAAAAACCTACAAAAAAAAATATAAAAGTTGACAAAAATTGATTTTCGACTCAAATATCTTTTCAAAACTTTGAGATATTGGCTTTAAACTACTTTTATCTTTAAAAAAATATTGTTGTCAACATTCATTCAAATTTTGAAAAAAAAATCGAATTGACAGTTTTTTTTACAAAAAATTAAAAACCGAAAAAAAATATAACATAACTTGGTAAAAATTGATTTTCGACTCAAATATCTTTTCAAAAATTTGAGATATTGGCTTTAAACTACTTTCATCTTTCAAAAAATATTGTTGTCAACATTCAGTAAAATTTTGAAAAAATCGAATTAGGTAACAGTTTTTTTTACGAAAAATTAAAAACCTAAAAAAAAATTAACAAAAGTTGGTAAAAATTGATTTTCGACTCAAATATCTTTTCAAAAATTTGAGATTATGGCTTCCAACTAATTTTAACTTATAGGAAATATTGTTTTCAAAATTAGGACAAATTTTGAGAAAAATCGAATTAACAGTTTTTTTTACAAAAAATAAAAACCTACAAAAAAAATGTATAAAAGTTGGTAACAATTGATTTTCGACTCAATTATCTTTTCAAAACTTCGAGACATTGGCTTCTAATTAATTTTATCTTATAAGAAATATTGTTTTCAACATTCGAACAAATTTTGAGAAAAATCGAAATGACAGTTTTCTTACAAAAAATAAAAACCTAACAAAAAAACAATACTAAAACTTGGTAAACATTTATTTTAATTTAATTTCATTCATCAAAATTAATTTCATTCATAAAAAAACGCTACAATTTGCATTCGAAAGAAATAGGACAGGGCTGCCACTTTTGAACGTAAATATAATAGAATAATTTACTAGTAATTTAAGACTTGTTTTTCATTTCACCTTATAAATGCGTACCTACCAATAGGTATACGATAACGATAATGCATTTACGTGAACTAAAATTTTCTTTTAATGTTTCCGTGAACTACAGTAGATTTTAAATTTTAACGTATGAAATTTAAAACCATTTTCAAGGGAATTCAAATTGTTCAAAAATGTTTTATATTACATAAAACATGTTTCACAATTAAAATTAAAGGAATTGCTAATTTTATTAAGTGAACAAAAACTGAAATGTAATTTTTATTTTCACCTGAATTTAATTCTAAATTAACCTGAACTATATGTTAACAACTTCATTTGGACATAAATGGATTTTAAAAACAAAATAAATTAATACTGTAATTTGTACCTACATGATTGCGTATTTACTATGCTTAAGAAATAGAAAACATTAATCTACATTTGTTCGTTATATTTCTAAAAATATCTACCTATATTTATCCTTATAAAAAACAAACAATAAATATCTGACCATTATGAGCATTATATTAATTTTCTTATTCATTTCATTCATTGAATTTCTAATTGAATTTCTCATTCATTCTAATTCATACTTGAATTTAAAAAAAAGAAGTAGGTACCTATTTAAAGTTTTAAATTGGGAACCGGAAACAATTTGTACTCATTCAATCCTTTTTTTGCCTTGTTGATATTTTTCAATATTCCTCAATACCTACCAAGCAAAAAAACTATATGTTAACAACTTCATATGGACATAAATGGATTTTAAAAACAAAATAAATTAATACTGTAATTTGTACCTACATGATTGCGTATTTACTATGCTTAAGAAATAGAAAACATTAATCTACATTTGTTCGTTATATTTCTAAAAATATCCAACATTGTAAAGGTGATATAATATCTATCTACCTATATTTATCCTTATAAAAAACAAACAATAAATATCTGACCATTATGAGCATTAATTAATTTTCTTATTCATTTCATTCATTGAATTTCTAATTGAATTTCTCATTCATTCTAATTCATACTTGAATTTAAAAAAAAGAAGTAGGTACCTATTTAAAGTTTCAAATTGGGAACTGGAAACAATTTGTACTCATTCAATCCTTTTTTTGCCTTGTTGATATTTTTCAATATTCCTCAATACCTACCAAGCAAAAAAAAAACACATTATACATATTTGTATAGAATATGCATTGAAAAATAATAACAAAAATGTCTTTTCAGTGAGTCCCTCCAACTATCGCTAAATTTGTATACATTCTTCTCTATCTTCTTTTCTTCAATTATCTGGAAAATTATTATTTAATTTTGCAATTCTCGCTCATTCTCCCCTCACCGCAATACATTCCACACGTCAAACATGTGGAACGAACTGTTTGGGAAGTCGGCAAGTAGTTTTCATGCCGACGTTTCACCTTCATGATAGTACTATTCCGATATAATGGGTGATTTTTTTGAGGTTAGGATTTTCATGCATTAGTATTTGACAGATCACGCGGGATTTCAGACATGGTGTCAAAGAGAAAGATGCTCAGTATGCTTTGACATTTCATCATGAATAGACTTACTAACGAGCAACGCTTGCAAATCATTGAATTTTATTACCAAAATCAGTGTTAGGTTCGAAATGTGTTTCGCGCTTTCCGCAAATTGTATGCGTTTTTTTTTTTAAAAGTTCTCAAGCTCTTAAAAAATCACCCATTATATTAAACAATGTCCTCTTTTCAATGGAGGACAATAAATACATAATGGGTGATTTTTTAAGAGCTTGAGAACTTTTAAAAAAAAAAAACGCATAAAATTTGCGTAAAGCGCGAAACACATTTCGAACCGAACACTGATTTTGGTAATAAAATTCAATGATTTGCAAGCGTTGCTCGTTAGTAAGTCTATTCATGATGAAATGTCAAAGCATACTGAGCATCTTTCTCTTTGACACCATGTCTGAAATCCCGCGTGATCTGTCAAATACTAATGCATGAAAATCCTAACCTCAAAAAAATCACCCATTATATCGGAATAGTACTATCATGAAGGTGAAACGTCAGCATGAAAACTACTTGCCGACTTCCCAAACAGTTCGTTCCACATGTTTGACGTGTGGAATGTATTGCGGTGAGGGGAGAATGAGCGAGAATTGCAAAATTAAATAATAATTTTCCAGATAATTGAAGAAAAAAAGGTAGAGAAGAATGTATACAAATTTAGCGATAGTTGGAGGGACTCACTGAAAAGACATTTTTGTTATTATTTTTCAATGCATATTCTATACAAATATGTATAATGTGTTTTTTTTGCTTGGTAGGTATTGAGGAATATTGAAAAATAGTGTGTTATTACACCCAGACTTTTTTGGAAAGACTCAAATAAGTGCGAAAGAGAAAGTAGGTGAAATAGAAATACTTTAAAAAGTCTCTACCCGCAGAGTTCTGGGTTCGGGATTCTTGGATTGTTTTTGACGTTTCTCTTTCTTGCCTTTCTTTGTTTCTTGGCGTTGCTTTATTTTTCTTTCTATTGTTACCGAGTAAACAAGAAATATTCCGCCGGACAAATTCAACCTTATAAATGAAATTAAATGAAGGAATGATTGAAAGAGTCTAGCTTGGTAATTTAAGCTTTGGAATGTTTCACCCGTTCAAACAAAGTGATAGCCAACTTTTCTGGCCCTCAAAATTGTATTTTTTTATGTCGTTTTCAATGAAAAGCAGGTTAAAAGTGTCTTCATTCATTCTTTTATAATTTAAAAACGATGGTTTATCATTTGATTCTAGTTGTTTTGTCAAGAAAATGAAGGATTCTCTCCAGATTTCAATCCAATTCCTATTTTTGCATTATTCGGAATTATTATCCGTATTCATAATGTCAATAATCATTGCTGTAGTAAAAAGTGCAGTTTTCTTTAATTATTTTCACACTTTGACTTTGTGGATGAAAACAAAAAATGAAAGAGAAGTGTCAAAAACACGCAACCGAAAACAATCCGAGTGTAATAATGCGAGATTGACGGGATGAGTGTTCAAAAGAAAATATGCGAAACACGCAGCATACAAAAAGTCTGGGTGTAATAACACACATATCAACAAGGCAAAAAAAGGATTGAATGAGTACAAATTGTTTCCGGTTCCCAATTTGAAACTTTAAATAGGTACCTACTTCTTTTTTTTAAATTCAAGTATGAATTAGAATGAATGAGAAATTCAATTAGAAATTCAATGAATGAAATGAATAAGAAAATTAATATAATGCTCATAATGGTCAGATATTTATTGTTTGTTTTTTATAAGGATAAATATAGGTAGATAGATATTATATCACCTTTACAATGTTGGATATTTTTAGAAATATAACGAACAAATGTAGATTAATGTTTTCTATTTCTTAAGCATAGTAAATACGCAATCATGTAGGTACAAATTACAGTATTAATTTATTTTGTTTTTAAAATCCATTTATGTCCATATGAAGTTGTTAACATATAGTTTTTTTGCTTGGTAGGTATTGAGGAATATTGAAAAATATCAACAAGGCAAAAAAAGGATTGAATGAGTACAAATTGTTTCCGGTTCCCAATTTAAAACTTTAAATAGGTACCTACTTCTTTTTTTTAATTTCAAGTATGAATTAGAATGAATGAGAAATTCAATTAGAAATTCAATGAATGAAATGAATAAGAAAATTAATATAATGCTCATAATGGTCAGATATTTATTGTTTGTTTTTTATAAGGATAAATATAGGTAGATATTATATCACCTTTACAATGTTGGATATTTTTAGAAATGTAACGAACAAATGTAGATTAATGTTTTCTATTTCTTAAGCATAGTAAATACGCAATCGTGTAGGTACAAATTACAGTATTAATTTATTTTGTTTTTAAAATCCATTTATGTCCAAATGAAGTTGTTAACATATAGTTCAGGTTAATTTAGAATTAAATTCAGGTGAAAATAAAAATTACATTTCAGTTTTTGTTCACTTAATAAAATTAGCAATTCCTTTAATTTTAATTGTGAAACATGTTTTATGTAATATAAAACATTTTTGAACAATTTGAATTCCCTTGAAAATGGTTTTAAATTTCATACGTTAAAATTTAAAATCTACTGTAGTTCACGGAAACATTAAAAGAAAATTTTAGTTCACGTAAATGCATTATCGTATACCTATTGGTAGGTACGCATTTATAAGGTGAAATGAAAAACAAGTCTTAAATTACTAGTAAATTATTCTATTATATTTACGTTCAAAAGTGGCAGCCCTGTCCTATTTTTTTCGAATGCAAATTGTAGCGTTTTTTTATGAATGAAATTAATTTTGATGAATGAAATTAAATTAAAATAAATGTTTACCAAGTTTTAGTATTGTTTTTTTGTTAGGTTTTTATTTTTTGTAAGAAAACTGTCATTTCGATTTTTCTCAAAATTTGTTCGAATGTTGAAAACAATATTTCTTATAAGATAAAATTAATTAGAAGCCAATGTCTCGAAGTTTTGAAAAGATAATTGAGTCGAAAATCAATTGTTACCAACTTTTATACATTTTTTTTGTAGGTTTTTATTTTTTGTAAAAAAACTGTTAATTCGATTTTTCTCAAAATTTGTCCTAATTTTGAAAACAATATTTCCTATAAGTTAAAATTAGTTGGAAGCCATAATCTCAAATTTTTGAAAAGATATTTGAGTCGAAAATCAATTTTTACCAACTTTTGTTAATTTTTTTTAGGTTTTTAATTTTTCGTAAAAAAAACTGTTACCTAATTCGATTTTTTCAAAATTTTACTGAATGTTGACAACAATATTTTTTGAAAGATGAAAGTAGTTTAAAGCCAATATCTCAAATTTTTGAAAAGATATTTGAGTCGAAAATCAATTTTTACCAAGTTATGTTATATTTTTTTTCGGTTTTTAATTTTTTGTAAAAAAAACTGTCAATTCGATTTTTTTTCAAAATTTGAATGAATGTTGACAACAATATTTCTTATAAGTTAAAATTAGTTAGAAGCCATAATCTCAAATTTTTGAAATTTAAGTCGAAAATCAATTTTTACCAACTTTTGTTACATTTTTTTTCGGTTTTTAATTTTTTGTAAAAAAACTGTCAATTCTATTTTTTTCAAAATTTTACTAAATGTCGAAAACAATATTTTTTGAAAGATAAAAGTAGCTTAAAGCCAATATCTCAAAGTCTTGAAAAGATATTTGAGTCAAAACTCAATTTTTACCAACTTATTGTTTTATTTTTTTTTAGGTTATTATTTTTTGTAAAAAAACTGTCAATTCGATTTTTCTCAAAATTTTATCAGATGTCAAAAACATTATTCTTCGTTGCACAAAATTGTTTTGGAGATGAAATCATATTTTAGTCGTAAAATTTTCGAAGTGACAAATTTTTTTTTTCAGTTTTTTTGATTTATAAAAAAAACCGTTAATTGAATTTTTTTTCCAAAAATATAATTGTTTTGTATCACATTACAATATATAACATAAAATTTAATTCAAGTCTCTAGCGTCATTGGTTCATGAGATATTTAGGGTTAACCAAAATTTTCACCTTTTTTTTAAACTGCTATGGTAAAAAAACCACCCACGCAATTTTCTTGAGAGCCCTTTCTGCATCTTTCTGCCTTATTATCTGTATAACAAAATTTATTTGAAGTCGATATCTCTTCTGGTTCTTGAGCTATGGACGACGAAAAAAACGTCGCGAACGTACGGACGTACGGACGTACGGACTATCACTTTGTTTGAACGGGTGAAACATTCCAAAGCTTAAATTACCAAGCTAGACTCTTTCAAAATTCTCAAAATTTTATCAGATGTCAAAAACATTATTCTTCGTTGCACAAAATTGTTTTGGAGATGAAATCATATTTTAGTCGTAAAATTTTCGAAGTGACAAATTTTTTTTTTCAGTTTTTTTGATTTATAAAAAAAAACCGTTAATTGAATTTTTTTCCAAAAATATAATTGTTTCGTATCACATTACAATATATAACATAAAATTTAATTCAAGCCTCTAGCGTCATTGGTTCATGAGATATTTAGGGTTAACCAAAATTTTCACCTTTTTTTTAAACTGCTATGGTAAAAAAACCACCCACGCAATTTTCTTGAGAGCCCTTTCTGCATCTTTCTGCCTTATTATCTGTATAACAAAATTTATTTGAAGTCGATATCTCTTCTGGTTCTTGAGCTATGGACGACGAAAAAAACGTCGCGAACGTACGGACGTACGGACGTACGGACGTACGTACACACGCACGCACAGACATCTTTCTAAAAATCTTTTATTTCGACTCTAGGGACCTTGAAACGTCGAGAAATGTCAAAATTTTCAATTTGACAAATCGGACCCATTACAATAACTTCCTATGGGAAGTTAAAAAACAGTAGATAATTTGAAAGTTTTGAAAAACTACACTTTAAACCTTTTTTCTTAATTTTTTTTGCATACATTTTTAGTTTAAAACAATTTTTTTCAAAAACTATGCATAGTTTTGACTTGATTTAAAAACAAGCTAATAGACAAAAATGTTGGCTTTAAAAAAAGGTATAATACTTAATTGTAAGTATTACCGTTATTTTTTAATTATTTTTTTCCATTTAATGTACATATTTTTTTAAATTGCCCCTACCGCCTAAACGGGGGGAGATAGACCCCCCCTCCCATAGTAAAAAATGCTTGTTTTTAACTGTTCTATACAAATTCGTCATTAAAATTTGTCGCCAAAGTTATCGTACTCTCCCCGTCCTTTCTGCATCTTTCTGCTTTATTACCTGTATATGTATTATGTAACAACATTTATTTGAAGATGCACGCACAGACATCTTTCTAAAAATCTTTTATTTCGACTCTAGGGACCTTGAAACGTCGAGAAATGTCAAAAGTTTCAATTCGACAAATCGGACCATTACAATAACTTCCTATGGGAAGTTAATAAATAAATAAAGTTTAATTTATTTATTTTATTATTTTTGGCTTCATTGTTTAGAACCAGTATTTAAAAAAAGTTATTCCACCGCCTAGCACTACATGCCCATCTCCTTAGATACTACTTACATACCCATCCTCTACCTACTAGATATACCTATGTACATACATTGTAGAAATATAAATATTAAAAAATGTATATACATACATACTTCTATACCCCATATTCAAAATATGGCAACAATGAATCCTACAAAGAATGAACTTTGAAAACGTTGCATTTAAATTTTCAAAATTCTCAAAAACTGAAAATCTAAAATCAAATGAATATAATTTTCTTCAAGCAAAATACCTACTGCTAAAAGCATACAATTCATAGCTATAACGATATGTACACTCCTCGTCAACTGAATACGCACAAACATTTTTGAATATATTTTATCCATTTTTTCCAAACAGTGATGGTTATTATGCCATCTGTTGATGGTACAAATTTTCGTAACATATAAATAACAGAATTTCAAAGTTTTATCCAAAAACAACCGTGAGTTTTTCCTTCAACCACTTCCAAAGTGTAACTTATGCAAAGTACAAGTTTTTTTTTTGAGTCAACTGAATAGGTACAAAAATTAAAATTGGTAGTGGAATGGAATGAAACAAGTTTTTGTTTAAGTTTAGTAGTGGGTACTTCCACCTTTATTTTTAATTACTTCGTAAATTCGATCCGGCATGGAATCGTATAGCTTTTTAATGTAATTTAACGAAATTTCGCTCCACGCTAATTTGATTGCAGAAATTAAGGTTTCTTTGTCTTTGAACTGACGACCACCCTCATAAACTTTGCGTACTAACCATCCCCAGACATTTTCTATGATGTTTAGATCAGGTGAGTACGGCGGCCATTGAAGCAACTGCACTTGTTGCTCCTCTATCCATGTTTTTATTATGCGCGCTGAGTGAATAGGCGCATTATCATGTTATGGTTGGTCCAGTTTATGGGTCCAAAGATGTTAGAAAATTTCTTTTCAAAATTACTTTATACCCAGCTGCTGTCATTTTTGATGTTACAACCTCGAGCTCAACTGTTCCATAATAACTGACTGCTCATCATATCATGACACCTCCTTCACGACTATGATGGCGCTTTAAAAATCTTTTTTCTTTTCTTAAGTCTTGAAAATAAAAGTTGAACCCATCAGGGCCATCGAAATTAAACTTTTTTCATTTGAAAAAACCACGTGATACCATTCCTTTTTCCAACTCGTGAAGTCTTGAAAAATCTAATCGCAACATTTTCCGTCTCTCGTCAAGTGGTGGTTTTTTCTTAAGTTTCATTCGTTTAAGATGGCTTGAGTTGTTGATTACTCTTAAAACTGTTGAGCAACTTGCGTTTACGCCGACTTTTTGTTTTATTTTTGCCACAGAATCAGAAGAATTTGATGCACATCTTAAAATTCTTCGTCTCTCAGCTGCTTTTGTTGCTGTTTTCTTACCTCCCTTCATGTTTTTGCCGTATGCATCTTTATTTTTCAAGTAAGAATAAACTACATTAAAACTTCGGCCAACTTTATCAGCTATTGCACGTCCAGTTAGGCCTTGGTCTCTTAGTAAATCGATTTTAGCTTTTTCAACACTGTTAAGACACGTAGATCTACCCATTTTTCTTAAAATTTGAAATCATTAATTAAATTTTACTGAAAACACTAAAATCGTTAATTTAAACTGTCAAGCACTCCAAAAAACTTATAAACAACGAAGAAAATGGCGTTGTACCTATTCAGTTGACTAAAAAAAAACTCCTACTTTGCATATAAAACACTTTGCAAGTGGTTGAAGAAAAACTCACGGTTGTTTTTGGATAATTCTTTCGGAATTATTTGCTTAACATCTTAAGGGAATAGTTAGCATCAACAGATGGCATAATAACCATCACTGTTTGAAAAAAATGGATAAAGTATATTAAAAAATGTTTGTGCGTATTCAGTTGACGAGGAGTGTATATGCATAACTCCGTTACATTGATAGGTAGACAGAGGCACAAAAAAATCCAAGGTAACTATGGCAACGAACTGTTTTTTTGTTTTTGTTTTCACATTTTCTCATTTGATTTGAAATAAACAGCTGATTCAGCTGACTCTCTCACACATCTTAATACTTATGAGGACAAAATAATATACTCCTTTCATTCCCACTCTTGCTTTCAAAATTTTATTTTCCAGTCGCTCTAGGTTCCACACCAAATTTCCGTACACACACCGCCCTCATGGTCCGCCTTTCGTAACAAAATTTTCTGGTTCATAATAATACTATTCAATTTTATATACAAAGGATAGTAATATTCCGATATATATACAAAGGGTAAATCGTTTTCATCGGTATCTTTCTGTGACAATACTGCACCTATGTGTTGTGATATAAAAAGTTTTTTCAAAGTTTGGATATTGTAGGATAGGGGGTTCGATAATCGCTTGTTTAAGTAGTTTGAATGATTCATCACAAAATGCATCCCATTTGAAGACTACATCTTTGCGGAGGAGTTTGTTTAGGGGATTTGCTATTTTAGAAAAGTTTTGTATAAACTTTTGTTACATTTCGACTTTATTTATTTAATAAAAACACAAAATTGACGAGATAAATATTAGAGGAAACGACGACGACGGCCGACGATAACAAACAAAAAATGATTTTATTTTTGTTCTGGACTTGTCAAAATGACATTAAACCTTTGTATATATGTATATATAAACGAGATCAAGGTTACGATATTGCGAGTCGGTAACGTAGGTCGTCGATACCAGAGCTAAGGATAGGTTCAGAGAGTAGGAATGGGGACATAAAAAAAATAAAAAAGCATAATGAGGTAACTGAGAGATAAGTATTTTTGTTGAGAGAATGGATATAAATTGGTATAAATGTATACAGAGAACATTTATTTTAGTTGTTGGGCTGAATTTGTTTACTAATTCAGCACAAAAGGTTGATGATGAAGTGTTAGCTAAAAGAAAGAGAAAGTTTCAAATCTTTTTCCTTTCGAAACTTACCCGCCTCTAGAGCAAATCTTATCGTTAAACAAGACAACAGGCATCAAGTCTAACCATCTGAGTGAATTGAATTCCACTTCAATTTACGTAAAGTTTTTACAAATTTAATAAACTATCCAAAGATCAATTTTTTTGTTTAGAATAAGAATCTATTTAAACTATAGCAGAGCGAAAGGAGGAAGGAGTGTGGAAGTCAAAGATCAGGGAAGGAAATTGAACAAAGGCTAAGAACCCAAGAGGACGATTTTTAGTCCTTTGTTTCGATAGACAAAGCAAGAAGCAACAGAACAATAGGAAGCAAAACGGTTGCAGAGCAGCGGAAATCGAAACAAATCGGTAGCCGTGGGTGTCGAGGCTCCGCTAAGTGTAAAGGGGCCGTTAAAGGCACAAAGTTCAAATCCTCCAAAATCATTTTTTTTAGTCTTTTTTTTCTTGTATTAAAAATCAATTTTTTTATTTCTTTTTTTATCATTTTTTTTGATCATTAATTTAATTTAAAAAAATTGTAACTCGAATTGGTGATTGTGTCGGTCGAATTCAAAAATTAAACAAACAAAAAATTTGTAATTACGCGAACCGTGTAGTAGCTATATTTTAATTCGCGAAAGTGATAGAGTTATATATATATATATTTATACATTGAGTGCACACCCAAAGGAAAAAGTTATACCACCTTAGTCTCCTGCAGCAGTGGCCACTTCGAACGGAAGGACAGGGGTGAGTCTTTGTTACTTTTATATTATACTTTTTTGATAAATATATATGTGCAAATATATCGATATACATACATAAAATTACTTTCGCGAGGGCGGTTGCGAGTGGGGATAAATGAATTAAAGTTTTTTTATTGTGGCAAAAGAGGATCGGATATCCCAAAATTTGTTAATAAATCGAATACGTAATTAAGATTTTTTTTTGGTTTGAATTTTGAAGTAAATACCGCAAAGGCCATTAGAGCATTTAATTTTTTTATCTTTTTATCATCGTAAATTTAATTTAAATAAAATTTGTAGTATTAAAGTTAATAATGAAGTCAATCAAAACCAACTTATATTTAGATTATTATTGAAATAAATTATAAAAAAATCATGGTGAACTAAATTCTTTTATTAAAAAGAGGATGAGAATGACGATGCGGAGAGAGTAAAAAGATGACATTTTGAAGAAGCCTGGAAAAGGGGTTGTCCTAGCGAGGGAGACAACCAAGGAAGGGTGGGTTGAGGCGATTTTCTCGCTCGTCAAACAAGACCGTAGACGCTTAGGCCGGAAATAAATATTTTTTTTTGTAATCAACTCAAGGTTCAAGAACCCATGGCCGAGCTAGCCAAAGGGGTATCTTTCCGGCATACAGAACCGATGGCAAAAGTAGTTGGTTACACTTTCTGTAGTATCCTGCTAAACCAAGAAAAGATTTAATATCTTTTTGGTTTCTTGGAGCTTCGATGTTTTGTATTGCGGAGATCTTTTCTGGATCGGGTTTTACACCTGATTCAGAGATGACATGTCCTAAATACATGACTTCCTTTTCTAAAAATTTGCATTTGTCTAACTGCATCTTCAGATTGTATTCATCTAAAGCTTGAAATACCTCAATTAATTTTTTGTTGTGATCATTCAGATTCTTACCGTATATCATTATATCATCCAGATAGACTAAACACTTTATGCCTTGTTGCCCTGTAAGGACTTTATTCATCAACCGCTGAAAAGTAGGAGGAGCATTACGTAAACCGAATGGCATTCTGTTGAACTCGAAATGTCCATTTGGTGTGCTGAATGCGGTCTTCGCTTTGTCTTCCTCATTAACTTCAATTTGATGAAATCCACTGGCTAGATCTAGTGTTGTAAAGTACTTTGAATCGCCCAATTGTCCCAGGATGTCTTCGATATTAGGTATTGGATACGCATCCGCGATTGTCACTTCGTTTAGTTTCCTGTAGTCCACTACTACTCTCCACTTCTGTTTTCCTTTCTTTGGCACGACTAGAAGAGGGGCATTCCATGGACTTGAACTTGGTCTAATTATTTCATCCTGCAACATTTTGTCTACTTGGTTCTTTATTTCATTTGTGTGAATTTGTGCTAATCGATATGGTCTAATGTTAACTGCGGGTAGATTTGGGTTTGTATTTATTTGATGTTTAATCCCAGAGGTAGTTGACAGGGTGTCGCCCTCGAGGAAAAATAAATGGTTGTACTCACGGCAGATATCAATAATCGATTTCTTTTCTTCACTATTTAGATGATCTAATGGAAGTTGGTTTTGAATTTTACTCAGTCTGTCGTTTATATGAGTTTGGGTATCGAATGAATTTAGATTATAAATATAGTAGTCATCACTATTTGCAAATTCTAAATTTAGATCTTGTAAGACGACATCTTCGTTATTGGCGTTTAGTACGGACATATATATGTATCCATTTGTAGGCTCAGTTATAGCTGAAGAGGTATAAACTTGAGGACGAATTTCTTGTGAAAGATATATTTGATTTGTTGGTTCGCGAATAGGTCCATATTTAATTATTTTTTCAGATCTAGCAGGTATGGAATAGACTTTCGTTTACTAATGAAATCTGTTGTATATATTTTATCTTTGAAGTGGTATATTAGAGTATTGTCTTTATAATTTAGTATAGCGTTAAAATTTCGTAATAGGTCTTCACCTAAAATTCCATCTTGAGTTATTGGGAAATTTTCGGGCACTACATGAAATAAATACTTTATTTTTACTCCTGGTGTTATTTCTATATTCAGAAAAAGTGTGCCCAGTGTTGATGTGGGAGTATTACCTATGCCTTTCAATTCAGTTATATTGTTAGTATGAACCCAAAGCTCTTTATTTAATTTATTTATTTTTATTAAACTCAGGCTTGCACCTGTGTCTAACAGCATAATGTTTTGATTGGAGATGGTGTCTTTAGAAGTTATATTAATTTCACTTTTGAAACTGGAGGCATTATTTAAACAGCCTATATGAGCAACAGGTTTTTCGTTATGATTTTTGGAATATGTAGATATCTTTTGTTTAGAATTTTCTTGAGTTGGCTTTAGGTTTGGAATAGAGTATTTAGGAATTTGAGACTGATTTTGTGATTTTTGCAGAAGAATTTTATCGCGTGTTGAAATAAAAGGTTTAGAATCATGATACAGTGACTCTGATTTCGATTGATTTGAATTTATATTTGGGGACTGTGAACGAAAAGGATTTGATTTTCGATTATGAGACAGTGGATTCAGAATGTTTGTTTTACTGTTTTGAGACAGTGGATTCAGTGAAATTGAATCTTCGTTATGAGATTCTTGAAACAGTGGATTTGATTTTTGGTTATGAGACAGTGGATTCAGAGTGTTTGTTTTATTGTTTTGAGACAGTGGATTCAGTGAAATTGAATCTTCGTTATGAGATTCTTGAAACAGTGGATGTAAAGAAATTGAATTTTGATTCTGAGATTGTGGATACAGTGGTTTAGCTGATTTATTATCGTTTTTACACCTTAATTCATGTGCTGTACCTGGTTCCGGGTGTTGGACGGGCCAGGTTTTTGGTAGTTTCCCGAATTTTGATTGGCTCCATATTGCGTCGAATTGTCTTGCCTGCTGTTATTAAACTGTCTTTTTCTGCATTGGTCTATTGTGTGACCCAGATTTTTGCAATAACGACATGAAATATTATTTTGTACGTTATTGACTCTCACAGGCTGGCTTGTATTTGGACTCG
The DNA here is from genome assembly GCA_920104205.1 of Eupeodes latifasciatus. Taxonomy (NCBI): domain Eukaryota; kingdom Metazoa; phylum Arthropoda; class Insecta; order Diptera; family Syrphidae; genus Eupeodes; species Eupeodes latifasciatus. The sequence continues at coordinate 56,942,633 of OV049927.1, forward strand.
ACCTGTAAGTTCTGTTATCCTTTGGCTGAAAGCGACACTCTGTTGTATTGTGTGTCTTCGTTCGGCAGTTATTACAGTATTTGCTGTCAACATTGGCAGTGGCAAGAAGTTTTTCTTCTTCCATTGCGATATCTAGAGCTTCGTCTAAATCACTACACCTTGCGCTTTTCACCAAAGTTTTTAACTGGGGTATCAGCCCATTGTAAAAACTGTTTAGAATCGTTTTGGTGTGAAGACTTCTGATGGCTGCATTAGCAGCTTCATCTGCATTTGCGTTGTTGAGCTCTTCAAAAAGGGCATAAGCTCTTTCTGTGTAAGAAGTCACAGGTTTCTTATAACCCTGTTTGAACTGAAAAACTTCAGTTTGTATAACTTGTACAGACCTAGTTTTTCGGAAGTTCTTTATAAGAGCTTCTTTAACTTCTTCCCAGGCATTATAATTGTTATATTTGATAATAACGTTATATGCCCGGCTTGTTAATTTTGATTTAACAATATCAAGAAGTTCAGCCTTATCCGTTGACTCGGGTGCAGTGGAAGTTTTGTTTGATTGTAGGTCTACTAATTGAATAAACCTATCCAAATCCTTCGCACTTCCATCAAACTCAGGTATGAGTTTTATGGCTTGAGGAACTTTGAAAGTCATTATTTTTTTATTCGGTGAGCAAAAGAGGAAATCGGACTTAATCCCAATCGAAGTAGGAGGCGGTACGGGTTTTTTGTTTTATGAACCGGAAGATCACGTTCTGACGATCTGCGGGAACGCGGGATTTTTCGAGTTCTAAGTGAAATGTTCAAATTCAATTTAGACATATATTTTTTTTTTACGGATTTAAGAAATTTTGTCAAACTCTTGTATTGCGACCAACAATAAGGATGGGAGTGTATTAATTATTAACCAAAAGAAAAGCTGGTTACATCAAAAATATACAAATATAAATGTAGGTATATAAAAGAAAAATAATTTTATATGTAGGTATATAAAAAAATTAGAATATTAATATTGTATAACTTATGTGCTATTTCTTACAATGACATTGTTGATGCTGATAAAGATGTTGAAATTCTTGATTATGATATTGAGGGTAATGTTGATACTGTTGATTATTGAATTGATGATGGTGTTGATTATGGAGTTGATGATGGTGTTGATTGCCTCAGCGTGGCAATTTCTTCCTTCCTTCTTTCGACCACAGGAATTCGCTTACCTCTGTGGGATATTTTTCACTTTTTGTTATATATAGGGTGTCCCAAAATTAACGCAAGATTTAAATTTGCCGCCATTTGTGCAGTGAAGTGTTGGCAACCCTGAAAAAAAAGCAATTTGACAGCTAACAGTATAGGGTTATTAAAAATGGAGCGTTACACGAGAGAACAACGTGTCTTCATTATTAAAGAATATTTCAAAAATAGTGAAAGCTTGGCGGCTGCAGTTCGAAAATTTCATACAAAATATGGTCGGAATAGTGTTTTAACTTCGTCAACTGTGAAGAGATTAATTGAAAAATTCATGGAGACTGGATCCGTTGGAGACGCCAAACACACTGGTCGTCCAAAAACAAGCCGTTCAAATGTGAATGTCGAAGCAGTGCGTGAGAGTGTTGCTGACAATCCAGGAACCTCAATTCGACGTCGTGGACAAGAATTGCAAATTTCAAGAACCTCTCTACAGCGTATACTCACCAAAGATCTGTGTCTTCATGCTTACAAAATTCAATTAACACAACAATTGAAGCCTAATGACCATGGACAGAGAAGAGAGTTCGTTGAATGGATTATTGAACATCAACAAATGAACCCTGATTTTTCGAGCAAAATCATCCTAAGCGATGAAGCACATTTTCATCTTGATGGCTTTGTCAATCGCCAAAATTGCCGCATTTGGGGTTCGGAGAACCCACATGTGATTGTCGAAAAACAAATGCATCCACAACGCGTGACTGTATGGTGTGGATTTTGGGCTGGAGGCATAATTGGGCCATATTTTTTTGAAAATGATGCTGGTCAAGCAGTGACTGTTACTGGTGCTCGATATCGCGACATGATTACACAGTTCTTTCTGCAAAAATTGGATGATATTGATGTGTTCAACAAGACGGTGCCACATGTCATACAGCCCGTGAAACAATTCAATTACTGCATGAGACATTTCCAGGTCGTGTACTCTCTCGTTTCGGTGATCAAAATTGGCCTCCTAGATCGTGTGATTTAACACCATTAGACTTCTTTTTATGGAGTTATTTGAAATCACAAGTCTATGTCAACAAGCCCACAACCACCCGTGCATTAAAGGAGGAGATTCAACGCTGCATCAACGAAATTCAGCCACATTTATGCAGAATGGTCATGGAAAATTTCAACAAAAGAGTGCGCATGTGCATGCAAAGCCATGGAGGCCATTTGTCCGATGTGTTATTCCATACATAACCCTATCCTATGTACTTTACGAGTCAATAAAAATATAACTATCAAAAGACTTAAAACGGCATTTTCTATTTAATTCAAATCTTGCGTCAATTTTGGGACACCCTTTATATATATATTTTTTTTTCACTCTCACTAATATATATTTTTTTTTTTACTTAAAATTGTAACTTTCTTCTCCTTTTTTTTTTATTTGCTCTCACTTAAGAAAAAAAAATCTTTTTTTTTTTATTTGCTTTCACTTGGGTTAAAACCAGATGCTTTAGTTTTAAATCCCACCGCTGCCACCAAATGTTGTGTTCCACGGGAACACAAGAAAACAACTTCTTCTGTTAAGGTTCAAAATAAGAGTGACTTAAACTCTAATCATTATTTCCTTCGTTACCTATTCGCAACCTAGATCATCACTTCTTTCAAATCAACCACGCATTGTACACCATTTCGGTTGCCTCTTGACACAGTTTGTTTATTTAAACAACGAATGCACCATATGTTGTAATTGAAATACTTGCACTCCATGGGTCAGTATTGTTTATGTTTGCAATATGAGCCATGTCGTTGCTTTGTTGTTTGAATGACATAGTTCGATTGATATTCCCTTTAAAGTGTAACGTATGACACATGGAGGAACCTTTAGTAACAATTGAACTATGTTATGTGTCTTAAGCGATTCTTGGGAATTGTTTGAGGTCTCCAGTTTAATGGCACAACAAACAGATCGAAGTTAGATTCTTCGTTAAGAAGTACGTTAACGTACATCCTACCGTCGCCTTCTAACGAAATTATTGACTCTACAATTAATTTACGGTAAGTCTTACGATTCTTGTATCGGTCTCTACACTTTTGAATTTTTCGGCTCACTAAAGTTTCTTTCTTTCCAAAAATTTTAGCTCTGACTTTTGCATAGTTCAATTTTCGTTCATGCAAAGATTTATGTGAGAAATGGAGAACTGGATGGCTAGAGACTTCTTGATTTTCAACCTGTTTTAAAGTTTGGACTGGATCTGTGTTTGAAGTTTTTATAGATGATTCACTGACGCCGTCTTTTCCTAGGTGTTGCTTGGAATGCGACTCTCTTTCAGTGAGTATACTTTTATTGTTATTTATTGTTTGGAAGGGCCTGCAAAACTTTTCGTGGGACGACTCTCCCCGCCCTTCTTTTCGTCCCGACGAAAGTTTTCCGGGTGCTTATTGTTGCACTCAGGAGTGGAAACTCCCTTAGCCCCACAAAGGAAACAAAAGAAGTTCCTCGTATGAGAAGGACAGTTATAAAAGGAATACCCTTTATCGTCAAAGTTCCAACAGCAAAAAGTGCTGCTTGATCGGTTTCCGTAAAGGATAGCGGAAATTTCTTCATTACTAACTTCCGACTTATCGCCTTCTTCCAAGACTACCTCGTGTACTGTCTTGGGACATCTTTTGGCTAGAAATTTTTCTACCTGTCTAGCTTTTAACCTTAGTTGCTCCAAAGTTTTGACATCCGAAGACAACAAAATTTCCCCAAGCTTATCCTTCGCGTTATTTCTGAGCACATCTAACAACTTTTTGCTGTCAAATGGCTCTTTCATAAGATCATTGATTGTGACGACTGCGTTGTAATACTCGTCGAAAGATTCCTTAAAGCCTTGCTTCCGAGTGAGTAGTCGCATGTAAATGTCGACGTCTCCCTCAGGTCGACCAAACTCCCTACGCATCTCTGCCTTGACTTCCTCCAAACTAGCTTCAGTATTCTTTTTCAGGTATCTCCAATACCATTTATTGGCGTTGTCCTTTAAGAGAACATGCAAATTTGCAACGATTTGCTCGTCTGAATACCCTGAAGACTTTTGCATGCGTTTAACTTTAAATAGAAATTCTCCAATGTTTGAAGACCCATCGTATTGGATATTCCAGCGATCTAGACGACATTTGTCTATGGCATTGGAATTGCTCACAGACAAATTAGCAAATTGGTTTTCTAACGGCGATCTACTGGTCTGTCTCTCGTGAGACGAAGAACCGCTTATCGGTGCGCCTGTAATACCTTGTACATTATGAGATCTTTCTAAACTATCTAAGCGTTTATTGACGCTTTCCATAAATTCTTTCATCTGCTGGAAAATTCGCATTTGATTGTCCAGCAAACTTCTATCTATCGTATCTAGTAAGTCTTCTTGTTCCATCGTGCGGGCCCTATCTATATTTTCTTCTTGACGTCTATTAAGATTGTCATTATCCTGTAAGGCATTGTTTTCTTGATTAGCGCCTTCATTCACTACCCCTTCTACCGATTCCCTATTATTTGACATTTCTGGACTATTATCTACGATTATCGTATTCAACTCCCGCGAAAAATCTAACGAATTGTCTAAATTGAATCGGTCAATAGTAGTATTAAACCGCCTTACGAAATCCTCGAAAGTTGCTTCAGATATAGCTTGAAGATTATTCCAACTACTAACTACACTTGTTCTGGGATTTTCCTGGTTCATGCTATTGAGCCTCCTCGTTTTCCAAAAAGACAAATTCAATTTTAGATACTAATTCAAAAAAAAACTCGACTCTATTTTTCAAAATTTAGTGTTCTCTCCAGCAGGCTTGCAAAACTCCTTAAAATTCAAAATATGTATGTAATTTAATCACTTAAATGATTATTAAATTAAACAACTTCTTTTAAAAGTATTATCTATAAACTGATAATTGTTTGGATTTCTTTTTCAGAAACTTTCATAAATGTAAAGAGATGAGTGTGACTTCACTATAAAAGATGTGTTGAAAGACACCATTGTTCTACGAGCCAAAATGAAAACAAAATTTAAGTATTCTAGTGGTATGTATCTGAAACTACAAAAATATTAATATTCAGACAAAATCTCTTTCCCAGGACACCAACGGACGAACCTTTCATCTGCGATGACTCTGGCAAAAATGATTTATCCTAGTTAAGTTTAAAATGAGTATTCTGTTGGAAGCACTTTAGAGGACGCTTTCGCTTCCTCGAGTCTACTTCCAACAAAATCTCCAAGCAAGGGCTAATTTATTCGGTCGTTTAAAAATCAACCTTTGATTTATCAAAGACTCGAACCTTAAGTTCCTTCTTGTGTTTTGTTTTTTTGAAACTGCCATATCAATTTAAACTTCCGGTGGCAACCGATACCTCCTAATCGTTACAAAAATCATACCAGTCTAGGGTACCTATAGCTGCTAAAACGTACGCGAGTAATACATCTTTACCCTCCCTTCCATTGTCGTCATACTCGCCTAGACGACCATTAATACTGGTGTCCTTTTCAACCTCTCCTCATCCTTTAAGTTTCCTCACACTCATCTCTTAATAAAAAAATCTTACCACTTCATTTCAAATTCAACAGTATACATTATTTATTTTATTAAAATTCATTTTTTTACTTAGTTTTTAAGTTACTTTTCATTTATATCTTTTGCTTTTAAGATAAGAGAAAAGTTTATTTTATAGATTTAAATTAAATTAGAGTAAAATTTTAAAAAAATGTATATAAAAAAAGTTTTATATTATGTCCCGTATTTAAATTATTCGGGATGTGATAAAATAAGTATTAAATATATTCTTAAGCAATCCTGCGTAAGTTTATATTCTCTTATATAATATATAATATAGTAAGTAAGACTCACCGGAACAATGTAGAAGTGGCCACTGCTTCTTGTCTATCGGCGTTGACGTAGTTGTAGATATATATTGTATTTCTTTCCTTTTTTTTTACTCCCACAAGATTACTTCGAACACTCTTTTTTTTATTTTATTTTAAGACACTATAATCTTTTTTTTTTGTAGTACCCGTGGCATGATGGTTAGTGCGTTGGACTGAGAAGATCCGAAAGAAAAAGTGGAGGCGGTGGGAGCTGCTTTCCAGCAAGTGTACAAGGTGAATGTTAGCATTCGCCCCAACCACGACCTGGAAAGCAGAGCCCTACTTAATCACTTTTACCTTCGAAATGATATAACACATTGGCCATCTGAGAACCGCGGTTTTATGCGGTTCGATGACGATTCCTTGGCAAATGCCATAATCGCCGAGCAAACGGGACCAAGTCCCTTGTTAGTGACGAAGGTTGAGCTTCAGCTCATCTTCAACTCAATAAAAAACAAAAAGTCAGCAGGTGTCGATGGTATATCCAACGTTGTACTAAGACATTTACCGATGGAGGCAATTGACATTTACACCACACTCTTCAATAATGCACTGAATAATGCATATTATCCAGTGCATTGGAAGACCGCTGTGGTTCATCCTCTCCCGAAAAAGGGAAAGGACAACTCAAACTCGTCAAATCTTCGGTCGATAAGTCTTCTTCCGAGCATCAGCAAAGTTTTCGAAAAAATCATTAATAGGGCTCTGACTAAGTGGGCTGCGGACAACAAAATAATTCCGGATAAACAGTTCGGGTTCAAGGCGGGTCATGACACAATTCATGCTGCGTCTAAGCTCGTTTCTGATATCCAATGGAATAAAACAAAACAACAATGCACAGGTGCTGTTCTCGTTGATTTGGAAAAGGCCTTTGACACCGTATGGTTAGAGGGTCTTTACCTAAAACTGAGCAGGCTTGGCATAAGCAAACCATTGTTGTATATACTGTATGATATGCTTAACGGTAGAAAGTTTGTTGTCAAAAGTGGCAATGTAACTTCTACCACAACATTCTTAATTAAAAATGGTCTTCAACAGGGAGCGGTGAATTCGCCGATTCTCTTCAGCATTTACACCAGCGATCTGATAGGTAGTCTTACAAAGGCAATTGCGTACGCCGACGATCTTATTGCGTACAGAACGGCCCGAAAGGTTGAGGTTATTAGAATTCTCTTGCAGTGTGATTTCGACAAGATTCAGCGATATTGCGACGACTGGAAACTGAAAATAAATGTCCAGAAGTCGGAGACAATTCTGTTCCGGACTCCGTTGGCTAGGGCCACGAGGGATACGTGCAAGAATTGGCGCAAGATGGTTATCGTTGATCTTCACGGGCAGCCATTAGCGAGCAAAAGTGTAGTGAAGTACCTCGGTATCTGGTTAGATCAGTATTTATATTTCGACAGACATATAAATGCTGCTCTGACCAGGGCCAGAGGAGCCTTCGCTCTGACGAAACGGCTGTTTTTTAGCAGTCGGCTTGACCCCAGAGTGAAGGTAATTTGCTACATGGCCCTCATACGGCCGATGATCGTTTATGGTTGTCCTGTGTGGTTCAACGTTGCCCCTTCCCAGATGGAGAAGTTTCGGATATTCGAGCGGCAGTGTTTACGACGCTGTACCGGCTTATATCGAACACCCGAATCTTCGTACGTGCATTACTATTCCAACGAGGTCCTATACAACGGGGCTCGAATCAACAGAATTGACAATTTCGTGATAAAACTCGTTCGAGGTCACATTGCAAGAGCTATGTCTTCGACCAACAATTTAATTTTCGGGGCGTTCTATCCGAACGACGAGTATTTTGAAAGTGCACGCTTGAGCGGCTTCATTCCACCAGAGGCATTCCTCTTTTTAGATAGATGCGGTCTGATACAGGATAGATTGGCAGTTCCGTTAATCTACCACGTCAGACGACGTACCGTGGATAGGCGACTCCTGTACAATCGGGACGTCATGGCACAAGACGGAGCAGAGCTCCTTCGGTTCAGTAGGGCTGTGTCCGAACGGGACCGAACTGATAGGGTGAAGCAGGAGAGCCAGTTTTGGTGGCTTCAATCGGCACTTGATAGTGAGTAGTCGGGATGGGGTTTTAAGCCTTGGCCGGCTTACATACTTGTTTTATAGTTTTAGGGCTTAGTTTTAAGTAGAATAGGCATGGTGGCACAAAAAAAAACATACAAAAAAATACAAAAAAAAATACAAAAAAATACAAAAAAAATACAAAAAAAATACAAAAAAAATAATAAAAAAAAAACATGGAATAATAAAAAAAAACATGGAATAATAAAAAAAAAAAAAAAAAAAAAAACACAATATGAAAAACAAAAAACGTTAGATAGTTAGATTTGCTGCTGTGGTTGTTCTAGTTTTAAGTAGTTTATAGGTAGAATAGGTAGTTTTAGTTAGCTTTAAGTTTTATATTAAGGAACTTATTTTAAGTAGTTTTTAAGTAAAAATAAAAAAGGATATTGGCATTAGTTTTTTCTAAATTTTCTAATGAATACAAAAATAAATAAAATGAATTGAAGTTAAATTGATCTTAGGGCCGAAAGGCAATAGCATTAAGTATTATTGTTTAACTTAGAGTGTCCGTATGGGACCAGTAAGTTAGTTGTAAGTTATGGATAATTAGGCTAGTTTTATGAATTTTTGTCTAGCTTTAAGATAGTCTTAAGAATGAATTAATAAAAATGAATTTGGAAAAAAAAAAAGTGCGTTGGACTGTCATGCCAGAGGTCTTGGGTTCGATCCCTGCCTATGCCATCTAAAGTTTTTTTCACGGGTACTGCCTCTTGCGAGGAATAGACAAATTCTCCAAGAGTAATTATTCTTGTCATGAAAAGTGCTTTCTCAAATTTGCCGTTCGGATTCGGCTTAAAACTGTAGGTCCCCTCCATCCCTGACAGCAATACTCGCACACCGGAATGGTTGAGAGTTGTAAGTCACTAGGCCCTAGTTCTCAACGGACTGTTGCGCCACCCAATTTATTTAATTTATTTTTTTATAATCTTTTTTCTTTCTTTTTACGTTCTTTTTAAGGTTTTACTTTAATTTGCACAATTAAAAAATTTGAAAAAAAAAAATTAAACGATGAAAATTAAAAAAAGATATATATATAAAAAAATGGAACTGCAGCCAGCTGGGTTCGAACTGGAGACCCTTAACTCGTCGAACTTCCTAATGACGTGCTTTTTTTTCAAGTTCATTTTTATTAATTCATTCTTAAGACTATCTTAAAGCTAGACAAAAATTGATAAAACTAGCCTAATTATCCATAACTTACAACTAACTTACTGGTCCCATACGGACACTCTAAGTTAAACAATAATACTTAATTCTAATGCCTTTCGGCCCTAAGATCTATTTTACTTCAATTAAATTTTATTTATTTTTGTATTTATTAGAAAATTTGAAAAAAAAACTAATATTAATATCCTTTTTTATTTTTACTTAAAACTACTTAAAATAAGGTCCTTAATATAAAACTTAAGGCTTATTTAAACTACCTATTCTACCTATAAACTACTTAAAACTAGAACAACCACAACAGCAAATCTAACTATCTAACATTTTTTTGTTTTTCATATTTTGTTGTCTTTTTTTGTGTTTTTTTTTTCCATGTTTTTTTTGTGTTTTTGTTTGCGTTTTTTTTTGTGTTTTTTTGTGTGTTTTTTTTGTTTTGTATTTTTTTTGTGCCACCATGCCTATTCTACTTAAAACTAAACCCTAAAACTATAAAACAAGTATGTAAGCCGGCCAAGGCTTAAAACCCCATCCCGACTACTCACTATTAAGTGCCGATTAAAGCCACCAAAACTGGCTCTCCTGCTTCACCCTATCAGTTCGGTCCCGTTCGGACACAGCCCTACTGAACCGAAGGAGCTCTGCTCCGCCTTGTGCCATGACGTCCCGATTGTACAGGAGTCGCCTATCCACGGTTCGTGGTCTGACGTGGTAGATTAGCGGAACTGCCAATCTATCCTGTATCAGACCGCATCTATCTAAGAAGAGGAATGCTTCTGGTGGAATGAAGCCGCTCAAGCGTGCACTCTCAAAATAATCGTCGTTCGGGTAGAACGCCCCGAAAATTAAATTGTTGGTCGAAGACATAGCTCTTGCAATGTGACCTCGAACGAGTTTTATCACGAAATTGTCAATTCTGTTGATTCGAGCCCCGTTGTATAGGACATCGTTGGAATAGTAATGCACGTAAGAAGATTCGGCTGTTCGATATAAGCCGGTACAACGTCGTAAACACTGCCGCTCGAACACCCGAAACTTCTCCATCTGGGAAGGGGCAACGTTGAACCACACAGGACAACCATAAACGATCATCGGCCGTATGAGGGCCATGTAGCAAATTACCTTCACTCTGGGGTCAAGCCGACTGCTAAAAAACAGCCGTTTCGTCAGAGCGAAGGCTCCTCTGGCCCTGGTCAGAGCAGCATTTATATGTCTGTCGAAATATAAATACTGATCTAACCAAATACCGAGGTACTTCACTACACTTTTGCTCGCTAATGGCTGCCCGTGAAGATCAACGATGACCATCTTGCGCCAATTCTTGCACGTATCCCTCGTGGCCCTATCCAACGGAGTCCGGAACAGAATTGTCTCCGACTTCTGGACATTTATTTTCAGTTTCCAGTCGTCGCAATATCGCTGAATCTTGTCGAAATCACGCTGCAAGAGAATTCTAATAACCTCAACCTTTCGGGCCGTTCTTTACGCAATAAGATCGTCGGCATACGCAATTGCCTTTGTAAAACTACCTATCAGATCGCTGGTGTAAATGCTAAAGAGAATCGGCGAATTCACCGCTCCCTGTTGAATACCATTTTTAATTAAGAATGTTGTGGTAGAAGTTACGTTGCCACTTTTGACAACAAACTTTCTACCGTTAAGCATATCATAAAGCATATGCAACAATGGTTTGCTTATGCCAAGCCTGCTCAGTTTTAGGTAAAGACCCTCTAACCATACGGTTACGGCCTTTTCCAAATCAACCAGAACAGCACCTGTGCATTGTTGTTTTGTTTTATTCCATTGGATATCAGAAACGAGTTTAGACCCAGCATGAATTGTGTCATGACCCGCCTTGAACCCGAACTGTTTATCCGGAATTATTTTGTTGTCCGCAGCCCACTTAGTCAGAGCCCTATTAATGATTTTTTCGAAAACTTTGCTGATGCTCGGAAGAAGACTTATCGACCGAAGATTTGACGGGTTGGAGTTGTCCTTTCCCTTTTTCGGGAGAGGATGAACCACAGCGGTCTTCCAATGCACTGGATAATATGCATTATTCAAGGCATTATTGAAGAGTGTGGTGTAAATGTCAATTGCCTCCATCGGTAAATGTCTTAGTACAGTAGTAGGGCTCTGTTTTCCAGGTCGTGGTTGGGGCGAATGCTAACATTCACCTTGTACACTTGCTGGAAAGCAGCTCCCACCGCCTCCACTTTTTCTTTCGGATCTTCAATTATATAAAAGTCATCGTCAAAGATGGCTTATTCTGGATCTATTTGCGCTGTCATGAGTACGTCTCTGTTCTCTTCAGTTCTTTGGAGTTTCAGACACGGAAGGTCATTGTCGTTCTTTTTCCTAAATATCTTGTTGATTTTAGGGAACATACCAGGGTCACTGGAATTAACTGACCGGATCTTGCGGTCCCAGTACTTGTTAATTGATAACCTGTAGTTCTCCTTAATCAACAGATTGACATTTTTTATTGACGACTTCAGTGTCCTAACCTCCAAGTCGTGAGGGTCTGTAAATCGTCTGTACAAGTTTTTGAGTCTTGTCAGTAAGCCACTCTTGTGCTTACGTAGTGCGTCAATAGTCGCGTTTCTGTAAGCGTCCATTTGGTCCCGTTCTTTGTACTTTGGTATTGTCCGTTCCATCGTTCGTTTTATTATTTCGTCCATCTGTCCTCCAACTCCACGCGTTCGTTCGGAATCTGCATTACAGCAGCCAGTCCGCAGTGATCACTGTCGTACTCGACTGTCTGTAAGCAGTTTCGAGGGTGATTTCCCACTTTGTCTATAATTGTCAGTCTTGTGTCGTACAGCAAAAGATCCAGAAAGGAGCCGCTTCTTGGATACGATGGCTTTTCAGTAGCCAGCAGGTCGACGCCATATTCAACGCTGTAAAGATTCATCAAATTAAAAAGATGGTTACCTCTGGGATTACTATGTTGATTTCCCCAATCTTCATGTTTTGCGTTCAAATCACCGGCCAAGATGAAATAGTTTTCTTCCAAGCTCAGTTTCAGTTCCCTAAAAAGAATCTCGAGTTCTGGAGCAAAGTAAGTAAGCTGCGGAGCTCCAGCCGCATAAGCCGCAATCATATACATCCGCTTCCCTTGAGTGAGTGACATGCATACAACGCAAACTTCTAGCGTCTTGAGCTTTCGCAATTCATTGTTGTATATGACTTTATAATCAATGCCTTTTCGTATAAAGAGAGCGACACCGCCCCCTTGAGTGGAGTCGGGCCGGTCTCTTCTTACGATATTGTAATTTTTATGAGTCAATTTGTGTTTGTGGTTTAGCTTGGTTTCGCTAGCCATAAACACATCGGGACTGTAGTCTTTCAACAATTGGAACATATTGGCTCTTCGTTCAATCCTAATCAGTGAATTTACATTCACAGCTAGGACTTTTAGGCGCGTCTCCGGCAGCGCGCCCATTATGGTCTAAATTGCGCCAGGCCAGGCAACAAAGAGTAGAGATGATCTACCCTTTTGCCTTGTTCCTTTATCTGACTTTGCAGCCCTGTAAGTTGACCTTGAATGCTCAACAACAAGGCCTGGTGCCTTAGGCACGGGGGCCTTTGGGCCAACCGTTGGTGGAGCCTGTCTCGTATTCCCATTCCCTGACACCATTTGGGCGTAAGAGAATTTGGGATCCACGAATTTTTGTGTAGGAGCCTGTCGAACTGTTCGACTTCCTTCGGCTTTTTGACTGGCCTGTTTTTGCTTCATTTGTTGGACCTTAGGGCAACCCCTATAATTAGCCGGGTGCCCTTGGTTTCCTAAAAGGACACACTTGAGCTGGGTCAAATCCTCAACCCGCTCATTCCCCAGCTTGCATTCTCCTTCGTTGTGGGTTTCTGAGCACCTGACACAGCGCAACTGCATATTGCAGTTGGCTTTGGCATGGCCAAACCTCTGGCACTTCGTACATTGTAAAATGTCGTCGTGCCTTTTAAATGTGTCCGATTATTCAGTTTGATAGTCGAGCGATTCGATTTTCCTCAGACTCTCAAGACTACTTTGGGGCGATAATGTTACGAGGAACATTGGCAGCCTGTAACCCCCTCGCCTGGACTTCACCGTAGTGAAAGGCTTGACCCCGATAAAATCGAGATCGTCAGTGGCTTTTTCACGGAGCTCAGCTAAGAGCGCCTCCGGTTGCGTGCAGGAACTTATGCCCTTCAGAAGGACCGTCTGAAACTTTTCACTTTTAGGCGTGTAGCTGAAGAACTCAGCTGTGGCCTCTTTAAGTAACCCTTTAACTCTTTGTATATAAAACTGAATAGTACTATCATGAACGAGAAAATTGTGTTACGAAAGGCGGAGCATGAGGTCGCTGTGTGTACGGAAATTTGGTGTGGAACCTAGAGCGACTGGAAAATAAAATTTTGAAAGCAAGAGTGGGAATGAAAGGAGTATATTATTTTGTCCTCATAAGTATTAAGATGTGTGAGGGAGTCAGCTGAATCAGCTGTTTATTTCAAATCAAATGAGAAAATGTGAAAACAAAAACAAAAAAACAGTTCGTTGCCATAGTTACCTGGATTTTTGTGTGCTTCTGTCTACCTATCAATGTAAAGGAGTTATGCATATACATATCGTTATAGCTATGAATTGTATGCTTTTAGCAGTAGGTATTTTGCTTGAAGAAAATTATATTCATTTGATTTTAGATTTTCAGTTTTTGAGAAATTTGAAAATTTAAATGCAACGTTTGCAAATTTCATTCTCTGTAGGATTCATTGTTGCCATATTTTGAATATGGGGTATAGAAGTATGTATATACATAGATTTTTTAATGTTTATATTTCTAAAATGTAGGTATATGTAGGTAGAGGGTGGATATGTAAGTAGTATCTAAGGAGATTGGCATGTAGTGCTAGGCGGTGGAATAACTTTTTTTAAATACTGGTTCTAAACAATGAAGCCAAAAATAATAAAATAAATAAATGAAACTTTATTTATTTATTAACTTCCCATAGGAAGTTATTGTAATGGGTCCGATTTGTCGAATTGAAAATTTTGACATTTCTCGACGTCGAGAGTCGAAATAAAAGATTTTAGAAAGATGTCTGTGCATGCGTGTGTACGTACGTTCGCGACGTTTTTTTTCGTCGTCCATTGCTCAAAAACCAGTAGATATCGACTTCAAATAAATTTTGTTATACAGGTAATAAGATGAAGAAAGGACTCTCAAAAAAATTGAGTGGGTGGTTTTTTTACCATAGCAATTTAAAAAACAGTGGAAATGTTGGTTAACCCTCAATATCTCACGAACCATTGACGCTAGAGACTTGAATTAAATTTTATATTATATATTGACACGTGATACAAAACAAGAATATTTTTGAAAAAAAAATCCAATTAACGGTTTTTTTATAAATCAAAAAAACTGAAAAAAAAATTGTCACCTCGAAAATTTTCAAAAACTACGCATAGTTTTGACTTGAATTAAAAACTGGCTAATAAAACAGAATGTTGACTTTAAAAAAATGTATAAAACTTAATTGTAAGTATCACCGTTATTTTTTAATTATTTTTTTCCATTTTAAATAATAATTTTTTTAAATTGCCCCTACCGCCTAAACGAGGGGGATAGACCCCCCCTCCCATAGTAAAAAATGCTTGTATTAAGCCCCTCTACCAAAAACCGTTATTATATCTTGGCGCCAAAGTTATCGTACTCGTGCCTTTCAAAACTTTGAGCTATTGGCTTCAAACTAATTTTATCTTATAAATAATATTGTTTTCAACATTCGGTAAAATTTTGAGAAATGTTGGATTGACAGTTTTTTTTTTAGAAAAAATAAAAACCTACAAAAAAAACAACTAAAACTTGGAAAAAATTTTCTTTCTACTCAAATAGCTTTTCAAAAATTAAAAATATTGGCTTCAAACTTATTTTATTTCACAGAAAATATTGTTTTCGATACTCAATAGAATAAAATCTACAAAAAATAGTATGCAAACTTGGTAAAAATTTTCTTTCCACTCAAATATCTTCACAAAAATTTGAGATTGTGGCTTCCAACTAATTTTATAAAAAATATTGTTTTCAACATTCGAACAAATTTTGAGAAAAATCGAATTGACAGTTTTCTTATAAAAAATAAAAACCTAATTTAATTTCATTCATCAAAATTAATTTCATTCATCAAAAAACGCTACAATTTGCATTCGAAAGAAATAGGACAGGGCTGCCACTTTTGAACGTAAAAACTATGTTAACAACTTCATATGGATATAGGTTAACTGCATTTTAAAAATAAAATAAATTAATACTGTAATTTGTACCTACATAATTGCGTATTTATTATGCTTAAGAAATAGAAAACATTAATCTACATTTGTTCGTTATATTTCTAAAAATATCCAACATTGTAAAGGTGATATAATATCTATCTACCTATATTTATCCTTATAAAAAACAAACAATAAATATCTGAACATTATGAGCATTATATTAATTTTCTTATTCATTTCATTGAATTTCTAATTGAATTTCCCATTCATTCTAATTCATACTTGAAAAAAGGAGTACCTACTTAAAGTTTCAAATTGGGAACCGGAAACAATTTGTACTCATTCAATCCTTTTTTGCCTTGTTGATATTTTTCAATATTCCTCAATACCTACCAAGCAAAAAAAAACACATTATACATATTTGTATAGAATATGCATTGAAAAATAATAACAAAAATACCTTTCCCTCCAACTATCGCTAAATTTGTATCATTCTTCTCTATCTTCTATTTTTCGATTATCTGGAAAATTATTCTTCTATTCTTCGATTATCTGGAAAATTATTTCTTAATATTGCAATTCTCGCTCATTCTCCCCTCACCGCAATACATTCCACACGTCAAACACGTGGAACTAACGTTTGGGAAGTCGGCAAGTAGTTTTATTGCCGACGTTTCACCTTCATGATAGTACTATTCAATTTATATACAAAGCTTTAACTTACTTGTAATCGGCCAGTGAGACACTGGACCGAATAATTTTTTTCTTTTTCGTTTAAAATTTTAATAAGAAATTTGCCCTTAGTGGCCGACTTACATACCTGTTTTATGTCGTCCAGGTCAACTCTGTGTGTCCTTATTGGTGGCACCTTCTCCTTCTTGGGCTGTGGTTGTTTCTGGTGTTGCTGCTGTTGCTGCTGCTTCTGCTTCTCCTGCTGCTGCTTCTGCTGCTGCTGTTTCTGTTGATCCTGCTGCTTTGGTTGTAGCTGTTGTTGTTGCTGCTGTTTTGCCTTAGCCGAAGTCGATGGACCCTCAGCAATTGGGCCTGTCGCTGCTGCTGGCGTCTTTTTATTTTGCTCCGCTCCTGTGTATTTGGAAGCGGGCTTGGGTTGTGGTTGTTTTTGCTGCTGTGGTTGTTGTTGCTGTTGTTTTCGCTGCTGTTGTTTTTGCAGCTGTTGTTTTTGGGCTGCCTCTTTCTGTCGGCGCGCCTCTTGTTTCAGCCTTAGTGCACTGAGGAGGGGCTCTATTTCCTCTATTGAGGCTTTGCTCGTACTCGCTGATCTCTGCCTGTTTGACTTGCAGGGCCCGCACAAGTTCTCTTTCATCTTGGAGGTCCGCCTCTACCTCCAAAGCTTTGTTTGTTGGCGGGACTGGCTCTGGCTCGGATAGGATTAAATCCCTATTCGTAGACCTGAAGTGCCCCTCTCCACCTTCGGAAATGTATTCCGTTTTCTCAGACTCGGCGTAGTCTGAGAACTCACTCTCCGTGGTAATTCCTCCCTTACCACCTTCCATTTGCTTCCGCATATCCTGCCACTTAGCGGAGTTGGCCCTCTCCACTTTGGGCTATGCTTCTTCAGCTTCCTCTTCTTGTTTGTTGTTGCCTGTATCCACTGGTCAGATGTCTGACCAGATGTTGTTGCTGTTACATTGGGTACCGCTGCTGGCACCATCGTAACATCACCTGATGTGTTGGCAGAGGTATCTTTCGATACCCCTGCTCTTTTCTCCTCCATTTCTTTCTGCTCCCAACTAATAAAATCTACAATTTCTCTATTATGAAAAAAAGCTGATAGATTTTTCGTCGACTCCGGCTGGGACTCGAACCCGCGACCCTTGGTTCTGTTTCCGGACGCCACTTTTTTTTTTTTTTTTTTTGTAAATTCATTTTTATTAATTCATTCTTAAAAACTATCTTAAAGCTAGAGCTTAGAGTGTCCCATACGGACACTCTAAGTTAAATTATAACAGTTAATACTAATGCCTTTCGGCGCTAAGATCTATTTAACTTCAATTTCATTTTATTTATTTTTTTATTCATTAGAAAATTTCAAAAAAACTAATATCAATATCCTTTTTTATTTTTACTTAAAAACTACTTAAAATAAGGTCCTTAATATAAAACTTAAAGCTAACTAAAACTACCTATTCTACCTATAAACTACTTAAAACTAGAACAACCCAACAGCAAATTTAACTATCTAACGTTTTTTGTTTTTCATATTTTGTTGTCTTTTTTTTTATTTTTTTTTTAATTGCATGTTTTTTTGTTTTTTATTTTATTTTTTTTTGTGTTTTTTTTTTATTTTTTTGTATGTATTTTTCTCTTTTGTAATTTTTTTGTATTTTTTTTGTGCCACCATGCCTATTCTACTTAAAACTAAACCCTAAAACTATAAAACAAGTATGTAAGCCGGCCAAGGCTTAAAACCTCATCCCGACTACCCACTATCAAGTGCCGATTGAAGCCACCAGAACTGGTTCTCCTGCTTCACCCTATCAGTTCGGTCCCGTTCGGACACAGCCCGAACCGAAGGAGCTCTGCTCCGCCTTGTGCCATGACGTCCCGATTGTACAGGAGTCGCCTATCCACGGTCCGTCGTCTGACGTGGTAGATTAACGGAACTGCCAATCTATCCTGTATCAGACCGCATCTATCTAAAAAGAGGAATGCCTCTGGTGGAATGAAGCCGCTCAAGCGTGCACTTTCAAAATACTCGTCGTTCGGATAGAACGCCCCGAAAATTAAATTGTTGGTCGAAGACATAGCTCTTGCAATGTGACCTCGAACGAGTTTTATCACGAAATTATCAATTCTGTTGATTCGAGCCCCATTGTATAGGACCTCGTTGGAATAGTAATGCACATAAGAAGATTCGGCTGTTCTGTATAAGCCGGTACAGCGTCGTAAACACTGCCGCTCGAACACCCGAAACTTCTCCATCTGGGAAGGGGCAACGTTGAACCACACAGGACAACCATAAACGATCATCGGCCGTATAAGGGCCATGTAGCAAATTACCTTCACTCTGGGGTCAAGCCGACTGCTGTAAAACAGCCGTTTCGTCAGAGCGAAGGCTCCTCTGGCCCTGGTCAGAGCAGCATTTATATGTCTGTCGAAATATAAATACTGATCTAACTAGATACCGAGGTACTTCACTACACTTTTGCTCGCTAATGGCTGCCCGTGAAGATCAACGATAACCATCTTGCGCCAATTCTTGCACGTATCCCTCGTGGCCCTAGCCAACGGAGTCCGGAACAGAATTGTCTCCGACTTCTGGACATTTATTTTCAGTTTCCAGTCGTCGCAATATCGCTGAATCTTGTCGAAATCACGCTGCAAGAGAATTCTAATAACCTCAACCTTTCGGGCCGTTCTGTACGCAATTAGATCGTCGGCGTACGCAATTGCCTTTGTAAGACTACCTATCAGATCGCTGGTGTAAATGCTGAAGAGAATCGGCGAATTCACCGCTCCCTGTTGAAGACCATTTTTAATTAAGAATGTTGTGGTAGAAGTTACATTGCCTCTTTTGACAACAAACTTTCTACCGTTAAGCATATCATAAAGTATATACAACAATGGCTTGCTTATGCCAAGCCTCCTCAGTTTTAGGTAAAGACCCTCTAACCATACGGTGTCAAAGGCCTTTTCCAAATCAACCAGAACTGCACCTGTGCATTGTCGTTTTGTTTTATTCCATTGGATATCAGAAACGAGTTTAGACGCAGGATGAATTGTGTCATGACCCGCCTTGAACCCGAACTGTTTATCCGGAATTATTTTGTTGTCCGCAGCCCACTTAGTCAGAGCCCTATTAATGATTTTTTCGAAAACTTTGCTGATGCTCGGAAGAAGACTTATCGACCGAAGATTTGACGGGTTGGAGTTGTCCTTTCCCTTTTTCGGGAGCGGATGAACCACTGTCTTCCAATGCACTGGATAATATGCATTATTCAGTGCATTATTGAAGAGTGTGGTGTAAATGTTAATTGCCTCCATCGGTAAATGTCTTAGTACAACGTTGGATATACTTTTAGGCGCGTCTCCGGCAGCGCGCCCATTATGGTCTAAATTGCGCCAGGCCAGGCAACAAAGAGTAGAGATGATCTACCCTTTTGCCTTGCTCCTTTATCTGACTTTGCAGCCCTGTAAGTTGACCTTGAATGCTCAACAACAAGGCCTGGTGCCTTAGGCACGGGGGCCTTTGGGCCAACCGTTGGTGGAGCCTGTCTCGTATTCCCATTCCCTGACACCATTTGGGCGTAAGAGAATTTGGGATCCACGAATTTTTGTGTAGGAGCCTGTCGAACTGTTCGACTTCCTTCGGCTTTTTGACTGGCCTGTTTTTGCTTCATTTGTTGGACCTTAGGGCAACCCCTATAATTAGCCGGGTGCCCTTGGTTTCCTAAAAGGACACACTTGAGCTGGGTCAAATCCTCAACCCGCTCATTCCCCAGCTTGCATTCTCCTTCGTTGTGGGTTTCTGAGCACCTGACACAGCGCAACTGCATATTGCAGTTGGCTTTGGCATGGCCAAACCTCTGGTACTTCGTACATTGTAAAATGTCGTCGTGCCTTTTAAATGTGTCCGATTATTCAGTTTGATAGTCGAGCGATTCGATTTTCCTCAGACTCTCAAGACTACTTTGGGGCGATAATGTTACGAGGAACATTGGCAGCCTGTAACCCCCTCGCCTGGACTTCACCGTAGTGAAAGGCTTGACCCCGATAAAATCGAGATCGTCAGTGGCTTTTTCACGGAGCTCAGCTAAGAGCGCCTCCGGTTGCGTGCAGGAACTTATGCCCTTCAGAAGGACCGTCTGAAACTTTTCACTTTTAGGCGTGTAGCTGAAGAACTCAGCTGTGGCCTCTTTAAGTAACCCTTTAACTTACTTGTAATCGGCCAGTGAGAAACACTGGACCGAATAATTTTTTTCTTTTTCGTTTAAAATTTTAATGAGAAATTTGCCCTTAGTGGCCGACTTACATACCTGTTTTATGTCGTCCAGGTCAACTCTGTGTGTCCTTATTGGTGGCACCTTCTCCTTCTTGGGCTGTGGTTTTTTCTGGTGTTGCTGCTGTTGCTGCTGCTTCTGCTTCTCCTGCTGCTGCTTCTGCTGCTGCTGTTTCTGTTGATCCTGCTGCTTTGGTTGTAGCTGTTGTTGTTGCTGCTGTTTTGCCTTAGCCGAAGTCGATGGACCCTCAGCAATTGGGCCTGTCGCTGCTGCTGGCGTCTTTTTATTTTGCTCCGCTCCTGTGTATTTGGAAGCGGGCTTGGGTTGTGGTTGTTTTTGCTGCTGTGGTTGTTGTTGCTGTTGTTTTCGCTGCTGTTGTTTTTGCAGCTGTTGTTTTTGGGCTGCCTCTTTCTGTCGGCGCGCCTCTTGTTTCAGCCTTAGTGCACTAAGGAGGGGCTCTATTTCCTCTATTGAGGCTTTGCTCGTACTCGCTGATCTCTGCCTGTTTGACTTGCAGGGCCCGCACAAGTTCTCTTTCATCTTGGAGGTCCGCCTCTACCTCCAAAGCTTTGTTTGTTGGCGGGACTGGCTCTGGCTCGGATAGGATTAAATCCCTATTCGTAGACCTGAAGTGCCCCTCTCCACCTTCGGAAATGTATTCCGTTTTCTCAGACTCGGCGTAGTCTGAGAACTTACTCTCCGTGGTAATTCCTCCCTTACCACCTTCCATTTGCTTCCGCATATCCTGCCACTTAGCGGAGTTGGCCCTCTCCACTTTGTTTGGGCTATGCTTCTTCAGCTTCCTCTTCTTGTTTGTTGTTGCCTGTATCCACTGGTCAGATGTCTGACCAGATGTTGTTGCTGTTACATTGGGTACCGCTGCTGGCACCATCGTAACATCACCTGATGTGTTGGCAGAGGTATCTTTCGATACCCCTGCTCTTTTCTCCTCCATTTCTTTCTGCTCCCAACTAATAAAATCTACAATTTCTCTATTATGAAAAAAAGCTGATAGATTTTTCGTCGACTCCGGCTGGGTTTCGAACCCGCGACCCTTGGTTCTGTTTCCGGACGCCACTTTTTTTTTTTTTTTTTTTGTAAATTCATTTTTATTAATTCATTCTTAAAAAACTATCTTAAAGCAAGACAAAAATTCATAAAACTAGCCTAATTAACCATAACTTACAACTAACTTACTGGTCCCATACGGACACTCTAAGTTAAATTATAACAGTTAATACTAATGCCTTTCGGCGCTAAGATCTATTTAACTTCAATTTCATTTTATTTATTTTTTTATTTATTAGAAAATTTCAAAAAAACTAATATCAATATCCTTTTTTATTTTTACTTAAAAACTACTTAAAATAAGGTCCTTAATATAAAACTTAAAGCTAACTAAAACTACCTATTCTACCTATAAACTACTTAAAACTAGAACAACCCAACAGCAAATTTAACTATCTAACGTTTTTTGTTTTTCATATTTTGTTGTCTTTTTTTTTATTTTTTTTTTAATTGCATGTTTTTTTGTTTTTTATTTTATTTTTTTTGTGTTTTTTTTATTTTTTTGTATGTATTTTTCTCTTTTGTAATTTTTTTGTATTTTTTTTGTGCCACCATGCCTATTCTACTTAAAACTAAACCCTAAAACTATAAAACAAGTATGTAAGCCGGCCAAGGCTTAAAACCTCATCCCGACTACCCACTATCAAGTGCCGATTGAAGCCACCAGAACTGGTTCTCCTGCTTCACCCTATCAGTTCGGTCCCGTTCGGACACAGCCCTACTGAACCGAAGGAGCTCTGCTCCGCCTTGTGCCATGACGTCCCGATTGTACAGGAGTCGCCTATCCACGGTCCGTCGTCTGACGTGGTAGATTAACGGAACTGCCAATCTATCCTGTATCAGACCGCATCTATCTAAAAAGAGGAATGCCTCTGGTGGAATGAAGCCGCTCAAGCGTGCACTTTCAAAATACTCGTCGTTCGGATAGAACGCCCCGAAAATTAAATTGTTGGTCGAAGACATAGCTCTTGCAATGTGACCTCGAACGAGTTTTATCACGAAATTATCAATTCTGTTGATTCGAGCCCCATTGTATAGGACCTCGTTGGAATAGTAATGCACATAAGAAGATTCGGCTGTTCTGTATAAGCCGGTACAGCGTCGTAAACACTGCCGCTCGAACACCCGAAACTTCTCCATCTGGGAAGGGGCAACGTTGAACCACACAGGACAACCATAAACGATCATCGGCCGTATAAGGGCCATGTAGCAAATTACCTTCACTCTGGGGTCAAGCCGACTGCTGTAAAACAGCCGTTTCGTCAGAGCGAAGGCTCCTCTGGCCCTGGTCAGAGCAGCATTTATATGTCTGTCGAAATATAAATACTGATCTAACTAGATACCGAGGTACTTCACTACACTTTTGCTCGCTAATGGCTGCCCGTGAAGATCAACGATAACCAACTTGCGCCAATTCTTGCACGTATCCCTCGTGGCCCTAGCCAACGGAGTCCGGAACAGAATTGTCTCCGATTTCTGGACATTTATTTTCAGTTTCCAGTCGTCGCAATATCGCTGAATCTTGTCGAAATCACGCTGCAAGAGAATTCTAATAACCTCAACCTTTCGGGCCGTTCTGTACGCAATTAGATCGTCGGCGTACGCAATTGCCTTTGTAAGACTACCTATCAGATCGCTGGTGTAAATGCTGAAGAGAATCGGCGAATTCACCGCTCCCTGTTGAAGACCATTTTTAATTAAGAATGTTGTGGTAGAAGTTACATTGCCTCTTTTGACAACAAACTTTCTACCGTTAAGCATATCATAAAGTATATACAACAATGGCTTGCTTATGCCAAGCCTCCTCAGTTTTAGGTAAAGACCCTCTAACCATACGGTGTCAAAGGCCTTTTCCAAATCAACCAGAACTGCACCTGTGCATTGTCGTTTTGTTTTATTCCATTGGATATCAGAAACGAGTTTAGACGCAGGATGAATTGTGTCATGACCCGCCTTGAACCCGAACTGTTTATCCGGAATTATTTTGTTGTCCGCAGCCCACTTAGTCAGAGCCCTATTAATGATTTTTTCGAAAACTTTGCTGATGCTCGGAAGAAGACTTATCGACCGAAGATTTGACGGGTTGGAGTTGTCCTTTCCCTTTTTCGGGAGCGGATGAACCACTGTCTTCCAATGCACTGGATAATATGCATTATTCAGTGCATTATTGAAGAGTGTGGTGTAAATGTTAATTGCCTCCATCGGTAAATGTCTTAGTACAACGTTGGATATACTTTTAGGCGCGTCTCCGGCAGCGCGCCCATTATGGTCTAAATTGCGTCAGGCCAGGCAACAAAGAGTAGAGATGATCTACCCTTTTGCCTTGCTCCTTTATCTGACTTTGCAGCCCTGTAAGTTGACCTTGAATGCTCAACAACAAGGCCTGGTGCCTTAGGCACGGGGGCCTTTGGGCCAACCGTTGGTGGAGCCTGTCTCGTATTCCCATTCCCTGACACCATTTGGGCGTAAGAGAATTTGGGATCCACGAATTTTTGTGTAGGAGCCTGTCGAACTGTTCGACTTCCTTCGGCTTTTTGACTGGCCTGTTTTTGCTTCATTTGTTGGACCTTAGGGCAACTCCTATAATTAGCCGGGTGCCCTTGGTTTCCTAAAAGGACACACTTGAGCTGGGTCAAATCCTCAACCCGCTCATTCCCCAGCTTGCATTCTCCTTCGTTGTGGGTTTCTGAGCACCTGACACAGCGCAACTGCATATTGCAGTTGGCTTTGGCATGGCCAAACCTCTGGCACTTCGTACATTGTAAAATGTCGTCGTGCCTTTTAAATGTGTCCGATTATTCAGTTTGATAGTCGAGCGATTCGATTTTCCTCAGACTCTCAAGACTACTTTGGGGCGATAATGTTACGAGGAACATTGGCAGCCTGTAACCCCCTCGCCTGGACTTCACCGTAGTGAAAGGCTTGACCCCGATAAAATCGAGATCGTCAGTGGCTTTTTCACGGAGCTCAGCTAAGAGCGCCTCCGGTTGCGTGCAGGAACTTATGCCCTTCAGAAGGACCGTCTGAAACTTTTCACTTTTAGGCGTGTAGCTGAAGAACTCAGCTGTGGCCTCTTTAAGTAACCCTTTAACTTACTTGTAATCGGCCAGTGAGAAACACTGGACCGAATAATTTTTTTCTTTTTCGTTTAAAATTTTAATGAGAAATTTGCCCTTAGTGGCCGACTTACATACCTGTTTTATGTCGTCCAGGTCAACTCTGTGTGTCCTTATTGGTGGCACCTTCTCCTTCTTGGGCTGTGGTTTTTTCTGGTGTTGCTGCTGTTGCTGCTGCTTCTGCTTCTCCTGCTGCTGCTTCTGCTGCTGCTGTTTCTGTTGATCCTGCTGCTTTGGTTGTAGCTGTTGTTGTTGCTGCTGTTTTGCCTTAGCCGAAGTCGATGGACCCTCAGCAATTGGGCCTGTCGCTGCTGCTGGCGTCTTTTTATTTTGCTCCGCTCCTGTGTATTTGGAAGCGGGCTTGGGTTGTGGTTGTTTTTGCTGCTGTGGTTGTTGTTGCTGTTGTTTTCGCTGCTGTTGTTTTTGCAGCTGTTGTTTTTGGGCTGCCTCTTTCTGTCGGCGCGCCTCTTGTTTCAGCCTTAGTGCACTAAGGAGGGGCTCTATTTCCTCTATTGAGGCTTTGCTCGTACTCGCTGATCTCTGCCTGTTTGACTTGCAGGGCCCGCACAAGTTCTCTTTCATCTTGGAGGTCCGCCTCTACCTCCAAAGCTTTGTTTGTTGGCGGGACTGGCTCTGGCTCGGATAGGATTAAATCCCTATTCGTAGACCTGAAGTGCCCCTCTCCACCTTCGGAAATGTATTCCGTTTTCTCAGACTCGGCGTAGTCTGAGAACTCACTCTCCGTGGTAATTCCTCCCTTACCACCTTCCATTTGCTTCCGCATATCCTGCCACTTAGCGGAGTTGGCCCTCTCCACTTTGTTTGGGCTATGCTTCTTCAGCTTCCTCTTCTTGTTTGTTGTTGCCTGTATCCACTGGTCAGATGTCTGACCAGATGTTGTTGCTGTTACATTGGGTACCGCTGCTGGCACCATCGTAACATCACCTGATGTGTTGGCAGAGGTATCTTTCGATACCCCTGCTCTTTTCTCCTCCATTTCTTTCTGCTCCCAACTAATAAAATCTACAATTTCTCTATTATGAAAAAAAGCTGATAGATTTTTCGTCGACTCCGGCTGGGTTTCGAACCCGCGACCCTTGGTTCTGTTTCCGGACGCCACTTTTTTTTTTTTTTTTTTTGTAAATTCATTTTTATTAATTCATTCTTAAAAAACTATCTTAAAGCAAGACAAAAATTCATAAAACTAGCCTAATTAACCATAACTTACAACTAACTTACTGGTCCCATACGGACACTCTAAGTTAAATTATAACAGTTAATACTAATGCCTTTCGGCGCTAAGATCTATTTAACTTCAATTTCATTTTATTTATTTTTTTATTTATTAGAAAATTTCAAAAAAACTAATATCAATATCCTTTTTTATTTTTACTTAAAAACTACTTAAAATAAGGTCCTTAATATAAAACTTAAAGCTAACTAAAACTACCTATTCTACCTATAAACTACTTAAAACTAGAACAACCCAACAGCAAATTTAACTATCTAACGTTTTTTGTTTTTCATATTTTGTTGTCTTTTTTTTTATTTTTTTTTTAATTGCATGTTTTTTTGTTTTTTATTTTATTTTTTTTGTGTTTTTTTTTATTTTTTTGTATGTATTTTTCTCTTTTGTAATTTTTTTGTATTTTTTTTGTGCCACCATGCCTATTCTACTTAAAACTAAACCCTAAAACTATAAAACAAGTATGTAAGCCGGCCAAGGCTTAAAACCTCATCCCGACTACCCACTATCAAGTGCCGATTGAAGCCACCAGAACTGGTTCTCCTGCTTCACCCTATCAGTTCGGTCCCGTTCGGACACAGCCCTACTGAACCGAAGGAGCTCTGCTCCGCCTTGTGCCATGACGTCCCGATTGTACAGGAGTCGCCTATCCACGGTCCGTCGTCTGACGTGGTAGATTAACGGAACTGCCAATCTATCCTGTATCAGACCGCATCTATCTAAAAAGAGGAATGCCTCTGGTGGAATGAAGCCGCTCAAGCGTGCACTTTCAAAATACTCGTCGTTCGGATAGAACGCCCCGAAAATTAAATTGTTGGTCGAAGACATAGCTCTTGCAATGTGACCTCGAACGAGTTTTATCACGAAATTATCAATTCTGTTGATTCGAGCCCCATTGTATAGGACCTCGTTGGAATAGTAATGCACATAAGAAGATTCGGCTGTTCTGTATAAGCCGGTACAGCGTCGTAAACACTGCCGCTCGAACACCCGAAACTTCTCCATCTGGGAAGGGGCAACGTTGAACCACACAGGACAACCATAAACGATCATCGGCCGTATAAGGGCCATGTAGCAAATTACCTTCACTCTGGGGTCAAGCCGACTGCTGTAAAACAGCCGTTTCGTCAGAGCGAAGGCTCCTCTGGCCCTGGTCAGAGCAGCATTTATATGTCTGTCGAAATATAAATACTGATCTAACTAGATACCGAGGTACTTCACTACACTTTTGCTCGCTAATGGCTGCCCGTGAAGATCAACGATAACCAACTTGCGCCAATTCTTGCACGTATCCCTCGTGGCCCTAGCCAACGGAGTCCGGAACAGAATTGTCTCCGATTTCTGGACATTTATTTTCAGTTTCCAGTCGTCGCAATATCGCTGAATCTTGTCGAAATCACGCTGCAAGAGAATTCTAATAACCTCAACCTTTCGGGCCGTTCTGTACGCAATTAGATCGTCGGCGTACGCAATTGCCTTTGTAAGACTACCTATCAGATCGCTGGTGTAAATGCTGAAGAGAATCGGCGAATTCACCGCTCCCTGTTGAAGACCATTTTTAATTAAGAATGTTGTGGTAGAAGTTACATTGCCTCTTTTGACAACAAACTTTCTACCGTTAAGCATATCATAAAGTATATACAACAATGGCTTGCTTATGCCAAGCCTGCTCAGTTTTAGGTAAACACCCTCTAACCATACGGTGTCAAAGGCCTTTTCCAAATCAACCAGAACTGCACCTGTGCATTGTCGTTTTGTTTTATTCCATTGGATATCAGAAACGAGTTTAGACGCAGGATGAATTGTGTCATGACCCGCCTTGAACCCGAACTGTTTATCCGGAATTATTTTGTTGTCCGCAGCCCACTTAGTCAGAGCCCTATTAATGATTTTTTCGAAAACTTTGCTGATGCTCGGAAGAAGACTTATCGACCGAAGATTTGACGGGTTGGAGTTGTCCTTGCCCTTTTTCGGGAGCGGATGAACCACTGTCTTCCAATGCACTGCATAATATGCATTATTCAGTGCATTATTGAAGAGTGTGGTGTAAATGTTAATTGCCTCCATCGGTAAATGTCTTAGTACAACGTTGGATATACCATCGACACCTGCTGACTTTTTATTTTTTATTGAGTTGAAGATGAAGATGAGCTGAAGCTCAACCTTCGTTACTAACAAGGGACTTGGTCCCGTTTGCTCGGCGATTATGGCATTTGCCAAGGAATCGTCATTGAACCGCATGAAACCGCGGTTCTCAGATCGCCATTGTGTTATATCATTTCGAAGGTAAAAGTGATTAAGTAGGGCTCTGTTTTCCAGGTCGTGGTTGGGGCGAATGCTAGCATTCACCTTGTACACTTGCTGGAAAGCAGCTCCCACCGCCTCCACTTTTTCCTTCGGATCTTCAATTATAAAAAGGTCATCGTCAAAGATGGCTTCTTCTGGATCTATTTGCGCTGTCCTGAGTACGTTTGTGTTCTCTTCAGTTCTTTGGAGTTTCAGACACGGAAGGTCATTGTCGTTCTTTTTTCTGAATATCTTGTTGATTTTAGGGAACATACTAGGGTCACTGGACTTAACTGACCGGATCTTACGGTCCCAGTACTTGTTAATTGATAACCTGTAGTTCTCCTTAATCAACAGATTGACATTTTTTATTGACGACTTCAGTGTCCTAACCTCTAAGTCGTGTGGGTCTGTGAGTCGTCTGTACAAGTTTTTGAGTCTTGTCAGTAAGCCACTCTTGTGCCTACGTAGTGCGTCAATAGTCGCATTTCTGTAAGCGTCCATTTGGTCCCGTTCTTTGTACTTTGGTATTGTCCGTTCAATTGTTCGTTTTATTGTTTCGTCCATCTGTTGTAAATGTTGGTCAATGTCTGTATTTGTCAGGTTTCTGTTGTTTGGTGGGGCTATGTCACTCGAACGAAGTTCTCTCGCTAAGGCGTTGGTGAAACAAGGCCAACGCATCTTACTGTAATTGTAAGAGTGCGTTGCAACGTATTCCTCCAACTCCACGCGTTCGTTCGGAATCTGTATTACAGCAGCCAGTCCGCAGTGATCACTGTCGTAGTCGACTGTCTGTAAGCAGTTTCGAGGGTGATTACCCACTTTGTCTGTTACTGTCAGTCTGGTATCGTACAGCAAAAGATCCAGAAAGGAGCCGCTTCTTGGATACGATGGCTTTTCAGTAGCCAGCAGGTCGACGCCATATTCAACGCTGTAAAGATTCATCAAATTAAAAAGATGGTTACCTCTGGGATTACTATGTTGATTTCCCCAATCTTCATGTTTTGCGTTCAAATCACCGGCCAAGATGAAATAGTTTTCTTCCAAGCTCAGTTTCAGTTCCCTAAAAAGAATCTCAAGTTCTGAAGCAAAGTAAGTAACCTGCGGAGCTCCAGCCGCATAAGCCGCAATCATATACATCCGCTTCCCTTGAGTGAGAGAGATGCATACAACGCAAACTTCTAGCGTCTTGAGCTTTCGCAATTCGTTGTTGTATATGACTTTATAATTAATGCCTTTTCGTATAAAGAGAGCGACACCGCCCCCTTGAGTGGAGTCGGGCCGGTCTCTTCTTACGGGGAGAGTACGATAACTTAGGCGACAAAGTTTAATGACGGATTTGTATAGAACAGCTAAAAACAAGCATTTTTTACTATGGGAGGGGGGGTCTATCTCCCCCCGTTTAGGCGGTAGGGGAAATTTAAAAAAATATGTACATTAAATAGAAAAAAAATAATAAAAAATAACGGTAATACTTACAATTAAGTATTATACCTTTTTTTAAAGCCAACATTTTTGTCTATTAGCTTGTTTTTAAACTAAAAATGTATGCAAAGAAAATTTAAAAAAAAGGTTTAAAGTGTAGTTTTTCAAAACTTTCAAATTATTTACTGTTTTTTTTTTTAGAATTCATTGCTCTTATTTGTTTTTGATCAAAAACTGAAAACTAGATGACTTTATGTCTTCTAGTTCTTGAGAAAATTGAAAATTTCCAAAATAAATATTTTAATTAAATTACTTTTTCCTTGCTTAAGTATTAACGTAGTCTTATTTTGATAGTAATAATCGAATATGGATTAAGATATACCTAGGGTAAATTAATTTTTCTTAAATCCAGCTTATTTAAATGGAAAAGAAACTTTACATGCACCCCATCTTGCACCCACCGAACCGTGCCCCCTCCCTCCCTTGCACGCACTCCAACTTGCACCCACCCCAAATCCTATAGTGTTCCCTAGCAGGGGGGTTGCAGGGGGGCAGCATGCCCCCCCTTACAGATCCCACTGTTGCATACACCCAAATTCGCACACACATTACTGTTGCATACACCCAAACTCGCACTGTTACTATCAAAATAAGACCACTCAAGCAAAAAAAAAAGAATTAAATTAAAATAGTAGTTGTGGTTATTTTTAATTTTCTCAAAAACTAACAGATATAAAATCATCTAGTTTTTAGTTTTTGATCAAAAACAAAAAAGGGCAATAAATTCTGAAATAAAAACAATGGTAGATAGTCTTGAAGTATTGAAAAATTACACTTTAAACCTTTTTTTTAACTTTTTTTACTCAAATTTTGAGTTTAAAATTAAATTTTTCAAAAACTACGCATAGTTTTGACTTGAATTAAAAATTGGCTAATAAAACAGAATGTTGGCTTTAAAAAAATGTATAAAACTTAATTGTTAGTATCACCGTTATTTTTTAACTATTTTTTTCCATTTTAAATAATAATTTTTTTAAATTGCCCCTACCGCCTGAACGGGGAGATAGACCCCCTCTCCCATAGTAAAAAATGCTTGTATTAAGCCCCTCTACCAAAAACCGTTATTATATCTTGTCGCCTAAGTTATCGTACTCTTGCCCTTCTTACGATATTGTAATTTTTATGAGTCAATTTGTGTTTTTGGTTTAGCTTAGTTTCGCTAGCCATAAACACATCGGGACTGTAGTCTTTCAACAATTGGAACATATTGGCTCTTCGTTCAATCCTAATCAGTGAATTTACATTCACAGCTAGGACTTTTAGGCGCGTCTCCGGCAGCGCGCCCATTATGGTCTAAATTGCGCCAGGCCAGGCAACAAAGAGTAGAGATGATCTACCCTTTTGCCTTGCTCCTTTATCTGACTTTGCAGCCCTGTTAGTTGACCTTGAATGCTCAATAACAAGGCTACAATGTCAGGCTGCACCTCTGGTGCCTTGGGCACAGGGGCCTTTGGGGCAACCGTTGGAGGAGCCTGTCTCGTATTCCCATTCCCTGACACCATTTGGGCGTAGGAAAATTTGGGATCCACGAATTTTTGTGTTGGAGCCTGTCGAACTGTTCGACTTCCTTCGGCTTTTTGACTGGCCTGTTTTTGTTTCATTTGTTGGACCTTAGGGCAACCCCTATAGCTAGCCGGGTGCCCTTGGTTTCCACAAAGGACACACTTGAGTTGGGTCAAATCCTCAACCCGCTCATTCCATAGCTTGCATTCTCCTCGTTGTGGGTTTCGGAGCACCTGACGCAGCGCAACTGCATATTGCAGTTAGCTCCGGCATGGCCGAACCTCTGGCACTTCGTACATTGTAAAATGTCGTCGTACCTTTTTAATGTGTATGGCTTGATAGTCGAGGCATTTGATTTCCCTCAGACTCTCAAAACTACTTTGGGGTGATAATGTTACGAGGAACATTGGCAGGCTGTAACCCCCTCGCCTGGACTTCACCGTAGTGAAAGGCTTGACCCCGATGAAATCGAGATCGTCGATGGCTTTTTGGCGGAGCTCAGCTAAGAGCGCCTCCGGTTGCGTGCAGGAACTTATGCCCTTCAGTAGGACCGTCTTAAATTTTTCGCTTAGCGGTGGCCTGCTTAAGCACTTCTTTCAGTAGCTTGTATTCGGCCAGTGAAAAGCACTGTACCGAATACCGCTTTTCTTTTTCATTCAAAATATTTATTACAAAATTGCCCATAGTGGCGACTTACATACCTGTTTCAAGTCCTGCAGGTCAACCCGGTAGGTCCTAATCGGTGGCACCTTCTCCTTCTTAGGCTGTGGTTGTTTCTGGTGTTGCTGCTGCTGCTGTTTTTGCTGCTGCTGTTGCTGTTTCTGCTGCTGCTGTTTCTGCTGCTGTTGTTGCTGCTGCTGTTGTTGCTGCTGCATTACTTTAGTTGAAGTCGATGGGCCCTCAACGTTTGGGCCTGTCACTACTGATGGCGGTTTTTTCTTTTGCTCCACTCCTTTGTTTTTGGGAGCGGGCTTGGGTTGTGGTTGTTTTTGCTGCTGTGGTTGTTGTTGCTGTTGTTTTTGCTGCTGTTGTTTTTGCTGCTGTTGTTTTTGTTCCAGCTGCCGTTGCGCTGCCTCTTGTTGTCGGCGTGCCTCTTGTTTTAATTTCAGCTGACTGAGGAGGGGCTCCATTTCTTCCTTGAGCTTTCTGAGGTCTTCCTCGTATTGGCTGATTTTTGCTTGTTGGGCATGCAGGGCCTTTACAAGTGCTGTCTCATCTTGGAGGTCCGCCTCTACCTCCAAAGCCTTCGTTGTCGGCAGGACTGGCTCTGGCTCGGATATGATTACATCCATATTTGGAGGCCTGAAGAGCCCGTCTCCACCTTCGGAAATGTATTCCGTTTTCTCAGACTCATCGTAGTCTGAGAACTCACTCTCGGTGGTAATTCCTACCTTACCACCCTCCATTGTTTTGCGCATATCACGCCGCTTAGCGGCGTTAGCTCTCTCTACCTTGTTAGGGCTATGCTTCTTGAGCTTTCTCTTTTTGTTAGCTGTCGCTGCCGCTATGCCCTGGTCTGATGCCTGACCAGATGTTGTTGGTGTTTTCGATACCGCTGCTGGTACCACCGTAATATAACCTGATTTTTCGGCAAAGGTATCTTTCGATACCCCCGCTTTCTTCTCCTTTACCATTTGCTTCTCTTCCCAATCGATGAAATCAGCAATTTCTCAATTGTGAAAAAAGCAATAATTTTTTTTTGTCGACTCCGCACGGGTTTCGAACCCACGACCTCTGGATTCGTCTGCAGACGCCACTTTTTTTTTCCAATTCATTTTTATTAATTCATTCTTAAGACTATCTTAAAGCTAGACAAAAATTCATAAAACTAGCCTAATTATCCATAACTTATTACTAACTTACTGGTCCCATACGGACACTCTAAGTTAAACTATAATACTTAATACTAATGCCTTTCGGCCCTAAGATCTATTTTACTTCAATTAAATTTTATTTATTTTGTATTTATTAGAAAATTTGAAAAAACTAATATCAATATCCTTTTTTATTTTTACTTAAAACTACTTAAAATAAGGTCCTTAATATAAAACTTAAAGCTAACTAAAACTACCTATTCTACCTATAAACTACTTAAAACTAGAACAACCACAGCAGCAAATCTAACTAACATTTTTTGTTTTTCATATTTTGGTCTTTTTTTTTTTCTTATTCCATGTTTTTTTTATTTTTTGTTTGATTATTTTTTTTGTGTTTTTTTTTTGTTTGTATTTTTTTTTGTGCCACCATGCCTATTCTACTTAAAACTAAACCCTAAAACTATAAAACAAGTATGTAAGCCGGCCAAGGCTTTAAACCCCATCCCGACTACCCACTATCAAGTGCCGATTGAAGCCACCAAAAATGGTTCTCCTGCTTCACCCTATCAGTTCGGTCCCGTTCGGACACAGCCCTACTGAACCGAAGGAGCTCTGCTCCGTCGTGTGCCATGACGTCCCGATTGTACAGGAGTCGCTTATCCACGGTTCGTCGTCTGACGTGGTAGATTAGCGGAACTGCCAATCTATCCTGTATCAGACGGCATCTATCTTAAAAGAGGAATGCCTCTGGTGGAATGAAGCCGCTCAAGCGTGCACTCTCAAAATACTCGTTGTTCGGATAGAACGCCCCGAAAATTAAATTGTTGGTCGAAGACATAGCTCTTGCAATGTGACCTCGAACGAGTTTTATCACGAAATTGTCAATTCTGTTGATTCGAGCCCCGTTGTATAGGACCTCGTTGGAATAGTAATGCACATAAGAAGATTCGGCTGTTCTGTATAAGCCGGTACAGCGTCGTAAACACTGCCGCTCGAACACCCGAAACTTCTCCATCTGGGAAGGGGCAACGTTGAACCACACAGGACAACCATAAACGATCATCGGCCGTATGAGGGTCATGTAGCAAATTACCTTCACTCTGGGGTCAAGCCGACTGCTAAAAAACAGCCGTTTCGTCAGAGCGAAGGCTCCTCGGGCCCTGGTCAGAGCAGCATTTATATGTCTGTCGAAATATAAATACTGATCTAACCAGATACCGAGGTACTTCACTACACTTTTGCTCGCTAATGGCTGCCCGTGAAGATCAACGATAACCAACTTGCGCCAATTCTTGCACGTATCCCTCGTGGCCCTAGCCAACGGAGTCCGGAACAGAATTGTCTCCGATTTCTGGACATTTATTTTCAGTTTCCAGTCGTCGCAATATCGCTGAATCACGCTGCAAGAGAATTCTAATAACCTCAACCTTTCGGGCCGTTCTGTACGCAATTAGATCGTCGGCGTACGCAATTGCCTTTGTAAGACTACCTATCAGATCGCTGGTGTAAATGCTGAAGAGAATCGGCGAATTCACCGCTCCCTGTTGAAGACCATTTTTAATTAAGAATGTTGTGGTAGAAGTTACATTGCCACTTTTGACAACAAACTTTCTACCGTTAAGCATATCATAAAGTATTTACAACAATGGCTTGCTTATGCCAAGCCTGCTAAGTTTTAGGTAAAGACCCTCTAACCATACGGTGTCAAAGGCCTTTTCCAAATCAACCAGAACAGCACCTGTGCATTGTTGTTTTGATTTATTCCATTGGATATCAGAAACGAGTTTAGACGCAGCATGAATTGTGTCATGACCCGCCTTGAACCCGAACTGTTTATCCGGAATTATTTTGTTGTCCGCAGCCCACTTAGTCAGAGCCCTATTGATGATCTTTTCGAAAACTTTGCTGATTCTCGGAAGAAGACTTATCGACCGAAGATTTGACGGGTTGGAGTTGTCCTTTCCCTTTTTCGGGAGAGGATGAACCACAGCGGTCTTCCAATGCACTGGATAATATGCATTATTCAGTGCATTATTGAAGAGTGTGGTGTAAATGTCAATTGCCTCCATCGGTAAATGTCTTAGTACAACGTTGGATATACCATCGACACCTGCTGACTTTTTATTTTTTATTGAGTTGAAGATGAGCTGAAGCTCAACCTTCGTCACTAACAGGGGACTTGGACCCGTTTGCTCGGCGATTATGGCATTTGCCAAGGAATCGTCATTGAACCGCATGAAACCGCAGTTCTCAGATGGCCATTGTGTCATATCATTTCGAAGGTAAAAATGATTAAGTAGGGCTCTGTTTTCCAGGTCGTGGTTGGGGCGAGTGCTTGCATTCACCTTGTACACCTGCTGGAAAGCAGCTCCCACCGCCTCCACTTTTTCCTTCGGATCTTCAATTATAAAAAAGTCATCGTCAAAGATGGCTTCTTCTGGATCTATTTGCGCTGTCATGAGAACGTCTCTGTTCTCTTCAGTTCTTTGGAGTTTCAGACACGGAAGGTCATTGTCGTTCTTTTTCCTAAATATCTTGTTGATTTTAGGGAACATACTAGGATCACTGGAATTAACTGACCGGATCTTGCGGTCCCAGTACTTGTTAATCGATAACCTGTAGTTCTCCTTAATCAACAGATTGACATTTTTTATTGACGACTTCAGTGTCCTAACCTCCAAGTCGTGTGGGTCTGTAAATCGTCTGTACAAGTTTTTGAGTCTTGTCAGTAAGCCACTCTTGTGCTTACGTAGTGCGTCAATAGTCGAGTTTCTGTAAGCGTCCATTTGGTCCCGTTCTTTGTACTTTGGTATTGTCCGTTCCATTGTTCGTTTTATTGTTTCATTCATCTGTTGTAAATGTTGGTCAATTTCTGTATTTGTCAGGTTTCTGTTGTTTGATGGGGCTATGTCACTCGAACGAAGTTCTCTCGCTAGGGCGTTCGTGAAACGAGGCCAGCGCATCTTACTGTAATTGTAAGAATGCGTTGCAACGTATTCCTCCAACTCCACGCGTTCGTTCGGAATCTGCATTACAGCAGCCAGTCCGCAGTGATCACTGTCGTACTCGACTGTCTGTAAGCAGTTTCGAGGGTGATTACCCACTTTGTCTGTAACTGTCAGTCTGGTGTCGTACAGCAAAAGATCCAGAAAGGAGCCGGTTCTTGGATACGATGGCTTTTCAGTAGCCAGCAGGTCGACGCCATATTCAACGCTGTAAAGGTTCATCAAATTAAAAAGATGGTTACCTCTGGGATTACTATGTTGATTTCCCCAATCTTCATGTTTTGCGTTCAAATCACCGGCCAAGATGAAATAGTTTTCTTCCAAGCTCAGTTTCAGTTCCCTAAAAAGAATCTCGAGTTCTGGAGCAAAGTAAGTAAGCTGCGGAGCTCCAGCCGCATAAGCCGCAATCATATACATCCGCTTCCCTTGAGTGAGTGACATGCATACAACGCAAACTTCTAGCGTCTTGAGCTTTCGCAATTCATTGTTGTATATGACTTTATAATCAATGCCTTTTCGTATAAAGAGAGCGACACCGCCCCCTTGAGTGGAGTCGGGCCGGTCTCTTCTTACGATATTGTAATTTTTATGAGTCAATTTGTGTTTGTGGTTTAGCTTGGTTTCGCTAGCCATAAACACATCGGGACTGTAGTCTTTCAACAATTGGAACATATTGGCTCTTCGTTCAATCCTAATCAGTGAATTTACATTCACAGCTAGGACTTTTAGGCGCGTCTCCGGCAGCGCGCCCATTATGGTCTAAATTGCGCCAGGCCAGGCAACAAAGAGTAGAGATGGTCTACCCTTTTGCCTTGCTCCTTTATCTGACTTTGCAGTCCTGTAAGTTGACCTTGAATGTTCAACAACAAGGCTACAATGTCAGGCTGCACCTCTGGTGCCTTAGGCACAGGGGCCTTTGGGGCAACCGTTGGTGGAGCCTGTCTCGTATTCCCATTCCCTGACACCATTTGGGCGTAGGAAAATTTGGGATCCACGAATTTTTGTGTAGGAGCCTGTCGAACTGTTCGACTTTCTTCGGCTTTTTGACTGGCCTGTTTTTGTTTGATTTGTTGGACCTTAGGGCAACCCCTATAGCTAGCCGGGTGCCCTTGGTTTCCACAAAGGACACACTTGAGCTGGGTCAAATCATCAACCCGCTCATTCCCCAGCTTGCACTCTCCCTTGATGTGGGTTTCGGAGCACCTGACGCAGCGCAACTGCATATTGCAGTTGGCTCCGGCATGGCCGAACCTCTGGCACCTCGTACATTGTAAAATGTCGTCGTGCCTTTTTAATGTCTCCCAGTGTATGGCTTGATAGTCGAGGCATTTGATTTCCCTCAGACTCTCAAGCCTACTTTGGGGCGATAATGTTACGAGGAACATTGGCAGCCTGTAACCCCCTCGCCTGGACTTCACCGTAGTGAAAGGCTTGACCCCGATGAAATCGAGATCGTCGATGGCTTTTTGGCGGAGCTCAGCTAAGAGCGCTTCCGGTTCCGTGCAGGAACTTATGCCCTTCAGTAGGACCGTCTTAAATTTTTCGCTTTTCGGCGTGAAGCTGAAGAACTCAGCGGTGGCCTGCTTAAGCACTTCTTTCAGTAGCTTGTATTCGGCCAGTGAGAAGCACTGTACCGAATACCGCTTTTCTTTTTCATTCAAAATATTTATTACAAAATTGCCCTTAGTGGCCGACTTACATACCTGTTTCAAGTCCTGCAGGTCAACCCGGTAGGTCCTAATCGGTGGCACCTTCTCCTTCTTGGGCTGTGGTTGTTTCTGATGTTGCTGCTGCTGCTGTTTTTGCTGCTGCTGTATCTGCTGTTTCTGCTGTTGTTGTTGCTGCTGCTGTTGTTGCTGCTGCATTACTTTAGTTGAAGTCGATGGGCCCTCAACATTTGGGCCTGTCATTGCTGATGGCGGTTTTTTCTTTTGCTCCGCTCCTGTGTTTTTGGGAGCGGGCTTGGGTTGTGGTTGTTTTTGCTGCTGTGGTTGTTGTTGCTGTTGTTTTTGCTGCAGTTGTTTTTGCTGCTGTTGTTTTTGTTCCAGCTGCCGTTGCGCTGCCTCTTGTTGTCGGCGCGCCTCTTGTTTTAATTTCAGCTGACTGAGGAGGGGCTCCATTTCCTCCTTGAGCTTTCTGAGGTCTTCCTCGTATTGGCTGATTTTTGCTTGTTGGGCATGCAGGGCCTTTACAAGTGCTGTCTCATCTTGGAGGTCCGCCTCTACCTCCAAAGCCTTCGTTGTCGGCGGGACTGGCTCTGGCTCGGATATGATTACATCCATATTTGGAGGCCTGATGAGCCCCTCTCCACCTTCGGAAATGTATTCCGTTTTCTCAGACTCATCGTAGTCTGAGAACTCACTCTCGGTGGTAATTCCTACCTTACCGACCTCCATTGCCTTGCGCATATCACGCCGCTTAGCGGCGTTAGCTCTCTCTACCTTGTTAGGGCTATGCTTCTTGAGCTTCCTCTTTTTGTTAGCTGTCGCTGCCGCTATGCCCTGGTCTGATGCCTGACCAGATGTTGTTGGTGTTTTCGATACCGCTGCTGGTACCACCGTAATATAACCTGATTTTTCGGCAAAGGTATCTTTCGATACCCCCGCTTTCTTCTCCTTTACCATTTGCTTCTCTTCCCAATCGATGAAATCAGCAATTTCTCGATTGTGAAAAAAAGCAATAATATTTTTTGTCGACTCCGCACGGGATTCGAACCCACGACCTCTGGATTCGTCTGCAGACGCCACTTTTTTTTTCCAATTCATTTTTATTAATTCATTCTTAAGACTATCTTAAAGCTAGACAAAAATTCATAAAACTAGCCTAATTATCCATAACTTATTACTAACTTACTGGTCCCATACGGACACTCTAAGTTAAACTATAATACTTAATACTAATGCCTTTCGGCCCTAAGATCTAGTTTACTTCAATTAAATTTTATTTATTTTGTATTTATTAGAAAATTTGAAAAAACTAATATCAATATCCTTTTTTATTTTACTTAAAACTACTTAAAATAAGGTCCTTAATATAAAACTTAAAGCTAACTAAAACTACCTATTCTACCTATAAACTACTTAAAACTAGAACAACCACAGCAGCAAATCTAACTAACATTTTTTGTTTTTCATATTTTGGTCTTTTTTTTTCTTATTCCATGTTTTTTTTATTTTTTTTAATTATTTTTTTTGTGTTTTTTTTTGTTTTGTTTGTATTTTTTTTTTTTTTTTTTTGTGCCACCATGCCTATTCTACTTAAAACTAAACCCCAAAACTATAAAACAAGTATGTAAGCCGGCCAAGGCTTTAAACCCCATCCCGACTAACCACTATCAAGTGCCGATTGAAGCCACCAAAACTGGTTCTCCTGCTTCACCCTATCAGTTCGGTCCCGTTCGGACACAGCCCTACTGAACCGAAGGAGCTCTGCTCCGCCTTGTGCCATGACGTCCCGATTGTACAGGAGTCGCCTATCCACGGTTCGTCGTCTGACATGGTAGATTAACGGAACTGCCAATCTATCCTGTATCAGACCGCATCTATCTAAGAAGAGGAATGCCTCTGGTGGAATGAAGCCGCTCAAGCGTGCACTCTCAAAATACTCGTTAAACGCCCCGAAAATTAAATTGTTGGTCGAAGACATAGCCCTTGCAATGTGACCTCGAACGAGTTTTATCACGAAATTGTGAATTCTGTTGATTCGAGCCCCGTTGTATAGGACCTCGTTGGAATAGTAATGCACGTAAGAAGATTCGGCTGTTCGATATAAGCCAGTACAGCGTCATAAACACTGCCGCTCGAACACCCGAAACTTCTCCATCTGGGAAGGGGCAACGTTGAACCACACAGGACAACCATAAACGATCATCGGCCGTATGAGGGCCATGTAGCAAATTACCTTCACTCTGGAGTCAAGCCGACTGCTAAAAAACAGCCGTTTCGTCAGAGCGAAGGCTCCTCTGGCCTTGGTCAGAGCAGCATTTATATGTCTATCGAAATATAAATACTGATCTAACCAGATACCGAGGTACTTCACTACACTTGCTCGCTAATCGCTGCCCGTGAAGATCAACGATAACCATCTTGCGCCAATTCTTGCACGTATCCCTCGTGGCCCTAGCCAACGGAGTCCGGAACAGAATTGTCTCCGACTTCTGGACATTTATTTTCAGTTTCCAGTCGTCGCAATATCGCTGAATCTTGTCGAAATCACGCTGCAAGAGAATTCTAATAACCTCAACCTTTCGGGCCGTTCTGTACGCAATTAGATCGTCGGCGTACGCAATTGCCTTTGTAAGACTACCTATCAGATCGCTGGTGTAAATGCTGAAGAGAATCGGCGAATTCACCGCTCCCTGTTGAAGACCATTTTTAATTAAGAATGTTGTGGTAGAAGTTACATTGCCACTTTTGACAACAAACTTTCTACCGTTAAGCATATCATAAAGTATATACAACAATGGCTTGCTTATGCCAAGCCTGCTCAGTTTTAGGTAAAGACCCTCTAACCATACGGTGTCAAAGGCCTTTTCCAAATCAACCAGAACAGCACCTGTGCATTGTTGTTTTGTTTTATTCCATTGGATATCAGAAACGAGTTTAGACGCAGCATGAATTGTGTCATGACCCGCCTTGAACCCGAACTGTTTATCCGGAATTATTTTGTTGTCCGCAGCCCACTTAGTCAGAGCCCTATTGATGATCTTTTCGAAAACTTTGCTGATTCTCGGAAGAAGACTTATCGACCGAAGATTTGACGGGTTGGAGTTGTCCTTTCCCTTTTTCGGGAGCGGATGAACCACAGCGGTCTTCCAATGCACTGGATAATATGCATTATTCAGTGCATTATTGAAGAGTGTGGTGTAAATGTCAATTGCCTCCATCGGTAAATGTCTTAGTACAACGTTGGATATACCATCGACACCTGCTGACTTTTTATTTTTTATTGAGTTGAAGATGAGCTGAAGCTCAACCTTCGTCACTAACAGGGGACTTGGACCCGTTTGCTCGGCGATTATGGCATTTGCCAAGGAATCGTCATTGAACCGCATGAAACCGCAGTTCTCAGATCGCCATTGTGTCATATCATTTCGAAGGTAAAAATGATTAAGTAGGGCTCTGTTTTCCAGGTCGTGGTTGGGGCGAGTGCTTGCATTCACCTTGTACACCTGCTGGAAAGCAGCTCCCACCGCCTCCACTTTTTCCTTCGGATCTTCAATTATAAAAAAGTCATCGTCAAAGATGGCTTCTTCTGGATCTATTTGCGCTGTCATGAGAACGTCTCTGTTCTCTTCAGTTCTTTGGAGTTTCAGACACGGAAGGTCATTGTCGTTCTTTTTCCTAAATATCTTGTTGATTTTAGGGAACATACTAGGATCACTGGAATTAACTGACCGGATCTTGCGGTCCCAGTACTTGT
Organism: Eupeodes latifasciatus; assembly: GCA_920104205.1. Taxonomy (NCBI): domain Eukaryota; kingdom Metazoa; phylum Arthropoda; class Insecta; order Diptera; family Syrphidae; genus Eupeodes; species Eupeodes latifasciatus. The sequence continues at coordinate 56,984,114 of OV049927.1, forward strand.
TAATCGATAACCTGTAGTTCTCCTTAATCAACAGATTGACATTTTTTATTGACGACTTCAGTGTCCTAACCTCCAAGTCGTGTGGGTCTGTAAATCGTCTGTACAAGTTTTTGAGTCTTGTCAGTAAGCCACTCTTGTGCTTACGTAGGGCGTCAATAGTCGAGTTTCTGTAAGCGTCCATTTGGTCCCGTTCTTTGTACTTTGGTATTGTCCGTTCCATTGTTCGTTTTATTGTTTCATTCATCTGTTGTAAATGTTGGTCAATTTCTGTATTTGTCAGGTTTCTGTTGTTTGATGGGGCTATGTCACTCGAACGAAGTTCTCTCGCTAGGGCGTTGGTGAAACGAGGCCAGCGCATCTTACTGTAATTGTAAGAATGCGTTGCAACGTATTCCTCCAACTCCACGCGTTCGTTCGGAATCTGCATTACAGCAGCCAGTCCGCAGTGATCACTGTCGTACTCGACTGTCTGTAAGCAGTTTCGAGGGTGATTACCCACTTTGTCTGTAACTGTCAGTCTGGTGTCGTACAGCAAAAGATCCAGAAAGGAGCCGGTTCTTGGATACGATGGCTTTTCAGTAGCCAGCAGGTCGACGCCATATTCAACGCTGTAAAGGTTCATCAAATTAAAAAGATGGTTACCTCTGGGATTACTATGTTGATTTCCCCAATCTTCATGTTTTGCGTTCAAATCACCGGCCAAGATGAAATAGTTTTCTTCCAAGCTCAGTTTAAGTTCCCTAAAAAGAATCTCGAGTTCTGAAGCAAAGTAGGTAACCTGCGGAGCTCCAGCCGCATAAGCCGCAATCATAAACATCCGCTTCCCTTGAGTGAGAGAGATGCATACAACGCAAACTTTTAGCGTCTTGAGCTTTCGCAATTCATTGTTGTATATAACTTTATAATTAATGCCTTTTCGTATAAAGAGAGCGACACCGCCCCCTTGAGTGGAGTCGGGCCGGTCTCTTCTTACGATATTGTAATTTTTATGAGTCAATTTGTGTTTGTGGTTTAGCTTAGTTTCGCTAGCCATAAACACATCGGGACTGTAGTCTTTCAACAATTGGAACATATTGGCTCTTCGTTCAATCCTAATCAGTGAATTTACATTCACAGCTAGGACTTTTAGGCGCGTCTCCGGCAGCGCGCCCATTATGGTCTAAATTGCGCCAGGCCAGGCAACAAAGAGTAGAGATGGTCTACCCTTTTGCCTTGCTCCTTTATCTGACTTTGCAGTCCTGTAAGTTGACCTTGAATGTTCAACAACAAGGCTACAATGTCAGGCTGCACCTCTGGTGCCTTAGGCACAGGGGCCTTTGGGGCAACCGTTGGTGGAGCCTGTCTCGTATTCCCATTCCCTGACACCATTTGGGCGTAGGAAAATTTGGGATCCACGAATTTTTGTGTAGGAGCCTGTCGAACTGTTCGACTTTCTTCGGCTTTTTGACTGGCCTGTTTTTGTTTGATTTCTTGGACCTTAGGGCAACCCCTATAGCTAGCCGGGTGCCCTTGGTTTCCACAAAGGACACACTTGAGCTGGGTCAAATCATCAACCCGCTCATTCCCCAGCTTGCACTCTCCCTTGATGTGGGTTTCGGAGCACCTGACGCAGCGCAACTGCATATTGCAGTTGGCTCCGGCATGGCCGAACCTCTGGCACCTCGTACATTGTAAAATGTCGTCGTGCCTTTTTAATGTCTCCCAGTGTATGGCTTGATAGTCGAGGCATTTGATTTCCCTCAGACTCTCAAGCCTACTTTGGGGCGATAATGTTACGAGGAACATTGGCAGCCTGTAACCCCCTCGCCTGGACTTCACCGTAGTGAAAGGCTTGACCCCGATGAAATCGAGATCGTCGATGGCTTTTTGGCGGAGCTCAGCTAAGAGCGCTTCCGGTTCCGTGCAGGAACTTATGCCCTTCAGTAGGACCGTCTTAAATTTTTCGCTTTTCGGCGTGAAGCTGAAGAACTCAGCGGTGGCCTGCTTAAGCACTTCTTTCAGTAGCTTGTATTCGGCCAGTGAGAAGCACTGTACCGAATACCGCTTTTCTTTTTCATTCAAAATATTTATTACAAAATTGCCCTTAGTGGCCGACTTACATACCTGTTTCAAGTCCTGCAGGTCAACCCGGTAGGTCCTAATCGGTGGCACCTTCTCCTTCTTAGGCTGTGGTTGTTTCTGATGTTGCTGCTGCTGCTGTTTTTGCTGCTGCTGTATCTGCTGTTTCTGCTGCTGCTGTTTCTGCTGTTGTTGTTGCTGCTGCTGTTGTTGCTGCTGCATTACTTTAGTTGAAGTCGATGGGCCCTCAACATTTGGGCCTGTCACTGCTGATGGCGGTTTTTTCTTTTGCTCCGCTCCTGTGTTTTTGGGAGCGGGCTTGGGTTGTGGTTGTTTTTGCTGCTGTGGTTGTTGTTGCTGTTGTTTTTGCTGCAGTTGTTTTTGCTGCTGTTGTTTTTGTTCCAGCTGCCGTTGCGCTGCCTCTTGTTGTCGGCGCGCCTCTTGTTTTAATTTCAGCTGACTGAGGAGGGGCTCCATTTCCTCCTTGAGCTTTCTGAGGTCTTCCTCGTATTGGCTGATTTTTGCTTGTTGGGCATGCAGGGCCTTTACAAGTGCTGTCTCATCTTGGAGGTCCGCCTCTACCTCCAAAGCCTTCGTTGTCGGCGAGACTGGCTCTGGCTCGGATATGATTACATCCATATTGTTACACTTTTTCTTGTTAATTATATTATTTAATATTAAATTTTTAAAACCAACAGTAACAAAAATAGAACTAAAACAAACTAAATCGACGACGGCTGCGTAGCGACGACGACGACGACGACGACGCACGCATCAAAATTATTAACTCGCACTCAAATAAGTACGAACACGACACAAAAGAGAATTCAAAAAAAGTGCAACAACACAGCTCGTTAAAGAAGCTGTAACCGCGGCTCCTCAGCTGGGCTGGGTTCTTTGGAAGAATTTTATTTATTATAAGTTATAACAATGTTTATTGATTTATAAAATCAATCAAATTGTTACAATTTAGGAATATGTTATTGCAAGTACCTACAGTGGGATACTATGCAATAAAATGGGCGCCAGGAATTTTTTTTGAAACCGAAAAAGAAAATTCCAAAACTTTGTGATGAGTGAAGCGATTGAAGAGAACAAAAAAAATACACAACGAACGTTTAATTTTTAAGTTTAAAATTTATTCTTTGGGAAACCGTGGGATTGAAGATCCCTGGACTAAAACCCAAAATGTTTTCAAATTAAAAGTTAAAATTACAAATGAAATCAAATAATAAAAAAAGCAAATAACAAAAGAAAATGGGCTCTTAACACCGAACGCGAACGAAATATATATGCATATATATAGACGAACAGAACAAGTAAACAAAAGAAATACACTACTTATCTTTTCCTTTGTCTCCCTTCCTAATTTCCTCTTTTCCCACGATCCTCACACCTCGATCCTCAAATCTTCAATTTTCCTTTTTAATTTCCTCGATTTCCTGACCTTTTATCCTTCTCCTCGATTTTTCCTTTTCCTCAAACAAAAATTCCTCGAACTTTTCTTTTTAAACTTCTTGCTTGTTAGGCTCTTACAAGAGTGCCTTCCACGCTAATTCCCAAAACTAATTTTTCCTCCCTCGACCATTCCAGTCACACACACATTCATCCAACACAAGCATCCGTTTTCGTGATTGTCGGTCACGGTATCGCGGCTTCTTGGAAGCTTTACGCTCATCAGGAAAGCCACCGTTGTTGACTCTCAGCGAAACTGCTTTCACACACACAAACACGGTTTCGACAAGTTGTTGGATGAGTTTCCAAAACTTGCCGAAACATAATGGTGAGTTCAGACCCCTTCCCAACTATTCTTATTTTTTTGAGAAAGTTTAAAGAAACAAAAATCGAGAAGAAGTCTAAACTAGGCATTTTCCTATTACTATTAATTACGCGCGAGGTTCGAGGTGTGAATTTCGTACCAAATGTTAAATTAAGCTACTTTAAAACGCGACGTTAAAAACCCATTTTGTACATTAATAATTTAGTAAATTTACGTTACGAATTAAAACATTAAAATCAAAAAAAAAATATGTTGTTGTTGCTGTCAAAGTAAGGGTCCGCCTGACCTCATACTTATTCGGCTCATCCGCCGGCATTTTCGACCTTGTCGAAAGAACTCGTTCCCGTTCTCGAACTCGATCACCTGCTTTGTTGCTTTTGCAAAATAAAGGCTAGGTACACCTGTGGTTGATGAGACCATGGTTGCCCTCAACTTTGCCGGTATTTTGCAGCCACAACGAGAAAAAGAAAACAGCCAAAGGCTGGTTTTTGTTGCGGTAAAATTTACCGTAACAAATCCCACCCTTACCTCCCAAGAAATGTGTTTACTTTTCAAGAAAAGCAAACCATTTCTTAAGGCTCAGCCAGGGGTAGACAACAACAACAAAGGACCATCATTACGTTTAAAAGAAAAAAAAGAAAAAAAAATCATTTGTGTGGCATATCAATTAAACAAAAATTACAATGACAAACCAAAAAAAAAAATACTACTACAAAAGGGACTTGACTTAAACATCAACAAACGGTTTTAAATCTTTACAATGCCACGTTCCTCGCTCCTTACCGCGATCATCTATTAATAGGTATGTCCAAGGTGACATCCTCTTGCTGACCTTGAAAGGTCCTACAAATTTGGTCGCCAACTTCGCCGCGAAATAATTTGCTGCATCGGACAGCGCGAAGTTCCTACACCAAACGAGATCACCCGTGTGATATTGCGCGTCCCTCCTACGTAAATTATAAGTCTTTGCAGCCTTCTTTCCCGCTGCTTCCAACTTCCTAGCTATGTCCTCTCTCAGTTTCCGAAACTGCCTATTAATTTCCGTACTATCTGGGTCCCTATCGCTATCCCTAATTCCTACATCATGGCCACTAGTTACCATGTTCCTACCGAAATTTGCGAAGTATGGCGACACACCTAAAACCTCATGTTGCGAAGTTCGGATTGCACAGGCCACTTTTGCCAGTTGCGAATCCCAACTCCGCTGGTTTTCCGAAACATACGCCCGGAGCGTAGTCTTAATAATTTGATTAATCCGTTCCGCCGGATTCGCTTGCGGATGATAATTCGCCGTAAACCGAAGTTGTGACCCGTACGCTTCGCTAAGCATTTTCAGTTCCTTGCCACGGAACTGGGGACCGTTGTCACAGACGATCCACTTTGGAATCCCGAATAGAAGAAACACGTTTTCTTCCAATTCCCGACATACCGCTTTCGCCGTTGCGGACCGTAACGCGAACAACAAAGGGAATTTAGTGAAATAGTCGACGACCGTTAAAATATATACGAATCCTCGCGACGATTTAGGTAACGGACCCACCAAGTCCACGCAAATCATTTCCCACGGTTGGGAATTTCCTACTCTTTCGGTCATTAGACCAGCTGGTTTTTCGTTCACCGGCTTCACACTTTGGCAAATTTTACAACTCCTAACATACCTCGTAATATCACTCCTCATTTTGGGCCATTAATACTTTTCTGCTACCCTAGCAAAAGTTTTCTTAACGCCCATGTGTCCTGAAAGTGGAGCATCATGGCACTCGTTAAGAATACTCGTCCTATCGTTTTTCCCTAACACTAACTTCCACTCCTCACCATTATCATGAACGACTATATGGTTCAACCTAACATGTTTATAGAGCCGCCCATTCTCCACTCGCCAAGATGGGTATTCTAACGGGCTCTTTTCTACCTGTGATTTCATTTTAATCACCCAAGGGTCCGAATCCGCCTCAGAGACACCAGCTACTTCTGGAACTCCTCGCGACAACATATCAGGAACGACATGTTCTTTGCCCTTTCTGTGAATGATTTTGAAATCAAACTGTTGGAGCCGAATGACCCAACGAGCTAATCTACCCTGCGGATCCTTAAGGTTGCTTAGCCAGACCAAAGAGTGATGATCAGTTACGACTGTGAATCGAACACCTTCGAGATACGGCCGCAACTTTTCAATCGCCCAAAGGACCGCTAAACATTCCTTTTCGGTCGTAGAGTAGTTCCTTTCATTCCTATTCAATGACCGACTTAAATAACATATGGCTTTTTCGCCATCCTCAAACTCCTGAGATAATACGGCCCCGATACCATAGTCCGACGCATCTATTTGTACAACAAACGGCCTTGAAAAATCCGGACATGTCAGAATCGGTGCCGTAACCAAACACTCTTTGGCTTTCCTAAAACTCTCCTCACATTCTTGGGTCCACTCAAATTTCTTACCTTTCTTTAAGAGATCGGTAAGAGGCCTAACTAATATTGCAAAATTTGGTACAAACCTACGGTACCACGAAATTGTCCCTACAAAACCCCTAATTTCCTTCACATTTTTCGGTGCAGGAATCCTAATCATGCTTTCCACTTTTTCCGGGTCAACATGAAGCCCGTTCCTATCAACTACATAACCTAGAAATTTTAAAGAAGGCCTACAAAAATTACACTTTTCCCTACCTACTTTTAAACCTGCTTCTCCTAACCTTTTAAAAACTTCTTTTAAAATTTCTAGATGCCTATCGAAAGAATCGGTGACGATGATAATGTCATCCAAGTACACAAAGACGAACGGTTCTAAGTCAGGACCTAAAACGTCGTCAATAAACCTTTGCCAAGTTGCCGGGGAATTGTGCAAGCCGAAAGGCATCCTGCAAAATTGAAACAGGCCACGCCCTGGCACGGTAAAGGCTGTGTACTTGCGCGATTCTTTCTCCATTGGAATCTGCCAATAAGCAGATTTAATGTCTAAAGAAGACAAGTACTTCGCGTTTCGAAGCTTGTCTAAAATTGCTGAAATAAATGGTAGTGGATAAGCATCCCTATCTGTAACCTCATTCAATTTCCTATAGTCAACACAGAACCGATAACTGCCATCTTTCTTCTTAACCAGAAGAATCGGCGATGCCCAAGGACTCTTCGACTTCTCGATCACTCCAGCTTCCAACATCTCCTGGAGCTCCTGATCGATATGTCTCTGAATCGCTGGCGAAACAGGGTAATATCGTTGCTTTATCGGTTCTGCAGACGTCCTTATCTTGTGCTCAACTAAGTTGGTGCACCCTAAACCTTCGGTCATTGATTTAAAAAGTTCTCCTAACACTAATTCTAATTTCCTATTTTCGAAATCGTTTAAATCCGATTTTTCCCTAATCGCTACCATGTCTGTCATCGAAGCCAATCTCTCTTGGTTCGAAAAATTCCACACCCCTGATCTCAAATCCGGGACTATGCCCGATAGTGTCCAAAAATCGGCCCAATATCAGTTGTTGTGGAAGATTCGGAATGACAAGACATTCTATCAAAAAGGATTTGTTCTCAACCTCTACTGGTAGAGAAACAGATCCAGCTACACCTACACCTGCTCCATCTGCTAACGCTACTGACCCAACACTACTCTTTCCTAACTTAAGCCCTAACTCTTTAAAAATTGTCCACCCGTCACCTCCTACTATGGTCCGCGAAGCTCCTGAATCAAGCAACCCCAAAAACTTGATTCCATAAATCCTAACTCCTAAATATGGTCTAGTGTCCCTATCATTTGCCGCTAACGTGAAACTCAGTTGAACTCCTACACGCTGATCGTCAGCAGACGACCTCCCTAACGCCGACGGACTCCTTGTCCTGCTGACACAAGGGCCCGATCCCCATTTCCCGAACACCTCCTACAGTCCCTACGATACACTCCTACCGTTCCACAACCGAAGCAACGTTTCTGAACGTTACATTTCGAAGCTATGTGCCCTTCCTTGTTACAATTATAACACCTAACCGACCTAAACGGATTTTCAGAAACTGGAGCAACAGCCGCTACTCGGTGTTGTCCAGACGAACTAGGTTGATAACCGCACTCCGGTTCCAACAAATTTTTGCTTCTAGAAGGTGGGGTAAAACTATCTACATTCACCTTAAGGGTATCTAACTCCCTACCTAAGATAGCAAGTTCCTTAACCGTCTTTGGTTTGGCACTAGCTATCTGCACCTGATAAAAGGGATCTACATTTTTCCTTAATATCGCAAGCATCCTTCCCTCTGACAAAGGTTCCGATAATCTTCGGAACAATGTCCTCATCGTGGTCAGATATGCGCCGAAAGTTTCTTCCTTTCCCTGCGAACGCCGATTAATCTCCTCCAACAAGAGATCATCGTAATTCGCAGGAAGGAACTCCGCTTTGAGTTCCTTGACGAATTCCTGCCAACCCTCCAAATCTTCCCCAACCGACCTAAACCACAAAAGTGCCCTACCAGCCAATAGCTCCGAAGCGGATTTAAAAAGGTGGTTTTCAGGAACATCGTTAGCCAAACGAAGTATTCCACCCGAAGATGGAGCAGTAGCCCCGAAACGCGTAGTGAAATTAAAATTAAAATAAATAAACTTAAGTTGTTAAATTAAAAATTATATAAATAAATTAAAAATAAAATAAAATATTTTTACTTTATTTGTTTATTCTTATAAATATAAAACACAACTTGGAGACAAGAAACCCATATCATGTATATAAACGAAGTTCCTCCACTCTTTCTAGGAATGAATTTACTGATGCTCCACCTGAGTCACCAGTAAACTTCACCCCCCACTTCCCTATACGTTCAATGTGTTTTTGCTGAACGACCACTCGTTCAGAAAACCCATCGACCATATCCAGCCTACTTTCTAACGGAACCCTAACAGAAATGTTTCCTACTGCAGGACTACTGACACCCACCCTTGGTTCAGCCAACGTCTCTGTAGTAGGTCCTAACGCAGACCGCAAACCAACACCTATGGTCTGACCAACTTGTGTCTGAAGTTGGGTTTGAACCTTAAGTGGAGTCTTTTCCTTTTCCACTTCTTCTTCCCTATCGCTATTCTCACTATCACCAGTGAGATCTCCTAACAAACACAACACCTTGTTCCGAAGTGAACTAACTTCATCTTCTTCATCTTCGGCCTCACAAGGTGTCCTAGCTAACCTGCCTATACACCACTCAATCTTTGTCACTATCTTAATATACTCCGAAGACTTTGGATTCTTCGGAGGTACTTTAAGAAGGACCCTAATCTCCTCAATCTTAGCTTCTATTGCCTCAACATCCTCTTCATAAGTGAAGGGGTAGACTAAACTAACTTCCATCGAGTTCCTCTTAACGAGTAACCTCGATGACCTTAATGCCTTCCGCATTTCCTCCACTGTCCCTACTTTTAACCCCCTGACCTTCATCTCATAGGCCAGTTCATCCTGCGCTAACCTACCAATATTCATTTTAACTAACACAAAAAAAAAAACTTTCCAAAAAACAATATTTATAAAAAATATAAAAAAAACTACTTGGAAACCCTAAACTAAAAATTCTAATTATTGAATTAATTTATTTTTATTAATTAAAAAAAAAATTAAAAATAAAAAAGAATACAAAATTATTTCCTAACAAATTCTAAATGTAATCAAAAAAAATTGGGATGGTCACACCAACTCGAAAAAACTACACCCAACTCTTTGAAAATTTAACAATTAACTTTCACTCAAAAAAAAAAGAAAACACTCTGAAATCAAAACTATCACCCAAGTATGAAAAGTCACTCGAATAAACTCAAGGTAGCTAGCGATAAAACTCGCAAGTGATTTCAATAGCACAAGAGAATTTATATCGCTGTACAAAAAAAGAGAGAAAACAACAACAAAATTTATGAAGACAAAATGTCGACAAAAAATATTAATTAAATAGGTATAAATGATAAAAAAGAAAACAAATCTGACTAATAACACACAGTAAAAAAAAACACGAGTTTACACTACACAAATTAAAAAAAAATACTTGCGATTATTTTGCACTTTGTAAACTCCCTCGATAAATCCCTTGATGAACTTTTTCCTCATACAAAAAAACACTGTCAATTTCTTCTGCAGGAACAAAACACTTTGGATACAACACCTCAAATAATTTTCAACTGGAACCAAAACAACTCGAATCAAACACCTATAAAAAAAACAGAGGAATTAATTGTTCTATTAAAAATTACACAATATATAAACACACGATACAAAATATACCACGAAATTCTTCCAATTTCTTTGGCCCCACGTTGGGCGCCAATTTGTTACACTTTTTCTTGTTAATTATATTATTTAATATTAAATTTTTAAAACCAACAATAACAAAAATAGAACTAAAACAAACTAAATCGACGACGGCTGCGTAGCGACGACGACGACGACGCACGCAACAAAATTATTAACTCGCACTCAAATGAGTACGAACACGACACAAAAGAGAATTCAAAAAAAGTGCAACAACACAGCTCGTTAAAGAAGCTGTAACCGCGGCTCCTCAGCTGGGCTGGGTTCTTTGGAAGAATTTTATTTATTATAACAATGTTGATTGATTTATAAAATCAATCAAATTGTTACAATTTAGGAATATGTTATTGCAAGTACCTACAGTGGGATACTATGCAATAAAATGGGCGCCAGGAATTTTTTTTGAAACCGAAAAAGAAAATTCCAAAACTTTGTGATGAGTGAAGCGATTGAAGAGAACAAAAAAAAGACACAACGAACGTTTGATTTTTAAGTTTAAAATTTATTCTTTGGGAAACCGTGGGATTGAAGATCCTGGACTAAAACCCAAAATGTTTTCAAATTAAAAGTTAAAATTACAAATGAAATAAAATAATAAAAAAAGCAAATAACAAAAGAAAATGGGCTCTTAACACCGAACGCGAACGAAATATATATGCATATATATAGACGAACAGAACAAGTAAACAAAAGAAATACACTACTTATCTTTTCCTTTGTCTCCCTTCCTAATTTCCTCTTTTCCCACGATCCTCACACCTCGATCCTCAAATCTTCAATTTTCCTTTTTAATTTCCTCGATTTCCTGACCTTTTATCCTTCTCCTCGATTTTTCCTTTTCCTCAAACAAAAATTCCTCGAACTTTTCTTTTTAAACTTCTTGCTTGTTAGGCTCTTACAAGAGTGCCTTCCAAGCTAATTCCCAAAACTAATTTTTCCTCCCTCGACCATTCCAGTCACACACACATTCATCCAACACAAGCATCCGTTTTCGTGATTGTCGGTCACGGTATCGCGGCTTCTTGGAAGCTTTACGCTCATCAGGAAAGCCACCGTTGTTGACTCTCAGCGAAACTTTGCTTTCACACACACAAACACGGTTTCCAAAAGTTGTTGGATGAGTTTCCAAAACTTGCCGAAACATAATGGTGAGTTCAGACCCCTTCCCAACTATTCTTATTTTTTTGAGAAAGTTTAAAGAAACAAAAATCGAGAAGAAGTCTAAACTAGGCATTTTCCTATTACTATTAATTACGCGCGAGGTTCGAGGTGTGAATTTCGTACCAAATGTTAAATTAAGCTACTTTAAAACGCGCCGTTAAAAACCCATTTTGTACATTAATAATTTAGTAAATTTACGTTACGAATTAAAACATTAAAATCAAAAAAAAAATATGTTGTTGTTGCTGTCAAAGTAAGGGTCCGCCTGACCTCATACTTCTTCGGCTCATCCGCCGGCATTTTCGACCTTGTCGAAAGAACTCGTTCTCGAACTCGATCACCTGCTTTGTTGCTTTTGCAAAATAAAGGCTAGGTACACCTGTGGTTGATGAGACCATGGTTGCCCTCAACTTTGCCGGTATTTTGCAGCCACAACGAGAAAAAGAAAACAGCCAAAGGCTGGTTTTTGTTGCGGTAAAATTTACCGTAACAATATTTGGAGGCCTGAAGAGCCCCTCTCCACCTTCGGAAATGTATTCCGTTTTCTCAGACTCATCGTAGTCTGAGAACTCACTCTCGGTGGTAATTCCTACCTTACCGACCTCCATTGCCTTGCGCATATCACGCCGCTTAGCGGCGTTAGCTCTCTCTACCTTGTTAGGGCTATGCTTCTTGAGCTTCCTCTTTTTGTTAGCTGTCGCTGCCGCTATGCCCTGGTCTGATGCCTGACCAGATGTTGTTGGTGTTTTCGATACCGCTGCTGGTACCACCGTAATATAACCTGATTTGTCGGCAAAGGTATCTTTCGATACCCCCGCTTTCTTCTCCTTTACCATTTGCTTCTCTTCCCAATCGATGAAATCAGCAATTTCTCGATTGTGAAAAAAAGCAATAATATTTTTTGTCGACTCCGCACGGGATTCGAACCCACGACCTCTGGATTCGTCTGCAGACGCCACTTTTTTTTTTTTTTTCCAATTCATTTTTATTAATTCATTCTTAAGACTATCTTAAAGCTAGACAAAAATTCATAAAACTAGCCTAATTATCCATAACTTATTACTAACTTACTGGTCCCATACGGACACTCTAAGTTAAACTATAATACTTAATACTAATGCCTTTCGGCCCTAAGATCTAGTTTACTTCAATTAAATTTTATTTATTTTGTATTTATTAGAAAATTTGAAAAAACTAATATCAATATCCTTTTTTATTTTACTTAAAACTACTTAAAATAAGGTCCTTAATATAAAACTTAAAGCTAACTAAAACTACCTATTCTACCTATAAACTACTTAAAACTAGAACAACCACAGCAGCAAATCTAACTAACATTTTTTGTTTTTCATATTTTGGTCTTTTTTTTTCTTATTCCATGTTTTTTTTATTTTTTTTTATTATTTTTTTTTGTGTTTTTTTGTGTTTTTTTTGTTTTGTTTGTATTTTTTTTTTTTTTTGTGCCACCATGCCTATTCTACTTAAAACTAAACCCTAAAACTATAAAACAAGTATGTAAGCCGGCCAAGGCTTTAAACCCCATCCCGACTAACCACTATCAAGTGCCGATTGAAGCCACCAAAACTGGTTCTCCTGCTTCACCCTATCAGTTCGGTCCCGTTCGGACACAGCCCTACTGAACCGAAGGAGCTCTGCTCCGCCTTGTGCCATGACGTCCCGATTGTACAGGAGTCGCCTATCCACGGTTCGTCGTCTGACGTGGTAGATTAGCGGAACTGCCAATCTATCCTGTATCAGACCGCATCTATCTAAGAAGAGGAATGCTTCTGGTGGAATGAAGCCGCTCAAGCGTGCACTCTCAAAATACTCGTTGAACGCCCCGAAAATTAAATTGTTGGTCGAAGACATAGCCCTTGCAATGTGACCTTAAACGAGTTTTATCACGAAATTGTCAATTCTGTTGATTCGAGCCTCGTTGTATAGGACCTCGTTGGAATAGTAATGCACGTAAGAAGATTCGGCTGTTCGATAGAAGCCAGTACAGCGTCATAAACACTGCCGCTCGAACACCCGAAACTTCTCCATCTGGGAAGGGGCAACGTTGAACCACACAGGACAACCATAAACGATCATCGGCCGTATGAGGGCCATGTAGCAAATTACCTTCACTCTGGAGTCAAGCCGACTGCTAAAAAACAGCCGTTTCGTCAGAGCGAAGGCTCCTCTGGTCCTGGTCAGAGCAGCATTTATATGTCTATCGAAATATAAATACTGATCTAACCAGATACCGAGGTACTTCACTACACTTTTGCTCGCTAATCGCTGTCCGTGAAGATCAACGATAACCATCTTGCGCCAATTCTTGCACGTATCCCTCGTGGCCCTAGCCAACGGAGTCCGGAACAGAATTGTCTCCGACTTCTGGACATTTATTTTCAGTTTCCAGTCGTCGCAATATCGCTGAATCTTGTCGAAATCACGCTGCAAGAGAATTCTAATAACCTCAACCTTTCGGGCCGTTCTGTACGCAATTAGATCGTCGGCGTACGCAATTGCCTTTGTAAGACTACCTATCAGATCGCTGGTGTAAATGCTGAAGAGAATCGGCGAATTCACCGCTCCCTGTTGAAGACCATTTTTAATTAAGAATGTTGTGGTAGAAGTTACATTGCCACTTTTGACAACAAACTTTCTACCGTTAAGCATATCATAAAGTATATACAACAATGGCTTGCTTATGCCAAGCCTGCTCAGTTTTAGGTAAAGACCCTCTAACCATACGGTGTCAAGGCCTTTTCCAAATCAACCAGAACAGCACCTGTGCATTGTTGTTTTGTTTTATTCCATTGGATATCAGAAACGAGTTTAGACGCAGCATGAATTGTGTCATGACCCGCCTTGAACCCGAACTGTTCATCCGGAATTATTTTGTTGTCCGCAGCCCACTTAGTCAGAGCCCTATTGATGATCTTTTCGAAAACTTTGCTGATTCTCGGAAGAAGACTTATCGACCGAAGATTTGACGGGTTGGAGTTGTCCTTTCCCTTTTTCGGGAGAGGATGAACCACAGCGGTCTTCCAATGCACTGGATAATATGCATTATTCAGTGCATTATTGAAGAGTGTGGTGTAAATGTCAATTGCCTCCATCGGTAAATGTCTTAGTACAACGTTGGATATACCATCGACACCTGCTGACTTTTTATTTTTTATTGAGTTGAAGATGAGCTGAAGCTCAACCTTCGTCACTAACAGGGGACTTGGACCCGTTTGCTCGGCGATTAGGGCATTTGCCAAGAAATCGTCATTGAACCGCATGAAACCGCAGTTCTCAGATCGTCATTGTGTCATATCATTTCGAAGGTAAAAATGATTAAGTAGGGCTCTGTTTTCCAGGTCGTGGTTGGGGCGAGTGCTTGCATTCACCTTGTACACCTGCTGGAAAGCAGCTCCCACCGCCTCCACTTTTTCCTTCGGATCTTCAATTATAAAAAAGTCATCGTCAAAGATGGCTTCTTCTGGATCTATTTGCGCTGTCATGAGAACGTCTCTGTTCTCTTCAGTTCTTTGGAGTTTCAGACACGGAAGGTCATTGTCGTTCTTTTTCCTAAATATCTTGTTGATTTTAGGGAACATACTAGGATCACTGGAATTAACTGACCGGATCTTGCGGTCCCAGTACTTGTTAAACGATAACCTGTAGTTCTCCTTAATCAACAGATTGACATTTTTTATTGACGACTTCAGTGTCCTAACCTCCAAGTCGTGTGGGTCTGTAAATCGTCTGTACAAGTTTTTGAGTCTTGTCAGTAAGCCACTCTTGTGCTTACGTAGTGCGTCAATAGTCGAGTTTCTGTAAGCGTCCATTTGGTCCCGTTCTTTGTACTTTGGTATTGTTCGTTCCATTGTTCGTTTTATTGTTTCATTCATCTGTTGTAAATGTTGGTCAATTTCTGTATTTGTCAGGTTTCTGTTGTTTGATGGGGCTATGTCACTCGAACGAAGTTCTCTCGCTAGGGCGTTGGTGAAACGAGGCCAGCGCATCTTACTGTAATTGTAAGAATGCGTTGCAACGTATTCCTCCAACTCCACGCGTTCGTTCGGAATCTGCATTACAGCAGCCAGTCCGCAGTGATCACTGTCGTACTCGACTGTCTGTAAGCAGTTTCGAGGGTGATTACCCACTTTGTCTGTAACTGTCAGTCTGGTGTCGTACAGCAAAAGATCCAGAAAGGAGCCGGTTCTTGGATACGATGGCTTTTCAGTAGCCAGCAGGTCGACGCCATATTCAACGCTGTAAAGATTCATCAAATTAAAAAGATGGTTACCTCTGGGATTACTATGTTGATTTCCCCAATCTTCATGTTTTGCGTTCAAATCACCGGCCAAGATGAAATAGTTTTCTTCCAAGCTCAGTTTAAGTTCCCTAAAAAGAATCTCGAGTTCTGAAGCAAAGTAGGTAACCTGCGGAGCTCCAGCCGCATAAGCCGCAATCATAAACATCCGCTTCCCTTGAGTGAGAGAGATGCATACAACGCAAACTTTTAGCGTCTTGAGCTTTCGCAATTCATTGTTGTATATAACTTTATAATTAATGCCTTTTCGTATAAAGAGAGCGACACCGCCCCCTTGAGTGGAGTCGGGCCGGTCTCTTCTTACGATATTGTAATTTTTATGAGTCAATTTGTGTTTGTGGTTTAGCTTAGTTTCGCTAGCCATAAACACATCGGGACTGTAGTCTTTCAACAATTGGAACATATTGGCTCTTCGTTCAATCCTAATCAGTGAATTTACATTCACAGCTAGGACTTTTAGGCGCGTCTCCGGCAGCGCGCCCATTATGGTCTTAATTGCGCCAGGCCAGGCAACAAAGAGTAGAGATGGTCTACCCTTTTGCCTTGCTCCTTTATCTGACTTTGCAGTCCTGTAAGTTGACCTTGAATGTTCAACAACAAGGCTACAATGTCAGGCTGCACCTCTGGTGCCTTAGGCACAGGGGCCTTTGGGGCAACCGTTGGTGGAGCCTGTCTCGTATTCCCATTCCCTGACACCATTTGGGCGTAGGAAAATTTGGGATCCACGAATTTTTGTGTAGGAGCCTGTCGAACTGTTCGACTTTCTTCGGCTTTTTGACTGGCCTGTTTTTGTTTGATTTGTTGGACCTTAGGGCAACCCCTATAGCTAGCCGGGTGCCCTTGGTTTCCACAAAGGACACACTTGAGCTGGGTCAAATCCTCAACCCGCTCATTCCCCAGCTTGCACTCTCCCTTGATGTGGGTTTCGAAGCACCTGACGCAGCGCAACTGCATATTGCAGTTGGCTCCGGCATGGCCGAACCTCTG